>CM070036.1:18205232-18218755 GCA_036250615.1 Ptychadena robeensis | reverse complement strand
CTCGAATATCGAGCCGTCTGTACCCTGCTTATCTCTGGCCACACACCATGGCTGGTCACACTGGGAGAGCGGTCGATGGCGATCTAAAATGTGAAGATGCTACTACAGTAGCTTGAGCCAGTTAATTTAAAAAAAAAAAACCCAAAGGCAGCCATCTGTCCATAGGGAGTTTAACAAATTCACAAGACATGCTGCAGGCATCCAATGTAAGTAATTAGGCTATAAATTAAAGACATACCACATGGGTGCTAGGTCTGCTAATAAATATTTATATCACCAGTGGTCTGAACAAAGCTACATAAAACTCAGCAGAGTGGAAAAAGTGATGGTAAGCAATTAAAGTTGAATAAACTAAAACTGCAAGAAGAAGAGTTTTTGCTGTACCCAGGCCAAGGTTTGGCTATACTTTATTAATCACACACGAGGAGACCATCTCCACATGTTCCATAACCAGTAGCCTCTATGTTCTACATTCCACTGGAAGACTGCAGCCCTGTGTGGCAACCTTAGTTTAAGGTCACAACTCCTGTGTTTCCCAGTCAGCCATGTTTCTAATTTATTTCCCCTGCTCATTAAAACACTGAAATGTTCTGTCTCGCTTAACAGATGTTTCTTTCAAGTTTTGTTACTATTCCAAAATCTTTAGAGGACTTCGATTTTGTGTACTTAAAACAGGAAGCTTACTGAAAGGAAAAAAAAACTGAAATCCTAAAGATGTGCACGTTGGCGTCTAACGCCAAACAATCTGGAAACCATGGCCGCTTGGAAATAGTTCCATCAAAGTGACAGAAATCATTACACTGGTGTTGCAGCAATAAACAGATTTTCATTCCACATGGTCCTCGGCTTGTGCTGAGCAGGCCGATAGAACCTAAAGTGTCATTTCTTTTCTCTCCGACTGCAGCAAATACTAATTGGTTCATTTGTTTCAGGGATGGAAATCTCTCAGGTACACAATATTCTGTACAATGTGATAGCATCAGATTGTGAGGGTGATGGATGCTAACAGAATAACTGAATAAGTAAAAATTCGCATAAATAATTTAAATAAACTAAATTCTCTACGAATCCAAAGTAAAACCTATAAAGACAAATCGAGAACTTCAAAAGATTGCTCACTTTAAACATGAAGAAGCAGCATTGCTCATACCTGGTAACATTGCCCATGGCTGTGAGATCTACATCACTACAGAATCCTTCAGCACTATATAAATGTAGGAATGTATATGTTACTTGTGGGTATAGTCGAGTGCATGAACTTTCCTATAGACCTGAGCAACCGTTACCATGACAGACACCGTCACAACATCATGTCTCTATCTAACTAGAATGCTAGTCAAAACCATAAAGGTCCCTCCATACACTGGTCAATTTTTAGTTCAACTTCCGAACAATCAATCATCGTGCGCATTTGCGTTGATCAATATTTTAGGAATCAAATGCGGTCATCCTTTCTTCGAGCTCAATCAAACAGGGAATCATGTGTTGGTAAATCCCTGGTCAATTGCCATTACGGGTGGGGATCAGTGTTGTGCAAAGTGGTGCGCATCGATTCACTGTCCAATCGGAGAACATTCCAGCACAGCGTGGTGATTTCATCGTGAAAGACCACCAGTCCTGGCACACGCTGCCCAAATTTTTTGCCTTGACTACTGAAATATCAACCTATCTAGTCTTCCTATAAGGGTCCCCACACACGTAATGAGCCGCGGCGTGCATGCTCACGGCTGTTGGCAAAATCGGTCACGGATCGCAGGTGCCCACATGGGGGGTGGGGCGGATCCCTGTCACCCCAAAGCTCGGTCGGCCAGAGAATGGACATGTCCGTAAATCTCTGGATGATGCCATTCATTTGAATGTGTCCCTGTTCAAACTAATGGCCGGTACACAAAGGGTGCCCACCGATACTGTGAGCGATGGAGAGCAGCGTGATGACGTCATCACGTTGATCTCAACAGCTCATCTGCTGGTCCCCCCTTGTGATGTGTGTCTACGAGAGGTCTAAAGGTATATAGCCAGCTTTACAAGGCTGTCGCCTCTCTGTTCATTATAAATGCTGGCAGAATTATTTACTCCTCTAACTGCTCCTCATCTGCAAATCTCTACACTTCCAATTGTCCAGAGAATCAAAGTTTTGAGTTTTGCTTTTAAATCACTCCATGCCACCCTCCCCACCTACATCTCCAACCTGGTCCATAAATACACCCCTAACCGCCCCCTCCGCTTCTCCAGTAACCTACTAATAACATCATCACATGCGCGGCTTCAAAACTTTTCAAGGGCCGCTCCTACTCTATGGAAACCTCTCTCTCATCTCATTAGACTAGCCCCCCCACCCCTTTTTTAGTCTGAACTACCCATTTCCTCATTCCTACCACCACCAAGCAACTCCCATCTCAGATACATATTGTAAGCTCCGTTCCCCAACCTTTTAAATTGTAAGTCTGGTTGGGCAGGGTGCTCTACACCTCCTGTGTCATAGTCTACCTGCATGCTAGTTTGTGTTACATCTCAACTCTTATTTCATGTACAGTGCTGCGTAATATGTTAGCTCTATATAAATAGAAAATATAGATATAAAATATTTCATGATGCAATCTTTCACCTTGGGAGATCACTAAACAACAGTGTTCGGAATCTGTACAGATGCTAGACTGTCACCTGAAATGACCACGAAGAATACGTAGAAAGCCATAAGGAGTCTTAGGCTGAGATGAAGAGGCCGTGTATGTGAAAACAAACAATATAGCACAAATATTAAAAGATAAAACTTGTATTTCCAAAATAAAATAACTGTGGGGCATGCAAGGAAGGAACATAGCGGTTTTGAGATAAGACAGAAGATTTATATGAGAACCCGTCAATGTACATTTCCAGCTCTCTCCGCTATATACAACTCTCATAAATGTTTTACACATAGTATGGCAGCAGTTTGAAATATTTATACATTTTTTCAAAAGTTGACAATTTAATATGCAAACTGCCTTTCTCATCAACAAAATGATCCACATTTACAGATGTTCCTATTCGGCATGCTAACATTCTACCCTCAGACTACAGCTTTATGAATGTATCACCAAGGATGAGCTACTTTACATATGCGAGAGATGGCAGCTTGGGTGAGGATATGCATGGATGAGAATTTATAAAAGGATGGGTTGTCGTTAAGAATACACTACGGTCAAACAAATTCTACACTAACAAAAACAAAGAGTGTAAGGGCTTATTTCGACATACGTCGGGACCCTATGCTTAGCAGGGATCCCAACCTATCACACAGACAATGCCTAGGCATTGTCTAGGCTGAACGTACTCTACTACGTTCAGCCTTGCATCGGCGGAACGGCTCGGCACAGTGAAGACACAGCATCTGCCGAGCAGGTAAGTGAATGTGCTCCGTCGGGACCTCCCGCCAAGCAATACGCTTAGCAGAGAGGTCCCGACGTATAGTGGAAACATAGCCTTAATTCTCTAGATCAAACCCTAGATACAGTATTTATTCTATGTGTTTTGGATACAATAGAGTTAAAAAAAACATTTTCACTTTTATAATAATTTTTTTTTGGGTGTGCCCCCATCACTTCCTTTCCTGGCTATCAATAACAATGACCAGAGAGTCAAATCCTTTCCCATTCTAGCCAGAACAATATTAAGTTCTGCCTGAAGTTGGGCTATGTGCAGTAATGCATACAAACCAGAAGTCATGTTGAAGCAGTAACAGCACTTCAACATTGACCTTTGTCTGCAAGCATTGTGAATAAATCTTTTTTAAAGGGTATAGGCACTGTGTTGGGGGGGGGGGGGGGGGGGGGGGGGGGGGGTTCCACATCCATCGGGACCCCCTCCGCTAAGCGTATTGCTTGGAACACATAGACTTTACCTGCTCGGCAGAGGTTCAACATACTCCACTACATTGAGCCCTCCATCAGCGGCTGAACACAGCATCCACCGGGCAGGTAAGTGAATATGCTCTGTGCAATATGCTTAGCGAAGGGGATCCCAATGGATGTGGAAACCCCCTTACTCTTGGACAAAATGTCCTCTAAGGTAAACAACCAGCAGCCCAACTAGACAGTTGGTGACCTTAATTTTCATTGCTTTACGGTGTTTCCCCTACAATACAACACTGTCTAATATTAATTTTAGTTGCAAAAATTAACTAGAATAGATTTTCAGGAAGGTCTTATTTTAAGTAATATTAAGTCATTTAACCCCTACACTTAATTTCTGTACTAAATCAGTACAGTTTCATGTAAAATTTGTTGGATGTAATGTATAGAATGGCCACAAGATGACACTACAGTCAAAGCTTTTTATTCTAGCTTCTCTGAGCTCAGCTCGGGTTTAAGGACTTTTTTTTACTTATAATCTTGCTGGAGGAATCATTCCCCCGGAACTGCGCACTGTGTGTACCTGAACACAGGAACCTGCAGCGCTTTATGGGCTGCTGACAAAAAGCGAGTGAAATAGGTGGGTTTTATTTTTGGGGGAGGGCTTATACTAGAAGCACAGGGGGAAATGCAGGTAGGTCTTACTTTAGGGATCGGTCTCACTTTTGAGGAAACATGGTAGTTGTGTAATCTACGGCTAGGTCAATGCTATTTCCCAGCTTGTGACAAGACACTTATGGAACATAAATAGCCTTGTGAGGTCATCTCTGTCCTCCTTACGTCTGCCAGTATGTTCCTTCTCTGGAGAAGTTCATGCAGATCAGCTGACTCACACTCTTTCACTATCACCTGCATCTTGTACCTTGCAGTGATTCCCAGCCCTCCTCTCTACACATGCGGGCCTCCTTGCCTCGCCCCTGCCCCTTCTAAGGCTATGTTTCCATTATACGTCGGGACCCCCTCCGCTAAGTGTATTGGTGGGGATCCTGACGTGCTACGTCGGGATCCCCACATGCAGTACATTTAGTGGAGGAGGTCCCGATGCATAATGGAAACAAGCCCTAAGTCACCAATTCTGTGCTGTGTGAGTCTGCAGTGATTCTGCATCGCTGCAGGTTCGCACAGCACAGAGTGTTTGCCCCGATCCTGGCGCGGGCACAGTTTAAGAACAGACTGTGCACGTACTAGGTTTGGGCATATGCCAAGGAGTTAACCTCTTTGGCATATGCCCAAACCTAGTACGTGCACAGTCTGGGGGTCTAGGGGGAACAATAAAAACTGTATTATTTAAGTAGCATACAAAAGGAAAATCAACAGCCTATCTATATTTTTCTAAATATTTTTCTTGCAATAAATCTCTCCATTCAGAGCATATGATCATCCCCTGCAGTTCATATCTTTACTTGAACTCACCTGTAAGCGAATATCAACGTTAATAAAGCGCCAATGTTTAAAGCAAGCAAATAATGTTAAGGACATCAAGCCTATGAAAACGTATCTATTTCTCCCTAGAGATCCTATTATCATGAATATGTGAATTATGAGAAATAAAAGACTAAATGTAAATACTTACAAAGTCAAAGTCGCCATCCGGAGGAACCTTCCAATTGTCGGGGAACACATTTTTGGATATATGGAATTGCTCGTGGACATTCTGGTTGTGATTCTCGTGGGGCTTATTTTTGGAATCTTGTTTATCGAAGTAATCCATAAATGAGGGTCGTGGCACTTGAGGAGAGGTTGCATTTCCTAGATTTAAAAAAGATCGTTTATCAGTGGTGCGAGACAAGCATTGTAAACCAATAATAAGCAAAATATAAAGAATACTTAAGGCCCCCCATACACGTCTAGATTTTTCATCAACTTAATTCAATTTTTTGGTTGATTGATTGAAAATCTATGGCAGCCCACATGGTTAGATCAACCTAAAACAATTAAAATTGGAAAAAAAATTGGTTGAAAAAGGATTGGACACGCTGGAAAATTTTAATTGGTTGTATAGAAATGCATAAAGCTAGCCATACACTCCGAGATTAAAATTGCGATCCATTAAAACAGACCAATGTATCCCGACGGCGGTATCGGTTTGGATCGTAATATTCGGCAAAAAAGCTACCACATTGAAAATCCAATTTTTTTTTTTTTTTACGAGAATGTCATCGAAATTAATCGGCGTTTAGATCAGCCATTGTGATGTATTTTTTTTTTAAAGGGGAAGCCTCGGCAGTAATTGGTCGGTAAACACTATGAAAACAGTATGACGTTTCCCGATGTTTCCACACCAATTAAAATTTTTCAACATGCCCAATAAATTACGACCTTAAAAAAATGGCAATTACGATCGTATTTTATCGGTTGTACCATGTGGACATGTGTGGATTTCAGGCCGATAAAATGCTTTCATTGGTCGGTTTTAATGGATCGTAATTTTAATCTCAGAGTGTATGGCCAGCATTACACTTTCAGTTGATCCCAAAAAAAGTTGATCAAATATCTGTTACTACAGATGGCAAACATACAATTAATCACCAATTTCGCTGACCCCCCAAAAATGTATCTTCTTAAGTTGAACAGAAAATCTAGACGTGTATGGGGGGGCTTTACTTTACTAACATTCATCCTCTAGGCATGTTCTCCACTTTCTGCAGGGAACAAGCATAGTGGATGCCAAGGTAACAAAGGGCTGGACTAAAAAACGTGCTGGATATGGCCTGCAGCCCGTTGCTTGCCCCCGTCTGGTTAAGTAAACCACGCAAACATGTTCCAGGAACACCAGAATATGCCAATGCAATAGACCGTCTTCCTAACTTATTAAATTGTATCATAGTGCAGTAAAACCTAGTCCACACAAACTGAACCCTTCACAACAAGTAACCAATTTCTATGGGGGATTGGCTTTGCCAAATTTGCGTTGTTATGCAAGCCTGTCAACATTCACACAGCAGTATGGATCAGAAGTTCAGAAAAAGCTCATTGCAGTAATAACATTGCAGATACAGGAAAACATTTGCAACTTCATAGGAAATTCAAGCAGAGTACTCATCCGTTGTGAGTACTGTACCACACTCGCCCGTACCGCGCCGGATTTAAAAAGGTAAAGGGGCCGAATCTGGCCCCCGGGCCTTAGTTTGCCCGCGTCTGCTGTAAATACTGTAAAGCCAAGGTCTCCTGTCCCAAATGGTGTAGCAAATATCCAAGATTTGGAGAGACGAAAATATATAACCACTGGCTAAGCAAAGTTTTTTGGTAAAATAGCTGTATTCCACGTGTGGGTATTCAGCAATCTGCCGGAATGAGGGTAAAAGACTGCCACTGTCCCAGTGCCTGAAGCTGTAGGATCGGGTCTGGCAAGGCCCTTAGGGTCCCCAGATATGGGTCGACAACCACTTGATCGATGAAGCATTTGTCGTTTGAACGCTGAATCGATGCCTACCACTTTGAGCAAGCAATTTCTGTTCCATACTTTGGATGGGGATCCTCGAACAGGGATTTACCAGCATATTGGTTCCCTGTTTGAGCTTTCTTCTACCTGGATCAATGGGTTGCCATGTTCTAACCCTGAACAATCGATCACTGCGAACCTGCATGTGTATGGCCACATTTAGTCTTTCCTCACCCTTAGGCTTTAACAAAATTTTCACTGTCCGTGAATATTTCAGGTTTACATGACCACAAAAATGTTGAAAAGGTCTTTCAACTTCCTGATTCCGAATACAAGGTGACGTCACACTAAAGCTAGGCACACACAGGTAGATCGGAAAACAGATTTGAGTACAATCAATCAACGTGCGCTCTCACGGTAATTGATTGTACTCTAATCTGTTTACAAATCTACCAGTGTGTACTTTCCTTTGAGTGGGATCAATAGAGCCTGCTCGAAGAAACTCGATTGAACGGGGTTCCAACATGTTGGAATACCCCGCTCAATCTCCATTACTTTGCATGGAGATCGAACACAGCAATTGCACACAGCAATTGCATGGGAATCTACACGTATGTGCCTAGCTTTATGCAGCTAGACTACCAGACTTTTTGTTCATTCTGCATTATAAAGAATGAATCGGGAGTGTTGACCTTGATCTAACCTTGTAACATCTGTAGCCGCTGTCCAGAAATGAGAATATCTTACCACTGAAGCCCCTAAGCAACAGCACATCATCATGCAGTTCAGGCTGCCAGGAGCCACACAAAACCCAAAATACTTTTGGGTGGAGCTGGGGATTTCATATTGACCATGAAGTCAAAACCATTTGCTCCTAATCTATCACTAGGGACCCTGTTTGGAGATTCTGGGCTCCAGCCAAACTGTCAACACTCTTGTGAACCCCGGTGATAGCTGAAGAAAATAATGCTGATTATTGGGATTGATTTATTCCACACTTGAGCTGAAGTGCTAATCTCATTTTCCGATGCCTCCCATGTGAGAAAAGAGTTTAGAGCCGTTTTCCATGATTCAGTTCTTCGGAGCGGTTCCTTGCTGGAACGAGCCCACTCTTCTCCTGTCCAAAATCTTTTTAGCACATCGGTTCGAGGTGGGATCAGAGGATTATAATAAAATAACACAGATGCCGAGAAGGTTATTATTACTGGATCAAACAATGAATTTTAAGCTTTTAGGAGCGAGGACCCCGAGTGTATCTGAAAACAATTAATATTAATAGATCGCATTAATTATTGACTCCCACCCGAGAGCTAGAGGGGAAAAGGCAGCTAAAGGATAATGAATAAAATATCAGCCTTTTAAATGTAATGCTATACAAATTCAAGGCAGGGAAAGCAGCGAAGCACGATATAAAGTAATGCCAGGAAAGTCAACTTGTCTAAAAATGGCGCAAAGTCGATACTCGTGGCTCATCATCGCAAATGACCATATAGAATGATGAGTAAGGAGACTGATACGGATTGCTGCAGGCATTGCCGTTTATATAAGATGCAGAACAGTCAATTAGCGTTCAGCCGTCACTCTCAATGCAGGAGGATGTCATGGTATTGCCTAGAGGATGTGTTGATGGAACAGCCAGATTCACTGTATGTGGGCGGCAGAGGGAAGGAGTGCTGAGCTTTCTACGGTGAATAAATGCTGACGTGCCGCTGCAGAACTGGTGTGTAGTGTTTATTTATAACAGATGGTCAGCCAACTAGAAACGCATCCTTATCGACATGTAATATTCTTATATTTCTTTCTCCGCCGGTCCCCCCCCCCCCCCCCCCCCCCCCCCCCCCCCCCATCAACATGATCATTTAAAAATTCTAATAACGTAAGCGCTTTAAATTTTTAGGATATATCTTGTTACTCAGCTATGTCATAATAATCCCATCTCTGTGCATCCCAACGCAGCAGAGCCCTATCATGGTTGGGGAGTTGGGCCGTAAGATGTGGTACCCTGCCTCAGCACTCCTCTCAAGTCTTTCCTGTAACTGCATTTGTAAATAGACTGGCCTAATAATGCCCACATTGATGGAAAGGACAGCAGGATAGATTCTAACGATCATGGGCCCATTGATAAGTCAATGAAATCCATTGAGTGCTGTCTGATGATTATTGTGGAAATATATATATTGAAATTTGCATTTTCCTAAGTATGCGGCCAACATCCCAAATATAAATATATATAGGAACTACATATGGTGTAGTGAACATCCATAAGCAGCGGAAATTTCCCCCGAAAAAGTTCAGGGGCTGGGGGACTTTAATGCCCATAAATCTAGATCCAAGTAAATACGCATGAGATATGTATAAAAATAAAACATTAGGATATGTTTATTGCATAGTAATAGTAAAAACATACAGCATGGCATAGCTGGGTTGGCTAACATTAATACATCAGATAAGTAAAATAGGTAATCCATACAATATATAAGCAACAAAGAAAAAATATGTTCGTGGGTTAAGATTGTGGACAATGCCAGGATAAGGGACCCTATCAAACAGGGTCCACTTCACCCCAACGCGTGTTTCGTGTGTATACTTCCTCGGGAGGTGTCTTTTATCCAAATGAATTCCATATTTGTAGATGTATATCGAGCGCCAAATTGATGAAGCCCAACAGCCAGAAGCCCCCAACGGGGTTATCCCGGGCCAAGAACAAGGGGCCAAAGAAAGGCGGCCAGGCAACCAGCAGGACCTGTACGGTCTTTATGGGTGTAGAAAAAATCATTATCACGGTCTCACAGTCATGTAGGTAACCAAGTGTTCGCTGGTATTTAGTAGTAGTTAAATGTTCCAAAGTAAATAGGGTTGGTCGCTTACTAAGGGTGAGAGAGTGTGGGTAAGGTGAATTGCCTCAACCTCCTTGTGCTCCTGCAGGAAGTATACACATGAAACGCGCGTTGGGGTGAAGTGGACCCTGTTTGATAGGGTCCCTTAATCTGGCATTGTCCACAATCTTAACGAACATATTTTTTCTTTGTTGCTTATATATTGTATGGATTACCTATTCTACTTATCTGATGTATTAATGTTTGCCAACCCAGCTATGCCATGCTGTATGTTTTTACTATTACTATGCAATAAACATATCCTAATGTTTTATTTTTATACATATCTCATTCATATTTACTTCGATCTAGAGTTATGGCCATTAAAGTCCCCCAGCCCCTGAACTTTTTTGGGGGGAATTTCCGCTGCTTATGGATGTTCACTACACCATATGTAGTTCCTATATATATTGTGAAAATATAGATGGACTGCCTTAACAGTAAATCTGGGAACACAAGGCTTGATATACAAGCCGTTCGAGGTTCCCAGCAGCAGCGTGATGATGTCATTGCGCTGCTGCCCAACATTGAAGGAGCTGAAGGTGCGGCACTGCTGTGTCTCCGGCCATGCTTTACATGGAGACCCCGCACTCCCCATGCAAAGCAATGGACAAAGACTGTGATTTACGGCCATGTCCGATATCCCTGTTTACGAGCGGGGTTGATTGATCCCGTTCAAAACAGGGATGGCCTCATTAGATATGCGCCAGATAGATGTCCATGAGCATGCACGGCGCTCAAAGCGGCCATCAATTTGGCCCATATCTATGCGTGTGTTCCCAGCTTTAGTCACTCTCATTATGTGACTAAGGCTGCTCATACATAGGTCGATCATGACGTCACCACATGGCTATCAAGCATTCGTCGACTGAACATCGAATCGATGCACACCCCTTTGCACAATTGATCCTGTTCGATACTTTCGATACATCTTATGTAATGGCAATCGAACAAGGATTTACCAACATGTTGGTGCTCTGTCCGATCAAGCAGAGTGGCCGTGTTCAACTCCAGAAAAAAGGGATCCCAAACAATCACCGCGAACACACACGGCGACCAATTGTTCGGGAAATTATTGAATAATCGACCCGTGTATGGCCACCTTAATGGGCAGTACTCTGTGGTCAGCACTTATTGGTCGATCTTCGTAAGCTATGCCTGCGGATTCTTTCATTACCTGACCTCCATCAACTTCCATAGAGTCTTAAAGTCTAACATGATACGATTCATCAATATACAGTGGGGCCTTCACTTACGAACACAATTGGTTCAACAGATTGGTTGCAAGTCATGTTTGTTGTAAGTCAAGATTATGTTTCCCATAACAAACTATGAAAATCCCCATAATGTGTTCTGAACCTAACAAAGCACCCCTTACCTGGCTGTTTAATTTTAAAAAGTGTATAAAATGCGTACTTTACCTGAAACATCAATAATTTTCCTGCCTCAATCCATCACAAATACCAAAAGTTAAGGAACAAAATCCTCACTTCAGGACAGTGGGCGGAGCCCAGCAAATCATTCCTTTATGCCCCATCAGCCACACGCACATCCAGAACCTCTGGGGTACAATGCAGATATAGCCTTATGGTACACAGACATTTATTCCAAACTGCATACAGATGTTACAGGCTCGTTTGCCATCATCAGTGCAGGGCATGGAAACCATGGCTCTATGGTGTGGGGCTTGGGAGCCGAACATAGAGGAACAACCATGAAGGTTATGGTGAGAAGGAAGGAAGATAGGATGGAAGGTGTTTATTGTCTAAAAAAAGAGTCCTCTTCCATAAGAACATCAGGAATCTGGCCTTGTAGACTTTTGTAGATTGGTGAGATGGTCCATACTGACATTCTGTACTTATTGGTGACATCAGGCCACATGAATGCCACCACACAAGCAGAAACAGCAGTTTTGTCCTTCGCCATAATTCTGGTTGTAATTAAACTAAACAGAAATTTTGGTTGTAACTCAAGTTTGTCTTAATTCTGGTCAGTTGTAACTCAAGGGTCCACTGTATATAGATTTAGTGCAAAAAAAAAGTTACCGTATTTTTCGGACCATAAGACACACTTTTTCACCCCCAAAATCGGGGGGAAAAGTATCTGTGTCTCATGGTCCCAATGGGGAGCTGTCAGATGTGAAATCCGCCCACGACTGGATCTCCTGTCTGAACTGTATAATTGCTTATGCCAAAAGAGCCTAGAGGCCTGCTGGCATAAGCAATGAAGAGAGATAGATGAACTTCCATCTATACCTCTCTCCGTGTCCGTGGGAGCCGCGATCACTCTGGAGCTCCCACAGAAACAGCAAGATCGGGAGAGCAGAAGACTGGGCAACCTCCTGCCCCCCTCCTTCTGATCAGTGAAAACGTGACATGGTGTGTGTGTACTGCTGCTAGTGACATCTGCTGGTTGAATCTGATATTGCATTCATTACATCAATTGCATTAACCCAATTGATGTGAACACTTTTATATATCAAATAATTTTTTCCTGGATTAAAAACTGGGTGCGTTTTATGGCCCGATGCGTCTTATAGTCCCAAAAATATGGTAGTCCTAAACAGAGCAAAAACATAAATGTACACTCCTGCCAATGGAAAATATCAGCCAGTGAGCAAAGAATTTTTATATTGATACTTTTTATATTGATAGATTTTAATTAATCCTGAAGAAGGGATCTGCGACATCCCGAAAGCTTGCTTCTCTTATGACTACAGTTAGCCAATAAACGGTATCAACTCCAAACTTGCTGTATTACTCAATGGCTAAAATGGTACAACACTCTACTGTTGATATTGATACTAATAAAGCAACAATATACGTCAACTTTGCTGCGCTGTGCGTCTCCGAGGATGCACAGTTTGTAAACACACGCCACTGGGAGAAACGGTACCAGAAGAAGAGTTTAGATGTGTGATGGAAAATTAGATAGCCAGACATCGAGTACAACACATTCCCTCCCCATGTGCTGTGCGAGGACTCACAGAGCCATACGTAATAACAGAATGATACCATTAACCCAAAGAGACGCACGCGAGGACAGAACAGGACATCCAAGGCATGTACCTGGACTCTCGCACACATTAATTACTGACATTCAAGGGCTTCATCGCAAAAACTGGATATAAGCCGCGGCGGAGTGAACCAACAAGGGATTTTAGGATTTGCTTTTCCACTTGAACTTTAATAATCAACATTAACAAGGTCTCATTAAAGGAATGACCAATGAAATATACATAATTCTTGTCCATTGCCAATCCGGTAAGGGCCCCCATACACCTTTAGATTTCCTTTAGATCTCCTTTTGTTTTACCCAGGGCTGTGGAGTCGGAGTCGAGGAGTCGGAGAAATTTTTGGGTCCCTGGAGTCGGAG
>CM070036.1:18175079-18199923 GCA_036250615.1 Ptychadena robeensis | reverse complement strand
GAGGATGATGTGGTCAAAATACTCATTTGCCTAATAATTCTGCACTCCCTGTATAAGATTTTTTTCATTTGCTGGCTGTATGTAGATGCAAATTTGTTTAATAAAATGGATTTTAAAAACATATATTCCCCTTGCAGCCTGTCCTAGAAAAGACAAGGTCACCAAAACCGAACAAACAAGATACAGATGTCACCAATTAAGAGGATGTGCCTAAAGACCCCCACACACGCAAAAACAGCCGCCGATCAGGGGTGCCCACATGGGGCGACAGGCCAAAGATCGGTCGGCCAGAGAACAGACATGTCCATAAATCTCTGGCCAAAGCCATTAGTTTCAATGGGGACCGTCATCCCTATTGAAACTAACGGCCGGCACACAAAGGGTGCCCGCTGATGTTCTGAGCGATGGAGAGCAGCGTGATGACATCATCACGCTGCTCTCCAAAGCTCATCTGTCAGCCCCCACTCAGTACGTGTGTGGGGGCCTTTAGGCTGGCCATACAGGGGTCGATATCCTTCAGTCAATGAACCCTCGAGCACAACTCGATGGTGTCAACGCGCAGCACTTGAGCTTCGTTGATTGAACGGAGAATCGATGTGCAGCACTTCTGCACAATGGATCCCATTCGATACTTTGGATGGGGACCCTCAGTCTCTATCCAGAGTAATGGCAAGCAAACAGGATTTACCAACATGTTTGCTCCCTGTTCGATCAAGCTTTGGGTGACCATAATCGATTTGAGAGCAATCAATTACCATGAAGGTGTATGCCGATCGATTGTGCTCGAATTGTGATCAAGATGTGTATGCCAACCTTTATAAGGATCATTATAGATCATGTGAATGAAAGCTGCAGATAAAGGGACAACCACATTAGTGTTACATTACATTCTGAATGGATCAGGGACAAATATATTAATATAAAATTATATATATTAAATAAATTATAATAATAGTTCCTTACAATGTTCTTACCAAAATGCACTAAAGTCCTATTTTTAAAATGTGTGTTTAAATACACATTGGACATAAAAAAAACTGTGTTGCATTAATGGAACTAATGGGCTAAGGGGACAAAATATCCAATTTACACACATTTCAAAACTAGGCGTACACACATCAACTTTTACTCTAGTGACCTCAACCTGTGCTCTATTCGATTGGCTTTTATATTAAAACATTGGATGTCAGTGTAACATCGATCACTTGTACTACCACACAATGTGATCAATTCAAAACAGAACCTTTCTGATCGAATTTACCATCATGTCTGATCACTGCTTAATGCATCTGTTCCATTTCAATCACTTTTGGTCAATCGATTGCGCTACAAAGGAATCAATTTACAATCTAAAATCTAGCCGTGTATGGCTACCTTTACACTTTGGCCCATTAGCAGGGGTGCACATAACTTTTTTAGCGAGCTCCTCAGATGAGTACCAGGAGATGGCATCTGGTAACTAACCCATATGTATATGGTCTTCCTCACTGTCCTCTGCATCAGCCTCCTGCATGGTAGATTCTGCTGCAGATGGACCTCCTTATTCCTGATTAAGCATCCGATTAATCTGTCTCCTTCCACAGGTCACCAGCTGGCTTTGGGTCTCTCACAACACAACACGTGAACCCCCAGATCTCATACCTTAGTAGTACAATCTTGAAAGTTTCTGGCTTAGTAACTAACCCCTGAGACTACCTGCAGTCCAAATGGCAACCTTTCATAGTCTTATTTTAGCTGTCACATAGTGCTTTTCTCTTGTCAGATTTTACCCTTACATATGTCTACTCTGACTTTCATCCCCCAGATCTCCAACACCCTTAGAAGTCCAATCTTTTTTTGGATTATTAATTTACATTCCCAATGTCACACCCCTAACTGCAACCTTTCATAGTTATTCATGTTTCCCTGCAGTTATCCAAGTGACATAAATTGTATACATTTAACATTAAGCTGGGGCCGCCCAGACACGGAGCGCCTCTAAGTTGTTAGTATGCATATGAGCTGTGTAACAATAATGCAGGTACGCAGAGCTAAGTTCTTATGGCTGCACAAAATATGCTCCCTTAAGCTGGCCATACACCTTTAGCTCTCTCTGTTCGATATCCTTTAGATCTAACAACTATGTAGTGCCGGGTCCTCTGCGATTGAACACAGGTAGACTTGATTGTTTAGAAAGTCCCTCATATTACATGGTTTTTGTAAAACAAAAGGAGATCTAAAGGAAATCTGACCGAGAAATCTAAAGGTGTATGGGGACCCTTAGCTAGCAGATTAAAAGGCATCTCGAAGCCTTGGCTATCTGACTCCTGGTGTATTGACATTCCTTACAGGTAAGCTCAGGAGTGGGCTGACACACATGTGAAATAATTCATCGTGCTCAGAACTCACTAGAAGCCAACTCCGCGATTACTGATCAGAGTTCTTTAGTATATACATCACTGAATAGCAATAAGTCACCTAAATCCCCAGCATTTCCTCTATTCTCTGATTGCAAGATTCTTTCAGCAAGAAAAGAGATATGGTGTTTTTGTTTTTGGCTCGCCTACTTTCAGCGTGGAAGTTTCAAAGCCAAATATTTCGACAGACAAACATTCAGAATGAAAAAAAAATTTTAAATGCACGTCTGACTTTTGACACCACATTTATCCTTTACAATTAAAGAGATATTGCCGCTCATTTAATAAATCTGCAGCACTCAACTATGTAATTGCAACTTACAATGTTCTTTAATCTCCCTGTAATGACCTATAAAGACCTGAGTGAAGTTTATATACAGCTTTCTGTAATGGTGTGGCAACAATGGTGCACGGCTGCGGAGTTGCTGGCTGATTTAACTACAATGAGATAAATTTAACATAATATATTTTAGCATAAGGACATTGCTAATTCACAGCACTATAGCTTATAATTTAGCAGTTTGCCGCACCTTTCCTGTTTTCGGAAATGACAGGTCTACCTCTGACGATAAAAACTTGCTGCAGTGTTTGGTGGGGAAGTATGGGAGATAAATGAACAAGGATCCTGTTAGATTGTAAGTCTGATTGGGCAGGGTCCTCTAGTCCTCCTTGTCATAACCTGTACCTGTATGTACTATCCTGTGTTGTATCTCCACTCTAATGTATTGTACAGCGCTGCGTAATATGTTGGCGCTATATAAATAAATGATAATAATAATAAAAAAATAATAAAGGGGATTAAGTGCCATTTCACACTAGCCACTCTGCAGCTGTGGTGCGTATTTTGGGTGGTAACGCTACAGTGTTCGTTTTGGTGAAAATCTGTGTTACTGCAATGTGTTGTGCTTGCGCTTCCCATAAAGTTTACAGGAGACACTTGCACTGCGTCTGCAAAAATGTATGCAGTTTATGGTAACTCACAATGTCAAGAACCGGGACAAAGTGAAAGGTGCACAGGTTTAAGATGAAACCGCATTAAAAAGGACAATTCCCTGAAAGTCAGATATTTGAAATTTGACAGCCGTCTCTTATGATGTCCCAAAATAAAAGCGAATTTTCTGTGCGTCTTTGTGCCTTAGCTGCTGCATTTCCCACCTTAGGCTGATATACTAGAGTCATTCAGTTTTGTTTTGTATTTTATTAGCGACCTAATCTTTTATTCTGTCTGGCAGTGATGGAGAACCTTGCAGAGACCCAAAGGAAAAGAATGAAGTGCCCAAAATGAAACTCAACCCCTGCTTATTTAAGTCAAAGTGCGGGCATGGAAATTTAACCGGAATTACACACACAACTTGTATACACACATGAAACGTGTAAACCAAACACTCTAATTTCTTAGAAGAAAGAACAGACGAGGGTATGGGGATGTGTGCAATCAGGAGAGAGGGAAAAAGAACTGACAGCATTGAGAGCCAATAGGCTGCAGTTCTTTCCTCTGTGCTATAGGTTCGCCATCACTAATATATGGTTTTTAAAAATTCAAATTGATGCACAGCCAAATTTTACTTTCTGGAGTTCATAAGTGGTGAACTGTGGGAGTATATTGTCACCAGTCCCAATTCCTATAGTTTTTACTTGATTAAACTGTACATAGTACCACAGGAGGAAGGCTGGAAAATGTACCAGCACAGTCAATAATATAAATTCACAGGAGTTAAATATTTGTCATGTTGTTGGGCCTAAACCAATGTCATGGTAGAAGAAAGGATCGGGTTTGCCTTTATTTGTATTGGAGTTTGATCTACGAAATCTATACCTATTGAAAAAGTAGTCCGTGATATTGCATTTTATTATACTAAGTGCCAAATTAATTAGCAAGGTTTTAATTCATTCATTCCATATACAGGAAAGTCAAATGTTGGGGCGTCTATTCTTTTTCTCAGGTAAGCAAAGGTAATAGATTTGAGCACAATCATCATGCGCGTTTGATGTTTTTGGGGCCACCATTTCTTCAAGCGGGATCAATCGATCCAATTCAAAGAAACCTTGATCGAACAGGGACCCAGCATGTTGGTAAACCCTGATTGATTTCCATTAATTTTGATGAAGACTGAGGGTCCCTATCAAAAGAATCGAATGGTATTGATTGCACAGAATCTCAGTTCAATCAAGGAAGCTTGATTGCTTCGAACCTTTACACTTGACCGTTGTTTCAATGTGTGTTCATTAGTTTATCTGCATCTTGGTCCTTTAACCATTTATCACAAAACCTACTCTTCATTGTGCCATCTTCTTCTTCCTCTTCATCCTCATCATCGCTGTTTATGACCATGGTCCCCAAATCTGACTCCAGCATGGTGCTGTTATGTTCAATCATGGTCTGAGCTCCTTCGCTCATGGTGCTAGCCGCTCTCATGGTCCCCGCACTCTCAGAACTGGTCTTGACCATAGTGTGAGAGTCCAGCTCGTCCTCCTCCTAGACACAGGGAAAACAATGGGTTAATACAGTCCAAGTCCATAATTAGCCTTCATGGAAACACTTTGAAATCGTATACCCCCAGAATAAAGATCAGTTTATATAAATTTATTTCCCCCGAAACCACATCACAGAAACCTCAAACTGACATAAATACTAAATGTCCCCGGCTGGAAAACAATGAACTTTAACCACACGTTTTATTAGTTTGACTACTTTTCTGGGTCATAATTTACAATTAAAGTACAACTAAGACAGTAGAGTTGGAGAGGAACAACGGGAGGCACCTTTGTGCCGCAACCATGAAGTGTGATGTCAATTTATAGACACAGCCATATTTTACTACTCTCTCATCCCCAGAAAAAACAAGCAAGTCATTTTTAGTAACAGAAAGATCTGCTCGGCAGATGCTGGGGGAATTGTTGAAAAGAGCGGATTCCAGCTTTGGATACAACAGCATTTTCAATCAGTGGCAGTAATGTTCCTGGAATGCACGGCCGAACTGATGATAATCCAGTGTATGATTCATAAACCCCATATGGAGCACAAATATTTGAAAACAAAAAAGGAAAAGGTTTCTCCCACACTTTGTTTCATGGATTCGGGATCATGGGCTCATTTACATTTTAGTTTTGACATGTACAGTAGTATCCACACAAAGCACAGCAAATGATATCTAACAGACCAGCTCGATAGTGGAGGACCTTACATGTGGACTTTTCCCATACAGTATATTTCTGCTCAGCGATGAACTTATGATGGCTATACATGTGGAAATGTTCAGTCGTGTTTACCTACCTTCAATATCCCAGACGTTACAAATAGAATGTAATTGCCAGTAACTGAGCGGGCTGCTACCACCCACGGTTCGGCATAGTGCAAGAATTAAATCAATTGTGACAAAATTGGCTAATATTGCATTGAAAGCTTCCAATTGTTCTTTAATAGATCCATTATTTCTGTCTATATGTTTTTAATGACCCCTTCAAAATGGACAGACAGGTGGAAGGGTCTCAGAGGGATCACCAGGCTTTAATTAAAGCGGATCTACCACCAGAAATCTATGGTCATAAAAGGCACTAGAAGTGCCAATTATAGGGAGGAATGCAATAAAAAAAGAAAAGAATAAAAGAAAAAACTTACCTGTAATGAGCAAATCAAGAAGATAAACCCGCAGCTCTCCCTCACTTCTGGTTTCTGGTCTATAGGCAAGGCAACACGCCATGAGAGCGCTGGTAAATTTATTGAAAAGGCAAATTCCCATAGAAGATCATAGAACTGGGGATGCAATATCGCTGGTGGCCACTGGGGGACGTTCAATGATCTTCTATGGGAATTTGCCTCAATATAATTACGTAAATCACAAGATTACCCAGAAAACAAAGCGCTCTCGTGACGTGTTGCCTTGCCTATAGACCAGAAACCGGAAGTGAGGGAGGGCTGCAGGATCATCTTGAATTGCTTATTACAGGTACGTTTTTTTATTGCATTCCTCCCTATTATCAACACTTATAGTGTCATTCACGAAAACATTGATTTCTGGTGGGTGGGTGGGTGGTCCGGTTTAAGTCTTTAGGTTAGGATACCCCAATCTCTGCTGCGGTCTTCAACTTCAGCCAAGCCCCTGCTTGAACAGCAGACATGATACGTCTACACGACTTGTGCACATAGTATTCCACCTGAGAGCAGAGAAAATCCGTTAAGCTCGCCATACACGCATCGATACTTGAACGATTGTTGTATGATAGATTGTTGATGTTTGTGTAAGCATGCAACTAACGATCGATCTGGGAATCAATGTGCACCACTTTGAGTGGTCTATCCCTGGCTGATACTTTGGATTGGGATTGAGGGTCCCCGTCCAAAGTAATAGCAATTCAACAGATTTACCAATATGCCGGATCCCTTTTCGATGAACATTTAGTTCGAGCGGGATTGATCGCACAAGGTTGGGCAGCATTCGATTTCTGAACAATCAATCACAGTGAACACACACGGTGATCGATTGATCGTTTGATGCACAGTCGAGCCATGAAAGTATGTAAGCAGATTGGTCCTTAGTAAGTAAGGACTAGTAAGCCTTCCTCCATAATTGTACAGCACACAATGGTTTAAACAATTTGAAACAGGATCAACAGAATTGTTTGGGTTTTTTTGCAAAGAGATGTAACAGAATACTTTTAATTATAAATGTATTGGTTCAAAAGGTATCAAATAACAGAAGTTCATTGTTAGGGTTTACAACACATTTGGTTGTGGAAACTGGATCTAAGGAGAATTTCTGTTTGAAAACGTTTCTATTTACTTCTCATGAGCAGCTGTGAAATGTCCGAGCTTTGCTGTCCGTATGGTCTAGGTAGACGCTAACTTTGACGCATATGGACCAAACATAACCTGGCAAGCAACAAAATATCTGCTTCATGTCCTGGAAGGACTACAGAATAAAAGATCTAGGCTAGTCCTTTACATATTTTAATAACCTTTTTGCAATTGTTACTATTATTGTTTTAGTAAAGCTGGTCATTCTTGTAATTGGAATGGTCTTCTTGGAATTGTCTTCTTGGCAGCTCTCCTGTACCAATCCTCTTAAGTATCAGACATAAGACAGTTGCACCCTATACACTGAAAGATTCAGATGGCCAACAAGTATTTCGGCTTTCTCTCACTCTTGTGGCCAGAGCTCCTTGATCTGACCGGCAGAGTGGGATTTAAGGAGGTGGGGCAGCTTTCTCTGTAGGCTTCTCCGCCGGCTTTCTGTGGCGGTCGGGAGCATCGGCATGTATGCCGATGCTTCCGGGTCCGCCCCAGATCGCGTCACCGGTGACGCGAAGGGGGCAGGGGTAGGCGGCGCCATAGACCTCCATCAAACTGGAGGGGCGTCGCTTTCTTACAGCAGAAGTCCGGGCTTCTCCAGTGACGCCGGACTTTTGTTTACATCCTCCAGCTGAGCAGAAAATCGCGGCGGAGCATATTGTGCTCCGCCGCTATTGCCCATGGCACGGTTATGAAAAAACCGTGCCAAGGGCGAAACGCTCAGGAGGTTAAAGGGTATTTCTAAATTTTCAAGTTTCAAAAGACTTTGATAGGTTACTCGCATATGTAAACTCCATCTAAATGTAATAGTCCATCTAATCCAAGGGTGGCTACCTTTATCCTATGAAGATGCAGTGGGGTTACTATAGCCATGTGTGTCAGTTTCTTCCATTAATGAGTTGACAGCAAGTCGCTTCCACAATTCAAGAGCTACAGTAGTAGTAGCTTATGACTGTGAATCATTCTTGTAACGACCTGAATGGAATGGCATTTTGTATCTTCCTCTCATACTCCAGCACTGCTATTCTGGCACTGAGAAGATAGCCATACAATGGGTCTATACCCGATCAATCGACCAATGTGCACCACTTTGCACATGGATTCCCATTCGATGGGGACCGGTACATCCAGTGTTGTGAGACGAAAATACCTCACAACACAGGCTGAGAGCTGCTGACAGCCAGCCGAGAGAGACACACAGGATGCCCCCGCACTCTGCTACTAGCAGCCGTGCTGGGCTCCAACCCCTTGCTTGTGTCGCAGCTCTCAGCTGACAGGCAGAGCTGACACAGGCAAGGGGGCAGAGCGGCTGCCTGAGTCAGAGTGTGGGGGAGGGCTCTGCAGCCCATCCATTGTGCCTCTCTCAACTTTGCCTCCACAATCAACCGGGATTTATGGACACTAGTTTCAGGTTTGATCAACCTTTTTTGAACGGGGGTGTTACCCTAAACGCCCCCCCGAGTGCCTGCACAAGTGCATGAATTGTGCAGGCGCACGCAGACGGGAGCTTTACGGGCTACTGCTGACTGACAGCAAATTGGTACTCAATGTACCCTAAGTGGCTGATCTACTAGGCCAAATCCAGTTACAAGAACTTGCATGAAAATATAATAAATAATGGATTAATATAGACATGTGCTGATTTGTGGTTGTTATATCTGCATGGGTTCAGTCTCCTCAGATGTCCCCATGGCACAGTTAAAACGTGCAAATGTGTACGAGCACCACCCCACTGCATCCTTCCCCAGAGGAAACAGTGGGCATCAAGCAGGGCGGTCTTCAGAGATTCATCCTGCAGGATCCCTATAGGACCTGCCTGACTGCCGTACTCGATCTGGATAGATCATCTTAGCCAAATATTATCTTATGTTTATACAAGGTAATAGGTGCAAAATGTTAAAGTGTCATAGCAAACATCAAAAAGATAAAAGACACGTTTCTTCTCTGAATTCCACCCAGTAAAGAGAGTTTTTCCAGATTTCCGATTCTCTCCAGCAATCTGTATACGACGATACTAGAGGTAGAATAACTTGACATGCCGCCTATGCAACAACAAACTCCTGAGAGGGATTAGGCTGCAATAATGAGTACAACATGTAATATTTCATTTGTTGTACACGGCAAACATTACTTCTTAGCAGTATATATTTCAATAACAGTTATATGAAGAGACAGCCAGCAATTAACAATGGATTAAACAGTAAGGTTAGCTAGAATTCTCCTCTTATCTGCATTGTTTCACAATAGATGATGCGGCCCAACTGGCAGAATGTTGCTGTTTGTCAGATGGTCCCAATTAGCTAAACTCGATGACCGTTTGTGATATCCTAATTACTTTTACAGCATGTTCCTGCCTGTCCATGAGCTCTGATTCCCTTCCATGTCATGGAAGTAGAATCCTATCAGAGTGAAAACAGAGGAGAAAGATGGAAAACTTTATGTAGACGTGACTTCCAACAGAATACAATTAGAATAAATCGTGTTATCTAACCATGCAGAAAACAACTACATCAATGGTGGCATGATCTGGGGTCAGACCACCGAAAACTTTTTATCATGTTCTGGTCCAGGTACTGGACATCGGACACCTGTAGACTAAGAGATAAAATATGTCAACAAGTAAACGGAGAAGCAACTGTTACTTCTCTAAAAATTCTTACGCTTTACAATGCGGCCTGTGTGCTATGAGTTGTGGTGCTGATAACTTATGTGTTACGCCCTGTACATTGCCCAGTACGCACTATACATGTTGTTGGATGTGCTGGGTTAGCATAGTTTGCAAATCCAGATTGCAGGGAGCAGTAAATGATAAAATAATGCAAAGCATAGCGCATACCAGTTCACATGCCAAGCCATGCAGGGCAGCATGTGGCTTAGGTGGTTAGCAGTCTGGCAATGCAGCGCTAGTGTCCTATGTTCAAATCTCGGTCTGAGCACTATCTGCAAGGAGTTTGCATGCTCTCCCTGTGTCTGCGTGGGTTTCCTCTAAGTCAAGGGTGGGCAAACTTTTTAACTTGTGGGCCGCAATGAGTTTTTAAATTTGACAGAGGGGCCAGACAATGAACCTATAAGGGCAGCTTCTAGTGGGAGACATTTAAAATTATCTTCTAGGCATCATCTCCACTTATTGCAGGAAATGAACAGTGGGGAGCCAGAGTATATTGACACCAAGACAACAAAGGGCTGGATTAAAATACTAAAGGGACGGATCAACTTTTCTCCTACCAAAACCATGTACCGTAAAATGAGGACCTTTCCAAACCTTCCAATCACTATGTATTCTATTGGGTAGGCCACTATACTACATAGTTGTTGGTAGAGCTAAAGAAATTGTATGGAGTGATCTAAAGGTGTATGGGGGGCTTTAGACTGTGACGTATGACTGTTAGTAAAAAAAAAAACATGGTCTTTGGGACATTAGATTAAGAGACAGTTAAGCAGGGTTCAGACGTGGAGATATGGGTTAAATCGGTGGCCGTTTCGAGCGCCGTGTGCGCTCACGGCCATCTATCTGACCCGTATAATCTGCCCCTTGCGCTATTTTCGAGCCGGACAATTCAATTCCGCTCGAAAACAGCCTTATCGGACATGACCGTTTATACAGCGATGTCCGATGCTTTGCCTGGGTCTCAAGGAAAAGCTCAGCTGAGAAGGAGGAGCCGGGGACAGGCAGTTCTGCTCTCCCCCGCTTCTCCGATATCTGACAGCAGCGTGATGACATACTGCAAGGTACATGGGACGGCTCCAATATCGAGCCGTCTATACCCTGCTTTAGTGATATGACTACACCTACCCTGTAAAGCACTACGTAATTTGTTGGCACTAATATATATATATAAAAATAACAATGCACAGTATATGATGTGCTTCATTGGCCAAGCAAAACAACACATATAGAGTGAAATAGTCCTCACAGCTCTTTATTATGTAGGTATGATGGAGTAAAGTCGTCGAAGCTTATCAGTCATTGAACATATGTCTTCATAAGCTCATATAGAAAAATAAAAAAAAAGGAATCCAGTGAAATATTATTGCATTAGATTCACTGTCACAAGTTGTTAAAGCAAATGTTGGTGAAAACCTGTAAACTAACTGTAATTATCTTAAAAATAAATAAATATATTATTAATAATTCTAAAGAGGCTTTCTAAACATTAAACGAGGGCGGGAACAGTAGACAGTGATGAAATGGTCAATGTTGTCATGTCAAACTAGAAGCACAATTGGAAACCAGGGGAAGCTAAATGTCTAAACAGAGACACCCCCAGACAGCAGCAGCAACAAGTATTTTTGATTTTATGAAAGCTGTAAAAATTAAAAACTCCTTCCTTATGTTAACTAGCATGTGAAACAATTTATGTTTTCGATTACACTTGTGTCTTTAACATCCTGAAAGAAATAGGTAGACGGCCACATATGATAAATGTGGAAGCAGAATTAAGACGCTCCAACATATAAAGATTTATTACCACTAGTCATAGTGACGCTGAGTGGCAGTTGGCGATGTTGGATAACTATTACTCGACGTGTGTTCATTTCACCCGAGTGACACTAGGAGGTGCCAGAGACAACAACATTGCCTTATCTTCTAGACTAGGAAAAAAATGCTAGCCCAATTCCAGTCTTATCTATAGAAGTAAATGAATACAAAACATTAGTATTACAGTAACTGTTGTATTCAAAACAAAACTACAAACTACCTTTCTGATCCACAGACTGTAATAACAAGTTTGGTCACCTCTGCATAAACTACATATTTTACAGGATTATTCACCACAACAATCTCTGGAAATAAGATTAAAAAGTTTTACTTCTGTTATCATTAATGTATAAATTATCTCTTATTGATCAGTGTCAATTTATATTCGGCAGCGCTGTAAAGTGAGTGGGTAAGCTTGAATACAACCTGACACAAGAGGAGGCTGGTATTTGGCATTCAGCAGACACCACAATATAAAATATATATATATTTCCAGGAATGAGAGGTAGACAACACTGGATGAATTTTTAGGACCCAAACCAGAACTTGATTTTTCTTTATTTACACTAAATCAATGATCAGCATATCTAGAGTGACCCTTCAATCAATCCTCTATTATGTATGTTAAAATAAGCACCTTACAGTCTTCCAAATGCTTTGGCTTTGTATCATTCTTCTTCAACATACAATCCTGTGGAATGCATTGCAGCACATGTTCAGTCCATTGAGGGCCATGTTGCCACTTGTGCTGGGATTCTAATCGTGGCTCGGAGACCGCAGGAGATCGCTAGCACCCAGTGATCTCCCATGGTCTCCCGCAATCAGAATCATGGCACGGCATCTGCAGGCAGGAAGTGGGGGGGGGGGGGGACATCTTTGGCCACCCCGTCTGATCACGCCCATGGTTAAAGTGAGACGCAATTTTTAACCGCGCCCATTCATGTCTATGTCCACGATCAGGGGCGATCGCCCCCAAGCAGCGCTGACCACCCACGATCAAAAAAACACGGTGACCTGCGTTTCAAATTGTGGGTGGGATTGCATCCGAACCCTCATGTGGGGACTTTGTACTTTTTCCCAAGATTTAGCTCTGTATTTCATAACCGATTTCTCATAAGCTATGTGCCATACCAGTAGGCCACGTCTTCCCCATTTATGTTTTTAATACAGGAAGTGCTGCACTCTCCCCTCTGCTTGTTGACTGCAGTGATGTCCGCATTTTGCAAGGGCCATGATATGATCCTTTGCATTTTTTTAGGGTCCCCATACACGGGTCAATACATGCTTGATTGATGAAAGCTCAAGCACAGAGTGGACGGCGAATCAATGCCCATCACTTTGCGCAATCGGTTCTTCTCTGATATGTTGGTACCCTGGTACAGGATTTTACCAACATGTTGGTTCCCTGTTCGACTAAACTAGAAGAAAGGCTGACCACATTCGATTCTGGAACATTCGATCACCACGAATGTGCATGGCGGTCGATTGCTTGGGAATCAATTGGAAAATTGACCCATGTATGGGCACCATAACTGACTTACTATCACTTACATGGAGGAACAACCATTAAGCTTATGGTGAAAAGGGATTAAGGGAATCAAAAAGCCCTCAACACAAGCAGTGCGTAGCACAGTAGAGCTTTCTTAAATTTAAAGGTATTCACATGACTCTTCCCTCATAAATCCCAAAAGTAAAAAAAAAACAAATCCTCTTTTCAGCACAGTGGGTGGAGCCATGTAAATGATCATCCAAAGTGCACATATAGCCTTATGGTACAAAGCCATTTATTCCAAATTCCATACAGCTGTTTCAGGCTCCTTGGCCATCATTCAGTGCAGTGCGTGGAAATCATGGCTCTATGGAGTAGGGCGCCGAACATCCATGAAGGTTATGGTGAGCTGATGATGGCCAACAAGCCTGAAAGAGCTGTATGCAGTTTGCAATAAATGGACCAAAGTTTAACCCTAAGAGATACTCAAACTGGGGGGCGCGGGCCCTCATTCTGAACCTGAGTTTAAATGGGGAGGGGGGCTCGATAATGTTCCTAAATAGAAAAGGGGGGCCCTGCAGGGAAAGTTTGGGAACCACTGCTCTACAGTTAGATGACTCCTGGAATATGTTAAAGCGGACATGCAGCATCCTTGGCCGATCTCTCCCAAGAGAAAAGACACTATAAAAATTTAACTTGTAAGGAACCATTCAAAATATATACAATTCTTTAGCTCTGAGATTTTACTTGTTGCACATTTAACTATGCATGTAGAAAAGGTTAGTATTTACATAAAACATACATTTTTTTATGTACTAAAACCAGATGAATGTTGTGACTTTTTCAATTTCTACCAAAAAAATATAACTAAAAAAGAAACAGGAAAAGTTTAAGCTCGAGTTACGCTTTAAAAAAATCAAATTCAAAATTTTTTTTTTGCCGATGTTCACTGAAGCACTCTGACGACCAGTTATCATTTATGTCCATAGACATCCACTTTAAGCCAGCGAACACACACTTGCGTACGTGTCAGGAGATCTTAAAAATGCTGAGCACAGGCGGTGACCAAAGCAGGCTATTTGTTCTTAATGGATTTAAAATATTAAATAGCCGTATGATGGAAACGTTTTGTGACAGGCTGACATGTTTTGATAGGTGCTGAGGTAAGTAAACAGATTTTTTTAATTAGCTGAAAACGGCAAGCAAAGTATTCTATGGGGGGGTAATTGAGATCTGAAAGTTTAAATGTTAGTTTTAGCATACTATGACTGGCCTCTTCTAGAGAATTTTAATTTTTTGGATAGGATTTTGATTCAGGAGGTCAAGCAGCTGTGTGGTGGAATGTATCACAATCAAACCTCAGTTCATGACAGCTTGCAGGGAACATGTCCAAATATTTATTACCTTAAAGAACAGGGTCATTCTGTTTTCCCTTTTTATAGTACTTCTGCTTAGTTAGGCTGATTCAGTTGCAAATATCCCAACTTCTTCCTCCTTTTACAAAATATAGATATCACACAGAGGATATGCAGGCTTGGAATTACTATAGCCATGGAAAACTGCAATGTTATGCTTCCACTGTTCATTAACAGGCATGGGGAAGGAAAAGACCGGTAATTATTGCTGAACTGCGGCAACAACAAAAAAAGGTCCTCCCTGCGCAGCAGATCTCAGAAATAGATGGACCGAATTACTACTCCTTTGGCAGGTAGAAAAATTCCCTTTGTATATCTATGAATGAGCTGAATGCCTGGGGTTTGGCATTAAAATGTAGAAGGCAACCTGTAAAATGTAGAAGGTCAGTCCTGCGCAAACTACAGCCCACATCTGGCCCGTGCTGCAGGTGCGCTGCCCATGCACAATGCAGCGCTTATAGTGTGAAAATGCCCTGAGGCTTAGTGCCTCCATTAGCATTTGTTAAGCACGTTTTAGTAATTTAAACACCTTTCCATTGATAAACACATTGAAGCTTCAGTGTTGCTTTGTGGCTCGCTGCCTTGCCCGGCAATTGTGCACCCCATCTGCTTTTGGTCCAGCCCCTCTGTCACATTTAGGAACCGATTGTGACCCGAGTCAAAAAGTTTGCCAACCACTGCCCTAGGTAGAGGTCCACAGGGGTCCCAATAGTAAAAACAATGATATTACCCCAAAAGCAAAGAGAACGAAATCCTTATTAACAGGGCATCATATATATGCAGAGGAGAGCACAGCCGATAAAGTGTTATAATAATAAATACATCATAGGTCATACATTACAAGTCATAGGCAAATGCTAACATTGGACAAGCAGTGGGCACTGCACTGAAATGTTCTACTTTCAGAAAATCCGGCCACATTCTCCCAACTACTACAACCTACAAACTTAATGGTTGGTGCCAAGTCAATGGCAGAGGTTGGCTTTTAAATATGTAGAAGGTATCCTCTACCTGGCATGTGCCATTAGGTACATATTAGTGTTGAGGTTCACTTCTGTCATCCAATGTAAACAATCAAGGAGTAAACTACTGAGCACGCTCCTGCCTACATGTAGACCTGACTGGAGGGCAGCCAGGTCTACTTCCAAGGCAGATAGGCTCCTGCTGGCTCCCGTGATTAGAATCACTGCTTGGAGATTGCAACCCGGAAGTGTGGGGGGGCAGGACTTATTGCCCCTCCCTGTCTGATCGCGCCCATAGACAGTAAATGGGAGCGGTTGAAATAACACACAATTTTTAACAGCGCCCATTCAGGTCTATGTCCATGATCAGGGGCGAACGGCCGTCCGTAATTTAAATCGTGTAGGCCCCTCCGCTGATTGCCTATGTGGGAATATAGCCTTAGGGAGATATAGTACAGCACAGTCAACCAGTACAAGGCCAGTGGACACTGGCAGCAACTTGGGGCCACTCTAAGCGTCGCGCTCACAGTGCCGTTTTGAAAAAGCAGAATGCTGCATCCTCATTGCAACACCGCGCAGTGCCACCGCAGACACAACCATTGAAGATCAATGGACGTGTCTCCAAGACGCAGAAACGCAGCGCCTGATGTTGTTCAGGCACTGTTTCTCCGGTACGCTAAATTCATAGGACCCCCTAAGCAGCAAGTGAACTTCATGCAAATCACAGGAAATCCGCAGGCAAATGTGCCAGCGCACGTCTTTTTCCCTACACTGGATGAACGTCCAGCTGCAGAATCACCTGTGGACACATGGCCTAACAGAGAGATGAAACAACAGTCATTTAATGTTTCATCTTTTCACTGATCATCAACTTAGCCATGTTTTTAACAAATCTATATTAAATATGTTTAACCTCCTTGGCTTTTTTAAAAAGCGTGCCACGGGCAATCGCCTGCCCGCCTGGATGTGCCGTGCACAAGTCTGGTGTCACCGGAGACGCCGGAGTTGTGCTGGGAAAAGGCGACACCCCCCCCCCTCCATTACATGAGAGTCTATGGCACCGCCTACCCCCGCGCTCTTTGTGTCACCAGTGACTCGATCAGGGGCAGACCCGGCGGACACGTACGTTTCTACCAAATTAACTCAGGCCAAATGCCAAGGCGGATAAAATGTTCACTAGAAAAATCTAACAATTCAAAGCACCATGGGGACATTTTTAAAGGATTTGTTTTATCAAGAGATACATAAATGAATATTCTATTTGGTGAATACATGTACATTCACATATATACAGACTGGCTGAAGCTTGGCTTTTGTCATTATGACTTCTTAGTAATTAGACGAAATATAAATTTTCCCCTCAAATCCTCTACAGGGTGGATCATTCCCAGAAGAGATCCGATGACTGCAGAGCCTAACAATGCAATCACATCTTCCTAAGAAGCATAATTATCTGGATAAGTTGAGATGGTTGTTGCAGCTTCTTGTGATATAGACCATCACACTGATTAATCGCTAACCATTGACTAGGTCATGCGCACAGTCAGTCCATGGTCAATAAACTTCAGGAAGCAACCAAAAACAGCTGAAGGGCCCTTTCACATGAGCTTTGCTGCACTTGCAGTTGCGTTTTTATTTTTGTTGATAAAGGACGTTACCACTACCGCAAACCACATCTGTTACCAGCAAAATAAACCAACACATTTAGAAGTGGGCTGCGCTTGTGTCTCCCATATTGGAGATACTTGTGCCTGCAAAAATGCCGGCTTATTCTTTGGAGACATAGCTATCTCCAAAGAATAAGAAGAGTCGACTGCAGTATGCCAAAAGTCATGTGGACAAACCACAAAAGTTTTGGGATAGTGTTCTGTGGACTGAAACAAAATTAGAACTGTTTGGGCCCATGGATCAACGCTATGTTTGGAGGAGGAAAAACAAGGCCTATGAAGAAAAGAATACCTTGCCTACTGTGAAGCATGGCGGGGGTCAATCATGCTTTGGGGATGTTTTGCTTCTGCAGGTACAGGGAAGCTTCGGCGTGTGCAAGGTACCATGAATTATCTTCAGTACTAGGAGATATTGGAAGGAAATGTGATGCAGTCTGTCACAAATCTGAGGCTTGGGAGACGTTAAACCGTTCAACAGGACAATGATTCCAAGTCCACTAGAGCATGGTTGCAGATTAAAGGCTGGAACATTTTGGAGTGGCCATCGCAGTCACCAGACTTAAATCCGATTGAGAACCTCTGGTGGGACTTGAAGAAAGCAGTTGCAGCGTGCAAGCTTAAGAATGTGACTGAACTGGAGGCTTTTGCCCATGAAGAATGGGCTAAGATCCCCGTAGATCGCTGCAAGACACTTGTGTCACGCTATGCTTCACGTGTAAAGGCTGTTATAACTGGAAAAGGATGTTGTTCTAAGTACTAAGAATGAATGTCACTGGGGGGGGTTTAATAAAACTGATAATGATGTGGGCACAGAAAAGACATTTGTGGTTATTTCATTATTAATGTTATATTATATTTGTCTGACTTACAAGTGCCTCGCTGATTTCATTGTAAACAAGATGACTGAAATGATCAAAATCAATGTCAAAATGGCCAAAACACTCATTTTCAGTAGGGGGTTGAATAATTTTGAACATAACTGTATATCTATTGTGTTTAATTCAAATCAACTAAACTTAGTGGGTTTGTTTCTTGAAGAAACAAACCCAGCAAGTCCAGTTGATTTGAATTAAACACAATAGATATACATAGAAGTATTAACCTGCGAAAATCATAGGCAATTTTATGCAACCAGATTATGTAATATATTTAATGCAAATAGTTTTGTAATATTTAGCCACATCTGTTACCAGCAAAATAAACCAACACATTTAGAAGTGGGCTGCGCTTGTGTCTCCCATATTGGAGATACTTGTGCCTGCAAAAATGCCGGCTTATTCTTTGGAGACATAGCTATCTCCAAAGAATAAGAAGAATCGACTGCAGTATTGCCAAAAGTCATGTGGACAAACCACAAAAGTTTTGGGATAGTGTTCTGTGGACTGGAACAAAATTAGAACTGTTTGGGCCCATGGATCAATGTATGTTTTCTATATCTATGTTTGGAGGAGGAAAAACAAGGCCTATGAAGAAAAGAATACCTTGCCTACTGTGAAGCATGGCGGGGGTCAATCATGCTTTGGGGATGTTTTGCTTCTGCAGGTACAGGGAAGCTTCAGCGTGTGAAGGTACCATGAATTCTCTTCAGTACCAGGAGATATTGGAAGGAAATGTGATGCAGTCTGTCACAAACTTGAGGCTTGGGAGATGTTGGACCTTTCAACAGGACAATGATTCCAAGTCCACTAGAGCATGGTTGCAGGCTGCAAAGGCTGGAACATTTTGGAGTGGCCATCGCAGTCACCAGACTTAAATCCGATTGAGAACCTCTGGTGGGACTTGAAGAAAGCAGTTGCAGCGTGCAAGCTTAAGAATGTGACTGAACTGGAGGCTTTTGCCCATGAAGAATTGGCTAAGATCCCCGTAGATCGCTGCAAGACACTTGTGTCACGCTATGCTTCGCGTGTAAAAGCTTTAATATTTAGCCTCTGTAGGCATTAATGTATGTAACAAAGTTACAAAAAATAATAAAAAACATAAATGCACAGAAAAAACCCCTGTGTGTAGGCTTAGGATTCTACAAAGCATTCATGTTCCCTATGTAGCTGAAACACAATTCCATTTTCACCTCTAGCGTCTTATCTGAAATCACATCTTCACCTTTCCCTTGGTAGGTGTGTATAATCTTTACCGAATACATATTCTGCCTTATAATTATAGCGCTTACTGTCACTTATTCCTAACATGTTTCTGTCATTAATGCCGTACAAGGTTAACATATTATTACTGTGACTGTCTGTTATGTGACACTAAGGTTTGTACGTGTATGGAGTCACATCGCTACACAAAGCAGGAATTCTGGCTTCTACAATGTTGTTCCAATGACCAAAAATATTGGTCATACACACGCGGTTAGATAAACAGAGCTGTTAAAGGAACACTAGAACGGTTTGAAGTTAATGTTACACAATTTTTGGTTAAAAGTTAATGCTTTTATGTACACAAAATATTTATTGCACAAATAAACACTTCAAACTTCCTTTATAAATGCCTTCTCCATCATCAAACAAGACTCAATATAATAGATGGTAAAAAAACCGAAAGGCTAGGGCTCCACTGTCCTTAACCTTCTGAGCGTCTGGCCCGAGTTAACTCGGGCTGAGTTTCATGCATCATGAAACTCAGCCCCAGTTAACTGGAGCTGCGCTCGAGGTCTCGCCGTCTTCTGACGGCGGTCAGGAGCACCGGCATGTACAGTATGCCGATGCTTCCGGGTCCGCCCCCGATCGCGTCACCGGTGACGCGAAGGGGGCGGGGGTAGGCGGCGCCATAGACCTCCATGTAAATGGAGGGGCGTCGCTATCTTTCAGCATAAGTCCGGCGTCTCCAGTGACGCTGGACTTATGTTTACTACCCTGAGCTGAGCAGGCAATCGCGGCGGAGCATATTGAGCTCCGCCGAGATTGCCTGTGGCACGGTTATGAAAAAAACGTGAAAAGGCTGAAACGCTCAGAGGGTTAAAACCCCTGCGTTGAACACAGGGATTTAATGGAGTGCACAAGCCGCCCATTGATGGCAATGGCGCTTTGACAGCTCGTCAGAGTGCCGGATCCGCTGGTCGGAGCCTCCGTTACGCTAATATTTACGAAACACGTTACGTCTATGGAAACAACACGTCTATAGAGGCTTGAGCGGACACAAGTGGTTCCCAGCGTACGGTGGAGCCTAAGCCTAAAGCTAGCCACACACAGCTTGATGAAGTAACAGATCAGAGGAACATCGGGTGCCATGCGCACTCACGGCACCCGATGTTCCTGTAATGTTTCTTCATCTGAGCCATCCACGGTTCCTTTCGAGCAGGATCAATGGATCCTCACGGTTACCGCACGGTTAACCCACGATCAATCACAGCGTTGTGACGTCACCATGCTGTAATTGATCGTCCGTCGCTTGCATAGGAATCTACCTGTGTGTGGCCAGCTTTAGGGCCCCCACACTCCTTTAGATTTCTCTGTCAGATTTCCTTTAGATCTCCTTTTGTTTTACCAAAACCATGTAATATGAGGGACTTTCTAAACCATCAAGTCTACCTGTGTTAATTCGCTGTAGTAATAGTTGTTAGTAGATCTAAAAGATATCTGACAGAGAGATCTAAAGGTGTATAGACATGATTTGTTTTAATTTTTAAAAAACAAAGAAGGTGATGCACGTACCGAATTTTCATCTTCCTCTTCTAGTTCCCTCTGTTGCTCCTCATGCCTCTTTGCCTTGATTTCCATAGCTTCTGTGATGAGGTCTCGGAGGATCGACACAGGCTTTGCATTTTTGATAAAAGTGTGCTAGAGAAAGGAAAAAATACAATTGAAGCCGACAGTAAATAAATCACAGCAAGCTAAGCTGGGATGAAAGGCTTTGGTAAAGGTTTATTCAAAGAACAATCATTGTCTCATCTTAGTAAAACCAGAAGTAACGATCAATGGTATTGAATCTATAAAACAGACCTGTTGTTTTTTGTTTAATAAAAGAAAAAACACAAATCATAAACTAATTACTTACCTCTCAGCTGTTATGAAGTTAGAAAATCCTAACAACAATACACTTACTGCACCGCCTCAAGCATCCTTGGTACCGGGTACTGGGAAGGGCCATCTCACACTACAGCGCATTAATGTGGTCTTTGGATGTGGAGCACAAAAGAGAAGTATAGGTCTGCTTTATGTAAGGGTCTGTGAGCCAGGATACAATTGCAAACACTTTTTTTTCCTCTATATAAAGACACTTTTTCTTGATCCAACAGAAACAAAATGGCAACATAAACTGCTTACCGTGTTTTGGATCACGGACCGTGCCCATAGAGGTAAATGGTTGCTGTTAAAAATCGCGTCTCCCTCCATGGATTCTTAACCGTGCCGATCCACTGTCTATGGGTGCAATCAGGAAGGAAGTTGGCAGGGGGGGCATATTGCCCATATTGCCCCCCCCCCCCCCACTTCCAGCCTGCAGGGCCGAGCCTGCGGTTTGAATCGCGGGAGACCGTGGGAGATCACTAGGTGCTAGCTATCTCCCGTGGACACCGTGATTCAAACCATGTTCAAACGCCCTAGTGTAATCGCCTCCCTCTCGCGATTTTACCCATGTGCGAAAACAGGGGATGAACGCGTCTATTCAGTTGAATGGGCGTGTCCCCACTCAACTCATGACTGTGATTGCGCGATCGCGATATTTTTTTTTTCTGATTGCGCCCATAGTCATGTGGACAAAATCGAAAAATGGACATGATTTCTTTTTATAATGGGGGTGATTATTTGAAAAAATAGCGGGTAAAGCTTGTCTGGTCAATCGCGCCTGATCGCATGAGTAATCGCGTGTGATCGTCCACGATTACAATTGCGAGCACAAGACAATTAATCATCTATGTGTAACATAGCCTTAGGCACCACACAAAAAGGTGTGTCATTACTGGATATTCATTTTGTTTAGAACAAATAAACAAATATATGAGTTTGCCTTCTAACCTAAACGCTTCTTGCTGGAAGTACTCAGATGACAACAAAAGCGGAAGACATTTGGAAACTTGCATTTGTAAGAACAAGCATTATGAATGGCCAAAGGCAATAGTTTTTATCAAACTATGGGCCGATCACCTTAAACAATGCTTGAGTGACAGCATAGGTGGCAAGTTAATGGCTAAATGAGTGAACCTAGTTAAAGTGAAGAATTAGTAAGTAAAGAATTAGAAAGGAAAAAAAGAGCAATTCACAAAATCATGTGTGTTGTCAGTAATGAAGATAATTTCAGGGCTGTAGAGTCGAGCGCTAATCTATTTACAAATCTAACCGCGTGTGCCTTCCTTCGAGCGGAATCAATAGATCCTGCTCGAAGAAACTTGATTGAACAGAGACAAGAACCTCTATACAAAGTATTGGATGTGCTGCGGCTCCTGAACAGCCTGGACACTGGTGTTCAGTTTGAAGGGGGCGGGGGTAGCACTTCTCTTGAGGCTGTGTGCTGACTGGCTGGCTGCCTTTCTCCAGCTCGCAGCGATTCGAATGTAAATCGCGCAAGAAACTGTTTTCTATGCAATAAATGAAGAGAATTGATAGCCAACGGTTCAAGACTGAAGCTGTAAAACATTTGAAATACTGCTGTAATTAAGCTGAGGCTACAAATACTTAGATTGTTAGCTTAAACTTTAAACATGAATATGAGATTCACAGGAAAATATATTTAGGAGTATACAGTAGATAAAATTGTCTATCAGTTCAGTTGTGTTTGAAGAGTCCCTTGCCTCTTCCTGGAGCCTGGAGCCCTATCTTCAGCAGAAGACCAGGACACTAAGGAAAAAGAATGTATGTTGCCTTCCTTTCCTTCAATGAATGTATAAAATACATTAGCATATCAAATACAGAGGAGTAGGAAGTATCAGAGACTGAGGAGTCGGAGAATTTATCTACCGACTCCACAGCAATGGATAATTCAATAAATTATGTTGTTCTACGTCTACAATTCATAGCCTAACCACATGCACACCCATACCTATCCAACACACCAGGAGATATTAGATTCTGAAAAGTTTGACTTAAGCAGGGTACAGACGGCTCGATATTCAAGTCGTCCGATGTACCCTGCAGCAGGGTGATGACATCATCACGCTGCTATCAGATATCGGCAGAGCCGGGGAGACGGCTCTGCTCTCTCCCTGGCTCAGCTGAAGCTTTGTCTGAAGACCCACGGTCTCTATGCAATGCATCGGACATTAGCCGTATTTACGGACATGTCCGATATCGCTGTTTTTGAGAAAACAGCGATGGGGGCAGATTATATGGGGCAGATAGATGGACTTGAGCGCGCACGGCGCTCGAAACAGCCATCGATTTGATCCATATCTCCACGTCTGTACCCTGCTTAAGGGTTGCAATGATGAAAAGAGACTTGGAGAGGGTTGCAATGCTCTTCCTTTACAGGGAACATTCTTCTAGAGTTCTTACACTACAAACAGTCTTTCTTTATGTTTTAGAAAACATTTTCCTAATCACATAATTAATTAACTTTACACACAGTTCCAAATAGTAAATTCAAGCAAATGTATATTTCCTTAAACATTGCACATTGTTTGTCACTTGTTTCTTTATTTGCTATTATACTGCCTGATGGAGATTTTATTTATATTTTACACAATAATACTACATTTTAGAAGCTGTATTTAGATAGCTCCTTTTTTTTTCTCCGCTCATGATGTTTCATGACTGTAAGAACAGTAAATCGGTAACCTGAACCAAGCAACAGGAAAAATAGAAAGGAAAAAAAAATACGATAATATCTTCTGTAAACAAGGAAAGAGCTTAATTTGAGTCATTCCCTAAATATCTTTAAACCCAATTACAACGCAATTAGCTGGCTTGAAATGCCATGTGGACATGCACATGTGTAACCCTACACTGTATACTTACACCAAGGAGAAATGTACATTAAATGTAAACCCTAGAGCTCCCGGTTGTATTAGTCCGACCACTTCAAAGGGCCTCATAGTTTGCCAAAGGCTGGTGCACTTTATAAGTTCATAAACTGAATGTCTGTTTAGTGCTTCGAAAGGTCAGACTGCTTTTCTATTAATCCCGTAATAAAAAAATGTGTTTTATCCAGTAAATTACACACTCCATAAAATAATTGGGAGAGTTGTGAATATTAGAAACAGTTGCATATTTGTCATTAGCATTTGGTCTTAGAATGGGAAGATTCGGCCTTCGGTCCAGGCCTTCAGATATCTAGGGGTGTATGGCCACAGTCTAACGTATGCTGACCAGTATGGTTTAGAAAAAATGTAAATGTTTTAGAGTGGTACTATAAAATAACACTTAAATTTACCCTGGACCCAAAGATTGGTACATAGAATGCTGCAACTGATTCTTAGGACACAAATGCACATTAAATAAAGCAAGCAAAGAGCAATGTGTGCAACACAAGGATTGTGGTTATCTTTGAAATCAAATGCAATGCTAAAGGACATGCTGCTGTGGTTGGCTAGCATTACCATTATGCTGGCCATACACTCTGAGATAAAAATTAGGATCGATTAAAACCGACCAATAAATGCATTTTATCTGCCTGAAATCCGTGCATGTCCACATGGTACAGCCGATATATATTGATCGTAATTTCCGATTTTTTACGGTCGTAATTTATTGGACATGTTCAAAAATTTTTAT
>CM070036.1:18161012-18174979 GCA_036250615.1 Ptychadena robeensis | reverse complement strand
ATATTGGTTGGTTTTAATCTATCCTAATTTTTATCTCAGAGTGTATGGCCAGCATTACTTGCAGCTCAAGTCTTGGCACTTGACATAATGGGACCATATGTGTAGATATGAGCCAGATTGATGGCCGCTTCGAGCGTCGTATGCACTCACGGCCATCTATCTGGCCCATATCACATGCAGCTACATACTGCAGGGAACATCGCATGGCTCCAATATTGAGCCATGTGTTCCCTGCTTATAAGTTCAAAACCTCCTATGGGCTGGTAGCTGTAGGGTATTAAAGTGCTTCCAATGACCCACAAGTTCTGATAACAGGATGTCCTGGGAAATATACCACAGGTAGACTTGACATGAATATCTGGGATGTAAAAGTTCTGCAAGAAAGAGTTTCTTGGTGCAACAAAAGAATAATCTCCTAAGCGGTAGCTGAGTGTAGGTCAGGGTAGCTTTTTATTACCAATATAAATAATCCAGAGCCACACTATGATTGGCTTACCTGCTTCATAAAAGCCTGCGCCGTCCCATCATCAGCCTCCTCAGCCATTCTTCCTGGTTCCATCACCCAGAAATCAGTGAAGATGCCAGGGAGGTGGCAGGTTCCCTCACCTATGCCTACTTTTCTAATACAGGCAGGTCCATAAATATTGGGACATCGACACAGTTCTAACATTTGTTGCTCTATATACCATCACAATGTGCTTTAACTGCCAACTGTCAGCTTTAGTTTTAAGGGTATATACATCCAAATCAGGTGAATGGTGTAGGAATTAGAACAGTCTGCATATGTACCTCCCACTTGTAAGGGGACCAAAAGTAATGGGACAATTGGCTTCTCAGCTGGTCCATGGCCAGGTGTGTGATATTCCCTCATTATCCCAATTACAATGTGCAGATGAAAGATCCAGAGTTCATTTCAGTGTGATATGTGCATTTGGAATCTGTTGCTATCAACTCTCAAGATGAGATCCAAAGAGCAGTCACGCTGTGATTGATTGTGGATCAATTGCATGGGAATCTACTGGTGTATGCCCAGCTTAAGTAGTGTCATGTTGTGCTTACGTATGATAAAGTAAAGATGGATGGAGCATTGTCATTCATTTTGACTACTAGGGAACCTTGCACCTCAAAAAATGCTTGTTTTAGCAAACCAAACTGTTTTAGGCCTTCTATAAAAAAAAATTAAACAATGCCGCTTGTGCTTCGGAGCGTTGAATGACCGGTCTTGCTTACATGAATGTAGGAGTGCTGACGAAACAAAAAAGTGTTGCAGGAGTGTACACAATCACTTATAAAAAGCCATAAATACTAGACTTGTTCATATCTCCAGTTATTAGACTCTACATATCTATATGTATACACTGCAGAGTTTAACTTCATTCTTTTCAAGGAAATAAAAATATAGGCAATAAAGGAGTACTTTCACCCCTATTACCACTCAGGTGGTTAAATGGGTGGAAGCGTATTCTCCAGTAGACAATCTTGAAGGCTATAAAAGCCATTTCTGCCAACCGCCTGTAAATCTAACGTTTGGAGGGGTTAAACAGCCCCCACCTCGGTCTGCCTTGATGTGACGGTGCACAGATCCCCCTTATCCAGCCCGTATTTCCACATAGGAAACAGAAAGTTTGCCATAATCTTCGATGTTGCCCTTCGCCTGAGAGTGCAGTGCATTCCTCGCACTCTATGTCACTGACCTAGAATAAGTCACCGAGAGGGCCAAGCTCCAGGATCTGTTAATCATTTGGGCAATCAGTGAACACCAGCACTTAGAGAGCTGATATTTATTTCATTTGGAATGCTTCCATGTTAAATCAGATATCTGAGTAACTAGCTCATAAAAGTTATTCAATACCAAAATAAGAAGTGTTATCTTCAGAGAGATGAGGGCAGTGATATGCTGTCGTTTACAGTGTTGTGAAAGAACACATCTTTAGTGTGCCCGAGAAATCGGCTTCCTTCGGTTACTGTCAAAGTTTGGAGCTGTGTAGACGTACGCTGACCTGCTGAACCCTACGGCCGGTGGATGAAGTATGGGATGCTGGCAAATATGAGCATTTCACATTTCATGCAATCTTATTTTCTGGCAGAAACTGCACACAACAGTGGTGGCCAACTGAGTTGATATGGAGGGCCACAAGTGAGGCCCTAAGCATCACTAAAGGGCAGCACATAACATTTTAAATCTATACTGCCATTTTTTTATGATTGGCATTTATGTACCTAGAGGCCTCTCCTCCTCTTCCCATTCTAAGAAGATCCCAGGCGGGGGATCTGTGGACACATACGTTCCTACACCCTATGCATTAGCAGTTAGGTTTTGGGGGCTGCAAGTGGAAGACTGAGGGGGGCCGCCAAAGAACGCCCAAAGGGCCACATGGGGCCCCCAGGCCGCAAGTTGGTCACCTGGGTACTAGAACATCACATGTATGCAGCAAGTAGAGATGGTCGAATGTTTCCAACTAGCTGAGTTTGTGAGTTGATTGCAAAGCCTCTGAACATGTGATCATCACCAAAATTGCTGGAGATGAAGTGAAGAGTTGTGGGAACACTTATAAAAAAATAAGCATTGCTCTAACCCAAATAGTTTCTGCATTTCAACTTGAGAAAATTGGAAATTAGTAAAATTAACAAAACTTTTTGTCTAAGAGCAATACATTCTTTTTTTTTTTTTTTATCATACCCTGGACTCTTCCCTACATCTCCAGCAAGTGTGGTGATAATACCATGCTCAGGGGCTTTGCAATTAACTCACAAAGTCGAACTGGTCGAATTTTCAGAAACAAATTAAAAAAACAAATGATTTGACATAGACATGTAAAGCTGGGAATAGACGGGCAATTTCCCGTCGACTCCCGACCCTATTTCGGCACTAGGGGCGGGCGCTATGACGTCATCACACCAGCCCGCTAGTGCCGAGAATGGCCTGGCACCCTTTGCGTTCCACCCATTTCTTGTGTGCCAGAACTAATGGGATAGGAGCAAAATTACCCGTCATATCGGATCAATGTGCTGTGCTATCTGACAAGATTTTAGCCCAATCTTGCTAGTTGCTGCACCCGATTCCTACACGACCCGATCCCGAACGGATGCATGAAAAGCACACAGCATCCAATCGGTGGTCAGGTCGTGCAGGAATCGGCACGTCTATGCCCAGCTTTAGACATTTTTGAAAATAGACAAGAACTGAACAGGTACCAGGAATGCATCTTCTCAGAGCAAGCATCTTAGTGCAGTAAAGCCAACACTGATCGTACCATCACATGATCAATTCACGATCGTACTATGGTGTACATACACATGTAGTACAATCGCATACAAACTATCAAAATACCTAGAAAACCTGTTAGATATGTGTACCATTTACTGAAATTTACCGACATGTCTGGTCACTTTTGGATGATCATACAAGGTGAACAGGAATCTATTTCCATTTGATCAAAAAAAAAAAATCAGTCCTTTTAAGTTGATGAAATGAAAATATCAAACCGTGTATGGCCACCTTTAGACTGGATTAACTTGTATGATTAAAATATCCAGTGTCAGTATAACATTGATGGATGGTTCTACCACACAGGGTGATAGATTCATAACCAATCTTTTCCTTCCCTGAGTTCTGCACATGCTCCATACTACCATTGGATACAAATGAAATACCAAGAAAACCTACAAATCAGATAATTGTACCATCTACTGAAATTTACCAGCATGTTCAATTACTTTTCAAACAAACACTTTTGGTCAAAACCGGTAAAAAAGAATGGATTTCCAAATGAACAATTTTTCCTGTAAGAAAATGGTTAAATGCTAGAAGAAAAAACTGCAGAGTAGTAAAGAACATGTTTTACCAATGACCAACCAACCAATGATGTGTGCATGCAGCCTAAATTTCATGTACATAAACATTTTAAACATGAAAACATACCTCTAATGCTATGTCTCCACAAAACAAATTAGTGACCTACTCCCCTATCTCACCTTTGGCTCAAAAACCACCCATAAACTGCAGCCATAGGTTGGCCATCTCACCCACCATGCTTGCCCATAGAAAAATGTATTGGGGAAGTACCATATTTTTCGGATGCATACCGCACCGGACCATAAGATGTACCCAGTTTTGGGGCAGGAACCCCCCCAAAAAAAAGATTTAATTTGTTTTCACATCAATTGGGTTAATCCAATGAATTTAATGGATGCAATATTCAATTCAGCTAGCAGGGGTCACTAGCAGCAATACACTCTCAGCAGAACTTCACACTGATTGGCAGGAGGCAGGAGGAAGGGGGGGAGGCAGCTGGGCTGCTCTTCTCTCCCGATGTTTCTGATTCTGTGTCCGTGAGGCAGCAGAGTGATTGCTGATTGCTGTTCCCACGGACAGAAGAGATAGATGTAGATGCAAGTTCATCTTCACAGTTCAGATGGGAGAGCCGGCATCGGCATCTCACATCTGAAAGCTCCTCCAGCTCCCCCGGCTAATCTCCGTGCCGGGAGAGCTGGCGGGATGCCAAGGTGCGACCACCGGTGGCCGAGTGGCCGCGCATTCGGACCATAAGACGCACTTTTTGCCCCCAATTTTGGGGGTGAAAAAGTGCATCTTATGGTCCGAAAAATACGGTAAGTGGTGGTTAATGACCTTCGACTCAAAGATTTAGCCTGCCAAGTTGTCAGCAGTACTGCACTTTCCTAAAAACATTCTATGTCACCTTAACTTAAAATTTTTAATTTTTAATTCTGCAAAACTAGTGCAAAACAGCTCACCAATGCACATTAACATGCTATTGCGCTGAAGCACTACCATTAGAGTGTATTTTAGGTATACTGGGCAACAAATTCAAATAGTTAAAAACAGTACTGGGTGAGTGAAAGCACTGGCTTGTCCCTCATTACTGCTTAGTAATCATATGTATATGTAATACTTTTATGACAATAGTTGGGGCGAAAAACACTTGAAATTATAATTTATATAAACTTTAACAATAATTTCTTTTTGCATGATACTTTTTATGCCGTTCCTGCTCTGTGGTCTTTATTCATGTAGGTGAAAGAAATATAAATCATGTTCTTCTTTAACACGTATATAATTGACAACACTAAATATGACCAAGTCGATCCTATGTTACAGTTTAATGGCTAGCTCCTCTGTTTGGGGACAGAAGGCCCATAGTTACCATCGTTTCCTTAGTGAGCTGGAGGCACCATGTATAGGAGTACTCACACATGACTATAATTGGGTCAGCAAACTGCACGGGTACATATTCAGTAAACAGGAATTTCTATTCTCAGCAAGCCATAACCATATAGTAGATAGTAGTCATTTACCTTTATTACTCCATAAAACTAAGAAAAACACCATTAAAGTCCACACTGCTGTGAAATCAGCGCTGGAATTACATTTTAGTGGTTGGTGTAGAGAATGGGCTGTTAACCAGCACAAACAAACTGCAAGCAACAGTGGAACTGCAGTAGGCTGAAGTAGCTTCAACACAACTATTCCAGATGTAAAAGTGAAGTCAGAGGGCCGGACCAAAGATTTCTTTGGCTTACACTTTCATGGAGTTTTACATGTAAGCATAAAAATTACACCTTTGCCATCCTTCGTAAATTAATAACATGCACACTGATATCATTTATGGGGTTACTTAAAGTGAACCTGGATTTAGAAAGATAAAATGTGTGGTCTTAATAGAAAAAAAAATGACCTTTGGGGGGGGGGGGGGTGTCCAGGAATTGAAAGCAGCCACCCTTTCTTATCAATAGATCCCACTCGAAGAAACGTCAATCAAACAGGGAACCAACATGTTGGAAAATCACTGTTTAATCACTATTTTTTTGGATGGGGACCAGGAGAAGTTCATTATGGCCCACATCGCCAGCATCATTGATGACACCGGCGATGTGTACAGGGGAGGGGAACAACAATATATTACTGTGTACTCTGCTGCGATCCCCTGCATTGCGTCATTGAAAACGGCGTGATACAGGTAAACCGCTAAGGAGGTTAGCAACCATTGGCACAATTAGGTCATATACATTTGTGAGACACCATATGCATATGTTCATACTGAATATAACTTGCTCTTAAATCTGATGCCTATGTACTTACCTGCAGGAGCTGTGTGGCAGTGGCTCTTTGTTCTGGATTCTTTACCAGACATTTCTTAACAAAATCTGTGAATTCATCTGACCAAAGCTCAGGTTTCCTGAAAGTAGGTGGGGGATTTGTGGGAATCATAAATATTGCCTGAAAAAGATAAAAAAACATATGTATTAAAATACAGAAAGAAAACACAATCAAAATAATCATTCTTCAGACAAAACATAACAAACAAGTCCAATATTTAAATCAGAAAGCTTTGTATTTTCTGTTCATCCTGCACACAGTACAGCCAGGAGGTTGGCATCATATACAGAGATGTGTCCTCTCCACCCCAGCCTACTGGACAGCCAATGAAAAAAACACAGCAGATAGAGGACATAAGATCCATGCTCATCCTCTCTCCTTCTATTAGTATACTCCTTGTCTCTTTTTAATGTGACTGGATAACAGTACTGCCCCTATTAATGGCAACGTCCATTTTCCTAAAACAACCATCCTCCATGGAACGCTATAGGCTCCATTATAAAAATTTTTACACAACACTTGACAGCTATGCTATATTTGTTCTGTAAAGTTTGAAAAAACAAAAAATGGGGTGCCTACAGGAAGTGATGTCACTTCTGGTAAATGGATCTTGGTTTTCCGCCATTCGCATACCACCGAAGTCACTTCCGGCACCAGGCTTACTTCTTGGTTTATCTAGCAGGGAAAGGGCATTACTCTCCCTGCTAATGTCCCACCCCCCTTGTGCTTATAATGTGCGGAGTATGACATTAGCAGGAAGAATACCGCCCTCTCCCTGCTAGATCAGCGCAATTTCAAGAATCTGGGAAAAATCCAGGATTTCTTTAAATCAGGATTTGGCCGGGAAAGCCACATAAAAAACGTGACTTTCCCAGCCAAAACGGGTTGACAGGTCTCATATATAGTCATATCACTAACTTCTTTCAGGGGAGCTCACAATCTTATGTCCCTACTATAGCCATGTATACTCATAGTCATTCCATCAGGTGATGATAGAGGTTCCTTGAAGGCAGTGGTATAAGAACCACCGCTATGAGGCCCGTAGTCACAATGGGGCCCTCTGCTGCTGGCTGACAGAATACAGAGGGACAAAAATCTATTTGTGGTATTCCCAAGTGCAGTTCAGAGTGATTCAATTTACTGAAATCGGAACTGGCTGGTGATATGTAAACAAAGGTAGGCGTCAGCACCATCTAGTGGACATTCTAGTCATTTTTTACTAGAGATGGTGGAATTTCAAATCTGACTTTGGGAGTTTAACCTACATACCTCTTTTGGTACAGAAATCTGGATCTCAGTGGGCTGTCAGGTTAACCTGTCAAGTATCCTGTTTTGGCCAAAAAAGAATGTTTTTTTAATGTGACTTTCCCAGGCCAAAACCCGATTTCAATAAATCCAGGATTTATTTAGCGATATTTAGAAATCAGGGTAGGTTAGGAGGGAGGTCGTTACTCTCCCTCCTAAGTTTCCCACCCCACTTGTGCAGCTGATGTGCGGGTTGTGAAGTTACGAGGCAAAGTAAACCTCCCAATACTGGAAGCGACGTTCCTGTATTTGGAAAGCGGAAGTCTCACATTACAAATACTGGAAGTGACGTCAAGTACATCACTTTATATATTTTTCCCCTACTCTAGGCTAGGCTAGAAACCTTGATGGGTATGCGCCAGGGTGGTTACATTTTTCGTACTGTTTTTGGCACAGAAAACCGGACCGCCAGGAAGGTTAATTCTTCATTCCGGCCGGTCAGCAAACTGTGCAGTGCTGGGGTGTGAGTTTAGGTGATCCACCACTAAGAAGGAAAGTAAGAGTTTTCCCTAGCGCCTTTGCACCCAATACAGGAGCACAATGTAGCATGCTATAGCGTGAAAAGGCTCTTAAACATTTTATTAAGTTCCAAGGAGCAGAATGGCCGTGTTATTTGGTTATTTAGGCTTCAGCTCTACTTTAAACAAGAACAATGATCTACAGTTAAACATTTAAACTTTTCTATAAAATGAAATAATATTAACACAAGTGCATGTTTTATACCCTGGCAACCAAAGATTAAACAGTTTCTTCCACATAAACTCTATTGCTGAAATGACGTTGCAGTGAACCTAAGTGCCCTACGTTGTGTCTTAATCTTTTGATGATCGTGAGTTAAATGTTACGGCAATTCAGTAGCTATTAAAAGCCAAAACTTTAACCTTCCTTAACAGCTGTTATCTTCCATCCTGAATCACATACTCTGTGCGCAGTGTTATGATGGGTTGTAAACCGCTGGTCATTGTGTGCTGTGCACGGCTGTCATATGGAAAGCTTCTTCCAATCAATATACAGCAGCACAGCAGCTTATCAGAAATCAATAGAGGCGCTAATGATTAGAGGCTGATAGTTTAATGACAACCCACAAAACTACAAGTCATGGAACACAAAGAACAAGTCTACACAACTGATCTCATTCTTCTTTTAATGTAAAACTCTCAGCAATAGGAAAATCCTTAGCTGCATGGAGCTGGGGATCTAGTTTAGAAAAACTAAACACAAGCGGATGGGGGAAGAAGAAGATTCTAAAAATACTCATGGAAAACTGTGACAAATATTTTTTAGTTTCAATACATTTTGATTGATTTGTCATTATATAAAACAAAAAAGTGTGTGAAATTAATCACATTTTCTGAACTATAAGACGCACCCAGTTTTTAAGGCAGGAAAACCAGGGGGGAAAAAAAGATTGAATATATACGTTTTCACATCAATTGGGGTAATGCAATAAATTCAATGAATGCAATATTTAATTCAGCCAGTAGATGTCACTAACAGCAGTACACTCTTAGCACAACATGTCATTCTCCACAATGATCGGGAGGAGGGGTGCCGGGCTGCACAGTGTACTACTCTCCTCTCCGGCAGTTTCCACAGTGGGAGAGAGGGATATATGCCTCTCTTCTTTGCCTATGCCAGCAGGGCTCTGAACTCTGCTGGCATAGGCAATTATACAGAACAGATGGGAGAGCTGGACACCAGCCGGCATCTCTCAACTGACAGCTCCTCCAGCTCCCGGGCTAATCTCCGTGCCAGGAGAGCGGGCGGGAAGCCAAGGCACGCATTCGGACCATAAGACACAGGCACTTTTTTCCCTAATCTTGTGGGTGAAAAGGTGCGTCTTATGGTCCGAAAAATACGGTAAATCTTATTACATGGTGACTGAACAAGGCCCAATGTAGGGACATAACAAATGATAAAGGGAGCAAACAAACAAAATTGCAACATTACATAACACACTCAACATGGCTCAACAGAATAACGCTTGGGGAGCTCATGAGTTACCATAGGGCATACTAAGGGGGAAAGAAGAAGAAGAAGAAGCTCGCTATCGCCCCACAAGCCACACAGCCAAGAATTTTTAATTGATCACATACCAGGACATCTAATTTTTTACCTGCTCTTACAATAATTTTTATATAAAACATGATGATCTTTCCTTAATACAACAACAAACTAATTTTTGGTTTCTACGATACCCTAATGTTCAGAGGTAACAAGCCCATCTTATAAGTTGTCTAACCTCAAACATTATTAAGTTGGCTAAAGCAGGGTACAGACGTGAAGATATGGGCCAGACCGATGGCCGTTTCGAACGCCTTGCACACTCACGGGCAGCAATCTGGCCCATATAATATGCGACCATCGCTGTTTTTGAGCGGGACAAATTAATCCCACTTGAAAACAGCCATATCAGACATGACTGTTAAATACAGCCCATGTCCTTTGTTTTGCCTAGAGACCGCGGGTCTCCATGTAAAGCATCAGCTGAGCTGGGGAGAGAGCAGAGCTGTCTCCCAGCTCCGCCGATATCGGACAGCAGCGTGATGACGTCATCACGCTGCTGCAGGGAACATCGGACGGTTTAAATGTCGAGCCATCTGTACCCTGCTTAACTTTTTTGTTTCTCAATACTCCTCTTTCCTGATTATAGATAGATACTATCCATATTTTTTAAAAGCTACTCTCCATTACATAAAAATTTGCATGTCTGGTGTGTCCATATGCTATGCTAAGAAAGCTTAGCAAGGAGTTGTGCCACTGTCCATAGTAAAGTTTTCCTCAGACGGATATTCAGTTCGGCCCCATCCCACACAGACATTGTTTAATTGTGCTCCTTTGCACTATAAAGTAAATGCCACACATGTTAGAAGACATGCTTCATTAGCGCTCTGTGTTGCTCATAAAAAAATTTCTCAGCCGTGTGTTATGCGTTAATAGACTGTGATGTGTAATAACACAGTCCATGAAACCATTGCGCAAAGTGTGACTGAACCCTCAAGCATGTACTCCCCTGGATGGTCAGTTTGCCATTGGAATGAACAAGCCACAGGAATGAAGGAGACAGTGATGTAGGCAAAAGGAATGGTTGAGGCCTTACTTGGCTATATGCTACCAGGCAGGTCCATGCAGGAGTGTATATCCATTGAGAGGAAAACACAGGATTGAAAAAGCTCTGAAACAGGGGTGTCTAATTCCAGCCCCAGTGTCAAATCTGGCCTGTGGTGTCATTATATTTATATAAATGTATTAATGACACAGGTGTCTTTTACTTGAAATTTAAGGTGGGTATACATGGGCCGAATTTCATGCCATAGATGAACCCTCAAGCACAGTGTGATGACATGACCACACTGTACTCGAGCATTCGTCTACTGAAAGAGATGCGCACCACTTAGCGCAAACGATCCAGTTCCATACTGAAAGTGTCATACCAATGCAATCGAACAGGGCAACATTTAGCAACATGTTGGTTCCCTGTTCAACCAAGCTTTCAATCCCACTTGAAGAAAGGGTGGCCGCAATGTATTACCGAACAATCGATCACCGCGAATACGCACGGTGAACGATTGCTTGGTAATCCATTGAAAAACAGCCCATGTATGGTCACCTTTAACCTGCTGGGTGTTGCGCCCATGGTGTGCTTCTTTAAAAAGTGTGCACGGGCAATCACAGTGGAGCACATTAAATGCCGTTACAACTTTCCGCCCTCCGGGAGGTCCGCTTCGCTAGCTGTGTTGGGGAAAAACTACGCCTCCACCATTACATGGAGGTTAATAGCTCCACCCCCACCCCTTCTGTGTCATCAGTGATGTCATCGGGGGGGGGGGGCATGGAAGCATTAGTATACCGACGTGCAGAATCACTGAGGGAATTTGGCGGACCGGTGAGTTTGTTTATAGTTACCTTGGGGTGAGTTTAATCATATGAGAAACTCACAACTCCGGCACAACGCCCAGGAGATTAATTTAAAGTGTTAAAATATAAAAAAAATACTAAAGGCCGCCATACACGTCTAGATTTTCCTTTCAACCAACTTAAAAAGATAATTTTTGGGGGTCAGGGAAATCGGTGATTGATTGTAATCTATTCCAACTATAGTAAAAGATTTGACAGCGGAATTGAATTAAAGCGGACCTAACACCAGGAATCTATGTTTTCATGAATGGCACCTGAAGTGCCAATAATAGGGAGGAATGCAGTGAAAAACCCTAAAAACGTACCTGTAATGAGCAATTTAGTAATATAATCAGGCATTCCTGTTCACTTCCTGGTTTATGGAGAGAGCAGACCGCGGCAGCTTCGTCACAACACGTGATTTTTCAGTGAGCTGCTTTGCCATAGGAAAACACTGAAGGCCCCCAGTGGCCACCCGCGATATTGCACCACCATGTGTTGGATTTACACTGAAAAATCATGTGCTGCTGTGACGTTCTGCCGGGTCCTGCTCTCTCCATGAACCAGGAAGTGAACAGGAATGCCTGATTATATTACTAAATTGCTCATTACAAGTACGTTTTTGGGGTTTTTCACTGCATTCCTCCCTATTATTGGCACTTCTAGTGCCATTAATGAAAACATAGATTCCTGGTGGTAGGTCCGCTTTAAGGTTCAAGTTCAATACAACCGAATAAAATTTTTCAGCTTGTCCGATCATTTTTCGATTGAATATGTTTACAATTTTAATCATTTTAGGTCCATCTAACCATGTGGGCTGCCATAGATTTTCAATCAATCAACAAAAATCGAGACATGTATGGGGGGCCTTAAGCGTTGCTTGCTCCAGATTAAATTAAAGTAGTAAAGTCAATGAGTAAAAGGAACATACAAAGTTAAAAAGTAAAATAATGATTTCATGTTAGACTGTGAACCATAGTAAAGCTGGCCATACACCTTTAGATTTCTGTCAGATTTCCTTCAGATCTCCTTTGGTTTTACCAAAACCATGTTATATGAGGGACTTTCTAAACCATCAAGTCTACCTGTGTTCAATCGCAGAGGACCCGGCACTACATAGTTGTTGGTAGATCTGAAGGATATCTGACAGAGAGATCTAAAGGTGTATGGCCAGCTTTAATCAAAGTTACAAAACAATGACACAAATTCAGCAAAAATTTGCTAAACAATGAGCGGTGTTTAAAACCTTTTAACACGTAAACATTCTTCAACAGTAAACATTGGTCTCGGTGAACTCAAGCCACACGAGAACACGCTTTATCGTCTTATCTCATCTTCCTTCATAAAAAATAACTACTGCAAATATTTCTCTAGTCAGCAGTTTGTTTGGATAAAGAGAAGAAACAGAAGCTTAGACACAAGAAAGGATTACAGGATAAAGTCCCCACGAACTGCGCTAAACGTTATCTTATCTTGGGAAGAGCTGGGATAGCAGCAAAGAACTGTTGATAGAGATGCAAGACTGTTTTTCCCTTGAACATTACTTAAAGGGAAACTATGAAGATTGTTGTCAATTTTGTTTTCTTACTTATTATTCAAAGCATAAATGTATTATTTATTTCAAATCATGATTTTACAAACAGAGGTTCATACAAGGTACAAGACATATAAATTCTTCTCTTCAACAAATCTACCTGCACAGTTGAAACAATGTCCGCAGCTGTTATCCATTGTGGACAGGGGTCTTAAAGTCTTTGGGCTGAGCGAAAGCATTTGGAAATTGGGCCATGCGCAGTAGTGTAGGATCAGTGTTTATCAACATTGCCACAGGTGAGGTCACATTGAAGGACCAGTGCAGATGCATAGGAAAAAAAATCCCACGCTACTGGGCATGCCTATACAGTTTACCTGCAGTCATGTTGATCAATATTAGCCACAGGTGCATTGTATGGACATGAGCAGTAGCTTTGAAAGAATTTCCAGTGCTATTGCACATGCTAACCAGGTTACTTACACATACAGGAACACATACAGGGCTGGGCATTATGAGCAAGTGCGTCTGCTCAGCCGTGGCCAGGGCCTATACTCCATTCAGCGTGGACTTCGAGGTGTATCCGCACAGAATGAATTACAGTGGGGGACATTGTAAGTATATTCTTTACTTATTTAATAGATCCATTATCTGTTAACAGTGAGTTTCTTTTTATTTAATGTATTTTTTTTACCCTTTAGGAATGAGTAAGAGGTCTGGGAGACCTCTATACTCATTCCATAGCGTGATGGGTAATATTCTGTTTAAAGTTAAAAAAAAATTGTTGTTAAATATAAAAAATGTATCTTTTTAAAGTTGAATTTACAAAAAGTAGAAAATTCTGAGAAAAAAAAAATTTGACTTTAAGTGGAGATGTTAAAAGCATCGAACAGAATGGTCTAATGGTCCTAAGGACGTTCTTTCCCTCCAATTATGTTCTATATTGTGCAGCCACTTTTGCCAGTAGCAATCTACCATGATAGTCTTAATGATTGGAAGGTATATAACTGCTATGAAGTGCGGGGTCCTCCCTGATAGAATACATAGTGATTGGAAGTTATATATCACTGATATGTAGTGCGGGGTCCTCCCTGATAGAATACATAGTGATTGGAA
>CM070036.1:18107729-18156472 GCA_036250615.1 Ptychadena robeensis | reverse complement strand
AAATTATTCCTCAAAAATACCACTTGCCTAATAATTCTGCACTCCCTGTACACTTAGCGGGGGTCCCGACATAGCACATAGATTTTGTCTGCTCGGCGGAGGATCTGTTTACACATCCGCCGGAGCAGAGGCTCAACGTACTCGACTACGTTCAGCCTTACATCCGCGGAGCGTCTCGGCGCAGTGAAGACATATCCTCCGCTGAGCAGGTAAGTCTATCTGCTACGTCGGGACCCCCGCTAAGCGTATACGGGTCCCGACATAAATAGAAACAAGCCCTAATGCAAGAAAAACATTTTTTTACGGAAAAAACATACAATATCTACCCCAACAAAAAAAAAGCAAAATTATTTATACTCCCCAAAATATGTGAAGCATTATTTATATTATATGCTGTAAAATAATTGGAAGCAACTGTAATTTAAATATAACCGTGATGCGTCCTCCAGTCTGGAGCAGCAATCGAGTTCATCCTAAAATTCTGAAAGTGGCTAAATGTACCAATGAATACAGAAAGTTTGGAGTTGTGGTGATTCATTTAGTTAAATGTTACAAAGCGCACTGCACTATAAAACTTTGTGAAAATACAGGATTTCTTTTCCCTGTTTCCTCAAACTAAAGGGGAACACACAGTACACAGTGCGCACACAGTACAGTAGTAGCTGCCTTTTACAATGGCAACCAGTAGTTTAACAACCATTAACTACATACTGTAAATGTGTCTCTTTTTTATTAAAAAGTACAAAGGTTTTATTTTTTTATGTGACAAATGACGCATTTAGGGCTGTAAACTCATCTTCTCATAGACACATAATAAAGTCAACACCCCATATGTTATGGAAACATGGTCACATGCATTTAGACACCCAGATTACAGCTTAACCATTAAACCGCCAGTTTTTTTTCTACTTTGTGACTGAAAACAAAGCGAAAATCATTTGAAATGTCCTGTTTCTATGCCTCAAGCCCCCTATACAAGTACTAGCGACCGTGCATGATGACACTTGTCCTCGTCTTAATTAGACCGATCTAAGAATTACGGAAACATGTTCATAATGGCTTAAGCTAGGCATAGACGGACGATTTCCCGTCGACTGCCGAGCCGACCTAGTGCCGAGAATCGGCCAGGCACCCTTTCTGTGCCGACCATTACTTTGGATGGGGATGGAACAAATGGGATCCGATCTGAATTATCCATCATGTCGGATCACTGTACGAAAAACCGGGTGGAAATCTAAGCTTAAGTGATACTATAATGGATTTTACATTAGCCCAAGGATCTGGCGATACAGCAAGGCACATTTAATGTGGTTAGGCATTTTTACATATTGTTTTCAATCAGTTTGATTCTCTTAAAGTGGACCTACCACCAGAAATTCATCACTACATGAATGGCACTAAAAGTAAGGATAATAGGGAGATCGATCCATACAATTACCATTAGATCCAAATGTGTAGTATAGTGGCCTCCCTGATAGAATACATAGTGATTGGAAGGATTAGAAAGCTCCTCATATTACATTGTTTTGGTAGAACAAAATTTGATTGTACAGAAATTGTATGGAAAGATTGTAAGGTGTATGGGTGTCTTAAGGTGTAATTAAGGAAGATCCCTCGCAGCCCCTGGCTTGTGCACTTGTGAGTCAGCTCAGATGTCGAAGGGTAAATCTCTAGTCTCTGATCTGCATTAAACTGAATGGAAAGTATTTTCCTATAGAACACCATTAGAAATACCCCCAGTGAAAGATGGGATCTCTCATATGATTCAAGGGCACAGCAACCATCAGACCAACTTTAATTTTACATATACATTTTTTAGATTTTAAGAATACCTCAGCTGTAACCTTTCAAAAACATCCAGATTAAACAAAGAAACCTCAAACGAAAAAAAAAGTCCAAATTTCAGTTTTTTTTTTACAAAGCAAAATCAATGCTTGACGCACACAGCCGTGTTCATATCTTTTCGTTTGTATTTATCAAATCTAAAAATCTTTCCAACTTTCTCCTTTCCTGTATGAGGCTGAAACTATGTCACTTTCTGTTTGTGCAACAATTACACTAATTCAATGCAGGTCACCACTTTTTATAATGTCCACATGACATTTACCAAAGAAAACACTAAACTTTTATTTAAAAGCATAAAAGTCTTGTTAGGTAGCCTGCGCGTGCCCAGGTCATACAGTGGCCAATGAATATCTCTGCTCTGAAGGATCCTATATTAGAAAGAAGTTATAGTTCAATGTGGGCAATGAGACCAGGACAGGCAGTACAATATACAAATGCAGCCCAGGAAAAGAAAAGGACATTATTAAACGTTGAGCATGCTGCTGGCCAAAGCACACAATTATTGTTAATGAGTATATTAAAGTAGATTATAAATTTATAACCATAACATAAACTGATTAGCTAAGCAAATGACTATATTTCCATCATAAGCAACGGTAAAGAGAATGACTAATTCGTAATCTCGGTAGCAGTGAAGCATGACCAGGAGAATTAGTGGACCCTCCACAGCACAGATGAAAGGACAACTGATTGGACATCAACTAGAAGACAAAATGGTAATGGTTGGTCTAATCACCCTAAATTGCCAAATAATTTTTTGGTAATATATACAAAAGATAAAGCTGGAAGCCTAGACTACGAGGGTCAGGGGGTCACTTCCATAAAAAGTAACTTTTTTTACTTTTATGGGGGGTGGGGGGGATTAAGGATCACATGATACAAAACAACAGTCATTGCACCTTAAGGACCCCATACACGTCTAGATTTCCCTTTCAATCAATTTTTAGTGGTCAGGGAAATCAGTGATTTTTTTGGGATTGACTGAAAGTGTAATTGAATTAAGGTTCAATTTTAATACAACCGATTAAAATTTTCAGCATGTCCGATAATTTTTCTATCAAAATGTTTCCTAATTTAAATAGTTTTAGGTTGATCTAACCATGTGGGCTGCCATAGATTTTCAATCAAAAAATGTATTCAATTAAGTTGATTGAATGAAAAATCTAGACGTGTATGGGGGCCTTTAGAATGACTGGCATATAGATTGTCATCCCCCTGAAACAAAAGATCTGGCTGTGCCACGCCCCAAACAACATGAGACCACTAATCTACAAAATGAACACTTAAGGTAGGACGATAGATTTGATCAGGATATTCGATATTTTGATCAAATATCGATTGTGCCAATATCTGATGTATACACTGTATTTTCGTTCAATCAAATGAAAAAGAAGTAGCTTCATTCAAATGTATTAGATCAATCCAAAATTATCGAAATTAACAAATGGTACGTTCGATTAACATTCGTTTTTTTACAAGATAGCCGGAAATTTACCAACATGTCCGATCAACTTTCAATTGATTTTTTTGTTCGATATTGTTCACTTCTGTTCAATGTTGGTCGAACAAAACCTTTGTTCAGTTTTAGATTTTCATTCCAACAATTAAAAATCTATATTTTTGAATCTATCTAATGAAAAATTCGACCCATGTATTCCCACCTTTACAGTTTACAAACAATTAAGTTTCACAAACAATTAATCGCAGTGTGCGTTCACAATTGGCCACCCTTTCAATTGATCCTGCTTGAAGAAACCTCACTCGAACAGGGAACCAACATGTTGGAAAACATTACTTGGAAAGGGACGGAGAGTCCCCATCCAAAGTATCCCAAGGGATCAACTGTGCAAAAGTACTGCCCCTTGACTCTCCAATCGACAAGTACACAAGCACAGAATGGTGACGTCACCACACTTGGCTCAAATGGGTCATCGATCTCAGGGGTGTCTATACGTGTACGGATACCTTTAGGGCTTTAACGGCACAGGTTATATCACCCAAAATATATCACATCAGCAGTGAAGTTAAAATGTGAAAGAAGTCTTAATTAGTACTCTGACTATCTCCCACAGATGAATATGTTAAAATATGTAATTTATGTAAAAAACATCCTATACAAATATATTTCTTTTTTACATTTATTTAGGCCCCCAGAATCAATAAAGCTGGGCATGTGAGGAATCCAGACACCTATGGCAGAAGGGCAGAACAGGCTCTGGCACCTCTGTTAACTTAAACGTAACTTCATTTAACAACCCATTGTGGCCCACAAGTCACAACTTTTGCCCACCTCTGGATCATGCATATTATGAATCTACTCAGTGTGCTGCACATTACATAAGCTTGTCACACATTAACAGGTAGTTAATTCACTTTAAAACAATCCCTAGTTCACAGAGCTCAAATGCTTTTTTTCAAAAGTCAGACACAGATCTATTTTTTACAAGAGGAGATCTTGGTAGGCTGCCAGCTCTCTCTACCAGACTGGTAAAGAGGAGGCAAGACCTATAGCGACAATGAATAACTTTACATTAAAAGCAGCTACCGGGGTGAATTGAGGCTTGTTAAGCTCTTTTACTAATTGTTTAGAATTGTTAAATATTTTATTGGCCATGGTCACAAAGCGCGTGTCTGGTTACCACCCAACTGGGTGGAGCCTACAAAGTAAATATTTATACACTTGCATAAATACAAACATACATACAAATTGTGCACATACATTCATACAAACACACAAAAAATACATATAAAACACATTATACACACATAAATAATACACATGCATACAAACTCATAACACACATACATACATACATACTGTACATACATACACACACACATAAATAAAACACATTCATACATACATACATGCATGCATTCATACATACAAATAGTGCACATACATTCATACAAACACACAAAAAATACATATACAAGTACATAATACACACATAAATAATACACATGTATACAAACTCATAAAACACACATACATACATACATACATACATACATACATACATACATACACACACAAATAAAACACATACATACATCCAAATAGTGCACATACATTCATACAAACACACAAAAAAATACATATACAAATACATATTACACACATAATTAATATACATGCATACAAACATACAAATAGTGCACATACAAATATTATACATGCATACAAACCCATAAACACACACACACATAAATAAAATACATACATACATAATGATTAAGGGTTCAGTTTTGGTTATGATGCCACAAACCTGGCACACCTATCCTTGGCCAGTTTAACCCATTCCTCTTTGCAGCATCTCTCAGGCTCCATCAGGTTGGATGGGAAGTGTTGGCGCAGCCATTGTAATATATCTCCAGAGATGTTCAATCTGGGCTCTGGCTGGGCCATTCAAATACATTCACAGAGGTGTCCTGGAATCACTCCTTTATATCTTGGCTAAATACATTTGCCAAAACCTTAAGTAAACTTTTTCACATTGTAATTTTGGAGTGAAAAAAATGTAAATGAATGGAATCCATTTTAAAAAAAAGGTTGAAACATTATTATTATTATTTATTGCCAATTTATTATGCAGTTAAGGCTTTGTTTCCATTGTACGTCGGGAGCCCTCCGCTAAGCGTATACGCTAAGCAGGGGTCCCGACGTATCCCATAGACTCAGCCTGCCGGCGGATGGTCTGTTTAGACATCCGCCGGTGTACAGGCTGAACGTACTCGACTACGTTCAGCCTGACACTGGCGGATCGGGTCGGCGCAATGAAGACAGACCCGTCCGCCGAGCAGGTAAGTCTATCTGTTACGTCGGGGACCCCCGCTAAGCGTGTACGCTTAGCGGAGGGCTCCCGACGTAATGGAAACAAGCCCTAACTAAACAAAAAAAGTGATGCCCTGTGAATACTTCCCAGATGCGCTGTACAATGAGTAAATGAACACCAGAAACTGATCCAATGGAAGATGGTGGCCTAATCTGATTAATCATATGGTTTTTCTGCATGGCCCTATTGCCCCATGGGTGAATGAACGAGGGGATGTGCTTTAGTAGCCAGTACAATCCATGGAGACTTCACCCAATAAATCAAAAGATGTCTTGATGCCAGATACAACAGGAGACCTTCGTAGATCTTGCACAGCGATTGCCTTGTGGGTTGTCCGATGTGATAAATAGTCAATTGAATTGAAGGGACCAGTAGCAAAGCACAAACAAAACTGGCCACAGACGTCAATGGATTTTAAAATTAAAGCATCTGCCTGACTTTACTTGCGTAATGTTTATGTTACACCTCAAACATTGCTACAGGTCCTCTTCTGTGAATACTCTTCTACACTAGAATCCTGAGCTTTCTCTTGTGTTTAATACAATATGAACTAACTGTTTACATCCAGCATGTTCTTAAATTACATTCAGTAATGTGCGTGAAAACACTCAGTGGAGCACAACGCCATGAATACGACCCTAAGGGAAGGAAAGCAGCTGCCATTACATCCCCCTATTAGAACAGGATAATGATGACCCAAGTGTACTCTAGGTAATATATAAAATATGAGATTAACAAAATAAAAAAATATGCAGCTAACCACTGGACTGTGATCCAGAGACTGAAGTTCAGAGGAGGAAAAAGAAGAATTTTTACTTTAATGAACCCTTCTGGAACACTGTCCAGGGGAAGATCAGCACTGGTTCCATGCCTGAGGGGGATGATAGTGGGACGTGCATGCCATTCACAGTTAATAACACTTCTTCTTTATATAAAATGGCCTGTGGGCGGAAGTCACAGCCATCCGCAGATTCTCTCTCTGGGATGCTAACTTCAAGGCAGAAATCATGCCAGTAACACAGTATGGTTTTGAAAGGACGTACGCTCATTACAAACAGATGACCGTAGCACACTTCCATGGCATTTATCAAACAACTTTTCTTTCACTTTCATAACAAATTAGCCGATGGTTTCTACCGCACCTGAAAAAAGTTATGGGATTGCGAGCCTCAAGGCAAGGCACTCAGCGGCGAAACTTAAATCTGCACAGCTGTCATTCACATCCAGAGAACTCTCCCTCTGGCATATAGAATGTATGAGGCCATAATTATAATAGAATGCTTTTACCCAACATGCCGAGAGATTGTACCGGCAACTCATAATTTACCATCAAAAGCACCACGATCATTAAAGCTCTTTCATAATTAGAGGCTCGCATATAATAAAACATGACATGAGTTGTATATGTAAAACTTTGCTTTCTGCAGCTTTTTCCCTCCAATATATATAATGTATGCGCAGGGGTACACAACTTTTTTAGTGAGCTCCTCAGATGAGTACCAGGAGGTGGTGTTTGGTACGCACCCCATATGTAGGGTGGTTTCCCTCACTGTCCTCTGTGTCAGCCTCCTGAATGGCAGATTCTGCTGCAGATGGACCTCTCTGTTGCTGATTGATCCTCCGAATAGCTGTCTCTATCCACAGGTCACCAGCTGGCTTTGGGTCACATGTAACTCCCCGTTTGAACCCCCAGACCTCATACCTAAGTAGGGCTACTTTTTTCTTGTCAGATTTTACCCTTACATATGCCTACTTTGACTTTTGTCCCCCAGATCTCCAACCCCCTTATCTTTTTTGGATTAATAGTTTACATTCCCAATTTGACACCCCTAACTGCAACCTTTCATAGTTATTTATGTTTCCTTGCAGTTATCTAAGTGACATGAATTGTTTACATTTAACAATAAAAACTAAAAGAATTTTGGCAATCTAAAAAATGTTACTTTTACAGTGTTAACAAAATAAAGTGAAGTTGTTTTATACAGCTATTTATGTGTTCGAACTTTGATCTCAATTCAATGTGCAATAACTTCAGCCACCAGATGTCACTAGGGAGCACTTGCAGTCAAAGCACAACACAAGCTCCTTCTCACACATTCGGGAGGAGTGGGAAAGCAGTGTGCATGTCTCCCCTCTGTGTAGTACGCAGATGTGCTTAGTAAGGATGATAGCGGTATGAATGGCTTGTTTTTAATCCATTTTGCGTACTACTTATGTGCAGCCCTTGTAATGTGATTCTTGTGCCTATGTTTCAAAGTAAATCAACAAGCTGGTGGAAGCTTTTCTAATGAAATAGTTAATAAAGGTGCCCATACATGGCGCATAGAATGCTCGATCAATGGCTCTTCAAGCGCACAGTGATGACGTCACGAAGATGGGGTGGTCGCATTAGATAGGAGCTTGATAGATGGCTGTGAACGCACATTGGGGTCAAAGTGGCCATCAATCTAGCTCCTAGCTAAGCTTGTATGGGGACCTAACACTTTCAAACATAATAAAACTCACTAATCTAGCCCCTCCATTCTAAATTCTAATCACTGTGAATAGCCTAGTTATGTTAATAAATGCCTCGTTTAAAAAAGCAATGGGACGTACGTCACCATCATTTGTCCCTTAAGTGTGATTTGATCTTGCAACACCATAAAAATGATATAAAGTTGGTTGTAAGTTCTGATTAACAACATAATCACTATAAAGAATGTGCAGATAACGACAGTAAAATTACTCTGCGGTTTTATGTGCTGTGGACAAGTCCTGGTTCAAAGTTCCGCTGGTTGGCTTTATTGCAAAGAAGATTGTGAGACAGAAACGCTAATTGCCAAGCGCTGAAAATCCTATTCACAGCAAAGGTGGCGCGATCACACTTAACATGTATAACAGTATGGTTATGTCATGCAAGAGTAAATGTTTTGTCAGCTTCAACCAAACGTTTCAAAAGATCAAACAAGCTTATAAAAGTTGCTAATCATCAATGGTAACTTTTTCTGCATGACTCAAAGTGGAAGAAGAGCTTTCCTACCACCTGACATCAAGCAGCTTGACCATTCTTTAAAAGTAGGATTTTGCAGATACTTATCTTTTGTGTCATTCCATAGGCATTATTTATTTTTATTTTTATCCATGGTGTATAGTGCAAACATGCCAAGTCTATCCCTACCCATATGCCTTGCCTAGCAATGCGGTCAGAGAGCAAGTCCCACAAGAACAGGCTCTATTTAACATTAAGGTGACTTGTGGCTGCTTAACGTGAGATCCAAGGCCAGTGGGAGAAATAAAAATAACTAAATGTAGCTAAAAGCCTCAAGGGAATGTATCAGGGTGGATAAAAATCAAAGATTCTTTTAAAAAAATCTAAAATAAAAATAAAAAGTTTTTTTACTTTAAAAATGGTTTTGGTCATTTAAAATCGGATTTGTTTTATTTTAAATCAGAATTATTTAAGTTTTTAAAAAGTTCAGTGAATAGAACAGAAACAATATTTTTCTGATTGTTTGGAGTGGAATAGATCTGCATAAGAAGAAAGTGAAATTAAATGTGAGGAGCATTCAGTTGAATAAATCTATTTGAATTGTTATTATAAAAAGGTAATGATTATTTTTCTTCTTCCTAAGTACAATAGAAAAGTTGTCCAAATATGAATGATTAACCTAAACTGGGGATAACAAAAAAAACTAATATGAAAAGTTTCTATTCTATTCTACTCTATTCTAAAAATCTTCATCTACTTGCATATAAAAGTTGTACCAGCAAGAATTTAGTCTTTATGTAGAAAACTATGATTTAAATTAAGCCTTACTGACTAGTGATTTAACCTCCCTAGCGGTTGAGACGAACCCTGTTCGTTCGCCGAACAGGGTCCTCTCAACCGCAGGGGAAGCCGGCATCGACCCGATGCCTCCCCGGAAAGCTGCAGCGATTGTCTTAATCGCTGCAGCATTTCCGGGGTTTCGGCACTGCCCCGATCGCGTCACAGTGACACGGAAGGGGGCGGGTGTCGCCGGCGCCATAGACCTCCATGTTAATGGAGGAGCGCCGGCTTTCCCTCTCACGCAGCTGGTGTCAATAATGACACCAGCTGTGTGAAGAGGAGTGGCGCGAGGCCGGAAATGACAGTACTGTGTACAGCGGCGCAATATGGGCAGTGCGCTAGGAAGGTTAAATCAGTTCGATTTAAATCAAATCCACCTTAAAATGTATAAAATATTAGCTGGTACAGCACATTATAAGTCCATTTTAGATGTTATTTTATTTATGATTTAATATATTTTTTATAATGATTCAAAAATATATTATATAAATACACACGGTGCACACACATATCAGCACATTACAGTTGATTAAAACATACCTGGCTCTACCTGGAAAATAGTAACAGACATCCACTAGGTGGCAGTAGGTCACCAAATAAACATAACTGCAGAAATGTAATATACAAAATATAAAATTACATTTATATCATTTTTCTTTTAAAGAGGAATTTTAAATTAGTAATAAGAGTGTAAGCATCGGCATTGGTTTACTACAGGTGTACAAAAGGTTTATATCGCGAACAAGCTCTTTGCACAGTTATTTAACTTATTTAATACGTTCCAGGAGCTACGGAGGGCATCAGAGTTGTTAACTTTTTGAGCGGCTCACGGAGGTGCCAATTTCTGTACAAACGCTTTTAGTTTTACATTTTTATTTACCACCCATCCCCTGTTGAAGGCCGCATGCAATGACATCATCACAGATTTTCTAACTTGGAAAATAGTGGTGAAGTACGCTTATTCCTTTGACATGTTTGAGGAATGTCAATGCCCCCCCCCCCCTTCATCCTTCTCTCTTCTCTATCCCCAACTTGATATCGTACTATTTGATAATGTTTTGTAGATCTCTGTCTTTTTTTCTCATGTTGTGATTTTCTTCCTATTCCAGTTTTTCTGTTTTTTTCTGTTTTGATAAAAGGAACAGCCATCTGAGGCTCTTGCGCAATACCTTACTACTCAACTGTAGTGTATAAATACTGTTTGAACACATTGGTCTGTGTTTGTTTGTTTGGATTATTACTTTAATATTATTATCATTTATTTATTTACATAGCGCCGACATATTACACAGCGCTGTACAATAAATAAGAGACCTTATTACCTTGTTGCTCATTTAGAAAAACTAATAAAATGTGTTAAAAAATAATTACACTTGACATTTTAACTTGTAAGTAATACGTTGGGAAAATGTCTGACCCGTCTGCTTCCTTTATACCCGTTACATGGAATTCAGAAAAGACAAAAAGTGTGGAAAGCTGGAAACCCCAACCAATCAGGTCACCCAAACACATGATAACCAGCACTGCTATGACTTCTCTAGTGGCACAAGAGGTCCTATGACTTCTCTAGTGGCACAAGAGGTCCTATGACTTCTCTAGTGGCACAAGAGGTGCAGTGACTTCTCTAGTGGCACAAGAGGTGCAGTGACTTCTCATGTGACACAAGAGGTGCAGTGACTTCTCTAGTGGCACAAGAGGTGACTTCTCTAGTGGCACAAGAGGTGACTTCTCTAGTGGCACAAGAGGTGACTTCTCTAGTGGCACAAGAGGTGACTTCTCTAGTGGCACAAGAGGTGACTTCTCTAGTGGCACAAGAGGTGACTTCTCTAGTGGCACAAGAGGTGTCCATGGATGGAGTTTTTCTACTCCACACAGCCAGCACTAGAAAGGTGTTTGTAGAGTGAATAACCTTTATTAGTTGCTGCTTGGCTCTTCTGGTAAAACACATGATTAATAGGGGAGGGGCATACTCATCACACACAGGAAGTCAAAACGAGATTCTTCACTTTTCAGACAAAAAAGAAAAAAAAATCACTAGAAGACAATGTTGGACCATTACAAGCACAAATCCTACAGTGAAAATGCACAAGTCAGGAGCATGGTTTTACTTGGAGTGATCTTATTTCCTCAGGATGCACACTGAGCAGCAATCAGAAGCCTTGTACTGTCACATATACTAAATGTAAAACTGTTAAGTAAATCAAGTAGAACATAAAGCTGTCGTCCTGAGAAGCAGTAGAGTTCCATAGCAAACATCTTGTAATGATATTTGTCACTAATTTCGGGCAGACTTCCATCAGAGCTTCATGAACTGTAAAATGGAGCTTAGACTATCACAATATGGGAATAATTAGGTTTTGTTAGCGGGCTGGGATAAATATGGAAAGCTCTCTGGGGACCTTTTACTCTACATTTTTAAGCTACTAGTTAGTACAGTCACATTGATTCTTTATCACAGGCGGTTTCCTGAAATCCACTTCCATAAATGAAAAGGGCCGAGTATTGTAGAATGATGACAGGGAGCTCCAATTCCCCCAGACACACTACAAGTATCCATTTCCCTTCTCTGTAACAGAAAGAACACCGCAATCAACCTGGCTTCCCTTTACTAAGTGGTGCACAGAGATCACAGTGAACCGGACTAAAGAGGAAGGAACTAACCACAATGTATACAACCAGCAACCTGTATGAAATCCCTGAGAATAGGAAAGCACTAGCTGCTCAACAAATTACTGTTCCGAAAACCCTTAAGCTACGTTTCCTATAGCCTCAACCTCCCGCATTTGACGCATGCACTTTGATGCGGTATGGTGCCCCCATACATGGGTCGATTTCTCATTTGATTCTTGCACAATCGATCATCGCGTGCATGAATGTCGAACGATTGATAAAGAATTGTTCACTCTCCACCTTGATCAATCGATCAAAATGTTGTCTAAATCGACTGGAGAATCGATCGTACAGGAATCGGACATGTCAGTTTTTTTTAGATCGATCGTTCACCTTTAAAGTACGTTGGTGGTGGTCATCGATCGACTGTCATTTTTAGTATGACAATGAGATCATTTTTGATCCAGAACATTCTAGAAATCAATCTGGGAAAGTTGGATCATCCAAAAATCGATTGCACAAGCTTGGGTGTGAATCAATCACCGATCGATCGTCGATTTTTTGTTCACTGCAAAACGATTTGATCAAGAAGAAAACGACCCGTGTATGGGCACCTTTAGTGTTTGAAGCTTTACTGAAACTAGTGGAGATATAACTTTAAGCTAGCCATATACTGTTCAATATTTATGTCTTTTAGTTCCGACTGAAAACGATCGATTTTTAAGTTGATCCTAAAGACATTGATTCCCAAACACCTGGTATGATTGACCAAAAGTAATTTCGATCATATTTAGGATCCTATTTATGATCATAATTACGATTGTCTTTATAATGCCTGTGCGCTCCATAGTACGTTCATAAATCAATTGTGTAAATTGCAATCACACTGTGTGGTGGTAGGATCGATCTTGCAATAGTCTACCCCAGTGTACAGCTAGCTAGGCATAGCGCACGTGGCGCTTTTTTGTTTTTGAAGTGGAGCATGGGATGCCCTCCCGCAGGTCCCGAACAAGACTCTGGCATCACCAATGAAACGGCAGGGGGAATCCGGCGAACAGGCGACCTTACCCGCAGTTATACCCCCACACAGGGATCAACTTTTCTTGCACCTTCACAGAAACCCTTGTTTGATTCATCCCGCTCAAAGAAATGTTGATCGAACAGGGAACCAACATGTTGGTAAATCCCTGTTCAACACCAAATAATTGTGGTTGGGGTCCGAAGGTCCCCACCCAAACTATCGACCAGGTATCGACTGTCCAAAGTGGTGTACATCAATTCAACAATCATCAGGGATCCTTGACGTTGCTGCACCGCGGTCAATCACACTTGATAAGGGCTGGGAGGGTCATTATTCTTCTTCAGAAAAGATTACAAGGCTCTGGAGAGGGCTTTGTTTGTTGTTTGTAATTTTTTTTCTTTTGTTTTTTACAAAAAGATATAATAGAACAGTTCCAATAGCGTATTTAAATGCGTAGCCGCTTGTATACATCTACAGTGAGAACAGGACCTCTTTAAGACACTGATCCCTGGCCAAAGATCTAATTATTAGACATCAGATCAGGTTTTCTCAGAAAAGCAGAACACATAGTTTTGGTCTGGAAATATGAACAGTAAGGCTATATAAATATTAGAAGACTATTTTTATTATATTTGCATTTCTTAAATTCCTTTTTATCAAACAATTACTTATATAGATTTTTGTCAGGAAACCTTAGGGGCTGAGATAACATCAGCATTAGGAGCTCTGTTGGCCAAGTTCCGTTACTATAAGTTTTGATGGGCCGAGAATTAATGACCTTTTCTGACTTATTACAACGTAACTAATGAAATGGCAGAACTGAAAGTAAACAGATGTTAGAACTGTCAAACATCAAATAGGAATAGATTCCTGCCACCTGGTATAATCGACCAAAAATGATTGATATCAAACAGAACATTGATCGAAAAGTGATCAGGCATGTTGGTAGATTTTAGTCGATCATTTACATTTACCATATTTTTCGGACTATATGACGCACCCAGTTTTGAGAGCAGGAAAACCAGAAAAAAACTTATTTGAAGTGTTCATCAATTAGTCAATTGGATCGATGCAATACCAAACTCCACCACTAGATGTCACTAGCAGCAGTACTATCATGGCACACACCTTCCCCACTGATCTTCCTCAATAATCGGGCCATGGGGGGGAGCGGGACTGCTGCAGAGTCTATCTTCTGCCTCTACGGATGTAGAGGAAGCTACAGAGTGATTGCAACTTCCACACACAGGGAGAGAGAGAGAGATAGAAGTTCATCTCACTCTCTCTCTTCATTGCTTATACCAGCAGGACTCTGTATACAGTTCAGATGTGAGATTCGACTGTGGGTAGATCTCTCATCTGGCAGCTCTTCCAGCTCCCGGCTAATCTTCTTGCGGGGAGAGCTTGACGGGAGCCAAGGCGCAACCACCCATGGGCGTTCTCCCATTCAGACCATAGGACGCAGGCATGGCATTATCTGGTAGAGTTAGGATTATTATTGCCTACTACATCTGAATCATTAATACTCCTATTGCACAGGGAAGCAGACGATCATTGTGTGATTGCTTGAAAATAACAATTTAATACATTCAAGGTGTAAATGTCTCTCACGTGCCATGGCTTTACGTTCCCACCAAATTAAAAGCCCATAAAAAGCCAAACATCCAACTTTCCTGACAAACTTTAGAAAAGTCGGCAGCTTGAAACGGGGATCGCAAAGGAGAGGAAAACGTGCTCACATTCAGTGTCTTAGCAGCACTGATGGTTCCACCTAAATTTGTTTAACTTTGAAAAGATCTGAAACACTTGCTGCAAATGCAGAACATCAGAGCAACATCTGTCATAAAAATGAAAGCGGGCGGAAACAATGATTTCACTCCAACTCGCTGCTTTCAAATTTCAGGGTGGTCTTGTAACCATTTTGATAGCACGCTGTTGCTGGGGGAACTAAGTAGAAACAGGTGAGATCAAAATTCAAAATTAAAAGATTTCAATTTACTCAAAACCACCTGAAGTCAAGTTTCCATAAACTCGAGCAGCGCAACTGCATCAGAATTGACTCAAACTTTTGACAGGAAAAGGATTATAAATTGTCTGTGGACCATCACATTTTAACTCCACAAATTCAAAATGATTGGAAATAGTTGTTTGAAAATTGAAAATTTTTATTAAGTGCCTGGTAAATGAAAGATATGTAGTCTACAAGTAAAATTACATTCAGGGAATCATCTTATTGAGTTCTGTGGCAAGCTATTGCGTATTTGTTTATAAACACAGGCAGAGTGTCTGAGTAACCAGAAATGATTAGTTTTAACTATCATAAAAGGTCTTTAATAACATCAGGACCAATATACAAATATAACATATATTCAATAAAATATATGTTATTCAATAAAACTTCAACATGTGTCTTAGTTACAAATATACAGATGACAGAGTGTAAATTCAGATAAGCTCCGACCCGTTTCACCCTCTGTTTAGGGCTTCATCAGGGAAGAAATTGGTTCAATCAAAGCATCTGAATCAGTTGAACTGTGATATGTACCAACAGGGATTACTGGATCTGGAGCAGGCCCGCCCAAACGGACGTACCTCAAGGCACCGCTGATCCCACTGGGGTCAGGGTGAGCCCAGCCCCTGATGGAAAGTGTGGGACCCCTTATGTTTGGGATACAAGCTTCTTCCTGGGACAAGTCAGGCTTGTATCATAGATAGATGCCTGATGGATGGATGCCCTAAACATCAGTAGTATGTAAACATCAGTAGTATCAGTGTTGACACTTGTAATGGCTGCCACTGCTCCCTCAATCTCGGGCTAAATGGTCTGTATGTTGCACACAGGTGGAGGTGCTGGCAATATCAAGGTTCCATGAAAAGATGGCTGGGCAAGAAAAGTGTTGGGTGGGTCCTCCTTAGCCACCTTGTCCATATACAGGTTTTGGTGGTAGAAATCTGTGCAGGGTTAAACAGGTTATCTATTTACTCTTGTGGGGCTGGGAAATAAGGTGGTTTCTAGTTGTGTATATGTGTATGTATCAATATTTATATTTTTGTGTACCTGTTTGGTGTGTAATAAATTACAACACAAGTGTGATCATATTTACTTCTAAGAACAGATTTTATGTTTATAAATTTTAGAATACTTTTTTTACTTTTTTTATTTACTCTAAGAGTAGACATTGGCATGGGCTCTGGGCAGAACTCTGATGTCGCTAGATCAAGCTAAAGAGGAGCTACCGTGTTTCCCAGTGTCTAACAATAATTTTTGCTCCCAAAGATGCCCTACGACTTTTTTTCGATCGGGGGCGTCTTTCCATAAAGAAGAAAACAGCACTGGGGTATCAGGGTGGGCGGTCACTTAAAATGGCACAAGAGACTCATTTTAGTAACCCCTTCTGATCCTCCTGTGTCATTTTGATTACCCCCTCTGATCCCCCCCTGTCCAGAGTTACAGTACCGTATCTTCGGGGTGCCTTATTTTGGGGGGATGCCTTATATTTCAGCGTGAGGAAAAAATTTAAGGGTGCCTTATTTTCGGGGAAACAGGGTAGGACTTGTACTTGTCAACTCCCCAAGTCTGAGACAAGAAGCCTTATAAGTGTAGCAGGCAGAGGGCATGCAGACAAATCTATAAAATATGCCACATCTACCCTATTTTGCCACCTATAATGTAAAAAATATAGATGGGTTGTTCCAAAAACTGCACTGTCAGTAATTTTCTTGATATAAAGGCAAACACCACACAATCTATACATAAAATAAAAATGAATCTATATTTTTAGATTTGAAAATCCCTGTATGTCAAAGTAATTAGTAAATCCAGACACACAGGCAGCTGGACTTCTAGGCCAAGCCTGAGGAGTCCTTGGAAAGTCTAGTTTGGCAGAGCTCCCTTCCAACTTCCAAATCTAAATAGAAGTAAATAAGGCTACTCATCATCGTGCCACAGAGCCAACATAAATCTACTGATCTGATTGAAATGAATGTAACCTCTGTTGATCCATGTATCATCATATTCCTAGCATTAATTGCGCATGCTTGTAATCATTTGGGGAAAAGTTCATCTAGAGAGCTTAAGTGTGAACAGACACAATCCTAAAATCCATTTTCAGAATATCTCTGGCTATATCCACAATGCCAATGCAAGATATCCTCTTCTAACGCCATCAGCATATTGTGTTTGGTCTTTATACATCCTAGGTGCCCAACCTTTGGACGTTGTTTGGCGCCCCCCCTTGGTCCTCCACATGCGGATCCCAAAACCGAGCTGTTATAGCATAGGGCATAGCAACTTTGGTGATCCTACAAACCAGGTCTTCATAGGAGCACTGCACCCAGGGGCAGGAGGGGGAGGGGTGCTGTTGGGGTTTGACTGCCTGTCGGGATCTGGTCCACCGCCTGCTGAGATATGTTGACAGGGGGAGGGTCTGGATGTTATGTGTGGCCCTTTAGTGATGCAAAGGGCCGCACTTGTAGCCCTACATATCAACTCAGTTGCCCACCACAGTTATACATTCCATAAGATTTGAACTTATTATCTGGTTAATGTTGCCATCCTGACCACACTTTGGTTGAGTTAAAATGTATATTTTAAAAAGAAGAAATTTGAAAACTGTTTTTGTAGTCATATCTCATGATAAGACACACCCCTATATACATAGGTTTGTGCTTTCCGGCCACTTTCCCCGACCACTTTCTTCCCTCTGCCTAGAGGGAAAAGTGCTGAAAGATTTCCTGCCTCCTAGAACTCCTCCTCGTACGGTCACACCAGCTCTGTGGTTGGCCCCCATTCAGCAGCGAGCGGTCATGCCTTCAGTCCACAAGACCCACAGAGATCCTCTCCATTGGGGGAGGGGGGGGGGAGGTTAAGTTCATCTAACATAGCGAAAAATAAAGTACGCACCCTTATGACCTTACTAATCATCTTTTGAGATGCTCCCAAAAAACAAGAAAACACCCCTGGACTGTGATGAATCATCTTCCCTTTAATAGATAATATTTAGGATTTTCAGCTTTTCAGAATCTTTCAACAAGTTCAGAGCCTCATCATTTTTAGGCTATGTTCCCATTTTCAATCGCCGGCGATTCTCACTGGCAATTTTTATTTTAAAAACGCCTCCATAGAGAATGATTGAACATAATTTTTGATCGCAAATCGCCTCCATTTATGTCTATGGGCGCGATCAGAGGAAAATAATCGTGGCCACCTGTGGTCAGAACGCGGGAAGCTGTGATTTGATCGCGGCCCCAATCACAACCTCACGCGATCCTATGAATGGGGACAAGCCCACTAAAACTAGTGTAGGCGATTGGTGAGCGCAGGCGATTAATCGTCTAAGTGGGAATTTAGCCTCAGGTTGTATATATGAAGATACCTCAAGATACCAACAACTAAAGTTGGTAAATATTCTTTCTTTTCAGAAAGTACAAGTTTATTTAGGCTCAGTGTTATAAAAATGTAATTTTTTCCTAACTTTCTAAAATGTTAAACATTCGAAAACATTGCTAGAAATGGAAATGCCCTTTAAACTCAGACAATACTTTCTCTGTCAGCTACAGTACTGCGAACAAGTGACCAATACACAAACTGAAATAAGCAATTTTGTTTTTAACTAAAATGTTAACCCATGTATTTAAAATCTAAAACTCAGTGATGAAAACCACAAGCTCCGTAGGATCTGAAACCTACAAAACGCTACAGAGAAAATTCTGTCTAAAAACTATCAATTACCATTCAACAGAGCTTTACGATTTACGTATTAAGGGATCCGCGGCTTTGAAAGTAATATCCCAACTTTAAACATTTGTGTATTAAGCCTTTACGTAAACCTCAGTGGGACCCTGGTACAGTTTTGTAGAAGATTAGCACTTGTAAGAATGCAAGTTATGCTACAAAAATATACAGAGCCTCATAAACATAACCAACCTCCAGTTACCCTTCACTTATCGTGGCTTGGGTTTCAAGCTAACCGGCGTGTGCGCAATTTTAAAATTACAGAACTGATTCACTGCTTACTTTGAAAGTGATTAATCAAAGTCAAAGAGAAAGCCAACCATCAAATGGAGCATGTTTCAAATTTCCTAGTTTTATAAGTATGTGTGTATATGTATATAAAGCAAAGAGGGGGGGGGGGGGAATGAACTTATTCCATTTAATCAGAACGGCATTTGCTAAACACAAAGTACATGTATCCCATTTAATACCAATTAAGACTTCAATTGCTCTCTGACTTATTCATTTCTTGCGAGCTCCAGCCCTGCTACTTGATTACACATTCCAAACCTAATCTTTTCAGTAAAATCTCCGTGACTGACAACTGACAATTTAGAACTAACCATTTCCTATTCAAAGTGAAGTTTCATAAAATTGCAGCGCACAGCTAAGGCTTCCTACAGATGGAAAATCAATTTCTAAACAAAGATATAGCAAAGACTTGTACTGCAATTACAACACACAATTAAAGTTTCAAAGAACTTGCTAGCAATAGTAGAGTGTTGTAGCGTGTTAGCCATCGATAAATACAGCAAGTTTGGAGTTCAAGTGATACCGTTTATTGGCTAACTGAAGTCATTAGAGAAGCAAGCTTTCGGGATATCGCAGATCCCTTCCTTAGCCTGAAGAAGGGATCTGCGATATCCCGAAAGCTTGCTTCTCTAATGACTTCAGTTAGCCAATAAACTGTATCACTTGAACTCCAAACTTGCTGTAAAGAACTTGCTAGTAAAGTTCATGTAATGTGACTTTCTCTGATTGTGTAGAAACAATGCTTCATTGCTCCTAAATTGAAGGATGAGGTGGCTTGTGCTACATTGGGATAACAAAAATATTACTGGAACATTGCCATCAGTATTGTTATCAGCGGCTTCACTGCTATCACACTGGCTGCATTGCTTCCCCACCTTCACACTGGCATCACGCCTCCACACTGTCTCTTTATCTGAAATAGGGGAGTTAAATGTCTTAGTAAACATTTATGTCAACATCCCTATACATAATTAAATACAATGCAATGGATTGAAATATTTCCTTAAAGTCCATGGGGTTGGACACCCCATTATGTTGATCAGCTGGTTGCTGACCAGCCTCTAGTTTCATGCCTCCCCACTGTTTTTACCACCTCCCAACCGTCTTTACCCCCTCCACGCTAGTTTCATCGCCTTCCCACAATCTTTACCCCCTCCACATTGGCTTCACCACTGTCTTTACCCCCTTCACACTGGCTTCACCGCCTCCCCACAGTCTTTACCCCCTCCATACTAGCTTCACCACAGTCTTTACCCCCTTCACACTGGCTTCACCGCCTCCCCATCACCTTTACCCCCTGCACACTGGTTTCACCAACTCCACACCACCTTTACCCTGTCCACAGTGGCTTCACCAACTCCCTATCATCTTTACATCCCTCCCCACTATCTTCACCCCCTCCGCACTGGCTTCTCTGCCTTCACAGCATCTTCTCTGCCACAGACATACCCCATTGGCACTATCATAAGCGAAAGACAAATTTTAGGGACCAATCTGACGGGTCCATTGATTTTCAATGAACACTTGGTGCATCATAGTAAGTATGTAGTGGCATGTAGTGGGCTATGACATACTTGTGTGTACAGGGCACATGATAGCCAATTGCTGCGAATGGGCCACGTCTGCCTTTAGCATGCTCCGAATGTGTGGAAAAAATCTAGTATACAAATAAAACAAAGTTTGCACCCTGGATCCCTGGGTTCACACTTCCCAATACTTGGGGGTTAACCCAGGGTGGACTTTAAGGTGGACTGTGTGGTCAATAGTAACAATACATAAATGAAATAAAGTTCAAAGATTCAATCCAGTATATTAAATTTATGATGAGACGTTCAATAAGTCTTGGTCTCACGCAAGATGTGCATATGTAGAGATGAACAAACTTGTTACAGACAGATCATTCAGGTGACAGTCTACGCGTTTCGCGACTTCATTTGCTTCATCGGGACTAATGCATGTATCAATTCGAGTATACTGTAAGGGAATGTACAGAAATAGCTAAGTATATAAACCAAAGTACCCATTTATATACTTACCTATTTCTGTACATTCCCTTACAGTATACTCGAATTGATACATGCATTAGTCCTGATGAAGCGTCTGAAGTTGCGAAATGCGTCACCTGTATGATCTGTCTGTAACAAGTTATGATGAGACGTATGAGGTTATATTTTCTGGTTGGTGGACGACTTTACACTATTCAACATACGGGGTGAGAGATTCTTTTCCTTCTAAAAATCTAGTATAGACAGGGTCTGATGCTCACATGCATGGACAGAACTCCCTATGAATGTTTTTAAAAAAGAAAACTAACTCCCGAAATGTATTGAATGCTGGTTGGAGATCCCATAGGGAATATTCTGATTAGGGGCGATCATCTTCATCTAATCACACCAAACTAGCAGAACATGGATATCCATTGGTGACTATTGACCAGAGTCTGAATCTGAACTGAAACCCCCCGAAGGTACACTGAAAATCCTTGTGTATTTTGGCAGGTGAAATTGATTTGAAATAAGGAAAACATCTGGAATGTTTTCATTTACTAGTGGCTTGCACAGCTTGAAAGATGTATTTACAATCTGTTCATATAACAGCCCGTGCATTTCCGAGGTTTGGCTAATGATTACCGTTTAAATGGTGCAATTCAGCAACTGGCTAAACCGAGGCTTGTACAAATATGTAAATTCAATCTATAGCATGACATGACCCACGTGACGGGTTTCACACTCCATAAATGTTGTTTTAAAATAAAAATATTTGCATGTCGGAGACTAATTCAATTTGACAAGAGATATTTTGGGATATTTAATTCCCCGTAAGCCTTCATTAGCGTTAATGCCTGTGTGATAATATAAACAATCCTGACTGTAATCCAATGGTGCAGTTCTTTTCCTATAAAAACTTTAGTTTTGCAGCAACAATACCACACATAAATCACATGGTTTAGTAATTTTAACACTATGAACTGTTAATAAATACCATTCTCGTGATCTGCGATATAATGTATCTGTAGCCAAATTAAAACATACCCCATATACTTATACAACATACATATATTTATACATATAATACATAAAAATGTAAGCGTAGGTTCTGATATGTTCCCTCCTGCCAGTGATGACTGGACACTGGCAATCAGAGGCTACAGAGTATGGCTATGGCTACACTTGCACTAAAATCCCTGGGTTGGACACAGGGATTCTGGAGCAGTGTATAAGCCCACCATCGACAGCAATGGGCCTATGATGGGGCTGTCATAGCCCCGGACCCATCGATCCAAGCCTCAGTTCATTAATAATGGCGGAGAGCTCTGCGTCAAAACATGAACGCAACAGAAGCTTGGCGCATGGCGTGTCCATTAATAGTCATGTAGTGTCGTCAATAAGGTGGCCCTAATGCTAGGCATACACATGCCGATAAGCGGCCGATTTTTAATCTGACCGACAGGCGTGCGCGCTCTCGCCGTCGGTCAGGTTAAAAATCGGCCGCTAATCGGATCCCTGTCGCCCCACTTTTCGGCCAGCCAGAGAACGGACATGTCCAATCTTCTCTGGCCGATGGGAGCCGATGAAAGCCGATGCCATAAGCTGCAGCTGCAATGAAGCAGCGTCTTCATTGCAGCTTATGGCCGGCACACAAAGGGTGCCCGGCCGATTGAAGGGGCCCCATAATGCAACGGGAGGCTAACGTGATGACGTCATCACGTTAGCCTCCCGGAAAGATATCAGGACTAGTCTGCTACACACATCGGCGTGTGTATGGCAGGCATAACTGAGCGAATGGTGGGGGGGGGATGCTTGTGTTTGTTCGAAGCTGTAATACCAGCCTACCCAAGTGCATAGTGTAGCCCTACCCTTAAAGCAAGTATGCATTTTAAACATTTGAAAATTAGACTAACCAATAAACTAGAAGATGGAGGCAAATGTTCAGGTTTTTTAGATTTTTGCTGTACAGCATAGTTTTTTATGGGTGAATTGTGACGCCTCCTGCATACGACATGTGACAAAGCTGACAAAAACTTTTCAGCCAACAAAAGTTCACATATGTGCAATTTGCCTGTAATTAGCTTTTCACCAAAATAAATATGTAAATAGTTTTCTAAAGCCTTTACAACTTTCAGGGCTGTTGGATGCCAGTGTCCACCACCAAACAGAATGGTTTCACCCTTCAACCCCACTCAATGTAAAAGGTGCCTACTTACACAAACGTGGTCACTGGGATATGATATGAAGGAGATTCTCCCCAAAATATTAAATATTAAAGACTGGGACCTCCATCTGCATTTTGTTTTCTTGCCCCTCTTAATTTGAAGGACAGTATTTGAAGGAGAAGTACAGTTAAAGCCTCAATTTTAGCCCCTCTATGAAATTAGACAATACTCTTGATTTCAATTAACAAGTGTTTGTTTTTTTATTGTGTATTTGTTTCCACAATTCTACAAAGTCTACAAAGTTTATTTATGATATTTTTGAGGGAGAATATGCAGAAATCTGCTTGTAGTCTAGGCTTTGGTCATTGCTGGGTCTTCCAACAAGACAATGATACATCGAAATTTGTCCAAAGGTTCCTCAAGGTTACCAAAACCAACAACCCAGAGTAGCCCACACAGAGCCCATACCTCAATCCAATTGAGAATCTGTGGCAGGTGCTCAAAGTGGATGACCATTCTCAGAAACCATACAATTTAGACCAGCTACAACGCTTGGCAATGAAAAAACAGGCCAAATCCATCAGGAGACCTGTGCCAACCTAGTTAAGAACAACTCTTAGGGATTGTTATGAGTTGTGGCTCAGAAAGCAGACACTATTGACCATTAATGGCCAGGGGACTAATAATTTAACACAAATAAAATATCCTAATTAAAACTAAGTTGATATTGTTTGGTATGTGAATTTGTTTCCAAATTCAAAAAAATTTTTTGTAAATGGCAATTTTCATGGAGGAATCAGGAGTTCTGTCTAATTTCACAATTATAATTTCAGCCTCAACTCTACATGGACTTCAAAATGGACAAGACAGAGGTTCTAACACTTCCACAGTCCCGGGGCATTTCCTATATCAGGGGTGGGCAAGCTTTGTGACTTGTGGGCTACAATGGGTTTTTAAATGTAACATAGGGGCTGGATATAAGTCCTCGTAGCTACCGCAGGATATTTAAATAAAATACGTTGAGGGGAGCCAATGTGGAACAATGTGAGATTCCAGTTCCGATATACACTGGGGCCCACAGGCTGGGTGGCTACTCTCAGCAGTCCGATTGGAAGGTCAGTTGGCTTTGCCAGCCCAGCACGCAACAAGAGTCACGAGGCATCGGAAAAGACCATAGAGCAGTTCATGCCTTAGATTGAAATACATTAGAACCAAAAAAAGGGGGGATCCAAAACCCACCCAACATTTACTGACACACACACAACACTGGACAAGGGGAACAGACAAACGCAAGGGGGGTAGAAGGGGGGGGGGCAAGGAGAATGTAAGGCAGGGGGGCGGGGAAAGCCCCAGGGAGGCAAATATCCCCCCTGGATAGTCCCCCACTTTTTAATGAAAAAAGGATAGCATTCACTGTAGTGTGGTAATGCACATTTTGTGTCATATATATCATCAAAGCCTTTGATGATATCTATGGGGCATATAACCTTTGATTCAAAGGTTATGTGCCCCTATTCTGAGGTTATGTGCCGCAATATATTTTATACAATCATCCCCCATTTGTTGGGATAGTGGGAGCATAGGCACTCACCTGTCCGCCAATCCCTCACCAACACATCTTTGCCCGTAATCTTCCTGGAGCAGAAAGACTTGCCCAGACACTGTTTGGGCCACTGACCCTGAGCAGATCACTCGCCTCTCCTCCTCTTTCCACTCTAAAGGCCCCATACACGTCTAGATTTTTCATCCAATCAACTTAATTCAATCAATTTTTTTGGTTGATTGATTGAAAATCTATGGCAGCCCACATGGTTAGATCAACCTAAAACAATTAAAATTGGGCAAAAAATTGATTAAAAAATGATTGGACGTGCTGGTAAATTTGAATTGGTTGTATTGAAATTCAATACACTTTCAGTCGATCCTAAAAAAGCTGATCAAATATCTGTTACTACAGTTGGCATGCATTACAATCAATCACAAATTTCCCTGACCCCCAAAAATGTATCTTTTTTAAGTTGATTGAACAGAAAATCTAGACCTGTATGGGTGGCTTAAAAAGATTCCAGGCCAGGACACGTCAGCGGGGGATCAGTGGGTAGGTGAGCTCCTATGCCTTATCCATTAACAGTTAAGTTTTGGGGGCCACAAGTGGAGGGCAGAGGAGGGCCACTGAAGAACGCCCAAAGGCACCTGGGCTTAAAATCTATTGGAATCCTAGAAATACCGCTGACTTACCCATTAAACTGTATACAATCATACTCACATGCATCTACACGATGGTTGTAAATGGATAATAAATGCACTTTGCACAAATCAATATCCATTTAACGTCAGACACTGAAGAATTCTTAACGATTTTGGAGTCGTCGCTGTGGTCATATATCAAGACAAATGCAAATCAAATAAGAAATAATGATCCGCATTATGAAGGTTAAGTGATCATTACATAAGGAACAGAAGATTCTCATTTCCAGTCGGGATTAAACCTAAGACGTGCTAATATCTTCCACAGCACATGAACAGTACAGGGATACAGCACATATGTTTGACGATGGAAGCAACGCTTGTTTGTGAGGAATCCACCACTTCCTCTCTGCCAAAGCACTTGTTTAAAAAAGCCATGTTACACTTCTATTTAAAGCTTTACCTTGGCCAAATAGGAAATGGCTGTTGGCAAGAGATTAGCTTTGTGGCAGTGCCAACTGGCCTCCAGCTAAACAGTGTGCAGAATAATTTCAACAAGCATTCCCCAGTAACAAAAATTGTACTTTACATAAATACCGAAGACCGTGGCCCGGGTCCAGGAAAAGCAAAGACAATAAGCCCTGGCTTTCATGCTTGCTTTTATCGGTCCAATGTCAGAAGGAAAAACAAAGTCTCACAATCTAAAGAAGTCAACACATGTTCGGAAATCTTATGAGGTCAGATCAGAAAAAAAAAAACTTGTAAGGGGAAAAACTGAACAGAAAAAAAGGAAATGGGAATTTTAATAAAAAGAAGAGAGTGTATATATCATCTCATTTATTTGTATTTATTGTGTTCCATACATTAAATCATTGTTTAAACCATATTGGGTCATTTTGGGGAGGCTATTCCATACGTACACACAGTTAGTCGTGACTGCTGGTATAATCATTTCTATTGACAAGGTTTTCCCTTTATTACTGATCCGGTGACAACTTAAAATTATATATTTGTTAATGGAACAGAAGAGATAGAGGGACAAAAAACACACATACGTTTTATTTTGTCTGTGCATACATACATACATATTACGTTTGTTACACATTTTAGAAACATATTTTTCGGACCATAAGATGTACCTTTTTACCCCCAAAATCGTGGGGAAATAGTGCCTGCGTCTTACGGTCCGAATGCGCGACCCCCGCGGTCTAGTGGTCGCGCCTTGGCTTCCTACCAGCTCTCCCGAGCTGTCAGATGAGAGATGCGGCCACAGCCAGATCCCTCATCTGTACTGTACTGTTCTACCAGCAGAGCGCTGGTGATAGAAGCAGTACAGCAGAGAGACATAAATGTATGTCTGCCTGTAACTGCGATCACAGTTCCTTTCACAGCTGGCAAGAAGGGAGATGAACAGTGCAGAATCCCCGGCTCCCCCTCCCCTTCTGCCTGAAGTGTGCTCTCCAGCTGCATCATTTTTGTGGCTAAAATTTGGTACTGCAGGGGATTTTCCAACTGGTTAGAACATTTCACTTTTTTTCTGTTGTACCTGTTCAAAAAACAGGGTGCTAGTGTATAGACACATGCTAAAGTTTCAGCCCAGCACACTCTGGTGCAGTGAAGATCGCCCCTCTCCTGTCACAGGCCTTGATATCTGAATGGCTGTGTCTGTTTTTTCCTCATTTTCTTTCCCAAACTTTGGGGTGACTCTTTTAGTCCGGTGTGTCTTATAGTGCGTAAAATAAAGTAACTACCTATACATACATATGATTACAACTATATTTTAGATAAATATCTATTGACAATTCTAGTACTTGGGTTTCAATTCACTCAGTAGGGATGTTGTGTTGATCTCAGAGGGCAAAAATTAGCCATATATTCAATGCAACCAACATGTTTCACTCCTATTGGAGCTTGTTCAAGGCTTTGCATTACTGGACCCAAATGTGTCCTGATTATTGTTTCCAAACAAAATCACTTCAAGGTATACACATGAGCTAATACTACATACAGATATCATATATCATTGTTCCAGTTATGTCATAGCTGGTCTATGGGGAGCCTGAATTCATGCCAGACGTTCAATGGATGCATAGACAGAAGCTCTCCACATACTTGGTAGAAAGTCTACTGATTTATTAATATTATTAATTATTAGACCTTTTAGATCTGCTTCTGTTCCTTAAACTATTATATACTCCATATTTGTGATTTCTTACATTTTTATCTACATTTTTAAGCCAACAGTTTCTCCATTCTCCACCTTTTGTTTCTTTTTAAAGACAACTTCCAATACTATATATATATATAAATAACAGCCTGTGAAGTGGGTGGCCAACATCCCAAAAACTCATATCACAAATTGTTTTAGAACGACAATTGTCATCCAACGAAAATCCCTCTGGATGCACCAGGGGCGAGGGGACTTTTAAGGCCACAGATTGTTTATACATAAAACATGCTTTAAAAAATAAAATTAAAAAAGGATTGTTATCCAGATACATAGTATTACAAAAATGTATGGCATATAATCTACGGATGAATTGAGGACAAAGAGTCTACATGAGTAGAGTCCACCACAAGGCACGTTTCGTTCACCTTTTTCAAGGGGTGCCCTTCTTTTACTGTAATTTACAAATCAGGTGTGCCATAGAAGCTGTACAACAAGCAGAGACTTCAATAAAACCGCCCTCTCAAGGGCCGGCCCAAGGTGTGGGAACGGGGAACACGGAGGTCAGTAAATGCCCTATTCCTGTATACAATCATATAGATCCAAGGTAATAGAGGGTATCTCTGGTAATTGCAGTAGTGGTATCTAAGGGTACAAGGACCATAGATGAGGGTATCTGGAGGTGCCTGCAGAGGTGTCCGCGTGTTCAGCCCCTGGACCATTGGACCAATTTCTCTTACAATAGCAGTGTCAGTCTCCATGTCTGTGGAGTAGGTGACAGAAGATGGCTCATTGGACACGGCTAGATGCTTGCTTTAAGAAACCAAGGTTATTAATATGAAGCTCGGGCATCACAGCCAGATTGTTATGAATTGGCACTATAAGATATATAAGCTCAAGCTGCTAAGGTGAGTTTAAATCCTCCTGGAGTTCTCTTTAATAATTTTGAAAGGATTGACTGCTGTGAGAGCCTGCAGCTTCACTAGACACTTCATCCCTACTGATTCCAACAATTCTTGAACATGGAGCATAGATCTGTGCTCGAGTGGAAAAAGAACATCCAATAAAACAAAAATGATCATTATTCTGTAAAAACTACAAAGAGTAAATACGCAATCCACAAACTGTACTTTGGTCAGATCAATAAGATTGTTTCAATAAGATTTACATTATTGAGAACAGAAAAATTAGTTATCTGTGAATGATTCCGCAATTGTCAGAGCCGCAGCAGATATATTTGAACAAATGTTTAATAAATGATCACTGGTGAACCTTCCAGCCAAGGGCATCAGAAAGTTCCACCATAAACATCCTTCCATATACTCGGCTAATGAAGACAAAATATTCAGGAATTCTCTTCCTATAGAGTACAAATTGAATAATTGTTTTAGAGGAAAGAGCACAAGACTAAAGCTGGCCACACATGAAAAGATTTCGAGACAATCGATATTTGATTAGATTGAATAGTTAGATTTTTATATCCAAAATCGATTTGTTGCATCTCAATCTTTTTATAAATGTACAACACAATGAGTAATCAATCGATCTTTATCATCGAATTCAAGCGGAAGTCATGCCTTCAATGCTTCCTCAATCTGTTGGTAAAATTCATGTCTCGATTACAGTGCAATCGATTAACATTTACGGACATGTCTGATGCAGTCCTGATCGAGATTCAGTCCGATATTGATAATTTTTTTATCGATCTAAATACTGAAAACATATTCGATAAACTTATAATCGGCGTGCAAATCGATCGCTTTAAGTCGATTTGCTATATTTATCGACGCATGTATGGGTACCATAATGCTGGCCATACAGGGGTCGATTTAGTGTTTGTTTCTGTGCATGTTCGTGGCAATTGTTCAGGAATTGAAAGCAGCCCACCTGGAGCGATCAATCCCGCACCATAGAGAAAGAAATTGATCGAACAGGGATCCAACGTGATATAGTAAATCCTTGTTCATTATCCTTTACTTTGGATGGGGGACCCCCGTCAAAAGTATCAACTGCCAAAGGTGGTGCGCATTTATTTGCCAATAGATTGACGAACTATAGTTTGGCGATTAGTTGCGTCGCCATGTTACGATCGAACACTTGTACAGGAATCGACCCTTGTATGGCCAGCTTAAATCCTCTGCTCTATGCCAACTAATGGATGGAGGAATATTTAACGAACATGCAAAGATACATCTTTGCGCTATGTGTTAGAGAGATAAATAAATTGCCAGCATTGGATGAGAAAGCAGAACACCTTGTATTCCATTTATCAAAAGATATATACCCTTGCCACACTGTCTATTTTATCTTTTCTGAAATCAAAAGAATAAAACAAAAGATTAAAAACGACTCATCAGGGTGATGAGGTCATCACACTGCACTCCATCGCTGATCTGTCGTCCCCCACTCGGTACGTGTGCGGGGGCCTTTAAGACCAACTTGAGGTACAAAAAAAATTTTGGGGTTTGATCGAACAACCAAAGTCTTGGCTTACAACCAGAATTATGGCCGAGGCCAATAGAGGTTTCCACTTGCGCCATGTAAACCAAGTTCCCAGATGTAAGACAACCATTTAAGCTGCACTCTGAGCCCAGATACACATGTTTGAGGCCCTAATTTCAGAATAAAAATGACTCCAAAAAGACAGAAAACAAACAAGGAAGAAAAAATGTCAAGTAAAAAAGTGATCACAAGTGAAAACAATATAATAATTGTGAAGAAATATGAGAGTGGCGTTCATGTGGCTGAACTCACTAGTAAGTCCGGTGTGTCATTATGGACCATGTCGCCAATATACAAAAGACGACAGACTCTTCCAAGCAGAGAAAGGACCAGAGAGATTCCTAAAGTTCTTATAGAAGGGGACTCTTCTCTCCAACAATAACCACCTTCCATTTCATCCTCTCTTCCTGAAAGCTAAAGAGGTCACCTTAAATGGTGATTAAAAATGTTTGGTTCTGGTAGGCTTGGCTCATTTCAACTTTAAAGTGGGCATACCAGGAAAAAAATTGGCAAAGCATCGGCTGAGCTGGGGAGAGAGCAGAGCGGTCTCTCTGGCCCCGCCAATATCTGACAGCCACGTGATGACGTCATCACGCTGCTGCAGGGAACACCATACGGCTCCAATATCGAGCAATCTGTACCCTGCTTTACTGTAATATCCTTATCATAGCTCCGCCATCTGCAGCTTATCCGATTTAGTCAGTCAGTATTAAAAGACTTGAAAACTCTTGGATTTTGTCATTACCTACTACAACGTATTGTAGAAAATTGCCCCTTCCCTTTTAGTATGCAGTGCAACTAAATGAAATTAGGAGCTTTGAGTGATTCCAGCTGTGCAGTGCATGATTACATTGAGCTCGAAAATATTACACTGAAAATCAAGCTCAGGCAATCAAATAATTAATCTGTAATCAATACAGACCATTTGGTGAGCAGATTTTCCGTTTCATACATCGAGCATCTGCTGATTATGAGTGCCCCCCCCCCCCCAAAAGTCTATTTATGTTTAGTTTTGTTTTATTTTTATCCATGGGTTATGATTTCCTGCCTTGACTGTTCTCCGCACAAGAGCGTAGCCTTCTGAACTCTGAACATTACAATGGGAAAAAACACAGATTAAAGAAAAAATGGTTCCTTTTTGGATCACTGATGCTTCTACCAGCTGAATTTTTCAATGAGAAAAGATCAGAATGCATCTTCAGATGACCACAACTGGATTTTAAATGAGATCTACAATTAGGCCAATAAATATTTGGACGCAGACAAATTTTTCTTATTTTGATTCTGCATTACCACAATGAGTTTTAAATTAAACAACTTAGTTGAACTGCAGACTTTCAGTTTCAACCCATTTAAGAATTTACTACAATGTTAGGAGTGGCAAAATCTACGGTCTATCTAAAAAGAAAGAAAATAAAAAAAAGGATTTGGATGTTCAACTGAAGACAACAGTAGTGTATTTCTATGGTGAAGAGAAACCCCTTCACAACAGCCAGCCAAGTTAACAACACTCTCCAGGAGGTCAGCGTATCGATATCCAAGTCTATCATTAAAAGAAGACTGCATGAAATAAATACAAAAGGTGCAGTGCACCGGGCAAGCCACCCTAAAGCCTCAATAAAAAAGCCAAATTAGACTAAAAATAAAAAAATAAATAAATCTGAAGTCCGCAAAGTTAGAGAACATATTCTTGAACATGAAAGCAACACCAACCTCTACCAAAATGATGGCAAGAAGGTGTGAAACAGCCCATGTGTGATGGGTTAGGCAGTCATGGCTGCCATTGGCACTGGGACACAATCATTATCGATAATGTTACAGGAAAGAACCAGATCAAATAATTTTTAATTGTTCAGACACATACTGTCTGCTCACAACCAGCTAAATGCTGTCTTATTGATTGGAAGTACAATGACCCAAAACATACACCCAAATCAACCAAGGAGATAATAAAGCATAGAAACCTGAACTGTACCCAATTGAGCTGCATTTCACTTTCTGAAAATAAATTAAAGACAGAGGAATCAAACACACAGCAGCTGAAAAAAAATCAGCCATCTTTTTTCATGAGCTTATAAGACGCTCCGCTGTATAGGACCCGGTACAGCGGAGCATCTCTTCTCAGTTAAAATAATGCTTCCATACACAGCCCTGCAGAGGGATCATCCATCCATGGACGAATAATCGGTCTGAAGATCTGTAAGTGAGCTGCAGCTTCTGAGCAAAGAAAGATCCAACCACCAGGAAATTGTCCCTGATTCTTTATGTGAGCCGGCTGAAACTGCTATCTCAAATACAAATCTGCAGAACGATGATCTGTGGATTGATCGTCCCTCTGAAGGGCTGTGTATGTGAGCAGCTACTTTAATCCACACACTGAGAGTTTACCCAATGAGGCAGGAAATGTGTAACCACCCATGGCCGTGCATTCACAATATAAGATGCACTCGGGGGGGGAAAGTGCGTCTTATAGTGCACAAAATATGATACTTATGAGCCCCTGAGATGAAGTGACTGTGTTAAATATGTCTTTAGTTCCTCACATGTAATTGTGAATTCAAGATGAAAGTCTGCAGTTCAACTATATCTGAGTTGGTACATTTTAAATTTATTGTCGAAATGTACAGGACTAAAATGAGAAAATAAGTTGTTTGTCCAAACATTCATGGACCTAACTGTATTATGATTTATGACATTACAAGCAAGTAAAACCCAAACTTTAAAGCTGGACTTACCCTCATGGGATGTATGTCTGCATATGGAGGCTTCCCTTCAGCCATTTCTATAGACGTAATTCCCAGTGACCAGATATCCGCTACACAGTTATACCCGATCTCTTGGATCACTTCCGGAGCCATCCAAAATGGAGTTCCTATCACTGTATTGCGTTTTGCCATTGTGTCCTGAAATAAAAAAGAAGGCAATGTGGAGGTATGAAGTAATGCTCCGATAACAACACAGTCAAATACTAAGGCAAGTTCAGGACCTACCGTTAGCTGACCCGCTACTCCGAAATCTGCTAGCTTGGCATGGCCTTCCGTGTTCAGCAGTATATTCCCTGCCTTTATGTCTCTGTGGATTTTCCTCATGAAATGTAAGTATTCAAGCCCTTTCAGTGTAGATTTAAGTATTGTAGCAATTTCATCTTCTGTTAACTGGGGAAGAAACAAAAACACAAAATTTTTTAATATAAATAACTTAAAACTTCACTTTTCCATGAATATTGCAATTTTCTGCAATCCACATAAATTAAAAGGAATCCATATTAAATATTAACAGATTTTGAATATCAGGAAAGAAAAAAAGTACATTTTAGATGTCACTGCAAAAGCCCACTTGTCAGAGGCAATAGTAAATCAGAGAGAGTGTTAGAAAGAGTTAAGCTGGAAACACACATGCAGATAAGGGCCAGATCGATGTGCTCATGGCCATCTCTCTAATCCAAATCATATGCGGCCATCCCTGTTTTCGAGCAGGACCAAATCAATCCTGCCACGGTCGATGTCCATTGCTTTGCATGGAGACCGCAGTAGTAAGGTTGTTTTACAAATAGGAAGAACACAAGGGGCACAACCTAGTGCAACAAAGTAGAGTACTGTAAATTATCAAATAAATTATAATACTCTCATTAAAGAAGACAGAGTGCAGGCTTAGCAAGGAGTGTGGTTACTAGGATGACACTACTTCCTGATTACCAGGATAGGGGCCCTTCATGGTTACAGATGTTTCAGGGTTCAGAAGGATCAACAAAACCTTTTTGAGCTCTTTATCAACTATGAAAAAGAGCTGCCGCTTAAAATGTGTCCTATTGATTCTATTGAACACTGCAACATCTGTAACCAGGAAGTGATCTCATCCGTAAGTAGGAAGTGACATCATCTTGGTAGCCACACAGCCAAAGAGAACACTCCTTGCTAAGCCTGCAGTCTTCCTCCTTTATTGTGAGTATTTTATCTTTTATTACATCATTTACAGTACTCTACTCTGTTGCACTAGGTTGTGCGCCTTCCAATTTGTCTGTTACAGGTGGCCACACTCCCCCTTCATTTTGGGAGCTGCACACCTACACGCAACGTAAACACCCACCACTCATACTGACCCATATTTACCATGTGATCTTTTCCCAGGCCCAAACACCTACTAAGGGCTATTCTGGCCACTGGAGAGCTTTAACTGTGTAACCATCACTAACAGTTGTGTGCACAAACAAGCTACACTCTTGCCCTGCAATGGTGAACTTTAAGATTGATTTGGTTCCACCTCAGTGGCGTCATCGATGAGGCCTAAGAGGCCGGAGTACAGCACAATTAACCTGCATGTTAAGCATGCAATGTTGCTTTTCCTCCTCACATCCCTAGCATCATCGAGGACCTCAGGAATGTGAAGTGGGCAAAAGGGAGGGCAGGAATTCAAAGCAGATTACTCTGTTATGTTGATAAGTTTAACCCATAGTCTTTTACTTTTTTTTTTGTTTTTTCCCCTCTTTATATCACTTAACCCCTTTCGAGCTCTTTAAAACTTTTGTTTGTCCTGGTTTCTTTTAAAAAATTTAAATAAATGTTTTATAAAACGTCCAGGCTATTGATATTCAACTCCTTTACCAATATAAACCAACCAGGGAAGCTGGAAATACTGCTAATATAGCTTTTTTATAGAGGACCTTAAAACATATGTTGCACAACTCAAAGGTGATGACCCCATAATATGTAAATAAATGTTTATGTCAGAAGACACACTGGATTTGAGTTTGGCATGGCTGATCCAACGGCTGGTACAGCAATTCACCAAATCTGCTCTAGAGGGTGCAGCAAGCTACTGGGAATAAATAAGAGCGTCCCCGCGCTCTCAAATCACTGAAAGGTTAATGCATTTCTTCCTATTTCACAGTTCCCACTTCAAAGTCCCCTTTAGGGTTGGCCAGCCCTTTAAGAATGCAATCTCATGCTCTGTGGTGAGTGCAGATGTTTTCTCCTGGAGCAGCTGGAAAATGTACAATCTCCCTTATCTACTGTGATCAGCAAACAGGGACGTTTCTGAGGTTTAACATGATTGCAAATCCGGCCATAATAAAATAAAGACTGCTTCACCTACAGATTAAAGGAGACAGAAGCACACAGGCAAACAAAATTAAACAGTTCAGATCGGTGTGGCTGGTAGCGCTGGAGGCTGTATGGTCAGAAAGAGCCATTGTGCGCTCTTGGAACATGTTCGGGAAGTAGAGGTGGTTGGTTCAATGCACAGAAGATTGAAGGGGACGGAGAAACCAAGAAAAAAAATGCATTTAGCCTGAATCCATTAACATTCCTTTCTCAGATTGCATTTACTTTCTCTTGTTTATGGTCACCACACATAATTCGTAATTTTCCAGTAGTTTCTATTTTTGAGCAATTTTGATGTAAAACAATCATGGATCTTATTAGGGAAGTTTCCATGGTAAACTTTCTCAGAGCTCTCTTATTACTCCAGATAATGGATACAAATAAGATAGGACCAGCAACTGGACCACACTTTCATTTAAAAGGGCACATTGCAGAGCCATGGAGTTCATTGACCTACCTTAACCCAATGAACAGTGGAAACCAGACCTATTCTTATGTGCCAAGGTTACAGAAAACATGTTCAATGTTCAATTAGTTTTGAAAAATCTGCAAATGTTTGTCATTTATTTTAACTCATGTACACGTTTTGCTTTTTCTGATGTTCAAAGAACATTAGTACAAGATCTTTCTCCCGAACACAGAACTTAACATACATATGTGGTTACAAAATCCATGTAAACACCAACACACCTTCACACAAAGTGCTTGTCCCTACCGGCGAGACTGGCCGCAGGGCAGTCCCGCAAGCCGTCAGCCGTTTGCGGCAGAACAAGTGCACGAGCGGTCACCACCGTGGCTAAAATACATGTCAATGCAGCCCATTGAAATTAAGTGCTCATAACCACGCGGCCAGCTTCGCCAGTGGGGACAAGCCCATAGTGTAGCGTACATGTAAATTTGCATTGAGAAAGGTGTCAAGTTAAAAAATAAATAAATAAAACAAATTATAATCCTCTACTTTCATGACCTATTAACAAGACCCTGCAGCATATAACACTAATGTAGGTGATTATGGCACAAGTAAACAATCACAATAAAGAAGATAACATTGGGTCATCGGGAAAAGCAAGACACAGCTGATAATGGACCCAGATGGGGACAAGGGCACTAGGAATATTTAAAATATACCATATTTTTCAGACCATTAGATGCTCCGCTGTAAGACACACCCTATATAGCAGAGAAACTAATCCCAGAATAATTTTGGGGAATTGCCACTTTGAGCTTCATGCTCCAAATGGCAGGAGCAGGAGTTAAAGGAGGAAGGGAAGCTGTCAGAGGCAACTTCAGCCCAGCTGACATAAACAGGAAGAGGGACAATTCACCCACAGGGTGCATTTTTACTCCAATGTATGGCTCAAACTTCCCGGATCACACACAGAGCAGGGGGACGATTTGTCTGTAGGTGGATCTTTTCTTTGGCTCTACTTCTACTCAGCTCACATAGTGGAGGCAAAGGAAAAAATCCAACCAGGGGTGGATAGTCCCTGTGTATGTGAGCTGGGCTTATACTGCCCATGGACGTACCTTCCCTCTGACAGCTACCATGCCTCAGCTAAAGTACTTAGTCACAGGTGGAACACAAAAGGCAGGATCACCCATGGCTGGATCACACAATCCAAATATAAAAAAAATTTTTACCCCTATTTTGGAAAGGGTAAAGCTGGCCATACACCTTTAGATCTCTCTGTCAGATATCATTTAGATCTACCAACAACTATGTAGTGCCGGGTCCTCTGTGATTGAACACAGGTAGACTTGATGGTTTAGAAAGTCCCTCATATTACATGGTTTTGGTAAAACAAAAGAAGATCTGAAGGAAATCTGACAGAGAAATATAAAGGTGTATGGGGAACCTAAGGAATTGTTAAAACCCCAGATTTGTTGTGTGTCTTGTAAATATGCAAAATGTTTTTGTTCTGGTGACAAGGCAAATTTTGGATTTTATACACCTTTTACCAGAACAAAGAGCGACAGTAAAACTCAAGTAAGGACAACTGACATAGATTTACAGAGACTCCAATTCTTTTTTTAAAAATGTTTGAGAAAAATTTAATTTTTGGCAGCCAAACTCTCTTTAAAGCGGACCTATCACCTGCAGCTCAGCCGATACGGCTGAGATCCTCAATTGAAAGAAAAAAAAAGGAGGGGAGGAGGGGAGCTTGTTACGAGTGCACCCCTCCCACTGCCTTACGTCGTGCCTAGGCAGCCGAAATGGGGTCTAGGACATCTCTCCCAGGCAGGAACTCGTCAGCAACTAACAAGCTCTACAGCTTTGACAGAGAAGAGACAGGAGGTGGGGCAGCGAGGGCGGAAGCAGCTAGCTGCACATCTCCATGAGCTAAGATGCTGGCTTCAGAGCTGAAAGGAAAGGAAGAGAGTATGCTATGGGGTTTGTTTTGTATAGCAGTTGTCCAGCATCTGAACTGCTTGACAGGTGAGTATTGTGTTTGTTTAATGTATTTTTTTTTCATTTTTGTTTAAAACTGCTTTAAGTGAAACGAGAAGTAGAAATTTCACATCACAGAAGACAAGAAGAACTGAGATATCTGCTGTGGGCAACTGGTAAGGGCTGATAATGATTCAGCTTCTATTATGCACTAAGCACCCAAAGTAAAAAGGAAATAGTTTCACATGAGGGTAGATCTCTACAAAGGACACTAAACCTGCACAGATAATCTGAGAGAAATACTATAGATAACAGAAAATATTATGAAAATGTTGCTGTTTTGCATCATGTAGTCAGAAAATAAGAACAAATACTTTCAGATTGAAGTTCAGATTTTTTTTTAAGGCACTGGTATATAGCCCAACATTTTTTACCTCGTTGTGCACGTGGGCATTCTGCCAGAGTTATCTCGAGTTGAGTTTCATTGATTATGAACTCAACCTGAGATGACTGCGGGCAGACTTACCTGCAATTCTCTGGATCGGTGCACATGCTGATCCCTCCAGGTCCGCAGCGATTAAGTCACCGCTGATGGGAATCATGCTGGGTAAAACCGACGCCTCTCCATTAACATGAAGGACTATGGCGCCACCTGCCCCTTTCCCATCACTGGTGACACAATCAGGGCGGACCCGGAAGGAACGGAATGTGCACCGATCTGGAAATCGCCGGGGGAACTCATTGGACAGGTAAGTCTGCCGGCCGTTATCTCGGGTTGAGTTTCATGATCACCAGAAGGTTAATAGATCATTGAGGTAAGAAGGTGAAACTGATGAGTAATTGATAAACATTTACTCTCAATATTAGGGCAACTAAAAATAAGTTTGCAAGTTGCAGTTCCAACAATGCAATACGTAGGAATAGCATTTAAGCTAATTTGACAAAGAACTTGGATTTTGAGCGATATTGGTCAACAATGTTGGTTACTGACAATGGGATGAGCCTTGTACTGTCCATGGTACTGATGAGTTGTAAGAAACTCTCCCAAAACAAATAAACAAGTTAGAATTAAGGCTGAATGTGGGTTCCAGAGACATTCACAGAAACGGAACATTTCATAATTCCTCCAGAACAGGATTCCTTTATAATGAGCAATTCATAGTTGAAAGTTGTCATTAATTGCAGAATAACAATTAAAGCTTCAAAATGGTCTATATGGATATGGACAACTAAATTAGGCATAAGCTTACATTTCTCTTAGAATTATACCGTAAATGTATACCTGTATACACACACAGCACAGTATGAAGATGCCCAAAATACTGTAAAATGTTAGAGCTTTTCATTTACCGTTTTATTCCGCAATCGAATAATGTCCGACACAGAGCCAGCTCCGCAATACTCCATCACTATCCACAGGTCTGTATTTTTAAAATAGCTGCCATAGTACTTGACTACGTAGTGACTGTAAAAAGAACAGAAACAGGTATATGTTATCAGTGCAAAAATATAATTCACAAAACAACTCTGATATTCCTTATATACCATATTTGTTAGGCTGGAGAATTCTAGAATTAAAATGTATATGCGTGTTTATTATATAAATATATATACACACACAGGACAGAGGAGGAGAGGAGAGATCTGCAGTGCTCAGCACCCCCCTCCGCCAGTGATGGGATCTGTAAATAGGCAGCAAGTGTCCACAGAGGACATCTTGTGGCTGAAGTTGATATTGCAGGGTAATTTGTTTCCAATTTAAATAAATCTGGAACACTTCAAACCAAGTTACATATGGGGTGCGTACAAAACACCATCTCCTGATACTCATCTGAGAAGCTCACTAATAAAAAAAATACAAATATGTTCACATAACTTGGCGTCCTGTACTAATAATATAAATATATATATATATATATATATATATATATATAGAGTACAGGACACCAGAGATGGGTCCTGAACGGAATATATATGTGTCACCCATTTTTGGGCTGAGTCACCTTTAAGGTAACCCCTGGGATGCCGGAGAGGGGTTGGTTTTGGCTTTCACAGCAGCCACATTATGAGGTCAGGTGATCTCAGGGGAAACTAATGGTGAAAGACGCTAGTGTGAGCAAACCATGCTGGATGATTTCCCACTGTGTGAATATATGGACTGTTGTGCTGGGACACGGCTTCAAAGAAATCCTAAGGCGACTCTTTGTTTTGGGGTCACCTGTAAATCTGTGTTTTTTGAACGGCTGCTGTTGTCTTGTTTTGTTGGCACAATAAAGTGTTTTTTGGACTTTTTCTGAACACCAGTGTGGTGACACTGAACCCCTGGACCCCCCCCCCCACAATTCAATATTATAATTGTAGAATGTAGTATAGTAACAATGGATGGTTTCAAACAAGAATGGCCCAGTCAAAGTCCAGATCTAAATCCAATCAAGAATCTGTGGCACAGATCTGAAAACTGCTGTTCACAAACGCTGTCATCTAATCTGACTGAGCTGGAGATGTTTGCAAAGAAGAATGGGCAAGGATTTCGTCTCTAATGTGCAAAGCTGGTAGAGACATCCCTAAAAGACTGACAGCTTGAATTGCAGCAAAAGGTGGTTGACCAAGGGAGCTGAATAATACGCACACCCCACTTGCAGTTACAGGGAGTGCAGATTTTTTTTAGGCAAGTGGTTATTTTTGAGGAATATTTTATTATTGATCAACAACCATGTTCTCAATGATCCCAAAAAACTCATTATATCAAAGCTGATATTTTGGAAGTGTTTTTCGTTTTTTTTTAGTTTTAAGCTATTTTAGGGGATATCCTGTGTGTGCAGGTGACTATTACTGTGGCATAATTATTAGGCAACTTAAACAAAAACAAATTTATTATACCCATTTCAATATTATTTTTTACCAGTGAACATATAACATTCAACATTCACAAAATACTTTCTGACATCAAAACAAACAAAAACAATCAGTGACCAATAGCCACCTTCTTTGCAAGGACTACTCAAAATGCCTGCATCCATGGATTTGTTCAGTGTTTGATCGTTCACCTCAACATTGCTTGTGCATTAGCAGCAACCAACCTCCCAGCACGGTTCGAGATGTGTTACTGTTTCCTCCTTTGTTAAATCAACATTTGATGGGACTTACAGTTCTTCAATGGGGTTCAGATCAGGTGACAAGGAGGCCTGTCATTAGTTTTTCTTCTTTTATACCCTTTCTTTTCTTGGCCAGCCACTCTGTGGAGTACTTGGAGCGTGTGATTGAGCATTGTCCGCATGAAATCATGTTTTTCGTTGAGATGCAGAATTCTTCCTGTACCACTGCTTGAGAAGGTGTCTTCCAGAACTGGCAGTAGGAACTGGAGTTGAGGCTTGACTCCATCCTCAACCCGAAACGGCCCACAAGCTCTTCTTTTGATTGATACCAGCCCACCAGTAACTCCACCTCCACCTTGCTGGCGTCTGAGAGTCGGACCTGGGAGCTCTCTGGGCCCTTTACCAATCGAGCCACGTGCCGCTCAAGACTCCTCTCCATGTCACATCATCAGTCGCATAAACCGAAAAGCAGTCTTGAGATATTCTTCTTTGCCCATCTTGACGTTTCAGCTTGTGTGTCTTGTTCGTGGTGGTCATCTTTCAGCCTTTCTGTCCCTCTGGTTTGGCACACCTTGTGCTTTTGGGGCACTCCAGTGATGTTGCATGCTCTGAAATATGGCCAAACTGGTGGCAAGTGGGCATCTGCAGCCTGCACGTTTGCCTTTTCTTCAGTTTAGGGTCAGTTATTTGCGCCTTTGTTGTTCCACAACTTCTTGCGACCCTGTTGACTATTTGAATGAAAAACTCTTGATTGTTCGATGATCACAAAGCACTCTCGAATCTTTGCATTTAAGAGTGCTGCATCCCTCTGCAGATATCTCACTATTTTTTTACTTTTCTATGCCTTCAAGTCCTTCTTTTGACCCTTTTTGCCAAAGGAACGAAGTTGCCTAATATAATGCAACACCTAATCTAGGGTGGTGGATCATTAGACTCACACCCTATCTCATTACAGAGATGCACATCACCTAATATGCTTAATTGGTAGTAGGCTTTCGAGCCTATACAGCGTGGAGTAAGACACATGCAAATAGGATGATGTGGTCAAAATACTCATTTGCCTAACAATTCTGCACTCCCTGTATTTGTAAAAAAATGTTTGGAATCATGTATGATTTTCCTTGCACTTCTCACGTGTGCGCCACTTTGTATTGGTCTTTCACATGGAATTCCAATAAAATTGATTCATGTTTGTGGCTGTAATGTGACAAAATGTGGAATACTTTTGCAAGCCACTGTATATATATATATATAAATATATATATACACACACATAGTTGTGTATAAAAGAGGAATGGTCAAAACCCCTTCTAGGTTTAAGTGATATATAAAGCGCATTTCCTATTCTGGGCACAGAGCTCTGGGTTGCTGTTCTGTGTCCACAGCACGGCTATTTACCATGACTTCCTGCCTCTTGAAACAAGAGCCTTACCTTTGGTCTTGTCACAGTTGCATAGTCTCCTTCCTTTTTTAAGATGGATTTGGCAATATCATGTCATGGAGGCTAAGCATTACCCAACTAATTCACAGAAAGGCAATACATAAGCTGTTCAATTCAGAACTGAATCTGAAGTACAAACAAAAACCTCACCCATAGTCTTACCCTCGTTATTAAAAAATTAAAAAATAAAAACTATGTTGTGACCCAGTTACTCCCTCCATAACCACAAAGGAAGTGATAGTTAATCTTTACAAGGAAACAGACGTAGAAGTAGCTTAGTAAAAGATGATTATGACGACTGGTGAGCTCATCTCTGAAGATTACATTTTTCACAAACATTTTTCTCTTCTTCAACTTAGGGTTTGTTTCCACTGATGCGGATTGCTGCGGTTGTATCCGTGCGGCTGCAGCTGCTCCCGCCCGCAGACTCTGGGCAGCCCCCATGTAAAGGGATGCGGTCGGTTGCGGCATCCGCACGAAAACGCAGTAGCGAGTGTTCAGAACCGCACCGCATCCACATCCGCACCAGTGGAGCCTGGCTGATGCTTTGCCTATGGATGCAGTCGGAGGGGCGGCAGCCTCGCGGATACAACCGCAGCAAACCGCATCAGTGGAAACAAGCCCTAAATGACTTCTGACCTATATTTTTTCCACCAATATATATTATATTATTCAAGTATAATAATTCTATATACTTTATAATTCAAGTAACAAACACTGACTGATATAAAATGCTAACTCCAGCTGAATGCATTTTTAATAATTAGTTAGAATTCGTCAGTTTCTATTTTTGTCCCAGGATAGTTATCAGCAGACAACAATATGTCATTGTCAGGATATACATCCAAGGACATCCTATATCTGTGTATTATTATTACTACACAAAGCATACCCGCCCGCTATTCTGGAGAACCAGACGTCATTATTTGTTCTCCTGAAACAATGCAAACTGCACTTTTGTATACAAAGACATTTACCAACTGCTACAGGAGGGGAAGATGGTATAGAATATATCCCTACCTGAAGGGTTTAATGCACGGTCTGTATATAAGGAGTAGGACGTAGCACTCTGTTCCATGAACCCAAAAAGGATACAAACTCATGTACCTACGTTGCTTACATTAAATACAATAATAATTATATATTCTATATCTGCCTGGAGTTCAGTTAAAAGTCAGGGCTCAAGAATCCAGCGGTCAGATATTCATTCCAGCTATGTACACAGAGTGGAAAAGTCAACAATGAAGTATAGGTCAACATTACCTATGGACTATGGCTACGACTGTCCCTACGACCTCTAGAAAATACCAACGTGGTAGGTTACCTTGTGCGTTCTATCACTGATAAGTGTACATACTTAGTACAAGCGCAGAGATCAAGAAGCCAATAGGTACTGTGTATACTCTAGTACTACAAGTCAAATTCAAGCTCAACTGCTGCAAACATTTTTCCACAATCCTCCATTATATTTCCAGCAATTTTGGTGACGATTCCATGTTTAGGGGCTTTGCAATGAACTCACAAATCCTGACACATTTTGGTTGCGGAAAAATGTGGGTGTCTACAAACACTGTCATAGCCCCGATCTGTCTGTCCAAGCCTCCGTCACAGGTATGTCAACGCGGACCATAATGTTTTGTTGTTCATGTAAACAGCTGAAAGTCAGTAAGAATTTGGGCATAAACATCAACCCATTCATGGAGGTTGCATCGTTTAGAACGCCAAACAGCCATCACCAATGGTTTATCTTTTTTGTAGGGTGGCTATGATTGTGTCACAATACTTACAATATTCAATCAACACTTTTTTTTTTAAATAATTACTGTAAATGTTATGTGACATATAGTTAACACTTCCCATTTATTATTTGTGATGTCAGTTGATTTCTGTCCATCCAATTTTTAAATTTTAAGGTGGGTTTACGTGTGTAGATTTTTTCTTCAATCAACTGCCAATTCGTATTTTTGTTCGATGTCGTTGTCAAACATCGTTCGTCCATTAATCGAATGTAACACTGGATTTTTTGTTCGTCCATGCCGAGATCGAATGAAAATACATTCAAAAATACAATGACAGATAAAAATTTACCAACATGTTCCATGACCTTTTGAATGATTTTTTGTTCGAGGTTTATCCATGAAGAAAATTGGCCATTCTAGATTTTTGTTCAATCAACCAAAAAAATTGTTCGTTCTTTGTTAATCAAACTAAAAAATCTACACGTGTAAACCCACCTTAAGTGTTGTGCAATAACTTATATAAAATTGTTGGGTATAGCTCAAACACTAAAATTGTCCTGCATGCTCCAGCCCTGCACACTTTGCTGGAACATGGTTTACATGGAGTCTGGGAAAGTGTAAGCTGAATTTTTCCTCACCCAAATGTGTGGGCAAAAATGAAATTTAGCTTATTATCGAGTCAAGACACATCGCAAAATTCCCCAAAAAGAGATTTTGTGGGTTAATTGCAAAGCCCCTGAACATGGTATCATTACCAAAATTGCTGGAGATGAAGAGAAAAAACCATTGCTCTGTCCAACTTTGGCCGCATCAGGTAGATCAGGTAGATCTGCCTTCCCAGCAGCCCCCTACCATCTGCACTTACTGCCCCCTCCGCCCTTCCACTCTGGCAGTAGAGAACTTCCTGGCTGCTTAGTGGTGCATTACAGTAACATCATAATGAGCGCCTGCTGCCCAAAGTATTCTAAAATCTGTAGCGTTTTACTCCCAAAGTTGAAGCATGGTAAATGCAGCTGGTAGGGGGGCCTGCAGAGCTGGGGTTAGGGGTCCAGGATTAGTCTGGGGAAAGGCCAAGTTTTTAAATATGGTCCACTGTGTATTTGGGTGCTGAAAAATGTGGGTGTCTACAAAGCCTGTCAAAGCCCCGATCTGTCTGTCCAAGCCTCCCTCACAGTTATGTCAAAGTGGATCATAATGTTTTGTTGTTCATGTAAACAGCTGAAAGTCAATAAGAATTTGGGCATAAATATCAATCCATTCACGGAGTTTACAGTGTTTAGAACGTCAAACAGCCATCACCAATGGTTCTTCTTTCTGTAGGGTGGCTATGATTGTGTCACAATACTAACAATAAGCAATTAACACAAGTTTTTTTTATAATTACTGTAAATGTTGTTATGTAACATATAGTTAACACATCCCATTTATTATAAGTGATGGTCTGTTGATCATAATGAGCGGCCGCTACCCAAAGTATTCTAAAATCTGTAGTGTTTTGCTCTCAAAGTTAAAGCATGGTAAATGCAGCTGGTAGAGGGGTCAAGGATTAGTCTGGGGGAAGGCCACGTTTTTAAATATGGTCCACTGTGTATTTGGGTTTGACACCCCTACTGTAGCACATTTGCTGTTTTGTTTCTGTGCCATGCTGTTTCCCATCCTAGGCTTATACTCATTTGTTTTTTCCTTTTTGTTTTTTTATTATGTACCTTTGCTTATTTTTGGTGGTGCGTGGTTATTTTTAGAAGATTAAACATAAAACAATCTATTGTCCTTGTTAATCCAGAGAGCCCTACAAATGTCAGCGTAAAAATATGCTATGCACAGGAGATTGCACAAAAGTGTACAAAGTTCAGCATCATTCAGAAGGCATCTTGTCAGTGACCACAAAGTCCAGCTCTACACGGTACAGCGGTCTCAGCAATGCAGAGCTCAGCACTTTACAGGACAGTAGCCCAGGCTTCTGTATGGCGGATCAGCAAGCACAGCAACTAAACAGAAAGTAACCCCAGCACCACAATATACACAAGGCACAAGGAACCCAAAATAATGCTTACCTGTCACATTGCTGCATGATTGAGATTTCCTTAATAATTTCTTGAAGGTCGGATTCCACAGGAACTTGCTTGATTGCCACGACCTGTCCGGATTCCTTGTGAATGGCTTTAAAGACGCTTCCATAAGAGCTGCACAGGAAAAAAAAAACAAAGATTAGCTCAACATTTCACTTGGAAAGCATAAAAACTCTAAACAATTTCTGGTGATAAAAGCAGCGGTAGTTCTAGCTTTGATTTTATATGAAATAAAACACAAGGATTTATAGAGGAAGAGTCCTCTGTATGACCTGTATTAGACTGGATACACACATCAAACACACAATCTCGCTCCCGGCAATGAGGTTCTTAACCTAAAACAGAATCTTTCCGGATCAATCGCTGACATGAAGCTGCTAATAGCGCTTGGATTTTATTAGATTGGGGAAATATGATTCACTAAGCTGTAATACAGGCCAGCACAAATCTTTGCAAAATCTAGCGGCAGTGGTCTGACATAGGCACTTCTCCAGGGACAAATGCAATGGATCACCTCTCCCAATCTACGTGCCGCATCCCAGCTAATATGAGGTATCCAATAGTCAACAAACTGATCCCCACCCCCACTGGGGTAAGGATACAGGGGTTAAAGGGATTTTAAAAGCACTGACCACAAAGTTAAAGGTTAACTCTGTTTCTGCCCAGTTTCAAACTGGGGACCTTTTGCGTATGAGGCGAACATGATGGCCACTACAGTACTGGAACCCATTTGTTGGCCTCTTATGTGTGGTCAGTGCCTTGAAAATCCCTATATCCCCCATATCCTTACCCCAGGAGGGGGGGGGGGGAGAGTCAGTTTGTGGACTATTGGATACCTCATAGGCACTTCTCCTTCTAAGAGAAATGATACGAACTACATTATTTGGACTATAAGACGCAAGTTTTTACCTTTTTTTACCAACTCAATGGAAAATTTTTCCTGTGTCCTATGGTCAGAATGAAAATTTTATTTTAGTCCCAACCATCCTGGGAGCAATAGCTTTGCATCACAGGAGGCTGAAAAATTCTCTATTCCCACCAGCCAAGCCAAAGAAGGAGATCTTAGTTGCATTTGCAATAGCAGTAGCCATTTTCTGAACACACTGACCAACTTATGGAGAGACACATTTTACTATTAGACAGCATGAGTTGTGTATTTACATTAACATTCTGCATTGCAATATATACATTTTGTGACACAGACTCATATCGCCTCCTATATGTAAACTGCTCATGGGTAAGTTGTTAGTGCCAGATTGTAAAATGTGTCTCTTCATAAGTTGATCAGCATGTTCAGAAAATGGGTGTATAGACACATGCTAAAGTTTCAACCACAAAACTTTGCTAGAACGAAGAACTCCCTCCTGGCACTGGTGTTTTGATTTAGCTGGTGGAATATAGAATAAATACTGCATGGTCCAGACATCCCTACTTTGCTGGGACATTCTGTATATTCACTTGATGTGAAAGGCTGTGTCTCCAATTTAATTTATATATTTTTTTCTTCTTTTCTGTCCAAAACTATGGGGTCAGTCTTTTTGTCCGGTCTTATTGTGCAAAACATTTTTCCCAACCACTACACAGTAGATATACATATAGTAAAAATAACATAGAAAGAGTGCTGTGCACAAACACTGATGATCTAAGAAAGAAGTGCACCAACGTGCAGCAAAGAAACTCTAATGTGTGTGTGTTGTTGTCTCTCGACTTTAACCAAGGTTTAAATTTTGGCCCACCCCTGTCCTAGACAATGCAGATCTCCGTATCCTGCACTATACAGGAGGATGACTATACAATGAAGATTGCAGATGAAGAAGATATAAGAGAGAGAAGAACATGTGGAAGACTCAACTCTTTCACCCACACACTCCACTTTAAAGAGAACCTACCACCTGGTAGGTCACTCTGCAGTATTGGAGCTCATTGCAGCTCATCTACAGAGATTCCTGATTGAAAATAAAAAAACGATTTCTGACAGCAGGAGGGGTGTCTTTTTAGAGACCGCCCCTCCCACTGTGTTACTTATCGCCTCAGCAAGATGTCACAAGCTGCAAGGATATCTCTGCCCTTGTGGCTGTAGGAAATCCCCAGTCCCCTTTAAGATTGTGACATCACATCTGCAAGACTTTGGGATGGGTAAAGAGGGGAATGAGAAACCTCTCTTCACCCAGCCGCAGCTGACTGCCCCCCCCTTCCCCCACGTTGGAGCTCTCTGCAGAGGAGCGAGTCTCTGTAGAGGAGTGGGGGGAGGAGGGCAGGTTGATGTCAGCTGCCCTGAGAAGAATGGATTCGGAAGTGGCTTCCTCTAAGATGTTGCCACCACAGTGAAAACGTGAGGAAGGCAAGTATGGTTTTTTTTTTTGTGTGTAGCAGTTTTCCAGGATCTGAACTGCTGACGGGTAAGAAATGTGATTATATATCAAGGGTGAGGAGTATACCTTAAGCCCCCCATACACGTTCCGATTATTCTATCGACCGATTTTTCGTCCGATCGTGTCACCAGATTTTTACCTAAAATGTTATGGTTGGTCGGTCGGCTGGCATGAAAAATCAGAATTTGAATTATCACCGATCCATCAGCCCGACCCTATTTATTAACAGCAGATCGACCAAAAATTTACGGACAGGTCCAAAGCGTTCCTGACCGATTTTTCGGACGATTTTGAGAAATCGGGATCGGTTGGGTACATAATTCCACATCCGATTAATCTCCTGACCACGTTGGTCGGTCGGGCAAAATTCGTACGAAAAATCGGA
>CM070036.1:18094084-18107629 GCA_036250615.1 Ptychadena robeensis | reverse complement strand
CTTAAACTACATTATGACAAGTTGAAAGTATATATATATATATTCTGTAAAAGTTTAATTTTCCCAAAGTTCACCTTTAATATCTTCAGACATTATGGATAAATGTATATTTTGTCAATTCTGCACAATACCCATTTTATAAAGCATCCAGTTCTGGTCTGTATCTTAGAATGCATCTTTAAAAAGTTGATAAGCACTTCTTCTGATCCTTTGAAGTCTCATCATTAATGTAATTGATAAAAGCTCCGGCACGTGCAGTCAGAATATAGTCTCGCTGGCACTGTTCTCTCCTCATACATCTGTCTTGGTGGCTCTTTATCAAAGGTTCTTCACATCTGGCGTTGTTGTCTAGTTTTGAGCGGATTATTAGTTTTCATTGTGATGCGGATCTTACAGGATGGAACATCTGTTATTACATTGCCTCTGTGTGTCACTATTTATTAGACTCCATTCACACTTCATTTTTTTTGCTGCCGAAGCTCCCAAGAAATGATCATTATGAATGCACCCTGTCATTAGAAGGTAGAGTGCTAATGCAGGCACAGCAGAAACCGCCATGTACTATTAGCAATTTCATCAAACTTAGTAAAACATTTACAATTTTTGTTCTTTAGTTTGTCGAAACAATTAACTTTGTTGTTTAATTCCACAGTCTAGGCCCCAGGTGCCCTTTGGGCGCTCTTTGGCGGCCCCCCTCAGTCCTCCACTTGCATGCTCATCTGGGATCTTCTTAGAGCGAGAAGAGGAGGAGAATGACTCTGGCTGAGCACACTGATTGGCTTACATGAAAGTCAATCAGCAACCCAAACGCCTCCTGAGTGAGTCACTTGCCTCTTCCCGCTCTAAGAACATCCCGGGCAAAGACATGTTGGCAGGGGGGTTGGCGGACAGGTGAGTGCCCATGCTCTCACTAACGAATGGGGGATGATTGTATAATATATATTGTGGCACTTAACCTCTGAATCAGCGTACTACAGTGTTCGCTAATGCTTGAAGTATAGTTTTGTTATTTAAAAATGAAAAATAATGTCTTCTAGTTCGGTCTGCTGTCCTTTTTTCCATTAAAAAATACTTATACAAGTCAGTATAGATTGAAAATGTTATGGGCGGCCCTTTAGTGACGCTGTAGGCCGCACTTGTGGCCCTCCATATCAACTCAGTGGCCCACCACTTGTCTAGGCCAAGGGTGGGCAAACTTTTTGACTTGTGGGCCAAATTGGTTTTTTAAATTTGATAAAGAGGCCATACCAAGAGCCTGTAATAGCCGACCCGCCTAGAGAAGCAAACCTGTCTCCCAACGGTTGCCCACTGGTTGGCTAGAATCAATGACAACTGTAAGATTGTAAGCACAGAACAGGGGGGAACAGTTCAGGACCACCTCGTATTATTGGCATGAGTTTACATTTTCAGAGAAGTATAAGGCCTTGTGCATGAGGATGATGCCGTTCTAGTCTATGCACCCTGTAGACCTAGTTATCTATACACGGATTCACTCTGAAGCAAATTCACTCCTCTCCTGCTTCATTCCCTCTCCTTCCTTCTTTACTGTAACGTTTCTTCTGTTGCTCCCTTCTCTTGGTTTTTCTTTTGATATTTTTAGAATGTGTCATCTACGATATTTTGTACCCAGTGATCTGGTACCCGAGTAACTCCCCAGGAGTTTTACCCTCCACTCTGTCTCTCTCCCAGTGATCCTGGTTGTATAAATCTCATTGTGCTCTCACATGCTCTCACAAGGCCGCCTCAAGGTGCCCATACATGCACAGATATGTGCTAGACAGATGGCAGCCTTGCTCAGGGCCATCTATCTAGCGCATATCTAAATGCGGCCAATGCTGTTTTCGAGCAGGATCAATCAATCCTGCTCGAAAACAGGGATATCGAATATGACTGTAAATCAAGGTTGCTGTTCCGTTGCTTTGGATGGGGACCGCATGGTCGCCATGCAAAGTATAGGCTGAGCTGGATGACACAGCAGTGCTGCGCCTCCAGCTCCTTCAATACCTGACTCAGCGTGATGAGGTCATCACACTGAGCTCAAAGGCTGATCCATCTCATGGGCATCGACCAGTGTATGGCAGCCTTTACACTGCCCAAATTCCTCCAGGATTAGTTCCACAGCTTGTTCGCAACTCAAGTTTTCTTCAAACATGGCATGTTCTTCATTTAGCGATTTTGTACTCGCCCTGTTTTACTGTTTATTATTTGTAATGTTTTTTAAAAGTTATCTGAAAAAAATGTATATGTTGTGGTAGACGGTTAATAAAGAGTATCCCAAAAAAACTTCTTCTTTGACTTTGAAAAACATGTATCATTTTGAGATTTTTGCTATTTATTAAAATAATATATATTTATGTGTTGTGGTGGTGCCACTGAGATTGTGATTTGCAGAATGAAGTGGCTCACGGGATTCCAATATGTAAACATATTAAGGGACTCTAATCTCAGTTAACCACCTGGGCGTTACAGGCTTTTCACAAGATTTATTATGGCCCGAAAAAACGTTTCCCCCGCAATCGTGGTGGAGTACACTGTACTACGCCACGATTGCCGGCTCTCCCCCCGGCCCTCTATACACTGTCGGTGTCAAATAGACACAGGCGGTGTGTGGGGAGAAAAGCAGCATCTCTCCATTAACATGGACGTCTGTGGTGCCGGCCCCTGCCCCCTTCAGCGTCACTGATGACGCTGAAGACACAGTGCCGGAAAGGCTCTGTGTGTCTGCAGCTCTGTAGAAGTGCTGCAGGCACACAGAGAGCCGGCATTGCGCCCGATCCTAGCACGGGCGCAGTTTGATTAACTGGCTTTAGGCATAACGCCAAGGATGTTAATAACAAGAATATAATTTTTATGTGGAATAATCCTTTATCAGATGCAGCCTCTGGTTAAATCCCTATAAAGGAACTTCATTGATGAAGCTATGAAAATTATTAAATTCGTAGGAAGTTGAGAAAGAAACATTCATGAAAGATTTCATCCCTTTATAAAACCACAGAGACTCAAAAAGAAACATAAATCCTGAGAAAAGCCGCTTCTACATACAGAGGTCATTAGGAAAGGCTGCTACTGTTCTGCAACAGGAAACTACAAACAGCCGTTCTGTGTGCGGAGAGCGAGATACTTCCGCTGCTATGAATAGCAAAGATGAAGTGTTACTGTGTCAGGGAAGTAAGAGCTGCCGCTGGATATGGCCAGGAAGATGCTAGCCGAGCGCTCAACAATGTGGTTAATGTTGAATATAAATTAGAGTCTATGGTTTGGGTTCCATGTTCAGTGGTAAAGTCTGTAACCGTGAGCATGGAGGGAATCAACGAAATAGCTGACGCCAGCGCAAGCCGATGACTCCTGAGAGAAGTGGACAAGTTGTGTGTTTTTTACCTCTCACTGTATGCGCACAATACACAATACAGTCTCTGCCTCTGTCTCTGGGTTACGCCATCACACATTCCTTGACTAATGCCTGCCATACACCCACAGATGGGTGCCAACAGATATGCACCAGAATGCAAACGTGATGACGTCATCACGTTTGCATCCTGGTGCATTATGGGGCTGCTTCAGTCGGCCGGCACCCTTTGTGTGCCGGCCATTAGCTTCAATGAAGATGCCGGTCTTCATTGAAGCTAATGGCATCAGCTTGCAACGGCCAGAGAAGATCGGACATGTCCGTTCTCTGGCCGGCCGAGCTGTGGGGCGACAGGGATCTGTCGCCCCATGTGGGCACACGCCGATAAGCGGACGATTTTCCTGCTGACCGACGGCGCAAGCGCTTATCTGCATGTGTATGTCTCTTGCAAGGTCGTTTTCTGGTCTTTTAAGTGACCAAAAAATTACCTTGTTTAGGTTTAAAATGGAACTCAATGAGGTAGTTTAAAGAACAGAAAATGTACTGTCGTTAATCAAGCAGTACGTTTTCTGAACGCCTTTTGTTGCGTTCAGAGGGTCGCTTGGTCGTTAAACGACCCCATTGACTTCAATGGTGAAGCCCTGAAAGCGACTGCAGCAAGTGTGCAGAGCTTTGTTACTCGTTTTTCAGTCATGAAAAAAACAACCTGGGAGTGGCTTTCACACATTTCCAGGCACTCTGCAGGGTCAGGTGACCTCCTGTGGCTGCTTGAAGCTCACTCCCTGCCCCCCTGGACATTTTTCTGTCTTTAAAGCTACAGTACATTTTGTACAAGGGTCTTTGCTTTAAAGCGTCTTTAAAGCCTTTCTGCCACTGCAGAGCGTCTAGGAAGCTTTAAACGTGACGACAGTGTAAACTTAGCCTTAATCAATTATTAAATACAGATGGTCAAAACCAGATGGTTGGTACCATGACCAACCTTGGTGGAGATGTAGAGAAGGTTTGGGGGTATACTACATAAAGTCAGGACAGGGTCAGGCTCCCCCTTCCCCAGGTGAGACTTACTCTGGCTCGGTCCCCCCTGCTCCCCAGCTCCCTCCCCCGTTCCCAGCAGATCTACACCCTCGGAGCCTGGAGGCTACTTTAAGCACACCAGGGAACAACTCCTCTGCAGGTAACATTAATTATGTTCCTACCTACCTGAGTTGACCAATGCACAGCTATACACAGTAACGTATAGCTATATTGTTTTACATATTGTTAATATACAGTTATGACCCCTATCTATGACCCCTATGTCACCGTGAGACGTGTCAAGACCATGAAAAGATGTCTGTTAAGGGCATAGCCCCCACTAACTGTAATGTAACAACCTTATTGGGTGATATAATAATTTTATGCCTTTTTGTTTTATTATCTGTTAATAAATCTGTTACAGTATATTATACTTGCCATTAAAGTCCTTTATTGGTAGGGTCAAGTGTTACCCAACACAGTGACCCAGTGTGCAATAATTGAGATTAGGGATTCTTCCCATCTCGAATATTATTATGTTTCTTTGATCTTGGGATGTTGGCACATACTTCATGCAACACGGATGCTCCTTTATTGTTTACAAAAAAAGTATTGCTCCAACACAAATAGTTTTTGCATAAATAAAGTTCAAAGTCAGACTTTTCAATTTTTCTAATGTTCCCACAACATCTTCTCTACATCTCCAGCAATTTTGGCGATGATAACATGGCGGGAATTTACATACAAGACAACAGTAGGCAGTAGGTGACAGACACACATCACATGTATGGAAATACTTTACTCTAGACCAGTGTTTTTCAACCACTGTTCTGTGCCGTGGGATGTTGCCTGGTGTGCCGTGGGTTTTTGACCCCACCCTCGGCTCTCCTATCTAGCTGCCTCTTATACTATAAGTCTTATACTATAAGAGGCAGCTAGATAGGAGGGCTAAGCAACCGCATCCTCACAGAGCCGGTCCGTGTAAAACACGGATCGGCTGTATAAGTCTTAAGACTGTTATACACGGACCGGCTTTGTGAGGATGCGGTTGTTTAGCAACACGTGTCACCACAGACCAGGGGCGGTGTTTTTGCTCTGCTGGTACGCATCTGCGTTCCAGCGGGGCATCTGATGACGTACTTCCGGCGGGGACCGGAAGTGCGCCGCGATTATGCGTATCGTCGGTGCCCTCCGATTTTTTTCATGAAACAAGTGTGCCTTTGCCCAAAAAAGGTTGAAAAACACTGCTCTAGACAATGCAAACCGCATGGTGACATGCAAAATCTGTGTTAAAGACTAAATAAAAGTACAAAAAAATATTGTAAATAAAGTACAATACAAGTACTACCGTTACACACAGCCATCTGAAACGGCATACGTGAGTGAACACAGCACTGCCATGAGTCCGGAGCACACGGAGGAGATTTACAGTTATTTTATAACGACAATGCTCTTTTGTGAACCTCAGTTCAGTGTAAAGTTGACTGAATGTCTGTACTGTCGCAGTTTACACTTTTCACACTTTTCACACTTTTTGTTCTGTACTTAAATTTAACACAAAATTCAAGGTATTATCCTATGTTTTGTTTTATTGTCACGTTGACTGTTAAGGTGGCCATACACAGTTCGATATTTCCATTCAGTCAAGCGCTATCTGCGCCGACTGCTCAGCCAGAGCAGACAGGTGAGTGCCTATGCTGCCATTATTCCACCAATGAACAGGGGGTGATTGAATAATATATATTGTGGCACATGACCTCAGAATAGGGGCATATGACCTTTGAGTCAAAGATTAAAAGACTTTTAGGATGAGGCTTTTAACCTTTGGCGAAATATATGAAACAAAATGTGCATTACCATTCTACAGTGTTTCCTAAAAAATTAAAATGTCTTCTAGCTATGCCTACTGTCATTAAAAAGTCAGTATAGATTGAAAATGTGATGCCGTTAGTGATGCCGAGGGCCGCACTTGTGGCCCTCTATATCAACTCAGTTGTCACCACTGATGTAGGAGGTCCAGAGGCCTTTTCCCAGACCAGCGATTGATCACAATATGGTGACGTTGCGGAGATCGACCGTTCACTGATCAACAGGAAAATTGATCTATGTATAGGAGACATACTTTGGATGGGGAGCCTCAATCCCCATCCAAAGTTTCTGCCAGGCATTGATTTCCTAGGCGAACGGTGTACGATCGTTTAGAGTGGTGACCATTACAATCCATCATTTAATGATCGAAGGAGAACCTATACATGTATGGCTAGCTTTACCGATACATACATGGCATAGATAGGTGCAAATTACATGACCAAAGCCAATGATCGGTGCCATGGGTTCCTAGAGGCCTTCATGGGCACCATTCCTGACACTCAATGGATATCATGTGACCAGCACAGGAAGAGTTACAAATCATAAGAAAACGGTAAGTATTGACATCTGTCAGCCTGATGTGGTTTCTCTGGGGATGGTGGTTATTAAACAAAGATGTTGGACTTGACAATATTGCCATGTTTAAAATTGCAAAAACAAGATGAATATGTTATTTCTCTATCCATGCAGAATAATTATTTCCCATACACAAAGAAATTGAAAACGGATGTTCAATAAAGCTATAAAATAGCCACTCTCCCACCAAACAAAACTATATCAGAGGACTGGGACGTTCACCAAAACAATATTATAAGGAATCAAGAAAGAAACAGACCGAGAGGGAAATTAATCCCTCCAACGGAAACCACCTCCATTGTGGACAATAAAATCCAAATCAACATATCAAATTTATACACACACCACCTCTTGTAGGTATTCCAATCTGGACAACAAACGTGAAATGAAAAGCTCGGCCATTTTTATATAGTCATTCTGGCATTGATCATTTTTAATATTTCCCGATATTCGAGGGTTCCTGAAGGCAAAGAGAAGATAGATCTCCCTGAACGTAGTCAGCGTTTGTGTTACAGTCATCTAATAAAATACTTTACAGTCACGGTTTAAAGAAAACTTAAAGAGACCCCCGTTTTATCCACGAATCCCCCCGCACAAGTGATAAAAACAATATTACATTTTACACTTACCCTTCGCCAAGCTTTTCCAAGACATCAAAGACCTCTTCTGGCTGTTTCGTCAAGCTGTCTTCACTCAGCTTTTTAAGTTTGCTAATAAAAGAAAAGAAACACGCAGACGTGAGGTCAATGTGTATGTGCGAAGTATGAAGAGAAAAGACAATTTGTGGAGGCCTACAGCCTACACAATTTTACAAACGTTGACCCCAACAGTGGACACTGTATCACAACATTTATGGACACCTCACCATCACAAGGAGAGGAGCTACATTTCAAATATGGTTGCCCCATCACCACCCATTGTAACATAAACTCTTCCAGCAAGGTTTTCCATAAGAATCTATTACATCAGCCGAGAGTATTCACAAGACAAGACCAAAAATTTTTGTTAGAATATAACCCAAGACTTAAAAAGGAGTTAAGGTCAAGGTTCAGTCAAGGCCAGTTATGCCCCACCACACCAAACTCATTAAACTGTCTTTATGATATTCATTTATAGAACAAAAAAGTCTTCCCCACACTGTTGCTACAAGGTTGGAAAGCAACATTTATGAAGATATTTTTGCATGGTGTAGAACAGAGGTGGGCAAACTAGGGCCCTATGTCACCTTGTTGAAAAGATGCTCCCCTCTGCTTGTTCTCTGCAATGTGGACATAATGCCTAGAGGTGTCGCATGAGAGTGATAAGTAAGACAGTCTCCAGGATAATAGATTGCTTCAGATGGAGATCCACGACCAAGGCCTTTTGAGATTTGCATTGTTCCTCCTAAAGCTGGGCACAGACGGGACGATTTCCCATCATCACGCACACACGCTAGTGCCGAGAATCGTCCGGCACCCTTTGTGTGCTGCCCATTACTGGGATCGGATCAAAATTATCCAAAATCCCAATCGGCGGGTCGGGCAGGAATCGGCCCATCTATGCCCAGCTTAAGAGTTAAGCCCCCATGCACAGGCATCATTGTGTTGGGCTCAAACTGCCTCGATTGAATGGGGAATCAAGGCGCAGCACTTCTGTGCCCTCTATCCCGTTCAATACCTTGAATGGGGACCTTTTGGTCACTTAGGTTTACCAACATGTTGAAACCCTGTTCAATCTAGTTTCTCTGAGCGGGTTCTATTGATCCCACTCAAAGAAACCAGTGCCCACTTGACTTTTGTATCGAGTCGAGTACAATCAATCACCACAAACACGGATGGCCAACGAATTGTTGCAAAAATCGAGACGTGCATGCTTAGCTTAAACCCACTGCTCCCATCAACAATGAGGGCTCATGAGAGGATCACCAAAATAGTGTTCTGTAATGTTTTCAGAAAGCTACGTACATTACCATGCCGGACTGGCCATTAGGGATGCTTAATGGGGTGTTTTTGACATAGATATGCAAATAGCATACAGACTGAAGTTAAGTCAATCGAGCACAACAGCTCAAGCTTCAATGTGCATCTAATTTGCATATAACTTCCAGCCATAAACAGAGAACAGCATCAATAGCATCATCAGTTCGGAAATTTAAAATTTATAAGGAAACCAGAAAGGTTTTATTTTATTACATTTATATATAACGTAAATATAACAATATAATAACAATATTATTTCTTTTTTCATGTGGTAAAAAGAGGAAGCAGAGAAGGGAAAAACATAAGCTGATGAAACTTCATCTTCAAGACAATTTATATAAAGCATATAATATAATGGAAGGTCATCGCTGTCTGTATGATGGCAGACGGCTGATATAGAGAACAGAACTCGGATTGTTAAGCGGAGACTTGGAACCAGCAGAAATATCATGAGATGTCTGTACAAACAAGCGCGAAAAGCGTGTCTGTATTGCTTATCTGGCTCATTGGTGCACGGAGGACCATAAGGCCAGGGCTATACTATGCACTTGCATCCACTGAGTCAGTGCAAGCCTCCGCTGCGTTCATGTAAACATGGTGTGTCGACATCAACATGACAAATAGATCGGGGGCTCTGACCGGCTGTAGAGACAGTCCTGTTACAGCCCCATTGGCGACAATGGGTGGCTTATGCACTGCGCTATAATCCCTGCATTCAACGCGCATGTGCAGCCCTAGCCTTAATGTCTACTTTGCGCTGTGTATGCGATTATTATTGGGTTGAGTGCTCTTTGACACATCAGAAAACAAAGGCGGGCGTTAGCACCTCTCTGTAAGGCTAGGGCTCCACAGCATTTGGTAGACAGGAGGGAGAGCTGTTACCTTACAATTCAAGCCCTTAAATCCTATAACAAATAAATTCAGTTTAAGTTAATTAAAAAATCGCAGTAAATGATACTAAAGAATGTAAAAAGAATATGGATCCGGAGTTCTACTTTAAATGACACCTGTCACTACAGCCATTATTATAAAACTAACATTCCAAATAAGTTCCAGGGACTGCCAGAAGTCAGTTATTGCTGAATACTTTGTATGAGAAGCCCAGAATTCCCCAAAGACTCATTACACGAATTTTCGTTTTTCTAGAAGTCGCCTCTGAAGACAATTCCTGCTGTTTCCTGTAATGCAGTTACATACTTCAGCAGTCTATGGGGGGGGGGTGAGAACAAACCTGCAATCCCCACCATGAGACCATCGAGGATGTAAGTATCGTGACTGGCCAGTAAGGCGGCATTGAACTTTAATGCTGAAAATGTAAAGCACTTTGTCCAGCCCAGAACATGAGATCATCCATGGGAAGTTTTTAAACTGGAGATCCTGCCAGTGATGGCATTTATTGATGCAGACTGACAACATACAGCCACAGATGGTGGCAGCTGATACACGTTAGTTGGCCATGGTGATCAAAAATGGCCGACAACGCAACCACAAACTTAACCAGTGACTTTCTATTGATGGCCAACTTGAAGGTAAGAAGCTAGAAAAAAAATTACAATTTGCTAACAGAGAGATGATGCCAAGCAGATCCCCCCCAACAATAAAAGAAGGGTTCATATACTTTCTGAACAGGTTTATAGAGCTTACTAGCAGTATACCCCAGAACTGATGGGCTCAGTATTAATTTGCATGCAAATTCTGAAATGTCCACCACATTTGGGTGGGGAGCATTTCACCTATCTTTAAGTTACTGGTGTGAGGAAGTAATCTATTTGATTGTAAGTCAAGACAAAGGTATGCCAACAGTGGCCACCCTGCTGATCTGTGGCCACTTTCTCATGCCCATCTGTGTTCTAGGTGGTATGGTACAGGACAAGGAATAATTATTTAAGGCCAAACACTGAGTGGACCCTTGAGTTACAACTGGCTTGACTTAAGACCAACTTAAGTTGCAACAAAAAATGTACTAACAACCAAAGATTGGACATACAACCAGAATTATGGCTGAGGCCAACACATGTTTCTGCTTGCGTGGTGGCATTCATGTGACCGCATATCACTAATGTACGCACATCAAAATGGACCAATCTACAAAAGGGTAGAAGGCCAGATTCCTAATGTTCTTATGGAAGTGGGCTCTTCTTTCTAACAATTACCCTCTTACATTTAATCATGTCCTCCTAAAATCTAAAGCAGTCACCATGGACATTTTTGTTTCTGGAAAGCTCGGCTCATTTTAACTTTTTGGTGAGAACAGCAGGAAAATACTTGGTGTTTCTGGTAAATTACATATATTATGCACTTTTTATTATGAAAAGGTGAGAGGGGCTTTGGAAGGCTCAGAACACATTATGGGCATTTTCATTATTTCTTATGGAAAAATTTGTCTTCAGTTACAACCAACTCATGGTAACCAATTAAGTCCACTGTACCATCATTCTACACTTCAATGATCCATCAGTGGCTGTGACCAGGATGAAGCTGGCAGTGGGGCAGCGCATTCCCGCGAGCTGCCAGCGGCCGCCAACTACATGTCAATGCATTGGCTCGTGGCCAAAACCCGGGTGCCGCTTTTCAAAAGTGGGGACAACCCCGATGAAATTAATGGAAGCGTCTGCCCGTGGCTCAGAATGGCGCAGCCAACTTCGCCTGTGGGGACAAGCCCTAACAGCAACATAGAAACCCTCAATGGAAACCCTGAGACCTAAGGTACAACACTGATCGTCACTGAGTGAAACCCACAGTCACAACTTTTCCCTCTTGTGTAACATCATGAATTATTCACCATGAAACCGATATCATGACCTGCACATCAGGGACAACAAAGAGCAACCATGTGATCACAGTTGACCACAGAAGGCAATGAAAGTCTGTTGATAACCACGTTACCCCTACGCATGTTATATTATCTCTCTAAAACAATCAGCACCAGGAGCTCAGGAAGTGAATGGGAACTGCAGATCAAAGGGTCACCCCACCTGCTGATACTTTAGATGTTTGTAGGAGAAATAAACTACACAACACTTTCCTACGAGTCTCAGTGACATCTGTGACCTTCCCTGGTGTGTCCACCTGCTAGGCATTGCTCGAAAGAGACAATGATCATGAGATTAGGTGCAGAGGAGCTTGCAATCTAATACCCCCACAGTAGCTATAGGTCTGTTCAGCCATTCCTGTGATCACTGGACACCCCAGGCTGCTGCGGATCAAAGAAGGGGCAGCAAACTGCTAGGTCAGCACATCTCGGCTCCCTCTGTGGTCAGTATTCTCCTAAGTCACCAGCATTGCATAGAGTACCGGTTGGTATCTAATGATGCCACCTCTTCAAAAATAAAGTGAGCAGCCATATCACATATCATTTTCTGTGCCCACTACCCATTTTAAAAATTCTGAGGGTAAAACTTTAGGGAAGAGGGAGGAGCCAAACCTTTACTTACAAGTGATAAACATGGACATATACAGTACATGGTGCAATGTATCCACATACAGTGTTTTTTTTTTACCATGGTACATAGATATAAAAGACCATGCATCACATGTGGGCATGCCATATGACCTATAAAATACAATGCCAGACAGATGAGCATGCTCGGTTCCCCATATGCCATAGCACACAGGTGGGGTAGCCTCATGCATTACACCCTACCATGGCACAAAGATGGCTATGCCTTATTCTCTATATTCCTTCATGGCACACTGATGGGGTAGCAGCATGAGCTATACCAGGGGGCTTGTTAAATTTAATAAAGGGGCCGGACCAAGAGCCTGTAAGGGCCGACCTGCCATAGGTGTGCAAATTCCACGCATCACTATTAATAGCGGTAATGTGTAATAGGCACATAGAGGATGCCTATTGTTACCATGAGGATGCGTCCACAGTGTCACACATGATCACGTCACTGCATAGTCCCCAAGGCTAGACATTATGTGCAGAGAACAAGCGGAAGGGAGCATAATTTCCAACAAGGTGACAAAGGTCCAGAAAACAAAGTTTAATGGGCCGAATCCGTTAGGGATTTGTAGTTACAGATTTTAGAGTTAAAGATAAGATGGTCCGTGATATAGATGCTAGACCTGTAATATCAAGGCTGGCACAGTGGGAGAGTCAAGGATTATTAGGGCTGGCACAGTGTTTGCAGTTTTAGGCTGTGTTACCACATAGGCGATCAGCCGCAGGACAGACGCGATTTTTGCGGGCAGATGATTGACCGGGTGATCTTTACATGCACATTTTTATTTAAAAATCGCACCCTTTAAAAAAATAATTGGGCAATAGAACACACATGAACAAAAATTGCATCTATTTATGTCTATGGACACGATCAGGGCAGAAAAATTGCCGCCTCCCACGATCAGAACGTGGGGAGCCGCAATTCTGAACGCGGGTCTTACAGCGGCCGCAGCCGATCGTGGCCATTAGTTGAAGTGGGGACAAGCCCATTCAACGAAATGGACGTGATCAAAAGCGAGTGCGTCACGATTAATGGCCTATGTGGGAACAGAGCATAAGATATGTCATTGATATAGATGTGATGGTCCAGATTGCAGTTGTCAGTGTTGGGACAGTGATAGTCCTGTCAGGCATGGCTGTGTGTTGGTTGTCAGAGTTGGCACAGTTTTGCACATATCAGTGTTACAGATGTGATGGACCAGGTGACAGATATCAGTGTTACCGATGTGATGGTCCAGGTTACAGATATCAGTGTTACACATGTGATGACCCAGGTTACAGATGTGATGGACCAGGTTACAGATGTGATGGACCAGGTGACAGATATCAGTGTT
>CM070036.1:18067044-18081138 GCA_036250615.1 Ptychadena robeensis | reverse complement strand
CTATATAGTGTCTAGCAGGCATAGAAAAGGGAGACCACGAATGGTGTGTCCTCCCTCTCCAAGCTATACCTGGGTGAGTGGGCAGACATGGTCGGGATGGGAAGTAGGAATGGTGATTGGTAGTATGACATTTTTTTACATGCATCATAGGAATAAGGGTACAGCTGGCCGGCTTTGACTTCTACAGAAGGAAGTGATAGTGGAAAAATCACAAGTCTTCCCTCTGACAACTTCCCCACCTTCTGGAACTCAAGCTCGGCTGGTAGCTCAGCGCTTGGCTGGACAGTTCTTCCCCCTGCCTCTTGCGACTCAAGCTCAACCGGTGGCTGGTAGCACAGAAGGCTGGCTAGTTCCAGGAGACAGAGGGAAGAACTACCTTGACAGCTCCCCCACCTTCGCTTGCTACTGACTTTAATGGCCCACTGGTGGGTGGAAAGTGAAGGGGTGATCACACATGGCTCTATAGTCTTTCAGCCATAGGTGGACACCTGCACTCTATAAGATACACACATATTTTCCCCCCAATTACTTCTGGAGGGAAGCACATCTTATAGAGGAAAAAATAGGGCAATTCAGATAATGTGTTCTTGTACTGGAATACACATATGTGATGCATATAAACTACCCAGAATAAAAACTGGTATGCTAAAAAAAGTAACACACAGGAGAAAAGGAAGTGTTGCTTCCCTTCCACTTTTCAGTAACAGTTTTTAAGGCAGGAAGCTAATATCATTGAATATAATGTGAACCCAGCTTCCACTATACCCAGGGGACTATAGACCGGGACCGCTCTGCTCTTATAGTGGAAAAAGGAGCTTTTAAACATGTAAAGCTGGGCATACGGTTCAATTTTTTACGTTCAATTGACTTAAATAATGATTGGAAAACATAATGTGATTTCTTTCCTTGGATTTGTGCGCATGATCCATAGTACCATCAGATACAAATTGATAGATATACCAAGAAAACCCATCAGATACTTGAATGACCTTTTTAAAATTATCTTTTCGATCAAACAGAAAAATGGAACCATGTATGCCCAGCTTAAGACAAAGCCAAAACAATATTCTGAATATACTAAATATAGTATATTTAGTATATAAAATTTAAACTAAAATGAAGACCCTGCTTCCAAAGGATCATCTGCACAGTGAAAGTCACTTAAACGCTTCTTATAGAAAGATCTGTAATGAAGGTCAAGTACATTGATAACAATGTCACGGTTTTTGTAAATAGGTTTGATAAAGTGCGACGTCTGTCAGCCACAAAACAGCTGGAGAGTAAACTAGATCAGAGTCTCCACTTAGACATCCATCAATCCGCTGGGCGGCCCCAAATGGATGGAGAGTAGACCGGCTGATGGAATCTCACCATGTCCTCTTCTGCGTGCTGGAGGCTGTCCAAAAATTAATGGGCATTGATCATTCCAGAGACTTCTGTAGGTTGAAGTTTTTTATGGAAGCATCTGGTAATTATGGAAAGCCGGCGATGCAGATTTATCGTGAGAAGTTTCTGGAGCTTTAGGCTGCTGTTATTTGAGGCTGAACTCCAAGGAAACTGCTTCATACACCATTTAGACACGGTCATGGCCAAAGGTATTGCCCCCCCCCCCCTTAATATTTAAGATACCCAGCCACATGTACTGGATTATTCAGAAGTTACAGGGTTAATCCCGAATGGATTTTGGGTGTCAAGGTTAGGGGTTTGGTTAAGGTTATGGTATTGGGTACCATAGATTAGATACATTTTTAATCCATCAAACCCCTAAACTTAACCTCTAAAGCTCACCTCTTCAGTGAAGCATCACTCCCCCTAAATTTAACTCCCCTCCCCCTCCCAAACCCCTAACCTTGACACCCGAAAACCTGAAGATTAACCCTTTAACGCCTGAAAACGGGTGCTGTGCTGTTTTATGTGCAGTTGTAAGGGTAGGAAAATATCATGGTGTAAGAAAATATGTCAGTAACACAAAAAATTTGTGGAATGTCTCTGATTTTAAATTTTTTTCCTGTTTCAACAAAATACAACACAATACCATAGTTGCAACACTATAGGATATGTGGTTAGTTTTCTGAAATAAATGCAGGGGTGACAATATTTTTGGCCATAATTGAATATATATACGGTGGATATATACAGTATATAGTATACTGCCCAACACTAAAGCTGGCCATAGATGTTTAGATTTGTTTAGATGTTTAGCATCATTTTTGGGATCCGATTTATGCATCCAATAGATCGGTGACGTAAGTAAAGAAAAAATATGTGATAAAAATTATGGAAATGGAATGAGGCCTGCATGCCACAGTCCATAGGAATGATCGCATGACTCCTATAACGTCCCTTGATTCCCGAATGATCAACAAAAATTTACAGACATGTCTGATCCCTGCCCAATAAATTCTTTGTGTGATTTCTCGTCATTTCTGCCGATCACTTTATGCATGCATCAATTTGTGAACAATCAATCACTATGATCGCTGACGCGTGGAATATAGTATGCTTATTTCCTTATATCCAATGTGTTAAGGTCCCCATATACGCTGCGATCCGCAGGCTCTTTTGCCACCGATCAACTGGCATGCACGTTTGTGCCAATCTTTCGACCAATTAAGCTGTGAATCAAGGGTGCCCGCATGGAGCAGCCAATTCATGTCGGCAAAAAACTCATTCCGCCAGAGAATAAACATGTCCATATTTCTCTGGCCAATCTCCAACCAGCGTCCGCATCCAAAGTAATGGGCAGCACACAAAGGGAGACACAAGCATAAACAATTTTTCTCCCTGGAGAAAACCTGTACCACAAGGAACTTTCACACTGCATCATTCCCAAAGTAATGTTTGGCCACCTCTAGGCATTATGTGCACTCATTGCAGAGAACAAGTGGAGGGGAGCATCTTTTCAACAAGGTGACAAAGGGCCGGAAAGGAAAACTAAACGGGCTAAACGGATCCAGCCCCCTGGCCTTAGTTTGCCCACCTGTGATTTAATAGATCTATACACAATTATCTCTCAAACCTCAACAATTTAGGAAACAAGGTAGATAATTAACATACAACTATGACCTGTCTCTGATTAAATGTTTTTAAAGTGCATTTAAATAAAAAAAACACAAGTATATTGTGACTTTTCATATGTCTTCATCTGCCCATATAGTTAGATAATAATAGTCTGTTGGGTTACTATGGAGTTGGCTTCACTCTTGCAGGAACAACTGCAACTTTAAGCCCCCCATAGACAGGCAGACTCCTCCATGCAACTTCTGTACAACCAACTTTTCTTCTACCAAAACCATGTAATAGGAGGGCCTTTCTACACCTTCCAATCACTATGTATTCTATCAGGGAGGTCACTATACTACATAGTTGTTGGTAAGTCTCATGAAAGTTGTATAGAACCATTCTTTTAGAAGAGCAATTCTGAGGTCATCCACTGATGTTGGCAAAGGTCTGGCAATTAAAAGATGTTCTCTTGTGTTGGTGTGAGTGGTAGTTTGTTCGAGTACATAGGATCGAGTTTTCATTCCACGTCATGTTTGGTCAAATGAAAATCCAGCGTATATATGTGATATAGGTTTGATTGATATTCAATCAAAATATCGAACATCCTGATTGCATCGATGATTGATCGTGCAATAATCTATAAGTGTATGGCTAGCTTAATGATTTAGAGATGTGTCCTGATACTTTTGGCCATATCCGCCTGCAGTGTAGCACTTAATGATAAGCACTATACACGTGTTATATGGTAACGTTTAGTTTAATATTTAAGAACAGAGTACTACATGGCTGTTTCCTCAAAGTCCGCAGAGTTGAACATGTGCTATCATTTGTTATGAATAATGATCTTTGAGAATTGGACTGTATGTACTTCATAATGATATCCAGTCCTTCATGAGCTGCTGTAATTGTTTGTTTGCATTTTTCTAGTTTTTGTGTGCACACATATCTGAGCATGCTAGAAAAAGCTGTTATTCATAAAGAAAATGGCTATAAAAATGTATGTTAATGGCTGACCATACGTTTGGCAGTTTTATAGAAATTTAGGAAGTGTTCAATCAGATTTTTAATGAATACGCACATGTGGGCATAATTTCTATCTCTGGCCTGGTTCACGTCTATCTGCTTTATGTCTGGTGACATGCATTTTCATTTGAACAGGCCCATTGGATATAATGTGATCTTTTAGGATATCAGCCCCGAGGCCATTGATGGCAAACTTTTCTGAGGCTGAGCGACCAATAGAAACACATAACCCACTTTTTTTATCTTAAAGTGCCAATACGGCAATATAACCTGAATGCTTAGGTTTAAGTTTAAATAATAGGAGATGCAAACTTTTTCCCAGTAACGGACACGGTTATCATTAGTGCTTGGCAGTGTGAAATGGCCCTAAATTTTTTACAATTTTGCCCCGATACAGAATGAGGAGAAAGCAGGGACCTCAGAAACCCCACAGGACCTGAGAGGAACTTGGGGTGTCCTCATCGATATGGCACCATCATTGTTGTATCTTCTTTAACAGGTAGTTTCAAGAGCGTAGCTGTACTTTTTATGATATTGTCGTAGTTGAGTCACAAATCACAGACACAGGTGAGGAACACAAGTGTCCATCAATAAACAACTTTTATTAAAATTCACTGTAACATCAATAGTCAAACAAAACAAAAATAGACCAATACCTTGAATTTCCTTGTAAATTCTGAATGAAGTGCAAACAAAAAGTAGGTACAGCTTATACTACGGCAGTCAAGGCACACAGAATAAGTCAACTGTGGTTCACAAAAGAGTGCATTGTCATTATAAATTAAATATATCACAATAGCTGGCTTACATGCTTCTCAAAAATTAAAGGATTAACCCCCCTCCGGCGGTCCGCTTCAGTCTGCTTTTTGAGTCAAGGAAGGTACATAGGTAACTCGAAAAGTCTGAAATATTTCAAATTAAATTCCACCATCTTTAGAAAAAAATTACCAATATGTCCACAAGGTGGCTCTGCTGTCTGTTTGTTTACATTTTACCAGCCGAGTCCAGCTTTGGAATACCATGTCACCCCGAGCTAAAAAAAAAATCACCTCACATCCCCACCAATCAGAGATAGACACTGGATTCGCGATGATACACAGGCTGTGTCTTTGAATACAACTGTGATTATGCCGTAAAGGTCAGCGTTTCTTTCTCCCTACCGACTACTCATGACAATAGAGAGGGCATGCATGCCATAGGTTTGCCATCAAAGCCCTAGGCTGAGAAGTGGGCAGAAAAACTGTCTGCCTTGAATACTAAGGAAGGAGGGGACCACAAACAGACTGGCTACTGCTGAAGCAGGGAATCCCTTTGGATTTTTCCCATGAGTGCCAGAGGATCTAGTCTCAGAAATGACAATAGGTGCCCCTAGATTAACAATTACAAAAAAGGCAACAAAAGGGGACTGGAGTCCCAACACAGTTCACAGGTACCATATATTAAAAAAGGTAACAATTGCCTAACAAGGGAGTATAGTCCCATTGCTGAGCAGATATAGCACTGTATTCAAGATCTTCGTGAATTCTCTTAGTTCCTATATTTCCAATAAAAATGTGTGATTTGGATATTCACGATCAACACTAGCTATAAGGCTCATAGGTTGCCCGCACACTAGTGGTTGAGAGAACCAGGCCTGGCTACAGCTAGAAAGGAGGATAATGTTGCAGACGTTAAAAGGGGAGCCACCCGCCTCCCCCTGATTTACTGTGTCTTACATTTGAGAACTACTTGGAAGCTGTCAGATTAACCCAGTGGTTCCCAAACTGGGGGGCACGAAGGTATTCCAGGTGCACGCTTGCCCTCATTCTTAACCTGTGTTTGAATAGGAATAGTTTGATAATGTTCCTAAATAGAAAAGAGAGGCCCTGCAAGGAAAGTTTGAGAACCACTGGATTAACCAAATGAGTATAATTCAGCCCATACTATGTACAGGTTATTCTGCCAGGGACAACATTAATTCCTGACCATATCTATTATATTTATTTAATATTTTTATTCATCCTAAGGTACTAATTAACAGAATGGTGTTTTTATGTTATGCTTGCAAAAACTTTTAAAATGCAACTCACTATAGACTGACACCCAAGACAACAACCAAAAGATGTAAATTCATTGTATATTTTGAGGGAACCTGTCATCTGTCTAAAAATCTTTAAGCTTTCAGCATCCTGCCTGCTATATTCTCCACATCTTCATCACTTCCACTCACTCTGGTTCCATCTTCTGTCACTGCTGTGTCCTGTAAACATATACTGGATGGAGTATGGGATCTTGCCCACCACCATGGGACATGGGCAATCACAGATTGCTGAAGAGATTGCAGAAAGCAGCATGGCTAGAATGGTAGGAAGGTACGAGACACAAGTCTCAGCAGAGATAAGAATATAATATCAGAAGACGGGAAGCTGAATTATATCTGAGATGATGATGTTACCTTAAAGAGACCCTGCCACCAAGCTACTGATGTCATCCACAATGTTCTCATAAAATGTGAATGCAACATATTTTAGCCTGTTCTGTATAGACATCCAAAAACTCTGAGACTTGTGCTCAATCCCAGTATCTTTGATATGATAACAACAACAACAGAAAAAAGAACTGCAGCCTCCACATACTCTGAGCTGTCAATCAAATTACACTTTATAGCTGTGGTTTTATATTGGTACCTGTAACCAGATATGCCAAAGTGCACAAAAACTATTGTGGGTCTTATTCCTAAGTAGTAAACTTTTGAAGTGTCCTTTGGACAACATGAAACAGGGAAAGGGTTGCCCACTCTTAACACCAAAGTTGTAAGCGCCTGTGCTTGCGTGTATGTGTACAGTGTGTATAATTTTATTTTTTTTCTAAATAATTCTGTACTTAGTATCACACCAGCTTTAATATGCTAATATTAACACATTACATTGTGCAGTAGCCCACAGGAAACAGATATTAAGGTCAACATAGTATCTGCAATAACTTTCAATAGGGCCCCCAAAATGCTAGAAATGGGCCTGGGTATGTTTAATTATCTACATGTAAACTGTGATGCACAGACTTCCCTCAGGTACAATGCCTCGGATGGGTCTAATCTAATGCAGCTTTCTGGAATGGAATCCGACATTTTTCCTGAGGCCTGTTCAGGATACACAGCCATGTGAAATTGATATGGTCAGTAAATGATCCCCATCATCATCCCACACTCTCCTTTCCAAGGTTATACAGTCACTGCCTCTGCCAGATCGTGTACCCTGCTCCGCCCTTCTTATAAACCGAATTCCCACATCAAAATTCATTAGACTTGTAAAAAAAATAAAGAGGATAGCTTTCAGGTCTCTGAAATAAATTACACACATATTGCAATTTAATATTACAATCATAAATCTCCTTGGCTTATCCGCGTCGATCTTATCTTTCTTTATTGTTTTCTCCATTTTATTTTTTTGGAGAGAAGTCGTTTCTCACACTCTTTGCCGGGTCAGCATGACAATTATTCAAGATACCTTCAAACTGCCGGGCAGGTCCTTGCCAAGAATACCGGTCGGCATTTATGAGCCGTTCAAGTCGTATTCTCTGGTTTCTGCAGTAGTCCATCAGGAAAATGGCTGGATAATAAAAGACAAGTCCTGCATGTTCTCATTCCATCTGACTTCTTGGGAGTTCTTACTGAATTCACTTACTTACTTCTTACTGGTCGATGCTATTTTTCTACATTTTGTTCTTTACATTATTTTCATTTTTATTACATTTGCTTCTTTATGAACTGATGCTTTGTATATATATTTTACTATTTGTATCAACTCTTATTTAAAAGGCTAAAACTCATGTGAATGATGAAAGCAAGAAAGCCCAGCACTATAGCTGGGCATACACGGTTTGATTTTTCCATTAGATCGATTTAAAATACAATTGTATTTTTCTACTATTTATCTACAATTTTTTTCTTCAATTTCTCTTCTTTTCTACTTGTGATTGAGATGTCATTTCCTGTGTTACATATGTTTGCTGATATATATAACTACTGTATGATAACATATATGTATATTTATAGAGCCACCTCTCCCTGATGAAGCCCTAGGAGAGCGAAACATGTTGGAGAACGACTAAAAAAAGATCATATCTGGTGGCAAATCATATACAATATTATTACTGTACCATGGTATTTTTATGTATGTTTTTTTACCTATTACTGTCATGAAAAATGTAGTGGTCCCTTGTATGGTACACCACACATTATTTCAATGTGATATATTAATTGAGAGTAGTCCCATTAAAGTAAAGACTTTTTATTGAGAATTATATATTGTATATGGTAATACTGCATCCAATATCCTTACTCCTGGTGCCTTAAAAACCCTATCTAGATAGTTTCTGGAGGCTTAGGCCTCATTTAGGGAAGAATAGGAATATGCATACATGGGTTGGCACACTTTGAATATGTTGTACATCCCTCTCCCAACCTCTTTGTTTTAAATTTCAAAAGTTTTTACCTCCACATAGATTTCTGTCAGATTTTGTTCCTTTAGATCTCCTTTTGTTTTACCAACACCATGTAATATGAGGGACTTTCTAAACCATCAAGTCTACCTGTGTTCAATCGCAGGGGACCCGGCACTACAGTCCTGGCCAAATGTTTTGAGAATGACACAAATATTAGTTTTCACAAAGTTTGCTGCTGCGCTGCTTGTAGATCTTTGTTGCAGTTGTTTCTGTAATGGACTGAAATATAATGATAAGCACTTCATACGTTTCAAAGGCTTTCACTGACAATTACATGAGATTTAAGCAAAGAGTCAGTATTTGCAGTGTTGGCCCTTCTTTTTCAGGACCTCTGCAATTCCACTGGGCAACTTTTGGGCCAAATCCTGACTGATACAACCCATTCTTTCATAATCACTTCTTCGAGTTTGTCAGAATAAGTTGGTTTTTGTTTGTCCACCCGCCTCTTGAGGAATGACCACAAGTTCTCAATGGTATTAAGATCTGGGGAGTTTCTAGGCCATGGACCCAAAATTTCAAAGTTTTGGTCCCAAAGCCACTTAGTTATCACTTCGGTGCTCCATCGTGCTGGAAAATGCATTGCTCTTCACCAAACTGTTGTTGGATTGTTGGAAGAAGTTGCTGTTGGAGGGTGTTTTGGTTCCATTCTTTATCCATGGTTTCTGTGTTTCTGGGCAAAATTGTGAGTGAGCCCACTCCCTTGGATGAGAAGCAACCCCACACATGAATGGTCTCAGGATGCTTTACTGTTGGCATGACACAGGACTGAGCGCTCACCTTTTCTTCTCCGGACAAGCCCTTTTCCAGATTCCCCAAACAATCGGAAAGGGGCTTCATCGGAGAATATGATTTTGCCCCAGCCCTCAGCAGTCCTTTCACCATACTTTCTGCAGAAGATCAATCTGTTCCTGATGTTTTTTTGGAGAGAAGTGGCTTCTTTGCCGCCCTTCCGGATACCAGGCCATCTTCCAAAAGTCTTCGCCTCACTGTGCATGCAGATGCATTCACACCTGTGTGCTGTGTCATTCCTCAGCAACCTCTGCACTCCGATCCCGCAGCTGAATCCTCTTTAGGAGACCATCCTGGCGCTTGCTGGACTTTCTTGGACGCCCTGAAGCCTTCTTAACTAGAATTGAACCTCTTTCTTTGAAGTTCTTGATATAGACCCTATAAATTGTTGATTTAGGTGCTATCTTAGTAGCTACAATATCCTTGCCTGTGAAGCCATTTTTATGCAACGCAATGATGGCTGCACGCGTTTCTTTGCAGGTCACCATGGTTAACAATGGAAGAACAATGATTTCAAGCTTCGCCCTCGTCAACATTCTCACCTGAGTTAACAAGACGATTACTGAAATTATCTCAGCAGGTTCTTTAATGACAGTAATGAAATGCAGTGGAAAGGTTTTTTGGGGGATTTTGTTAATTTTCATGGCAAAGAAGGATTATGCAATGCATCTGAACACTCTTCATAACATTGGGGAGTATATGCAAATTGCTATTCTAAAAACTTAAGCAGCAACTTTTCGAATTTGAAATATTTGTGTTATTCTCAATACTTTTGGATAGGACTGTATGTACATAGTTGTTGGTAGATCTAATCTAAAGTTGGATATCTGACAGAGAGATCTAAAGGTGTATGGCCAGCGTTAAGCTAGCCATACACGTGTCGGATTCCATTCATCATCCGATCGATTCCGGCGATTCTGCCGGGAATCGCAGGTGTGATCAATCGGCCAATTAAGAGTATCCATCGCAGCATACCACCTTGTCCAACGGATTCCGGGACGGATCCGTGTCCGATTGTCCACCTCACAAATGGCAACTCCCCCTGATCCGGACAGAATCGCATGAGAAAGACCAACATGTTGGTTCTCCGTCGGATCCGATTCTGAGCCCCTGATCAATCGGACGCGAACGATCGGACCAGGTGGGCTGCATGCGATTCCGGCACGATCGTTTCGCGTGCGCGCGCCCGGAATCGATCGTGCCGGAATCCGGTGCGAATCCGACACGTGTATGTGGGCCTTTAGGCTGCCATACATGGGTTGATTCCCATGAGATAGATCAGCCTTCAAGCTCAGCGTGATGATGCCATTGTGCTGAGCCCGATATCGAAGGAGCTGGAGGCACAGCACTGCTGCGTTATCCAGCTCAACCAATGGTTTGCATGGGGACCCGGGGTATTTGTATATCTGTACAACCACACAATTTGACACATATATTACTTGAATCATGCCATATACTGTATGCCATATGCCATATGTGGGATGACACCATAGGTTTTTAGTACCAGGTGATGCCAAACCTAGTCAGGGCCACTGACTGCACTTTATCATTTAAATTGGCATTGGCTGTAAAGTACCTTTTCCTCAGTATATAGGTTAAATAAATGGACTTACCAAACATATATTTTCCTTTGGATTGTACACTGCCTGGCCCCAAAAAAAGCCCTCTTTAAGAGTGATTGGAGCATCAGGGTAAGTAGAGAGGTAGATAAAGTGATGCAACCATCACGCCTAGTGCCTACTGTACAAGCCTGTGGGGGCAGTGCTACAGTATGATCTGGGGTTGCTGCAGTTGGTCAGGTCCAGGTTCAGCTACAGTATGTGCTCCAAGAATAAGGTCAACCAACTACCTCAATATACTGAATGACCAGGTTATTCCATCAATGGATTTTTTCTTCCCTGATGGCACGGGCATCTTCCAAGATGACAATGCAAGGATTCATCAAATTGTGAAAAAGTTCAGGGAGCATGAGACATCATTGTCACACATGGATTGGTCACCACAGTGTCCAGACCTTATCCTCATTGAGAATCTGTGTGATGTGCTGAGGAATGCTTTGCACAGCAGTCAGACTCTACCATCATTAATGCAAGATAATGGTGAAAAATGAATGCAACACTGGATTATTATTATTATCATTTATTTATATAGCGCCAACATATTACGCAGCGCTGTACAATAAGAGTGGAGATACAAACACACAATAACACACAGGTACAGGTATGACATAGGAGGAGTAGAGCACCCTGCCCGGAAGGGCTTACAATCTAACTGGATAAAAATAAACCTTGTGACATTACAGAAGCTTATCGAAACAACACCGCAATCATAGCTAAAGGTGGCCCAACGAAATATCAGAGTGTGTGACCTTTTTTTGTGGCAACCTATTTTTTGGGGCCAGGCAGGGTATATTCAATATTAGGCATTGCCCTAAACATCAGATAATGTATGACCAGGGCAAAAAATAAAATAAAACAATCACATGCTGAGGACCTTTTTCATTGGACATTGCATTTTTAAGGCAGGCAGTATATTCTAATTAACTTTTTTTGTGAAAGGATAGAATATTGGAAAAGTATTTGCAGTGGAAATAGTGTTACTCTACTGATATGCAAACTTTGGTTTATTCCATTAGTCACCGGCCACAAACATAACAAAAAGCAACTTCCAATATTCATCACTAGAGATGGGCGAACACCGGCCCGGAGAGTCCGCGAACAGGGCGGGTCGAACTTTAAACAAGTCCGCCGTCCGCCCTGTTCGCGGACACATTCAAATTCCCCGCCTCTAGGCGGGGAATTTGAATCGGAAAAACCGGATGTGACGTCAGTGACGTCACATCCGGTCCTTGGACCGCAACCTGGAACGCATAGTTCCTGGTTACGGGCGCAGGATGTGACGTCACTGACGTCACTTCCTGCTGCAAACCGTTTTTTTCACTACAAGACCGGCTGCACGCCCGGTCTTGTAATGAAAAGATTCATCCTCCGGCACGATCACACAGGTTCTGATCCTGCCGGAGGAAGAATTTGGATCTTCTTCTGGCCGGCGAACAGTACGGGTCGAACACCCGTACTGTCCGCCGGCGAGGCGAACGGCGAACATGCCGTGTTCGCGGCCGAACTGTTCTCCGGCGAACAGTTCGGCCCATCTCTATTCATCACAGATACGTACAATATGTGGCGGACGGAATGGGCAGAAGTTTTCTCTGATTCATTTCTGAACCTAAGGAACTGACTAAGATAAAGTTGTGATCTCATTTATTATTAAAGACTACAGAAGGTTTATCCAATAACACAAAGCGGGAGATTCATTACAAACAATGTGAAGAGCATATTTTATAATAAACAAGTGCAGGAAAGGGAACATGTTTTTTCTAAACATGAAAAGAACAGTTAAGAATATTACATTTTAAAAGTGTTTGTACTGGGCTGCACATAAGTGGTACACAGTTCTGCATGCTGAATAAAAACTAGCTATGCATAGCTGCAGTCGTGTTACTCCAAAGCCTTTGTGTACTAACAACTAGGAGGTATCCTGGAGGGATGCGCAGCTATCAGTTTTGAGATTAAAGCTTAAACACCTTAAATAGCAACTTCATTATATCATGTATACACTATTTATAAGTTATATTTTTAGACTACCAGAATATTTTCAGTTTTTATTGTAAAATGTATACAATTAATGTCAATTGAATAACCACAGGGACTTGTTAATATTAATAAAAGGTTGTAGTTAGGGGTGGAATATGACTATGAAAGGTTGACATTAGGACTGCAGGTAGTCTCAGATGTTAGTTACTAACCCAGAAAACTTCAGGGTTTCACCACTGAGGTATGAGATCTGGGGGTTCAAACTGTGTTGTACTGTGAGAGTTAAATTTGACCCAAAGCCAGCTGGTGACCTGTGGATGGAGATAGCTAATCAGAGGATCAATCAAGAACAGAGAGGCCTATCTGCAGCAGAATCTACCATGCAAGAGGCTGACGCAGAGGACAGTGAGGAAGACGGCTTTTATTAATACCACGCTACGTATGGGGTGCACACCATCTACTGGTACTCATCTGAGGAGCTCACTAAAAAGTTATGTGCACCCCTGGTTATGTAGAACTTTGCAGCAGGAGCTGGATATAACACATATAGCTATACCACACCACAGAGAGTAGAGGGCTATGAAGTTCTAAGGCCAACAGCAAGAGAATGAATAATCATGTATGGCAGAATTTCCTATATCGTAGGCAGTGACCTGGGTCATGGAGCGTGTAGTAAACTTATCCTAATCAATGGCCAAATCAGTAGAAATTGATAGATCACGCTTTATCAATACATGTTTCCAATCGCATACTGTTATCTGACACATGGCCTGTAAGCATTGTGGTTAATGTATCACAGACCGTGCGCCCGCAACACCAAACCTTTGGAACAATTCAACTGCACCATGAACTGCATGTGCGAGTATGGGGGATTAGAGAGGAGTGCACGGGGGGGAGGGGGCGCATTAAGTTTGCGGGATGACCACAGTTTTATAGAAAATGTCACAGAAACAGTATGAAAAGTCATATTTAACCCTAAAATATAGAAAATACTGTTTTGTTTTTTTACCCTTGCAGCAGCCACGCACTTTTTCCTTAGGGTATGTCTCCACAGCGTTTTGGGATCCTACACTTTACCTGCCTTGCTTCAATTAGCCAATAAAGGGGATAACTTGGACTCCAAACTCTGTATATAAATGACAAAAATACATTTACAGGGAGTGCAGAATTATTAGGCAAGTGGTATTTTTGAGGAATAATTTTA
>CM070036.1:18037342-18058543 GCA_036250615.1 Ptychadena robeensis | reverse complement strand
GTACATTTCAGAAAGCAGTCTATATCCAATAAAGAAGTGAAAAATTACAGACCTCGAGGATAATGTTTTGACTCCGAGGAACTAAAAGTCATTGCGAACCCAGCACTCCATAAAACATCCTTCTCAAAATATACTCCCTTCTCTGATATTATAGTTGGCATGGGGCAGAATTGGTTATAAATAGCTTGCAGCCAGCCAACTAGTGATCAGCGTTATTGAGAAGGGGGATTTTACTTTTCTTTTTTTTACCATCGGGAGGTGTATTTCCCAATGCAAAGGCCACTTTAGGTTGTGCGGTGAGTCCCTTTAAGAGCCAGTTGCTATCCAAACAGAAGTAAACACAGCGGGCCATTAGAGAAGCCGGAGCGCTGAGGGGGCGTGGTCAGAGCTTGTACAGGGGCGGGGATAAAACTTTACAACTATGAACGTTCTACAAGTGGGCGTGGCTATGGGTTGATGTTTGCAGCTGGAGGGCGTGGCTCAGTGAGCAAAGCACTCAGGACTGAAATGTGATGGATCTCAGAGGCTGATCTCAGACTTGCCCCAAACTTAGTAAGAGAGCAGAGAGAGAGGGATAGAGAGAGGGGGATCAGTGAGCACAGAGCACCGGACTGCAGCAAGGACAAAACTTTTCCAGGACTTTCCTCCCAACTTTCCCTCACTCACTTCACTCCTGCAAATCTGATGTGAAAGTTGTCACCGGGACACGGGGGGCGACATGGAGGACCTACACTGACTGGACCAATACGTGGATGTAAATGCCAAAGCAGAGAGACTTGGGGTCTGGAGTGGAGATTTTTGGGAATCAGCGATCTGCGGTAGGTAAAGTCACCAGTGACTGTGAATGATGAAACTTTGTGAGTGTGTGTGGGAGGGAATGGAACATGACATGCTGTGATTACAGGGAAATCATTCACACTACTCTAAAGTACAATGTCATATATTACTGCTCAGACCTGCCTGCCATCAGCTTCCCATCTATTCAGCTGGCCTTTAATATGATTTAAATCTTTCACACTTTTCCAGACATATTCTAAATGTGGATTGTAGCCTGTTCTGCCCCCTTGCAGGTAGCTAGAGAAGGGGTTAACGATTATGCATGCTAATTGCAATAAATTAGATTAGTTAGCGCTTTGGTGCAAATGTACAATTAAATCCAGGGTGGCTTTGTACCTGTGTCTTGTTAATGACCTGAATCAGGGGGGCTCAGCTACGGCACAGGTTGGCGACATTTGGCATTTGCCCCTCTATGAAATAATGCCCCCCTGATACACATATACAAAGTGTACAAGTAGTAGACCTAGATTGCAAGCATTATCCAATAAGTAGTAGACATAGTTTACAAGTCAGGTCGTCACATATAATGTCTGCCAGTATTATCTATATATATCTATCTGTTCAGAAAGCTGTCGAGAATAACTATTGATTTATATTAGATAGATAGATAGATAGATAGATAGATAGATAGATAGATAGATAGATAGATAGATAGATAGATAGATAGATAGATAGATAGATAGATAGATAGATAGATAGATAGATGTAGAGTTTTGCGAGTTTATTTGCACTATATATAATGCATAGCAAGTGTATTTGCCATATATAATTCTTATTAACTCGCTTTGCATTTTATATATACATATATATATAAGTTATACAAAGCGAGTTTATTTGCACTATATATAGAGACATGGAGAATATATTACTATACTATATATATGGTTTAGCTGGTCATTTGCACCACCCCAGTGACTTCATGTTAGCAGTCATCTCCTATAAAAGTTTACAGTCTAATGTTCTAGTTGAAGCTGTATAGGAAATCTGCACTTTGAACTATAGACATAAATCCCAATTGAGACGTTTAAAACAATGTGTTGGTTTGCAGAGCTCAGGACATGTTGTGATATTTACCTCCACCAGAGAAGTGATAGAATTCCAATGATAAATCGTACAGATTATCGCTAATATCGGTGCGAATGTTGATCCGGGCAGGTCACGTGCTCACATTGTAACTGTAGGAAAGAGTTTTGGAGAACTTGTAACGAATTGAAGTCGCTATTTATATCCCATTTGGGCTACTTATAGTCTGACTAGTAAAATAAACCGTCATAGAGCAAGGACAGGACTGTTAATACTTAATAAGTGAGCCTGTATCCTAAAAACATTACAGTTTCTTTATAAATCATAACAACTTTATTGTGTTAGATTATTGCAGCAGCCTGAACAACTTTTTAATCGCTTCACTGTATATATTACTTCTACTAAAGGGATCTCCACTTACTTACGTCTAGCAAATTTAGAAATAACAATAATAATTATTAAATTGACTTCTCTTACAGTGAAGTTAAGTAAATAAGATCAAGATATATATATATTTGATATATTTTTATTTTCTTTCTAGAGTTGTGTAATCATAGCTCACGCAGCTTACAATATTTACTAAACTATGTAAAATACATTTTGCCAAGTGAACATCATTGGCTGTGTCGGTGGATATTATATATTATACATGGATATTATATATAAGATATTATATAGTGTAGGCTTCGTCCATATCTCCTAAACAGTATTTTAACACACACAAATAAAATATATATAAATAATGTTGTATATATAGATATATAATTTTCCTGGCAAATAATATCAGAGTTCGAAATGCTAGTAATATATGGCTGTAGATTTGACACACACACACACACACATATATATATATATATATATATATATATATATATATATATATATACACTGTGAGAGGGACATCTGACGATTATATACTAATATAATGATATAATGGTGTGTGTGTGCTTTAAAAAAAAAAAAAGGTGTGTGTGTATATATATATAGAGAGAGAGAGGTAAAGAGAGTGATCTGACCATCACATAGTGATAATAAAGCTACATTCTGTACATGTAGGGCATTGTGGGTCCTATAAGATACTACATAGTGTTCCAATTATTTATATGTTTGATGGATACATAATAGAAGGAACTGGGAGCAGCTAGGTGATGTATACTTCTCTAGGGCATGCTCCAGTCTACTTCTAATTGAGTTCTATATATTTAGATGTCACAGAGTGTGAATGTAATGTGCAGGGAGTGATTGTATAGGACGTGAGCCCAGCAGGTGGTAACACATACAATCCCACATCCTATAGATCTCAGGAGACTCTGCTGGAGAAGTTTTGGGAAAATTTGAAAGAACCCCCCATAAATAATAATCGATATCCTTTTTAGCCATTTACATCCCGATATATTAGGTTTCCCTAGAGGATATATTTGTAATAGTTGTCTTATTATACAGTTTCAATCTCCCTTATATCTCACAGGCTGATCGGTATATTCCCGTATGGGGGAGGGGGATTTATATTATTTAAATCAGTTTAGGTTATAGAGATAGAATTCTGTGGTTTTTAGCAACCTCAAGTGAATGCAACTTTATAAACTTATTTCATATACAGTGTTCCCCGTTCTGTATTACTATAATAGATCAGGAAGATCGAATGACTCAAATAGGAGACTGATAATTCAGTGGATTTATATTACAAATAACTTTGTACAAACCAAACTTTCCCTTCTGACTTGTGCACAGTCAGTCTTTATTTGTATTAAATCTGACTTAATTCTGATTTAAAAGTGAAACCCATGTAGAAAATATAAACTTAAAATAATGTATATCTTCGCTTTATATTTGAGATGAATAAAGCATTATATCGAACACAGCATGGAATTCATATAACAAGTACATCCCACATTTAAAGATAGACATACAGTTATTATAAAATATAGGACTGATAGTTTAGCAAGCAATTTTAGTAACATACAAAAGGAATAAAAATATATTTGTTTGGATTAAATATACAACTGATATATGTTATAGATATATAGGTCTGCCAACATTATCTCTAACCTGATGGATTCTAGTTTTACAATATTTAAAGGGACCACCTCCTACCATCCATGTTCTGTCACCATAGGATTTAATTGTGGCTTCTGTAGGGACTGGCAGCCTTCTTGTAATTGTATAATCAAAATAAGTATATTATTATATTAAGTGTATTAAAAAGTCAAAATGCTGTTAAGTTGGTCATTAGTTAGCTGGTAATGGAACTACAGGTCCCAGGGTATTGGGATGGCAGCAGAAAACTGCTGATCTCAGCTGGTTTGAAGTTTTTGGTTTACATCAGGTTTAGACAACTTAATTGTCTGATCTCCTGCAGATTAGGCTTTGTATTAGAATTTCCCAATGTATGAGTTTGAAGTTATCTTGGGACAACAAATTAGTCTGGCTGACCCTGTAATTATAAGATCCAGGCTTTGAGTTTACTAATAGATAGAAACTGTTAACAAAATAATTAAATCATCTAATGATGTAAAAAAAAACAGAATTATTTGGTGGCTTTGTTTTTTAATTGTTTTCAAAATAGTTGGGAACATTAAGTGAATTTAGCAACACTGCTTCCACAATCTTAAATCTTAACCAACCTGTAAATATTCAATATAAGTGAATCTGTACTACTAGACTGGGCATACATGGGCATTTGCACCTTTAGATTTTATGAATTGGTGTCAATGTATACATGGTCACTCAGATTAAGAGCTTTGCATAATTAATCACCCTATTCACACCCTCCCCCTTTTTTTCTTTCTTTATCTATAGCAATCAATTGTTTTAACAAAAAATCCAGCTAGGCCAGCGTCAACGCTTTATTTGTTGCAGCTAAAAAGTTTATTTTCAAATTTGTGATAAAGAAAAAATAAATTGCAGTCACTGAAAGTTCTGCGTTGCAGAATTCTCAAGTGATTTATATCTAAATTATCAACCGATAAATAACGTTTGGCTGACTTTTTCTGCAGCAATAGGATCCCCTGCTTTAGTAGCTCCTCATGTTATCGGTTGTAACTGCTGATGATCATGGAACAGCAGTGATTTGTAGCTGCCTAGATATGTTTTATATCCAGCAGCTCTGTACATAGCTACAATTACCTAGAGAAAATAAGCAGAGAGATTTGTAGCTGCCACCAAGTCACTTGTGTGACATGGCTGCGAATGTTTGCTTTCGAAAATGATTAAGATAAAAGGACCCCAATTATATATAACAGGAGTATTGGGCTTCTTGACCTTTAGATATTGTAGAATAAGGGTCCAGTCTATATAAGGTCCAGGTTCTGGTGATGTCAGAGGAATATTTAAAAAATGTGTTGAAATCTGGCCCTCGAGGCCTGGAGTTGGCCCAGCATGTTGTAGCAGTTCTTGGCCCAGTCTTTCCATGAGTCTTGTACAACAGTTGGCTTTTCAGATGTTTTTTTTTATTCTTACATTAAAGTGACCAGACAGATCTGCTGAAGAAGCTGAGGAAGCAAAAAAAAGGGACAATACACTTTGATTACCCAACCACGTGCAAGAGAAATAAACGGAAGGTTGATTATCACAACAACCAATTGTTGATCTTTATTTTGATTGAACATTCAACAACTTTAGTCAACCCCGAAGCATTCACATCTTATCTATACCTTATATTGTAATAACACAAATGGCACAACATCTAAGGCTGATAAGGCCCCCCACTAGAGAAGACAGCAATGTTCTTAGGTGACAAGGAGGCAGCCGATGCAGTGACTAGGCCTCCTGTGTGGTTTCAGGACCATCTGGAAAAGATCTGTGTAAAGTGGGTTTATTTAGAACCTGTAGTGCTAGAGGATAAGTGTGTCTTCTATCTTCCTAGATTGCCTTGATGAATGTGTTTTTTGTAGAAATAGACAAATAGGGTGGTTTTGAGTCGCCCCCCTCCTCCCCCTTTTGCTTGAGTAGATTTTAACCCTTGTTCTGGGACCGTGTCCAGCCATTGATCGGCACTGGTTTCAAAAGGGTTGATTTACTAAAGGTTTACAGAATCTTCTAGTAGGAAATTGAAGGGCTTTTTTAACTGCAAACTGAAGCTTTGTGTGTTCTGACTGCTCATTGAGGGGCAGGAGGACAAGAAAACAAATCCAGCCTCACTTTACTAACAGAACATCCTCTGCTCCTTTACAAAATCAGTGTATGGCTTTCATTCCCTTCCAGCATATTTGTATTGTATATTCATATGGCCTACAGTCACCATAACATGTTATAAATATGTATATCATAACATCAAACACTAGACACAATACTATATAAAATATTATACAACACTCTACTATATCTTACAACATTCTATTATCTCATATTATTCTACAACACTCTACTGTATCATATTTTCAAACAACACTCTACTATATCATATAATTCTAGAACACTCTACTGTATCATATTATTATACAACACTTTACAATATCATATTATTCTAGAACACTCTACTTTATCATATTATTATACGACACTCTACTGTATCACAATATTATACAGTACTCTAATATATCATATTATTATACAGCACTCTACTATATCATATTATTATACAGCACTCTAATATATCATATTATTCTAGAACACTCTTCTTTATCATATTATTATATAGCACCCTACTGTATCATAATATTATACAGCACACTAATATATCATACTATTCTACAACAACAACAACACTCTACTACATCATGTTAGTATGCAACACTCTACTATATTATATTATCATAAAACACTCTACTATATCATATTAGAAAACACAGACATTACCACATGATTATAAGCTTGTTTTCCTTTATTTTTTTCGGATGAACTTTACAAAGATCAGTTCTTTACCAGGTAATAGACAATAAACAAACCAAACATAAACCATAAAATACTGGAAATAGGGTGGCGATGAAGGATACAAGCTCAGGTTGCATGATGATAAAGACAAAAATAACTTTTCATTTCATAGAGTCTGCAAGTGTTGATATTTGCATAAGTCTCTATGGAGGAAGAACTATGAGGTTACTGCACATAGGGCATACAACAATATAGAGGAAAGAAGAATTCTGATTTATGCATTTGTTTGTCTAAGGAAGGAAGCTCATATGGTCTATCTTTCCTAAACAAACACTGATCATGTAAAAGTAGAATTGTATGTCTGTTTTCTATTGGCCAGCCTCTTCACATGACTGCTTCTTATTATCATGAAATGATCAAATGTGATCACAGAGTCCCTGCCGCTGGAAGCATTGTTTTTATTATATCTGACACACATATTTTTCAAATGATTCAGCCTATGGAATGATCTTTGAAGAACTCATTGACAAATACTCCCTTGCCATTCACATACATAATATACATGATTGTACAATGTCATATATAATATTGTAGTGTGAGGACCTTAACACATACATGATCCATGTAGTGAATAGTTGCTTTGTCAGTTCTATGCCCACCTACAGTCTTTTGTATAATGTCCCAGAGAAGGTTTAATAAGTTTGAATGTATAAAGATGATATTTGATTGGTTATTGCAGATAAAAATGTGTTTCTGCTACTTGTAATTGGTTATCAAAACAGTTTCAAGACCAAATTAAAATAAATGTGATATTCTGAAAAGAAGCATAAATCATTTTCAACCCTTTTACGAATAAAAACTCACAATGAAGAGTGATGGTTGTAAACAGATTGTAGTCTCTGCATTGTAATTTAAAGATAGGGATAAAAGATAATGGCAACCAATAACAAATTACCTTAAAATTTACAGCATTAACTGCTCTTTGAACTATCATAAAATTCATAAAGTATGTTATCTGTCATGAAAAAGTTAATTTTGCAAAGTGAAAATACTTTTTTTTACTTACCTTGCACATGATTGGGTATTTAAAGTGAACACAGTTTGAAAAGTGAAAAATCTGTTGATCAAGTATCAAGTGTATCCATGGTGAGTTAGGGGTTGAAGGTGATGGATAAACATGACAGCTAGGCCACCACAATTTCTCATATCTATGCTTCTTTTTATAATGTGGCCCATCATTCCACTGTAGATGCATACAGTTAAAGCAGCTAGTGAGACACTACCACAACTGTCAGCATACCAAGCCACACTGGTACGTGTAGTGCCACAACAGCCAGAGCACTAGTAGTTGACTAAGCTTTTATGTAAAAAGTAGTTTCTGGTTTTATAGACTTCCCCTTACAAATAATCTCATTGGTGCCTGGCACAGTTTCTTAGAGCTCTTCACTCTCGTGCTGGGAGCCCAAATAGCAAAGGCTGCTTAGTCCTTTTGGTTCTAATTAGGAGAGGTGAAGTCCTTTGGAAAACATTGTTCCGAAGATCAGTGCTCACTGTTACTGTAGCCAAATGAATTCTTCCCATGTCTTGAATCACTTTGCTTTGACTCTTAAAAATACATAAGGAAATTAGATGCACATTGAGACTAAATGCTCTTTTCTCTCCTGTTTTCTTCTATTGCCTATAGGAGTTCAACGCGGTGGGCCTATCGTAATACTGGAGCGGATCCAGTGCCAAGAGCGAAGTGCTGGCTAGTGTGATTTAAGAAGTTTGGCAACATGGGTAGCAAAGCCCTTCCAGCCCCTATCCCATTGCATCCTTCCTTGCAACTGACAAACTACTCGTTTCTGCAGGCCGTCAACACCTTTCCAGCAGCCGTGGATCATCTGCAGGGACTTTATGGACTCAGTGCTGTACAGACAATGCACATGAATCATTGGACTTTGGGCTACCCCAATCTGCACGGCATCACCAGGTCCACCATCACTGAGATGGCAGCTGCTCAAGGCCTGATGGATGCCAGATTTTCTTTCCCTGCCTTGCCCTTTGCCACTCATCTCTTTCACCCAAAACAAGGAACCATTGCTCATGTCATCCCAGCCTTGCACAAGGACAGGCCTAGATTTGACTTTGCCAATTTGGCTATTGCTGCAACCCAGGAGGACCCACCTAAGATAGGTGATCTGGCCAAGCTCAGCCCTGGTCTTGGAAGCCCTATATCAGAGATCAGCAAATTGTCCCCAGACAGAAAACCTTCCAGAGGGAGGTTACCATCCAAAACAAAAAAAGAGTTTATCTGCAAGTTTTGTGGAAGACACTTCACTAAGTCCTACAACTTGCTCATCCATGAGAGGACCCATACAGATGAAAGGCCCTACACATGTGATATATGCCACAAAGCTTTCAGGAGACAGGACCACCTGAGAGACCACAGGTAAGATCCTCCACTGAAACATAATGAATGGATTTCCCATCATGGTTTCTATAATAATAAAAAAATAATTGCAAATTACTTTAAGGAACATAGGGTGTGCAGTTTAATGGCGTTAAAATCTTATTTTCAGATTTGCATTTAGAGGTCACAGGACCTGGTGAAAAATGTGAAATTACCACAACCCCCAGATTTCTCATACAGATACCTGCCAGATGAGTTTTCTTTTCATTAGGCCTAGTAGATACACAAGAGATAATGGCAGGAAAAAAATTGGCAATTCAAATGTTTTACATTTGGTTGAATTATAAAATACATTAATTTTACAGTTTATTATGTAAAGATTCTCAATAAGTCAATTAGCCTTATTTTATTTTTATATTACTTATTATTAATATAAAACTGTTGATTTAGTTTATTTGGTTTGGTGGACATTGTCATATATTACATCTTTTTTTATATGTAGAAGAATTATTGTAACACATAACAGCAATAGTGGTCATAGGATTACCTGGGCTTATTATATAGTAGTATGTGTGGTCACCCATACCCATACCTCTTTCAGGAGAACATTGAATGGGCTTGTACAAGTTATAACTCAACAATTATAGAACTATAGAAGTCCAAAAAACATTACCTTGTCTAGTTTGAGGTCACACCTTCAACTATCTTTGGCTAAACCTGGCGATTTGTGCCTCACTCTGTAGATCTGATTTACTAAAATCAGACTATTCATTTTGAACTCTACTGGTGACCAGTGAACATTTGGAAGATGGCCTCTCTACTGGTGACCAGCAAACCATTGGAAGATGGCCTCCCCCCTTCCGCTTATTCAACCTGTAACATTAAATTAGGACTACCCATCACTTATACCCATATTTTTTAGTTTATGTTGGAATGTGGTGCCAATTCTATAAGTGTATAGGTGTCCCTATTGAATTTAGTTGATATATTTATCATTATTTTATGTATTATAATTTTTTTAATCGAATATTCAAAATGGTAGATCATGTTATACATATGCATATAATAGCTCTGGTCCTCAATGTAGTCCTAATTCTAAAATTAAGATGCCACCACTAGAGCACATAGGATATGGGTAGCCTATAGTGATTGGAAGGTAGCCCTAACTACCAATCAGTATTGTCGCAATTATGGTCCATGGTACATTAAACCAAATTTGTTGCACATTTTTTAAATCATCCACTAAAACAGTTACTTTTTGCGGTAACCAAGGATGATTGTTTGACCATTTGTATTCTTGTACCCCCAACCTTTAGCACCATTTATTTTTCTCTTTTGCCAGTAAGAGTCAGTCATTGTACCAACAACCCCCAACATTACATACACAGACACACTGTGAATTGACATGGTTTCGGTTGGTGTTGTTTTAGTGCTGAGGCCTTAAAACATTCAATATTATCTTTCCTTATAGTCCTAGTAAGTATATACCAAAATGTATAGGCCGATTTACACATAGGGCTGCCAAAGTGTAATAGTATCAGCAACTCATACAATGTATTCACAGGAGCTGTATAGATAAAGCCTTGCGAAGGTCGCTGTTCTTCTGGCAGATAGCAGCACAATGTACACTATTTGCCTTGTGCAAACTAATCAGTTACCGTAGAGAGGGCAATCAGTCTTTGATCAGAATCACCAATCTGTTTTCAAGTGACCCATTCTCCCCAATGCTATCACAATGATACCCAGGGCTATCTGAGGTTAATGCAATCCATTGATGTGGCTCATTGTTTAAACTTAGTTTTTAATGACTGATTTTCTTTCTCCCACCCCACCAGATATATTCATTCCAAAGAAAAACCCTTCAAATGCCAAGAGTGTGGAAAGGGATTCTGTCAATCGAGGACTCTGGCAGTACATAAAACCTTACATATGCAGGTGAGAATGTCCCATCAGTTTCCTTACTAGAGGGTTCACAATAAAGTGTTATGACCTACTGCAATCAATCAGAGAGAACCCTTTCCTGATTGGCTGCTATAGCTACAACACTATTATGATGTACTAAAAATACTAATACATATAGGGTATTTATTTTATTGGTTTTTTATTGCTCATATCTGCCCCGTACCATGGCCAAACTAAGGTCAGGGGGCCAAAACTGGCCCTTCAGTCTTTTATTTTGGCCCTTTGTCATCTTGGTGTCAAGGCGCTTAGGCTACTCTCAATCCCTGCAATAAGTGAAGATATAATGACTAGATTATAATTGTTTGGATTGTTTCCTAGAGGTCATAGTTTGCCTGCAATAGAATGTTTAAGCTTCTCTATCAAAAGCTTCTATTTATTAATCTTTTTTTAAATATGCTGTCCTAGCTATGAGGACTTAGGACCCCTATGCTGTGCGGACCTTGCAGGCTCTTGATCCAGACCCTATGTAACATTTAAAAACCCATTGTGGCCCACCAGTCAAAAAAGTTTGACCACCCCTGGTCTATACTATTGATAATTATAGATGGGCAGAGCAGATAAACCATTAACCAATAAATGAAATGGGTGTTGATGTTTCCTTGATGTTCACCCCATCCAATAGTATGTTTTATCAAACTTCAATTTATCTGTCAACTTTAAGCCCTCCATTAGAATATCCTTATTCCTACAAAAATGGCCATATCTTCTTAGATGTTAAATGTTAGGAATTTCCATATCGAATGAGGTTTACAATATTTATTCACCGTTTGGTAATTCCTATTGCTTATTTTCAGCAACATTATATTATATATTTCTTAACTTTCTGGCCCATCTAGCAGTCATTAGGTATGGCACATGGAATGCTGTATTTCATGTGATGTTGATAGTTAAAGGGTATCATGACATCCACTTTATTTAGCCCCATATAATTTATTCCCTGAAACACCATTGAAAATTAATTAAAAAGCTTTAACTTATTAAAAAAATAAATAAAACAAAATGGAAAAGGAGAGACGTGTAAAGGATTAATCCTTTGCTTGCTTCAAATCTGAACAGGAATCACCCCACAAATGCCCCACATGTGGAAGGACATTTAATCAAAGAAGTAATCTGAAAACTCACCTTCTTACCCATACAGACATCAAGCCCTACAATTGTGAGCAGTGCGGCAAAGTATTCAGGAGAAACTGCGACCTGCGAAGGCACAGTCTGACACACAGCCCAAGGCAGGACTACTAGAGCCGGACACAGAGCCCCGCCTACCCACTAGAGCCGGACACAGAGCCCCGCCCATGCACCTACACTGCCCCACCTCCAGTGCCAAGCGTACGGTATCGGGAATAGGACTAACGGGAACTTTTTTGCCTGGACTTGCTTTAAGGACTGGACTTTGCAGATCAACAATACAGCCAGCAAGAAGGTTGCCCTCACCTCTTGTACAGATAAAAGCTCATTTTAGAGCTGTGTATATAAGTGTTGTTGTGTTTTTTATTATTATTGTTCCGTTTTGATGCACATCGATAGAGTTTTTTTTGCCTTAAAACTGTAAGTCAAAAATAAAAATATAATTTTTTTTCAAAGATTTCATGTTTTACGTTTTAATATTTTTTTGGGGGTAAGCTCAGTTTAATTGTCATACTTAATGAAAGTATATCTTATATTTGGATGGAGTGGTGGAGGTTTAGCACCCCAGATGGGTTTTTATTTCTTTTTGACATCTGCTCTCTACTAAGTGGTGTCACAGGGACAAAAAGTGATGGGGAATAAAAGATTTTGAGTTATGTCAGTGGAATGGGAATAGATGGAAAATCTTGAACACTTGTTCTGGTGACTCTTAAATGGATTTAAGTATAGAAATGTGTCTGTTTTGTTTCTAATATGTCTTAAGTCCCACATAGACCTTAGCTTCAATGAAGACGCCGGTCTTCATTGAAGTAAATGGCATTGGCTGGCATCGGCCAGAGAACATAGGACATGTCCGTTCTCTGGCCGGCCGAGCTGTGGGGCGACAGGGATCTGTCGCCCCATGTGGGGCTTGTGTATGCCAGGCATTACAATCTTCCCATACAATTTCTGTACAATCAACTTTTGTTTTACCAAAACCATGTAATATGAGGAGCTTTCTTATGCTTCCAATCACTATGTATTCTATCAGGGAGACCTGGCACTACATAGTTGTTGGTAGATCTAAAGGAAATTGTGTGGAGTGATCTAAAGGTGTATGGAGGGCTTTAAGGACAGTAAAGGTTGATATTTCCAGGACACAGATGACATAAAACCTTAAAAGAAATATGGGAGAAGTTTTTGAATTGCCCTATGCAAATAAATAAAATTTATTGTGACAGATTAAAGCCAAATGTTTCAGCCTGATTTAGTTAGATAGCTGGAGAGTTAAAATGGGGGTTTAGACTCCTCATATAATATCCGCCAATATCAGCCAATCATGTGCAGATGAGATACATAAGAACTTACTTTTCACATGATTGGCTAATTAAATTAACTAATTAATACAATTGTGTGAATATTTTCTACTCCTTAAGTAGTCAGCTTGGATCTCCAAACAGAATGCACTTTTATAAGTCAACCATTTATTTGTCTTTTATTTGGGTTTATTCAAAATTAAAAACTTTATTTAATTAAAGAAATGAGTGTTTCCTACAGCAACCAGTAAGGCGTTAAAATGTGTCTTTTAGCCAATGCTGTAAAATATGATTTAGAATCTGATTGGTTGTCCTTTTCACTTTCTGTAATTAATTATTGCCATTGAGTTGTCTCAGGACAAATGTCACAAGCTGTGTTAAAAAGGATCGTGAGATGCAAAAATGTTTGTGTCATCGCTGTCTGGGGATCTTGTGGTTCAGTGATGTTCTGAAGTCTTTGACCCTTTAATAATTTATTACGCAGAGCAGACAAGTGATCTGTGACACAGTTGCACACGAGGATAAATAAAGGGGGCCAAATTACAGACAAGTGATAAAAATATCACAAGATTAGAGCTTTAATTAATGCTCGGCCCTCTAGTCATGCCTTTTATTGGTTCATGATCATCAAACCAATGATAAGTGACAGAGCCCTGGAACACGTTTTATAAAACACAGGGTCCCTCCAGTGGCCAGGGAACTAGAATTATCAGCATTTTCACAATCACAACTGAAAAGGCTGACCTAAAGTATAAAATGTAAAAATTAAAAAGAAAGTAACACGTGCAAGGAGTTACAGTTTGAAAATAATACCGGCCCAGTTCTCATCCAATATGTGTACAATCTTCAGATCCTCTCTCCTTCGGACAAGACAGAGCCTGGCTGTTCCCCAATGTTCCAAAATAGAATTGTGCGGATCTTTTACAGATAATAATGTATCGCCATTCGTATTACCATGTAACACAGCAGCTCCAGCCCCACCTCCCTTCCCAACCAGATCTGATTACATTAACAGAGATATTACTGCAATACGAGATGCCTGGAACACTCACATTTCATATCCACTGCTCTGTACAACACATTTTATACACTCCTACAAACCACACCAGGAAACACAAGGGCCGTGGCGAAGGAAAATCCAGCAAAGATAGAAATAGATAAAAATAGATGAGATACGCAGAACACAAACCACTGCGAGGGGCTTCCACGGAGGCACGTCATTGTCAATGAAAGATTAAATTACAATTATATTTATTAATCACTTTATTTTCTACTATAGTAATAATGAACATAAAAAATAACAACAACAACAGTAATAATAATACAAATGATAATAGTAAATTATTTTAATAGGAGCAGTGATTATGATGATGAAGTATTATTACTGTTATTATAGTTTTTCCTATTATTTTTAGTAGTACTAGTATACTATTTTTTAATAATGCAATGTAAATAATTACATTTCATATTTTTGTATTTAATTTTAAAATGTAACTTTCAGATTAATATCACACATTATTATTATATTACTAGTAACAACAACAACAACAACAATAATAATAATAATAATAGTAATATAGTAATAATTTTTTAAACTAATATTAACATTAACTTAACATTGTTATAACAAAGTATGATTAATTATAATATTTTAACAATGACCTGATATTAGTATAATTATTCCCCATCTTGTAATTAATAATAATAATAATAATAATACTTGCAATACTTTAATAATATTGAGTTTGATAGTAGAAGTATTATTAGTAATAATAGTAATAATAATAATAATAATAATAAACAGTCTCGTGGTTGTTGTTATTATTATTATTATTATTATTATTTATCTTCATTTAAATTTTATGAGGATTTATTTTTTAATCCCCTAATTTCATAATAATAACAACACTTTTTAAAAACTATTTTCATTTTCATTTTTACCAATGTATAATTATATACTGTAGCAGGATAATAGAATGCAACGAAAATATTTTTACATATGTTTTTGCTGCTTTTAACTGCAGATAATATTTTTTTATACTGTAAAGCAGGAAAAAAAAATAGGATGAATGTTTTCTCTGCCAAAATATGATCCAGTTTTTCACATATTTCGGAATTAATATCGATTCAGTCTTATAGTGTATTTCTATTTGGATAAAGGGTTAGTTGTCAGAATATGTTTCATCCAATCTATGGGGTAATCTTTTGGGGTGATGTAAAGACCGGAATGAATGTTTGTGATGTCATTGCATGACATATTAAAATGCAGGCTCAACAATTCATTCAATGGATTGTGCATATTTAGTGTGTTTCAGCTAGTGTGGCATTTGTATTTGGTTATGCAATAGCTCTGCAACTTCTCTGCATAACATGTTGCAGACATAAATATTTCACGATTCAGCCTCATGATGTATTTCTCGGTTCCTGTAATAAGAAAAAGAGGGGTTACATTTTATGAGTAATTGTTTTGGAATTGCATCATTGGACAGCGTAATCCTAAACAAATGGAACAATAAAAATAACAATCGGCAAGTAAAGGCGGAATGAAGGAAGAGAACAAACCTCTACAGGCAAACCTGTATAACAACAGAGAATTTAGGAAAAGACTAAATAGATGATGTCATCACATTTTACAAAAAACAATGAATTTATTTATCTATGTGTTTTATGGGCAGGTACATATGAGTAAGCTGTCATTTCTACAATGACTAGTTTTATAATGATACTATTTTTTGTCCAGTAGATAAGAACAAATGTTGTTCAATGTGTTAAGGTTCGAATTGTGGATATCTCTGCATGTTTGTGCATTTTTAGGACTCATTCATAGCACATTGACCATACATGGGCATTGGCATATTTTATTATGTATTTAGTATTTATTCAGTGGTTCCTGTCTGTTACATTTTTTTTGTATGTTTTTTTTTTCAGTACCCTTTCTCCTCTGGAGAAAGACAGACTGTTAGCCCTAGGCTCCACTGATGGTTCAAACCTCTGCGTTTAACGCAGGGGTTTTATCAGAGTGCACGATCTGCCCATTGACAGCTAAGGTTGCTGTGACAGAGCTGTCTCCCCAGCCCGTCAGAGCCCTGGATCCACTGGTCCCCACCTCCGTTGCGAGGCTTGTCAGAACCCAGCAAATCCAATAGCGGATGTGAAGCCTAGAGCTTAAAGGAGATCTGTTTAAAAAAAAATAATTGTATAAATATCAACCTACCTGTAAGCTGTCTTCATTAGGGAAAAACACTCCAAATAAAAACAAAAAAACAAACTAATAAAAACAACATAAATCTTGGGAAAGGATCACCACTAATGCAATGACACCTCCCTTCCCACGTCTTGCAGTCTGGTAGATTAGGATTCCAGTGCCCCATTACATCAGAGACATGGAGAACCTGGAGATTTCATATTTCTGGATGACAGGTAAGAACTTTCTTTCTTCGATCCTGAATCTTTTCATGGTACAATCGACCAAAAATGATCGAAATCGAACATTTAATCTATAATGATTGGGCATGTTGGTAAATTTTGATGCACAAATATCTATTTCTAGGTATTTCTATCAATTTGTTTACAATCACTGATCCGTTTTATGGCTAGCTTTACATCCACTTCAATGCGAATGAATGGGCATTTTAAATGTGAATTGTAATTTGTTCAATGTGAATACATATTATAAAACTATATGCATCATGAATTGTTGACATACAACGTATTGAATGTATTGAGAGTTGTTTTCATAAATTTCCATCGATTTCTCTGAAAAATTGCATCAAGCTAAAATGCAGCATTGTGATTTTAGAACCACTTCTGAAAATTGCCATCCAATGGAAACCCTTCTAAAATGTAGCTTTACATCCTGGGGGATTTCATGTCTTGATTGCAGTGGGGACTTTATTGGAAAAAAATAATCTATACATGCATGGCAATGACCCTGCAATGTGCTGTCTTGTACATGCTGTAATGGAGCCCAATTATGGCCCAACCCATAACAGCGCTACAGATATTTTACCATGCATTTCTCAGTTGACCCTAAATGTCAATGGGGCCTTATTTTTTTAATTGTTTAGGGGATCAGAGTGCTTTAGGTTTAATATATCTTAGAACGAGATGCTCAGTCTATAGCATGACTTTTAAAACTTTTTTTTACAGTCGAGCACACACCACCAACTGGAATATTTTAAAATGAGATTTACGCATTCTTCTACTATATGATTACATTTAATGTGTTAATTTTTGTTTGTATTTGTATATTTATGTGATTTTTATGAAACAAAACCCTATCTACTGACCATACATAACACAAATGTATTTCAACTATCTATCTATCTATCTATCTATCTATCTATCTATCTATCTATCTATCTATCTATCTATCTATCTATCTATCTATCTATCTATCTATCTATCTATCTATCTATCTATCTATCTATCTATCTATCTATCTATCTATCTATCTATCTATCTATCTATCTATCTATCTATCTATCTATCTATCTATCTATCTATCTATCTATCTATCTATCTATCTATCTATCTATCTATCATTGTCCAAATATGTACCAACCTGCTGGGTTGCCTTTTCCTAGTTTGTACTCTATTTTGAATTAACAAAACATAGCATCTATGGATTTGTTAATCCATGTATCTATCTAATCTACATTTGTTTTCCGGGAAAGCATTACATCTACTTGTTTTTCTTGCTATATTTATGTTAGCATTAACTGATGCTCTAGATGTTGTTCACAGTCATTGGTTGTTTCATGTACAAAGGCAGAAGCTGTGGATAGAAAATGTCTTAGTTAAATTCCTGCCCCCCCCCCCCCCATCCAGCTTTAAGGTGCCAGGAAATTTAAACTGATAAAACTTTGATGTCATTTGTTGTTTGGTTGTTCCCGACATGCTGTTGCATGCTGATAGTCATATTTAGTGAAAGCATTATGCAATATGCAAAAGCAGTCACCCATTAAACCAAATTTGTTAAATCATCTGCATTAGGCCTTTATTTTACAGTGCTATAGGTTTTGGCAATAGGTAGTTCACCTCTGCCTTTCATTTTGCCTATTTGAACATACCAGGATTAAACTAGATTTCAATGTACTGGAGTATTAGGAATTGAAAACATATTTTTACCAAAAAAGATAGCTCATTCATGGCTATCATTATCTTCCTCCAGTCCTTATTTTCCAGGATGAAAAACAAATCCATTCAACTCAACCCATGTCAGAAAATCACCTACCGTAAAAAGAAGAGCAAATATAGAATATTGTGATTAATTGTGATCAAAATGAAAGAACCATAGGGATGTAGAAAAGTGCTCAACTGCCCATTTTTTGTGCTGATGATAGAATGGACAAAGTCAGAAGAGAGGGAGATGTCCACGAAGGGAAGCTCCTCTTTATTGTATGAATCTAATTTGTATCTACCAGTAATTTTCCATATTAATCATTGTAAAGCTACTTAGCTAATACCTATAAATATGAAATGAAAATGCCTATATACTTGCAATCTGCAGATGTTGACTAGCATTGTCTAGTGGAAATAGTCCCATAGCACAAGAATTTCTTTAACATTAAATGTCATTGTATTAATTATATGGCAGTTTAAATATCAAACAGTGACCAATAAACTTTTCAACAGGTCCTCAGTAACCTTTATATCTGAAGGCTTTATGGTCCAATTAAGCTTTAAATTTAAAGGCAAAAAAACTTTAAAAAACACTTAAAGTTGAATGTCTACAACATACATCTTATTAAAACATATGAGCATTGTTAATACAATATATTACCATTGATTATACTTATTCAACAAGGCGATGCAGATCTTGCTTGCCATGGGTCATTTTAAAAAAAGTAAGTATTTACTCTTTTTTGCCCAGACTTCCTCCTCCCTCGCACACATATGCAAATTATAAAATGATTTACCTCCAATATTCTTTAGAATAAACACCTTGTCCCCTTTTAAGACAATGAGAGAAGGAAAACTGTGACACCAGACATGTCAGAGGTGGAATTATTAGCACCATACTGTAGTATGTGAGCCAAGCATCGTAGCTTGCTAACCCTCTTAAAGGTTCTGATGAGTGCTTACATTATGGATTAGAAGAATAGAAAACTGCTAAAGCCGGCCATAGACGTCCCGATCTATGGCCGACATTTAGCAGACTCTTCACAGCGTGGTGACGTCACCACGCTGTGAGCAGTCTGCTACAGAATGGACAGGAATCCTGTGTGTTCCACTAACACACGGGACTCCTGTCAGACTGTAGCCAATTAACTCGGAGGGGGAGGACACTCCCCCTCTGAGTAAACAACCTGCAGTGCAGGAACAGAGGATCGTGCAGAAAAAAAACCAGCAGGACGGATCCGTGTGCGATCCGACCTGCCGGCTTTTTTTCTACAAAACTCAAGGTGGGCCCCCTTATAGTTGCGGCCGACTAACCTTTATGTGCTCGGCGGGAGCGAGCACGCAGGTTGGTCTGCTACAACTATGGCCGGGAATCGGCCCGTCTATGGGGGGCTTAAGACACTACTGGGAGGGAAAAACAGGGCGAGCTGAAAAAACAAGGGTTTCTTAGGGTTCGTCAGATAGACATCTACCTATGGATGGTATGACTTATTGGAAAGATTTAATCATTAATTGTAAGGACATAGAATTCTAAGTAGTAGGGTAGGGTAAGGGTACGTAGTGGGGTTGAAATAGTAAATAAAATAAAAGTTTGGTCGAGGATCCTGGGGGCATTCTTTCTCATTTGGGCGTGGTGGCAGCTATGCTATGCTGAAAAAAATTAAGAACCCTTGTCAGTCCCTGTCCATCAATTGTCCTGTAACTTTTCAGAGATGGAAATAGCCACCCTGTTGATTGAGCATCTTGTCAGAATATGATATTGACTTTCTGTCATCTTTCTCTATAGAGGAGGATGTCTGAGATATCCTCTGGACATGTTTCAAGATGTCGGCACCTTGTGAAATGCCACACAGTCTTGTAGTTCCAACTTGTAACTCATCGCCATCTTACGTTACTCTTAAGCACAGTGAATGTTGCACTCATCGCTTCATTGTGTTATGGAAATGGGTGAACACTAGGATGCTGTCAGTGACTTGTAGTCTTTCTTGGTAATTACATAAATGAATGTTATAGTTCTTTAATAAAAACTATGGGCACCCATATATGAGTTGTCCTGACTATTAATCTCATAGGATCAAACACTTAACCAGAGTGAATTTAATGCTATAAATCTCTAAGGGCAAGAAGAAAAAAATTACACCCTACTACATACTAAAGTAACCACAACCCTTATTATTTGAAACGTAGGCAGTTTAAGTCCAATTAAAGTAATCGGTCTTCATTAAAGTAGTGTTAGAAAACACAATGATACAGTAACCTCATGACCATTATTTAAACTGCAGAAATAGTGTGTTGATGTACTAATGGAAAAAACTGTTGGTCTTGGCTCCAAAGAAATTGTGAAGTGAAGAAAATCAAGGTATTGGTACATCACCATTCAAAATGTCTAGTGTATCCAAATTTACAAAAGCATTAGTAGACAAATTTAACAAGTCAATAGCTTGGGTGATAGCATATACCTCACAGGTCTACAGCTTCAAGCACAGATTAATAGTGGCCTTAGTAAGCAAGTCTGAGTTTCAACTGTAAATAAAGATCTACAGTTACAGGTCAGGTCAGCAGGAAAGCCAATGCTAATGCTCACCATACACTCTGAGATAAAAATTAGGATCCATTAAAACAGACCAATGT
>CM070036.1:18023829-18037242 GCA_036250615.1 Ptychadena robeensis | reverse complement strand
TATACACATATACATCTCAATATATATATATATATATACACATACACATCTCAAAAAATTTATAAATATATATATATATATATATATATATAAATCTCTCTATATATATCTCTCTATATATCTACATATCTCTCTCTACGACATGCTGACATGCTGTTTAGCCACCATGTCAGTGTCAGCAAGGTGCAGGAAGTTTCAATATGCTAATGTTCCGCATCGGCAGTAATTGGTTGCTAAACACTATGAGGTTTCCCGATGTTGCCAGACCAATTAAAATTTTTTAACATGTCCAATAAATTACGATCGGAAAAAAACGGAAATTACGATCGTAATATATCGGTTGTACCATGTGGACATGCACAGATTTCAGGACGATAAAATGCATTTATTGGTCGGTTTTAATGGATCCTAATTTTTATCTCAGAGTGTATGGCCTGCTTAAGACATCAGAATAGGCACCATGAAGTAACACTAATAGACCACTGAAAACTGAAAGATGTTATAGACCGACAAATCAAAACTTGACATCTTTAGGTGGCCATACACATTTCGATATTTCCGTTCAATCACAAACAAATCAATTACACTGTGTGGCAGTACGATCAACCGATGTTTGGCCATTGATCGCACAAGGTGATCTAATTGGCGATCAATCAAGCAAAAGTCAACCTATGTATGGTTAGCTTTAGGTTCATCACATAGATATTTTATAAATACTTAAGTATAAATACTTAAATAAAATAGTATCTCAGTGTGTGACATCAACTATTAACCTCCCTAGCGCTCTTGCAAGGTCCAGATTTCTGTACCAAAAGCGCACCATAGACTCTAATGGAATTTGTTTTTTGTGTTGTAGGCCTGTAATTTCCCAAGATTTGTCTGTACAAGGGTCTAATAGACATCATGATTATAATAATGTTTGATACACACAATTATTATATTTATAATTGATAATATATATATTTTTTAATAAAATGTATCATTTGAATGATAAAATCTCTTGAATATTTATTTGATATGAAAGATTTTAAAACAGTATTTATGTTTTTTTATAATACAATTTATAAATATTACAATTGGAAATGTGTTTTGGTTTTGTTTTACTTTTAAGTGTATTGGATACAGAAATCACTGTATCCAATACAAGCCATTTGGCACCCTCTGAAAGGGTTAACTTCAAAGAGCACATCTTGAAATGACACTGGGGGTGATTTTCCAGATGTGCTTGTTGAAGATAGCCCAATCTGCATATGAATGGCCCGCGGCCGCGGGACATTCATATGCAAATTGGGCTGGGAGAGGGGTGATATCGGCCTGCTTGCTTCAGTGAAGCCAGCTTAGAGCATCAGATCCCCTGGACAGCACAGAACAGTATGTGCTGCCGGGGGATCTAAGCTTAGCTGGACGGCTCCATCTCGTCAACTGCAATACTGACAAGAAAGTGCTGGACGAGATGGAGCCGTCAGAAGCGCTAGGGGGGTTAAATATGTCTTCTGCACAGAGCAGGATATTGCTGTGTGTACTAGGCCTATACCATACAACCTGACCATAATTTGCATATTACCAAAACTTTGTAATATGACAGCTTTCTTAACAATTCAATCAAATTACCGGAAATCAAAGAAGCACTTGCACTACATAATTGTTGGTAGATCTAAAGCCTACTACACCTATATGCAGGGAACACACGGCTCAATATTGGAGCCATTCAAGGTTCCCAGCAGCAGCACAATGACATCATCACACTTCTGTCAGATATTGGAGGAGCTGGAGACACAGCTCAGCTCAGCTGATGCTTTGCAAGGAGACCCCGCGGTCTACATGCAAAGCAGCGGAAATCCCTGATAGAATACATAGTGAATGGAAGGTTTAGAAAGGTCCAAATATTACATGGTTTTGGTAAAACAAAAGTTGTTTGAACAGAAATTTTATAGTAAGATTGTTAGGTGTATGTGGCCCTTTAGGCTCTGTTTATATGATACATGATTTACATCAACCAGTTGCTCTCATGTGCGAGTGCTTGCACATTTGTGCAGGTGCTCATGGGGCGTTTAGATAACACCCCCATTAAATCTCTCAGATGATGGCAATATCAACCGCCCGTGTAAATTAGCCTTAATGGAAATTGTACAGAGAGAGTGAAAGGTGTGTATTGTGAGCTTAATAAGGGTGGACTTAGTCAACCATCATTTGCAATAGCTCTGTGATGTATGAAGTACTATGCAACCAACAATATCTATATGTGCATGCACTGTAAATGACCACGGCAAGCAAAGCAATATTTATATTATATACTATTGTTGCCTTCCATTGGGTCCAAATAGGTTAAAACCTTTTCAATGCATTTAGGCAGAATTTACATGGTCACTTTGTGCATGTGCTTGTGAGGCATATAAAAAAGTGCCCAAAAGGTGCCAGGAAAACACCACCAATAGAAAATCTTTGTTTTGTCTGATTTAAAAATGAAAATATATATATATATATATTATTGAAGACAGATCTGCATTTATTTAAACCTGAAAAAGGGGTAGTAATTAAGGATCAATCCTATCAACAATACTAGCCTTCATGGCTGTTCTGGTAATTATTAGGCTTCAATACTTTTAAGTCTCTCACCAGAAACTAGCACATACTGGTAGTCTATGGAGGTCAAATCAGATACAACATTATGCGAGGAAAGCAAAGATCTGGAGCTTTGAAAATGTGCTCCTTGTATATATACTGTGTATATATATATATAATTGTATATATATATATATATTTATAATGATTAAAGATAATATACAAAAGGCAGTACCTTCACTAAAAGAGAAACTAGAAGCTGTTTTTGGGATCAGTGAGTGAAGAGGAATAGAGAAACATTTGGAATATAATGATATATACATGTACAAAATTATAACTGATACCTGACCTATGAGTAGAACTCCAGAATGAAGGGGCAATCTGTTGGTGGTGTAGGCAAGACTACACAATGTATATGTATGTCTGGTGGAAATGCTACTGCGTGCTATTCTGTTTGTAATTCTGATTTAAATTGAAAGCTTTAAATAAAAAGTGGAACATATCCAGAGGTTTTTGTTCAATTGCATTACAGTTGTTACAGCTTAGAAGCTCAAATTCAAGAACCTTCCAAAAGTCTTGAATAAGACAGTTTAGTAGGTGGATTTTAGACCTGACTCTGCATCCCTACAAACAGAATTATGTACCATATTTTCACACTATATGTATATATGCATATATATGCACCAGACCATAAGATGCACTCCTTAGAAACAAGAGACAAAAAATAAATAAAATCAAAGACACAGCCATTAACACATCAAGTGAATATACAGAATGTTCCAGCAAAGTAGGTATGACTGAACCACGCAGTATTCACTCTATATTCCTCCAGCCAAGTCAAAAGGCCAGTACCAGGAGGGTGTCAGGGCTGAAACTAAAGCTTAAGCTGAAAGTAACCATTCTCTGAACACACTGACCAACTTTTGAAGAGACACATTTTACAAACTAGCACTAACTAACACTAGCACTAACAACTTACCCATGAGCAGCTATTTACATATAGGAGGAGATATGAGTCTATAAGTGTATAAGTGTATACTGTACAAGTCTCCTGGCATGCAGATCTATTGTTCCCAAGATGATCTCTACATAATCAGACCAAAAGACGCAGGGACATTTTACCATTGATTTTAATGTTAAAAAAGTGCATCTGATAGGGTGGGCTGAAGATATTGTACCAGAGAAGGTCAGTGGTGGGCATTGTGAATAGTCAGTGTTCCTAAAGTACATGGATTGTTCTGATTTTTGCATCTCATAGCATCAGCTGCTGCAGAGCGTCCACTGTCAGAAGCTGTTATCACATGTCTGGATTTGTAGCAGGCTGCTACAGAAAACTGAGCATGTTTTCCTTACTGTGATCCTGCTATGGTCAAGTCCTGGTCTGGTCAATGTCTGAATTACTTTTGGTGAAGTATCTCCACTCAGGGCCAGCAGCTTAAGAGGCAGTGTCCTTTCTTTGTTGGCATGGGAGAAATACCCTTTTCACCAATCCTTTACCTGCGGTAGAAGCAAAGGCTTTTGTAGTAGCTCCAGACATCAGCATACTTTCTTAACAAGGTCTAAGATAAAATCTGCAATGATAGAAAAGCATTTGTTTGCAGTCTAAAGATGGCCATACAAGAGTGTTTACCTGGTTGTGTACCCATTGTCTTACCTCTATAGTCACCTTATTAAAGCTAGGCATACACCGTTCGTTTTTAGAATGATCAATCTTCGATTCGGTTTTAGATCTTGATCTTTTCATCAAACACCGGTCATAATCGAATCCAAAGCAATACCACATGAACGGTTCGATTGTAATACGATTGTAATATGACCAAAATCTAAAATTTTAGTTTCGATCAACAAACACAGGAAAGAGTCATATATAAATGTGTTCATCAAATACAATCAACCCGACCAACAAACACAATGCTACAATTTTAGTTCGATCATTGTACAACCTATAAATTTTTCGTCAATCGAACCATGTGTGCAGTATACGATTGTAAACGCTGATAGTTTTAAGTCTATCAAACGCTTAAATCGAACCTTGTACGCCTAGCCTGAGTTGCTTTAAGAGAAAGAAAACTAAACCAAAAGATTGACATTCCTATTTTCTGAGATTATGTACACATTTTTATTTATATAACAAACATCTCACTTTAGCTTTTTTTACTGTGGGATGTCCAGCATGCAGAATAATGTAATTAGTGAATATTCAAATCGCTAATTTCTATTATTAATATCGGCACTTAGAGAATTCCCGAAAATGTTGAATATAGTGCTATATATTTGCAACTGTGAACATTCAAGATTTTGTACATCAGTACAAACCGGAACTAGTGTGCATTGCATTTGCAATTTGTGCATGTACAAGTAGCATTTTGTGCAATGAAGGTAATAATGAATGGAGATCACAAATTGTTGAATTTATGATTTTATTACAAATATTAAGCAAAAATTTTTGATATTTTAAATACAAATATTGCCTATGTTGCGCATCACTAATGAAGAAGCAATGGCCATCCACAAAGCCAAAAATGTAAACTGTGGACATTTGTTGTCCCTACAGAAGACCCTCGATAGAACACAAATTCCATTTTGGCCTTTTAAATCAAAGACAGTATTTGTTGGCATTGTAAGTCCATGGTGACTCACCCAGATGAACAAATGATTGTCAAAAAGAGTCAAAATCTTCTTTTCTTGGTCAGTCAGCATGTGTGTAGGCACTTTTAAAAAACAAATATAACAAATAATCACTATGTATATCATGGTAACATGAGTTGGATATATGGGGTGTCATGCAGGTCACTCAAGATACTTAACTCTTCAACTGATTTGGCACAACTTTCTTTGAGTGACTCTGGCTTAAAGCCCGGGACATGCCTTGACAGTTGTCATCGCTCCTCCAATCGGGGGCACCACTTTCGGTAGCCATTGATAGAAACAGTTTTCACGGTGTCAATGACTGTCAGATGCCATGGGCACAGTTACACTGAGAGTGAAGCAAAGAGCACATAACACTCTACACAGCTTTTATCTGTGAAAGATGGAGATGTCTTGGCAGGAATGAAGCACATGCTCTTAGCCAGGGCACGCTCTAGTCTGGTCACACGGAGTATGACTTTTAATCCAATCTGATAAAGACTTGAAAAATGAGTTGGTAATCAGTTAGTTTTATGTTTAAGATTCATCTTAATTTTGCTACACTGCCAAAAAATTTTACATTTTGCAAACATATGTAAGACTGGCCTTTCAGATGTTTTTTTTTCAAATGCACCTCTTCTCTAGATCTCCAGCAATTTTGTTGATGATCGCATGTTCAGGGGCTTTGCAATCAACTCACAAATAAAAAAAAAAAGTTAGACCATCTCTAGTTGAAGTAGAATTGTTACTTCAACTTGGAACTTTGAAGTTATGCAAAAACTAAATATGCTAGAACAATACTTTTTTTCATATGTTCCCACAACTTTTACATCTCCAACAATTTTGATGACGATAAAATTTTTGCCTCAAGACATCCCGCAAAAAATAAGGCATCCCCGAAGATACAGTACTGTAACTCTGGGCAGGGGCATCAGAGGGGGCAATTAAATTGACAGGAGAATCAGAAGGGGTTACTAGAATGGTAATCCCCTCTTCAGAGTCTCATGTGCCATTTTGATTCCCTCCTCTGATCCCCCTTGTGTCATTTTAAGTGATCCCCCCACCCAGTGCCGTATTCTTCTTCATGGAAAAAAAAGGCATCCCCGAAAATAAGACGTAGGGCTTCTTTGGGAGCAAACGTTTATATAAGAAACTGTCTTCTTTTTCAGGAAAACATGGTTGTGGAAATCTCAACAATATTTTTTTAAGGGACCTATACATGGATTTGGAATCAAATGCTGCCCACCTGGAGTGATCAATACCGCTCCAAGAAAATGTTAGGCGAACAGGGATCCAACATGTTGGCAAAACCCTGTTCAATTAATCTGCATTAATTTGGATGGGGACCTTCTATCACCATCCAAAGTATCGGCCAAGGATTGAGCACCCAAAGTGGTGTGCATCAATTCAACGAATCATTCATCGATTTTTGCATCATAACGCTGTAAACAAGATTCGTCCATTGCACGTCTCTACTTTTTATCTACCACCAAGTATATCAGTCGACTTCAAAGCAAGCAATATTTTTGAGAATACTTTTCTTTGCCTTGTTTGGATGAAAACTCGTCTCTGGCACAGCCCTAAACTCCAATGAAATGTTTTAGTGTCAGAATACAATATGCGATAGAGCAGAAGCATAAACTTGGTATACAGATCTGTTCACCTGATTTATCCAGCCTGAAGGTGTGTAAGGAACATTGTGTCAAGAAGAATTCCAATAGATATGTAATCTGGACATTACTCATAAATACAGCATTAGCATACTTTGATCTGTAAGACATATTAAATCTAGTAATCCTGGAAAAGCTTAATGACTGTGTGGCATTGAACAGAAGGAGTGTGAGAATGGCTGGAGATAAGGTTTCTGATTAAGAAGCTGTGTCAGTTTCTCTGAGTACACAAATTCCTGATAGCGCTGCATAGTAAACCTGCAGTAAAAAACATTGAGTAAATGTATACACAGACAGCCTAGATTTACAATGGATCATCGCTGGGTGGACTTTGAAGACTTTATTCCTTTGAGTGTTAACTAGGGCAGAATATAGGCTTACTCAACGCATCGTAAAATCATTTACTTTTAAAAAACATTGGTAGCTTCATGCAACTGCTGTCAGTGTCCATGAATCATTTTCATTTCTTTACCTTTTTTATATTCATTCTTTCTATTTTCTCTTACTGGAATTTTTCTTTACTATACTTAAAAAAAAACTTAGTAAATTGGACCATTAAGAAAACTTTGTTTCTGGACCACTTGTACAGGACCGTGGGCGCTTTCATAGGGAATCTTAATATAGTTAATTTATCAAGTATTAAACCAAATTTTATTCAAAGACTAAAGCAGGGTACAGACGTGGAGATATAATCTGCGCCCACCGCAAATCAATCCCGCTTGAAAACAGCCTTATCGGACATGACTGTAATTACGGCCGATGTCTGATGCTTTGCCTAAAGACAGCGGGTCTCCAAGCAAAGCTTCAGCTGAGCCGGGGGAGAGAGGAGAGCCATCTCTCCCCAGCCAGCCGATATCTGACAGCAGCGTGATGACGTCATGACGCTGCTTCAGCGTACCTCGGACGGCTCGAATATCGAGCCGTCTGTACCCTGCTTAAAACTGGCCATACAACTTTAGATCTCTCTGTCAGATATTCTATAGATCTACCAACAACTATGTAGTATAGGGTCCTCTGCCATTGAACACAGGTAAACTTGATGGTTTAGAAAGTCCCTCATATTACATGGTTTTGGTAAAGATCTAAAGAAAATCTGACAGAGAAATCAAAAGGCCCTAAGATTAATTTTTTTTCTAAATAGGAGCCTTTACATCAGCATGTCTACAGTGTTAAGCTGGGCATAGACATTCTGATTGCTGCACGACCCGACCACCAGGAATCGGGTGCAGCAACTAGCAGGATTGTGCTACAATCAGCCGTCATGTTGGATCGCACATTGATCCGACAGGACAGTTAATTTTAATCGGATCCCATTAGTTCGGCTGGGGACGACTTCACGCCTGCCCCTAGTGCCGAAATCGGGTCGGGAGTCGACGGTAAATCTTACCGTCTATTCCCAGCTTTAAAGATACAATTAAGTTAATAATAGCTAAATTCTTTTATAATTGCATCAAAAAAGTATTTTCTTCACACATTTCAAGATCAAATACCAGGTATTTGTTATACTCGTATATATTGGTGTTTTGATGTATTTAAATACCAGGTACTCAATATTTTCCTACACCATGTGTAGGAAGGAGGACGTGCAACAGACAACAGGAGAAGAAAAAACACACCAACCTAAGGGTGCAACTCAACTTCAATTTATGCAAAAAATAAATATGCTAAGGCCAATTGCATTCTTTCCTGAGCCAACATGACTGACCTAACACATGGTGGAAGGTAGATAAGTCAAATGCTTGCCATTAGGTTCGGTTGGGAAAATTGGAGGGGAGGGCAAACCCAAGTAAGGGCTAGTTTCCACTACTGCGGAAGCCCGCGGTTGCCTACGGGGCGGATAAAACTGCGGCCATGTTCTTTAATGGGCTAGTCTCCTGCCGCGGTCAGGGGGCTTAGATCAGGAGCCACCCAGCGGCATGGGAAGTGTTGGGAGAAGCGGGGGTCCCATAGGCCACTCTACATAGATTGTTCAATCTCTTTGACATCCACAAGTTAAGGTAGCCATACATGGGTCAACTTTCGCATGATCGATCTTCGATTTGATCGTCTTGTGATTTAAATACTGACTGTCAGTATAACGTCAATCAATTGTACCACCACACAGTGTGATCCATTTTAAAACAATCGATTCCTTTACTTAGATCAGTGCGCATAGCATGATCTCATACAAATTGCTCAAAATACCTAGAAAACCCGCCAACATGTGCGATCACTGCTCGATCGACTTCGTTCAATTTTGATCACTTTTGTTCCATCATACTAGATGGGCAGAAATTGACTTTTGTTCGACTGACTTCAAACTATAAATTTTTTTGTCATTTGAATGTAAATATTGAACCGTGTATGGCTACCCTTCGCAGTTGTTAATTTGACTGTGCCTTTAATACTGTAGAAAGATTGATGTAAAGGTGACTTTAAAATAATTAAAAGATGTTGGGTAAATACTATGTAGTCCCTATGGCCCTGTACAAGTGGTCCAGGAAACCTTTTAGGGCTGTTGCCCTCTGTTGTTTTATGAATTGTGATTTGGTATGTGGGCATGATAATTGTTTAAACAGAGGGACACCATATTTTTTTTGTTTTCATTAAGAAAACGTGATGATCTCATGATCCAGGCACTCCTACCTAAGGGCTCATTTACACAGGAGGTTTTTAACCATCCAGTAAACACTACATTTAGTGGAACTGTCCAATGAATGTGGCATGAGGCGCTTGCTACCAGTTTTTGGGCTACCAGTTTTTGCCCAATAGATCTGCCATGGGGGTGTAATCTAAACACACCCCTGACTGTTTAGCAACCATGTAAATATACATTATTTGCAAAGCAAGTTAATCCATATCTCTACAGCTACATGCATCTAACACTGAATTATAGTATATTGGATTAACTTGATTTTGAATACGTTATTTATTTTTAAATTCATCGAGGTAAATAATAATTTATTTACCCTCTAACAAGCAGCATGTTCTCCCCAGTCTCCAAAACAACCTGTCCAAGGTCAGGTCAATTGCGTCCTTTGCTGAGTTAACATGACTGACCTAGCACATGGTCCATAGAACATATTCACATCTAATTAATTTCACTTATTGGAAAGCTCATACTCTCCTTCTCTGTCCTCATAATGGATAATAAAGACAATATTCAGCACTCTACTTGCTCTGCTTGCTTTTTCATGATCCCGTTCCTTGAGAGAATAGTGATGCTCATACCACAATGGGCCCATTCTGATAAAGAAGACTCTGAGTCTGAGAGACATGTTGGGACAGAGGAAGTAGGACGGTGGGCACACCTAGCAATCATTGGAGCTCGGATCTACAATGGCCTATAGTTTAAATGATTACCAAATCAAATACAAATATATATTGAAACTTGCCAAAACACACAATGCCGTTTGATTGTACAAGCAATGCATTTTCCTTCTCCCTTGTTGTAAGATGAAATGGAAGCAAAAACAAAGATATCTTTCTTGGGTTAACTACTAATCTTGATTTCCCCCTCAATATATTGGAGGTGAACGAAAGCAGATATGTTTGAGTTCCAGTCTAGGTAACAACAATGGCTTCCTCAATTGATACAGTAGTGGGATAAGAAGTGTGTTATCTATTACATTGCCAGGAGAACAGAAAAGTAGAAATGTGTGAGGGCCATTACATACTAGCTGAAGCTTCAGCGTGGTGCAGTTCTTGGGAAGAAATTCTACTGCTTCCCGTTAACTGTGTCAGTTCCGTTAACCACATCCGTTAACCACGACCCTTAACCGCGTCTGTTACCAGCAAAACCCCTGTTACAAAGTGTATGGGAGACTTCTGTAAAAATATGTGTTGCAGGGCGTTTACGGTAAAGCAAGGCATTGCGTGTAAAGGTCCCCATACACGGAACGAGCCGCGGTCAAATCTTGGTCGGCCAGAGAACGGACATGTCTGTACATCTCTGGCCGATGCCATTAGTTTGAATGGGGACTGGCTTCCCCATTCAAACTTAAGGCCGGAACACAATGGGTGCCCTCAAATACTGTGAGTGATGGAGAGCAGCGTGATGGCGTCATCCAGTTGCACTCCACAGCTTATCTGTCGGCCCCCGCTCACTACCTGTGTGGGGGCCTTTTCTGTAAACACTATGGAAACCTGTGAATCTTGGGTTAATACTAGCTGGGCTGCATAGCGGTACTGCAACAAACGTAGCGTGGCTAGTGTGAAATGGCCCTGGAAACCCAAAACCAATATGGTCACTACATCTACTTACTGTTGATCTCTCACTGGTCATTTGATTGTGTCTCCTTTCTGCTTCCTGTGTAGGTTAAACCAGGACCAGCAAATAAGAGCAATACTAATTATTCAACTTATCAAATTGATTATGTGCTTCTCCATGAGCCCTTAAAATTTTAAATTAAGTATAGAAAAGGTTCTCCTTCTTAGGAACTTTGATGGGGACAGAATTTTGAAAAAAGGAAAGTCCTAGGGAAAAAAATCAGATAGGCTTTGTCTGCACTGCATTAAAATTCGCACCTGTGACGCAAGTCAAAAATGGTCATTTGACATGCTGCATGCGCAGCCCATAGGCTACAACTATCCAGAATCCAGGGGTGTACTTGATCCCCAAAACACTATGTTAATATCAATGTGTTGCCCCTATATGCGTTGCAGTGCGTTTTATATACGCATGTGTTTTTTTACCGCACGCATTTTTACATAGATAGCCAATGTTACCATTCACACTGTATGCGTTGTGTTTTTAAAAACTCACTGCTCTATACATTTTTTATAAATTTTGTTCAAAAACGAAAACACAAACGCAGATGTAATGTCAAAAACACATGCGTTTTTCTACATATGCAGAAACGCATGCATATAAAAAATGCATGCCTTTAAAAAAAGCATATAGTGTGAATTGGCCCTCATGCATTCTATTACATTGGGTGCATAACATCAACGCATCTATAAACATGTGTTCGTAAATGGAGGTGAGTTTGTGAACAAAAAATGCACTCTGGCGTAGCAAAAACAAGCCCTCAACGCACTTCACGCCAGGCGCATTGGAGTCAAGGCTGTAGACTTCAAAAACGTAGGTTGCCACACACATACATTTTGTTTCAGAAGTCTGTTGACATGCACTTTTATGGATAAGTGTGAACCAGGCCATATAGGACAGATAATGCATAGCAGTGGTGTCAAACTCAAAATTAAAAACTTGGACAACGGCTTACCTTGATATTAATTGAAAAAATGTCTTCAATTAAAGTTTTTCCTTCTCATCAGATATAATATTTTTCATATGGAAACAAGCTTATACTTTGCTCAACACTCTGCAACAAGCTAAGTGCAATACTATAATACATGTGACATTTTAAGGCCCCCATACACCTTAAGGCCCCCATACACGTCTAGTTTTTTCGTTCCATCAACTTAATTCAATCAATTTCTTTTGTTGATTGATTGAAAATCTGTGGCAGCCCACATGGTTAGATCGACCTAAAACAAATAAAATTGGTAACATTTTAATCGGTTGTGTTGAAATTGAACCTTAATTCAATTACGCTTTCAGTTAATCTGTTACTACAGTTGCATAGATTACAATCAATCACCGATTTTCCTGACCCCCAAAAATTATCTTTTTAAGTTGATTGAAGTGTTAAGCTAGCCATACATGGGTAAATTCCTGTCCATTCGACCCCCGATCAATCACAGCGCTCTATTGATCCCGCTCGAAGGAAAGCACACACAGGTAGGATTATAAGCAGAGTAGAGTACAATCAATCACTGTGAGCGCACGAATCAACGTTGATTGATTGTACTTGAATCTTTTTACAAATCTACCCATGTGTGCCTAGCCTCAGTGAAAGATGTGTATACAATTTCTGTACAATCTACTTTTGTTCTACAAAGACCATGTAATAGGAGGACGTTTTTAAACCTTCCAATCACTATGTATTCTACCAAGGAGGACCCGGCACTACATAGCATTGATATATACCTTCCAATCACTATGTATTCTATCAGGGAGGACCCGGCACTACATAGCAGTGATATATACCTTTCAATCTCTGTGTATTCTATCAGGGAGGACCTGGCACTACATAGCAGTGATATATACCTTCCAATCACTATGTATGCTATCAGGGAGGACCCGGCACTACATAGCAGTGATATATACCTCCCAATCACTATGTTTTCTATCAGGGAGGACCCGGCACTACATAGTTGTTGGTAGATCTAAAGGAAATTTTATTGAGTGATCTTAAGGTGTATCATGGGCTTAATATCAAATAAAACACTTCTGTGGCATTTCATTTTTAAATCACATTTAAAGAACAATCTTTTGGGGCAAATATAATGACACTGCCGGCCAATTTTGTCCCCATTGTAACCATTTTAATGGCATAAAAAAACAGTTCATTGAAAAAGTACCTCCCTCTGACACTGAGCCCTCTACAGGCTACGCCCCCCAACATTGGGAGGTAAGCCTGCAGCTCGGATCAGGGGTATAAGCCCGGCACCCGCGAATCCTTCCATCCTCCCCCAATCCCCACCAACACAGGAGGGAGGACACGCAACC
>CM070036.1:17955234-17993253 GCA_036250615.1 Ptychadena robeensis | reverse complement strand
TGAATCTTATGATTAAGGTGGAAGACACCATTTCCCTGCCCCTTCTCTGTAGTTTGGTTTCAATAAAAAAGAAAAATGTATAAACATTTTCACAAGGAACACTGAGAACAACTGGTTCCCCCTGTCTTTCTTGTTCTGGGGTGACATTATATCTATGAATTTCAGAGCGTTTTGGAATTTTGAGGTTTGGACACCGCTTCCTTCGTTTGTTTCCACTAAATAGGTAGTTGGGAATATGTAGAAAATAACTTGTAAGAAAGATAAAATTGTTTGTAAATTGAGTTCTGCCATTTTGCCAAAAAGTGGAAAAAGGGTTTCAAATTAAAAAATGTAAAATAATATGTTACATTTTCCTTAATTATAATTACATGTAAAATTCATAAAATAAATTTAAAAAAAATTGTTCAAATGACCCAAAAACAGTGAATGCTAAGGGTCCCCATACACCTTTTGATTTTATTGTCAGATTTCCTTTTGTTTTACCAAAAGCATGTAATATGAGGGACTTTCTAAACAATCAAGTCTACCTGTGTTCAATCACAGAGGACCCTATACTACATAGTTGTTGGTAAATCTAAAGGATATCTGACAAAAAGATCTAAAGGTGTATGGCCAGCTTAACCCCCCTAGCACTTCTGACGGCTCCATCTCGTCCAGCACTTTATGTCAGTATTGCAGAGTACAAGATGGAGCCGTCAGATCCCCGGCAGCAGCACATACTCACTGTTCTGTGCTGGGGGGATCTGATGCTCTAAGCCGGCTTCTTTACTGAAGTAAGCGGGCTGATGTCACCCCTCTCCCAGCCCAATTTGCATATGCAAATTGGGCTATCTTCAATGACCACATCTATGTGGTCATTTTCAAGATGTGCTCTTTGAAGTTAACCCTTTCAAAAGGTGCCAAATGGATTGTATTGGATACAGTGATAACTGTATCCAATACAATTCAAAGTAAAACAAAAACAAAACACATTTCCAATTGTAATAAAAAATTTATTATAAACAAACATAAATACTGTTTTGAAATCTGTCATACCAAATAAGAATTCAAGAGATTTTATCATTTAAAAGATACATTTGACAATTTTTTTAATGTACTTTTTTATAATAATTGTATGTTTCAAACATTATTATATTCAGGATGTCTATTAGACCCTTGTACGGACATGTTTTTGGAAGTTACAGGCCTACAACACAAAAAAAAAATTCCATTAGAGTCTATGGTGCGCTTTTGGTACAGAAATCTGGACCTTGCAAGAGCGCTAGGGAGGTTAAGTTATAGCTTGTAATGTAAAAATGTAAAAATCTATCAATTCTCTTAAATGTCCAGGCAACAATTACCGGTAATATGTTTTATTTAATTATGATTTAATTCTAGTCTACTTTTTTCAAATTAGTTTTATCAGTTCAAGAAAAACGTATTAATGCTGTCTATATCAGATATGTAAACTACTACTTCCTTACATTTAACAGGCAACACATATAACATTAGATGATAAAAAATATGCCATTCCAGAAGTAACATGGTGCATTTTTTTCCAGCAGTGGCAGACATGGTGAGAAATCTCACAAATCCTGTAAATTGCAGGAGTCTAATATGTACATAAAACAGGTCACGGACCAGTCTTCCATCTGTTATTTTTATATATTTTATTTCCTCTAGGGACCCAGTCTTCAGATAACTAGCTTGACAAATCTTTGCATAATTAAATTAGGCGCCTAATTGATTGCTACAAAAATAAAACAGCTACTTGACCTTTGATTGTGTATCTAAGTGGATTTTTTTTTGAAGATGAAGAAATTATTTTTACAGTTTAATGGATGACCTAGACATGCTTGTCTGAGAATACTATACAAATAAGTGTGCTCATAGGAAAAATAGTTAGAGCAATGATGGTAAAAAGCACGATTTGACCTTACGGGAAAAATTAATTTCTATGTTTTGCTGGACAGATAAATCCTATACATACATTGATACTGTTTTCTATTTTCATTCCAGAAGAGATACTGGATGCAGAATTAATAAAGAATTTTTTTTACAGGTAAAGTGGCATTGAGTTTGGTGGTTGACAGTCTGCATCTACCAACCATCACACATGAGCTCAGTACTTCGACCTACTTTTCTTGACACCAGTATTTACCTTCCCTAATGCTTGTTGGTTCAACTACCAACTGGCTGTTCAGTCCCCGTTTTGTAGCAGCTTTATTTAACCTTGAATGTACTTTTCACACAAGTTTAAATTCAAAGAATTTACTGAAACTGAAAAACTGATTTGTGTCAAAAGAGACGTAGAGATATAATAGAATGTTTTACTTTTAATAACTTTTAAAGATGTTCTCAGAGACTTTGATTTGACATCCAAATTAAATAAAAAAGTTAAATTTCTGCCACAAATTGTTTTATATTTGCAATATAATTGTAGCCTGTTTAGTGGCACAATATAGCCCTTTCAAAGGCGTAGACATGATCAGCAATTAATTCCAACATTCCATTTGGTAGAAATAATATTGTTGACCCTGTCTGGACCTCACAGGTGAAAGGGTGCACCAATGCTCAGACATCTAACAAGCGTAATTGAAAAATGCTGTTCCTGGCCATGAAATTGCTACTTATGTGTATCATTTTATGTAAGGGCATATGTTTGCATGTGCTGTTTTACTCAAATTTCCTGTGCTAATTTTTGCAATAGGAGTCTGCAAAAGCTGAATATTAGCCAATATAATTGTAAAACCAAATGTTTATGTTCCCTGACAGCCGCCCTAAGGCTTTATAATATATATATATATATATTTTTTTTTTATTTACACAATTTAAATTTTATAGTAAACTCCACATTCGGGCTTTACTCTACTTCATTTATACCCTTTTCCATGACCTACCCTACCAGTGGACAGGCTTAAACCATATAATGCAGTCATCGCTAACACGCTTCATCATATCTGTTCTATAATGTAGCAAGCATCAGGCAAGGAACATTGAGGAACCGTAGACACCTAGTGATTGTCATGAAAATTTAAGTATTTACTCATTTAAATACAAGAAGGCTTTTTTTATCTTTTTAGAATTTCAACAGTGTTTCGAAAATACTCTGAAATTTCTTTTGCTCAGAGCATTGGTTCACATAAAAACATTCTAACAGTAACTAACATAATGTGGTTTTTATATGGATATATTATGGGCAAATTTCAATAATAATTAGGTATCATCATTTTTTGGACATTAGAAATTTGATTGACATGTTGAATATACAATTCAAAATAACTGAATCATGATTTAGCTGAGAACATCACATTAGATCAAAGGGGACGGGATGTTCAATAAAAAGAAACTCCCACACAAGATTAAAGGATTTCATTTTTGGGTAGTGGTGGTTTTAATTCTTAATTGACTAGCTGTCTTTGTGAGTGCATCGAGTGAACAACAGTCCATTCATTGTTCAAACAAATATACAAACACATCCCTGCCTATTGTATGTTGTTTGCCCATGTTTTAGTGCATGTTAAGCACTGCATTGGAATTAACATACCCTTTTTTCCGCATCAAGCTGGCACATCCCATGACTTCGAATAGAAGAAAAGTGTGTCATTGCTGGCGAAATTCAGTCTCACAGAAATTACAACACATGTTCTTGCATTGTCACGATTCAGCATGTCACGGACTATATATAGTTCACCACGTGGCACCCCATTATTCAGGGTAGCCTAAGCTTATCCCTGATGACCCCATTGGGGTTTTTAAACAAGTTATAGACTATTGTTTAAAAAGCCCAATGTGGTCATCAGGGATAAGCTTAGGCTACCCTAAATAATGGAGTGCCACATGGTTAACTATATATTTCTATATTTCTGTAGTGAGAGACTGTGGTAGTCTCTCACTTGGTTTACCCTTGATACGTTTAGGGGAAGATGTATGTGTTTTAATCATTTATGTCATGGACTATGACGTTCCTGTTTGTATAGGCCCGCCATAGCATATTGCTTTAAATAGACCGTGTCTGCCATTACATTCTTACCATTCAATTTCTGCACAATAAGTTTAGTTGGTTTACCAAAACCATATAATATGAGTAGTGTTGGTCGTGAATATTCTAAATGTGAATTTTTATTGTGAATATCATCTATATCTTCGTAATCACTAATATTTGAATTTCTTTTTACACGAAACTAGCATGCATTGTGTTTCAATATGCACATGTACAAGTGCCGCTTTGCGCAATAAAGGTAATCTGTGGAAAGAACCATGCATCGCATTCGCAATATGCGCATGTACAAGTGCGGATTTGTGCGATGAAGGTAATAATGACTGTACATGATGAATTCTCATGATTTAAAGGTGTATGGTGGCTAAAGCCTTAATCCTTTTGCTCAAATGGCTATTAAGCAATGTTTAAGGAAAAAACACATCACAGCCAATCAACCCTAAAAAAGGTTTTGAATGACAAATGGGTGGTTAATTGCTGGATCAGATGCTTTTACTCTTTTCATCTATTTACATACTTTTACATAATATTTAATATTTTTAAATACCATTATTAAACAGGATATTGTTTAAAAATGCATTTAATTAAGTTGCTTATAAAAATGAAGAGATACTTTTGACAGACGCATACTTAATTGTCAGTGACAGTGTGGTCTGTAGATAGTAGTCCACTAACCAACAACTGGAAAATTGCTTAATATTATTGCAACATGGGGACCCCAAGGTGATGTGATTTTCTATAGATTTCAGTAACCTGTGGGCTCTTCAACTTCTGCCTTCTATTAAATAGTATTGGTTAATATCTGATGTGCAGCCTTAATGACCAAAAATGATTTGAGGATCTATAGATTGGAACTGGATCTTTAAAAATTCAACTAGTATTTGCCTAATTCAGCACCCTTCTTGGGGTGCCCTGCTAAGTATGTGAAAAGCGAAAGCAGCAACCTCTAGGTGTCTGTATTTCCTTCAGGTAGAGCTTAGCAGGTTTGAAATAATGACAAGTTTGTTTTAAGTATCAATAAAGTTATTGTGGCCAGACTAATATTTTTTCCATCCAGGTTACACAATAAAGGCTGCCAGTACATGCTCCTGTGATGTAACAGAACTCCTTTCATCTCTTGTACAAGTAATGTAATATGCATTGTAACTAAAATTATATGTGCTGGCAAAAACCAAAGGTGTTAGAACTAAGGCTCCTGGAAAGCAGCCTGGGTATATTATAATAGAAGCCTTTATGCTGAGTGCCTTCTCTGACTACCGGATTAGCAGATTCCAGTTCGGTGTATGAAGCACCCGTCTGATATATCCTGGGGCATAGTAGGTTTATTACGGTGCAAAGATTTATTGAAATAAACTAGAACCACATGGCTAGATTTCCTCCCAGATGTGGGCAGACAGGGGAGCAGAGAGCAAAGGTCACCCAAGAAATAACTCACCCATACTACACGTCCTTTAGCTGCTTTGCATGTTGAACTTTAAATCTTCAAGCACAATGATGAGCCAACCATCATTCTAATAAAAGCCCACACAAGGCAATTTGTCATCTTCTGCAAAGTAACTTGGGGCAGGCCACCTACACGATGGCTTAAAACATAATTCACATCTGTAAATGCCGAAGGAGACTGTTCAGTAGAGTGATAAGGGCCTTGTTCTGCCAAGCAGGGGAAGATATATTCATCTGTTTCAGAAATGTTAGGTTGTAATTGGCGTATGTTTAATGGCTGCAAATAAATCACCAGCCACTTATCTCAAATACTAATTTTCCATTTATATATCAGCTCTTTTAAAGGGCTTCTAAGTCTGACATAACATGTATAGTTACTGCTACATAAATGTATTTCAGCTGTAAATTCAGATCTCTGTCATTGTATATAAATTACCATTGCAAATGATATTATTATGACATTATTTCACATTTAAATGTTTCAAAGTACTTTACATATACAGGGAGTGCAGAATTATTAGGCAAATTAGTATTTTGACCAAATCATCCTCTTTTATGCTGTGTCTTACTCAAGCTGTAAGGCTGAAAGCTATACCAATTAAGCTATAAGGTGATGTGCCATCTCTGTTAATGAGAAGGGTGTGGTTCTAAATGAATCAACACCCTAATTAGGTGTGCATAATTATTAGGCAACTTCATTTCCTTTGGGTCAAAAAGAAGGATGACGGCTTAGAAAGTCAAAAATAGTGAGATTCTTGCAGAGGGATGCAGAATCTTAAAATTGCAAAAGATTCTGAGCGTGATCATCGAAACAATTCAACCGTTTTCATTCAAAAATAGTCACACGGTGCAAGAAGGTGTGGAACAAAAAAGGCGAAAATAAACTGCCATGAACTGAGAAAAAGTCAAGCTGCATGCATGCCAAGATGCACTTGCACAGTTTGGCATATTTCAGAGCTGAAACATCATGGAGTGCCCAAAAGCACAAGGTGTGCAATACTCAGAGACAGAAATGATGACTGAAATATGAAACTAAAAGACCACCACTGAAACAAGAACACAAGCTGAAACGTCAAGACTGGGCAAAGAAAAATATCTCAAGACTGTTTTTCTAAGGTTTTATGGACTGATGAAATGAGAGTGAGTCTTGATGGGCCATGGGCACGTGGCTGGATTGGTAAAGGGCAGAGAGCTCCAGTCCAACTCAGATGCCAGCAGGTGTAGGTGGAGTACTGGTTTGGGCTGGTATCATCAGAATTGGAACAGTGACACCAAACAAGTAAATCCAATAAATATGAATTAGACCAAATTGTCATAAAATGAAAGAAATTTATTGTTGTAATCCTGGTCACAGCGAGTGATCATATAAAACCATATGTGCTGTACCAAAACAGCAGTGTATAGCAATTAGATAAACCATAAATAAGTACAGAACATGAAACCCAATGGGATTATTGATATACCACATGACAATGATTCATACATACATAGGTGAGCCTATACAGATAAAACGTTGATAAGGTGCATATAAGGCTACATGTTTTGCCAGTTGCGGCTTCTTCAGGCCAAAGCACCTTGAAGTAAATTTGGATCTATATTGAAAAAGAAAATGCACAAAATAAGTTTTAAATGTGTGTAGAGAAAGCTGTGGTTCCCTCATAATATCTAGTCACATACCTTCACAAATGTGCGAGGGTACCTCTCCTATGTGACAGAAGGAATATCCGCACTAGTGCAGTGAGCGGGCGTGCACGTCTCTGCAGATCAGGGGCGATACGGTCCGGGACCCCCGAGAACATGAGGGGGGACGGAGAGGATAAGTTCCACTGGGTAATAAAGAGTAATAGATAAAAAAGTCAGCAAGCTCCATCTATAAATAGACAAAGCAAACTTGAAATAATTTATATTTAGAGAGGGGGTTGTATAAATAAGCCTTTTAATGGATCCTTTTGTCTGCATATATTTGTGCCTCCCTTGCAAGAAACGTCCAATGCCTCAATGTAGCAATTGTAATTGTAATTATAATATGAATCATTGTTATGTGGTATATCAATAATCGCATTAGGTATCATGTTCTGTACTTATTTATGGTTTATCTAATTGCTATACACTGCTGTTTTGGTATAGCACTTATGGTTTTATATGATCACTCGCTGTGACCAGGATTACAATAATAAATTTCTTTCGTTTTATGACAATTTAGTCGAATTCATATTTATTGGATTTACTTTGTGTCACCATTCCAATTAAAGTCCCACGAGGGAATCTCTTTGGGTTTTGTATCCAAAACTATGGGGTGCATCTTATGGTCACACTGTAATGCTTACAGTGCATTAAATACACACACATATTCCATTAAGGTACTGTGGCATCAAATAGAAGCCAAGCTACAATCAAGAAACAGACAAGTAACCGTTTTACTCCAACATGTGCATTAGATAAACAGTGAAACATGGATAGTTGAAGTTAGTTTTTTTCAGTTGGTATAACAAATTTTTGCTTTTATTGCATTTCTTAGAATTGTATCCCTTAGCTTTATATATTTCCAGTCATTAATTCCACCTGTGCCTTTAATCATATTTAGGAGAAGGCATTGGAGACAGTGACATCACCTCTTGCTCCTTTCTACCAGTAAATTTAGTTTTCTGTTTTTCAGAGTAATTGACTCACCATTCTAAAACAGATTACACTGAAAAATTGAAACATTAAAAATTGACAACTGGATATTTTTTATTCATAATTCTTCAGGTAAGGAAGTTAATTGTGGTGTTTGTAATTAAAGGATTTCTTAAATACTGTTTAATATGCATCAACTACAAACATATTATGAATTCTGTAGGGTCTATCTTATGATATAATTTTGAAGCTTGTTAAGAAGCCACATTTTCCAATGGCTAGAGAGATAAAGGGCAAATTCCCAATGCAGGAGCCTAGAAGTGTACATGATTTTTTTTAAAGTGTGGAGCAGAAGGGGGTCTTCAATTGAAAAGTAGGTGTAAGGTGGTAATTGCTTGAAATTTTTAAGTAAAACGTTAGAGCCTTAAGCCAGCCATTCCCAACCTTTTTTCCTTAAGGCCCCCCTTGCCTATGTCCAAGATAAGCCATGCCCCCCAGACATAACTCCTACCCGCATTAACTAATTTAAAGAAAATTTTCCCGGAAGTGACATCACAACGCTCCTATCCTGGGGTAACGTTCCCTCCTTCTTAACTTGCATGCACACAACCCTTCTTTATACCATGCCATGTTCAAGGGCATTGCAATTAACTTGTAAAGTTATAAAGCACATTTTTCTAAATAAAATTGAATCTTGAGTCCAGCTCAAAAGCCTCTCCTCAGTTCAAGACACATGAAATCCCCATGGAGTTTGCTAACAAACACCTTAATGACGCCAAGACGGTGAGAAATAAGATTCTAAAAATATAACTTTTTGGTCTTAATTCTAAGCGGTATGTGTGTAGAAAACTGTGCACTGCTCATCACCAATACAGTAAAGCATGGTGGTGGCAGCATCATGCAGTGGGGGTGTTTTTCAGCTGCAGGGACAGGACGACTGGTTGCAATCGAGGGAAAGATGAATGCAGTCAAGTACAGGGATATACTGGACGAAAACCTTCTCCAGAGTGCTCAGGAACTCAGACTGGGCCGAAAGTTTACCTTCCAACAAGACAATAACCCTAAGCACAAAGCTAAAATAACAAAGTGAAAAATTTAAGGGGGTCTGAATACTTTCCTTACCCACTGTACATGATGCATGCAGGGACTGTACCATTGACAATGGGCAGGGGAGCATAAAAGCCTCAAATCTTAAGCCACTGTAATTTGCTAGGTATCCTACTGGTCACCCTTTAGAAGAAAATATAATGTATGAAACAAGCCCCCTTTCTTTTCTGCTGTATGGTCCAGGCCTTTGACACATCTTCCCATTTTAAAGTAGACAAAGGTTGACAAGGAGATTGTTATGTTGCCATAAAGTCCTTAATGTAGCAAACTGTAATGCATTGTATGTTCTGACTCCTTTATCTTAATGACAGCATTGTTTTTTTAGCACTTCCATGTTTGCTTATTTAAGTGATTTTGCCTCCTCAAGCATTTCTGTGAGGCTTGAGAAATAAGGCATTCGTGTTTTTTCCAGTGTCATCCCTATTTTTGTTAAGCTTTGTTGAACGGCTTTAAGCTTGTGTCTATGGCATTGGTTTGATGTTAGTACGAGACACTTGGTAGATCATTCAGAACTCATTGACATGTACATTTCACTTAAAGATGGCCTCCTTCTGACCTGCATCTGAGCTGCTTGATAGGTCTTATCTTACTGACTTCTATAAGAATGTAAACCTTGCTTGAAATGAATCAAAGCCTGTCAACGCAAGTCTTATAGGTGACTAGTTGTTCTATCAAAAGAAACAGTAGGAGGTAAAACAATCTGTATAACTTCCCACGATGGAACCTATTTGTAGTATTGTTTCAGTTTGTTTGACCTTGCTTATTTTATTTCAGAGTTTATTTATTCATGTTCTTCCATCTTAATGCTTTGTTACATGTTACAGAACAGTGATGAACAGCATCTGCAATATTCTTATTCACAAAATAATAAATAAATAAAAATTTTAGCCTAATATTCTCGATGAATTAGTACATTTGTGATCTCCAGTCTCCAGTCATTACTACATTCCTTGTGTAAATCGGCACTTGTACAAGCGCATATTGCGAACACAATGCACAGTAGTTCTGGGTACCGATGTACAAAATCTTAAATATACGAAAATTACGAAGATATACTACTATATTCTTGACCTTCATGAATTCTCCAAATGCTGATATTCACAATTTGCAATTAGAATATTTCCAATCAACTATTACAGAATTTAAAGAATGCAAAAGTTACCATTTAATTCTGAACTTCTGAATTTTCAGAAAATAACTTTATTTAATAAATATTTTTACAGTGTGTATTACTTGACAGTAAATCATAATGACAGTAATTGGTTAGCAAATATTTTAAATAACCAAAACTTTCAAATAGAAAAGCCAATGTGACTCTGACCTGCTCTGACCAGTAGGGTTAACCCAAACTTCCTGCCAATCAGCTGCAACTTGGCAATTCCGGGAGCAGGGTTAAGAAAACCTAAAGAATCAAGTCAATAGTCTGACTTGTGTGCACTGTTGCTGCTTTTTCTGTTTTTCAGGAAATTACTCCACATGGCTCTATTAAACCTTTCACATTTCTATTTAAGAGTTACATTTCAAACTATTTGTAAATATTAATGTACCAAATAAGGTTAAAACTAATGAATTGAAAGTACTTAACAGTTTTAAATTTTATAAGTTTGGAAATGAAAATACAATCATAGCGGATAGTTTGCTTTACATTATATACTTAGAGGCCTGAAAGACATAAACAGTAAAGTGTGGAGAACAGATATGATGGTGACAAGTGTTAGCTTAAGGTGCCCATACACGTATAGATGTAGGCTCGATCAATGACCATTGGAGTGCAGCATGGTGACATCACGATGATGTCACCATGCAGAGCCCGAAGGCGCATGTTGATTGGATGGGAATCAAGGTGCACCACTTCCTCGATTCCCTTCCAATCCTTTGGATGGGAACCCTGGTGCCTATCTATACATGTACATCCTATCAACTAGGTGATGAATCTAGTTGCTATGAATGACAGCAGCCAATGTCCACCACTTACCTCTCTACAGAATGACAATGCTGCTATCCAAAGGTGGGTACATTCTGCTTTAAATATAACCATCAATAGGCAGAATGTGTGGCAATGGTTGGATCTTCTGAAATAAATGAGGAAACAAATGTGGATGCCATATGCGAGAACTGATAAGCTGCAATATATTCAATCCCTTTGTGGGTTTTTATACGCCTTAAAGAAGAATCCTCAAAGCTAAAGTCCAGCACAGAAAAGCTCATATACTTATCTCATTCAGGGCCACGTCTCCTGTTTGGCCTCCATTCCAGTGCTGCAGTCTATTCTTTTCACACTTCCTGGAGTGTCAGATCCTCACGTCCACCTGTATCCCAGGATTTCTTCTTCTGACACCTCCATTCTCATGTTTCAGCAGTAAAGAGGGAAGTAGAGTGGGAGGATTGGGCCATCTCGCATACATGAAGAATCCCAAAGACATGGATGCTGAATGTGTACATGTAAAGGTCAAGAAGAGGGTCTATGGCAGTGGTGGCCAACTCAGTTGATATGGAGGGCCACAAGTGTGGCCCTCAGCATCACTAAAGGGCCACACATAAAATGCTCAACCTATACTGCTTATAAAGGTTATATGCTGCTATTCTCAGGTTATGTGCCACAATATATATGATGCAATCACCCCTGTTCATTGATAATATGGAGGGAGCATAGGCACTCACCAGTCTGCTGATGCTCCACCAACACTAGGGGAGAAGAGGAGAGGCGAGGGACTTGCTCAAGCACCATCTGTGTCACCGATTGGCTTTTATGTACGCCTATCACATAAGTTTATCGCCTCTACTCCTCTTCCCACTCTAAGAAGTTCCCAGGCGAGGACCTGTCAGCGGGGGATCGGCGGACAGGTGAGTTCCTATGACCTATGCAATAACAGTAAGGTTTCGGGACCGCCAGAGAATGCCGCAGGTTGGGCACCTGGGGTCTATGCAGATGTTGTGGAAAATCGGAGCAATACTTCTGGCTGTTTAGAGATAGTTAGATAGTTTTTATTTTCACACGTGGAAAACAATATAAAGGCAGCGATTGTTCTGTCATTTTCAAGAAAGTACATGACAGTTTAAAGACACAAACCATTTGCATAGACATGAAGATAACTCCTATTTGGGGATGTAACCAGGGAGTGATCAATATACTAATTAACCAATAATTACAGGGTAATTACTTTGGTACTTTAACAGTTAAAGTAATTTCTTAGAAAATGTAGCATAAAGTTACTCCTCTTTCTGCGGCTAGACAGATGTCACCCAAAGTTCATGATGGAATAAACTGTGGTTAGTAAAAATCCAACAAAGTAGACCTGTCTAGAATAGAGAAGAAATCTCACACCTTCTTGGAGACAAAGGCTGTGTCTCCACAGCGTTTTGTGATCCGTCGGGACCCCTATGTTAAGCGCATTTCTTGGCAGGGGTCCCGACGGAGCACATACACTTTACCTGCTCAGCGAATGCTGTGTTCTCACGGCGCTGAGCCAATCCCCCGATGCAGTGGTTAACGTAGTGCAGGCCAGGTAAAGTGTATGTGATCCGTCAGGACCCCCGCTTAACATAGGGGGTCCCGACGGATCACAAAACAATGTGGAGACATAGCCATAGCAACACATTAAGCGCAGTGTTTGGTGGGGGTCCCGACGGAGCTTATACACTTTACCTGCTCAGCAGGTGTTCTGTTCTCAAGGCGCTGAGCCAATCCACTGATGCAGGGGTTAACGTGGTGCAGAGCACGTAAAGTGTATGTGATCTATCGGGACCCCCATCAAGCACTGCACTTTCATTCGCTGTGTTTGTGTTGCAGTACCGCATGGATTGTCTTGCAGACATATCGTAGGAAGCCTGTTTTACTTTTCACAATGGCGCAACATTGAGCTGCACAAACGCCCTGCAACATGGTATCTCCCATACAAATGAAATGTACGGGAAACGCCAAGCTCAATGGAATGAATGCATTACCACATGGCAATCTATTTTTGGGACTTTTTATGTTGAGATATGTTCATGTTTTGATATGTTAAAACAGGATTGTTTTGTATTTCTTGGTTTTCAGACAACAAATTCAATAAATAAGGAGCATAATGAGGGTTTAGTACAGTAAAACATATTTATTATGTCGGAAATCTATCCATTACACCCAACACGTGGAGATCTGACGTAGCACACACGGGAGTGCTGGTGGACGTGAGCCTCAGCAATGTGTTTGTAGAAGACACTGCAGGTCACGTGAGCAGCTTCCCTCCTTTCTGAGACCCATAGCGACCTGCCGCTTGCCGACAACGGGTCATGTGACGCGGATCTGAGTTCCGGCAGCACTTCGGATTGTTTACACTACGTCACCTCCGCCGTCAGCTGTACACCCGGAAGAGTGGAGGGGAACACACGCTGTGCTGGGTGACAGTGGAAGTCCCGGGAGCTCGGGCCGGTGGGGGCGTCACGTGTAAGTTTCCCGCTCATAAGTGTGAGGTGAGGCTTGTGAGGGAACGAAGGGGGAGAGGTGCCGAGGAAGCGCAGGCTTCTCTATTCCTCCCTTCATATAACAATTGTGTGTGGCAGCTGCTGGGGTGGCACGGAGCTGCCAGGGGTCCGAGTGACTCTTCTCTGCTGTATTAATGTAGGAGACAGAGTGTCCTAACAGTACGGTGTGAGGGAACCAGCACCGCACATAACAGGAGCCATCTGTCATAGCAAGAGAGTCTGTGGAGGGCAAGATACACATATAAGGGAGACTATAGGAGGCATGACACACCCCTAGGGACAGGGGAGACTATAGGAGGCATGACACACCCCTAGGGACAGGGGAGACTATAGGAGGCATGACACAACGGTAGGGACAGGGAAGACTATAGGAGGCATGACAATGGTAGGGACAGGGAAGATTATAGGAGACATGACAATGGTAGGGACAGGGAAGATTTTAGGAGGCATGACACAACGGTAGGGACAGGGAAGATTGTAGGAGGCATGACACACTTAGGAAATGTATTATGACATGTGTATAAGAAGAACAGGGGAGAGAATATCATAGTAGTCATACACATCTAGCTACAGGTTAGAGTTTAAGAGAAATGTCACACATCTAGCAACAGGGAGCGTATCAGAAAAATGACACACATCTAGTGACAGGAGAGTATGAGAGGAATGACGCACACCTAGGGACAGGGGAGACTATGAGAAGCAGGACACACACCTAGGGACAGGGCAGACTATGAGAAGCAGGACACACACCTAGGGACAGGGAGAGACTTGAGAAAGCAGGGGACACACAATAGGACAGGGGAGATATGAGAAGCAGGACACAACACCTAGGTGGAAGGGGAGAGACTATGGAGAAGCAGGACACTACACCTAGGGGCAGGGCGAGGACTTTGAGGAAGCAGGACACCACAACCTAGGGGCAGGGGAGACTATGAGAAGCAGGACACACACCTAGGGGCGAGGAGGACTATGAGAAGCAGGAACCACACCTAGGGGCAGGGGAAGAATATGGAAGCAGGACACACAACCTAGGGACAGGGGAGAGTTATAAGAAGCAACCAACCAATAGGGACAGGGGAGGAGGTATGAGAAGCACCCACACACACCTAGGGGCCAGGGGAGAGTATGAGAAAGCACACCAACACCTAGGGACAGGGAGGGTATGAGAAGCACCACACACACCTAGGGAACGTGGAGAGTATGAGAAGCACCAAAACATACCTAGGGACAGGGGAGAGTAAGAGACAGCACGAACATAAAACCTAGAGGACTGGAGAGTATGAGAAGCATGACACACAGGTTAGGGACAGGGCGGAGTAAGAGAACAGACGCACACACTAGGGAAACACTGGAGCAGTATGAGAAGCAGACACAAGGTCAAGGGACAGGGGAGAGACTATGAGAAGCAGGACCACAACTAGGGGCAGAGGAGACTAAGAAGCAGGACACACACTAGGGGCCCCGGCAGAGTGACTAAGAAGCAGGACACACACCTAGGGGAAGAGGAGACTAGAAGCAGGACACACACTAGGGCAGAGGAGACTAAGAAAGCAGGACAAACACCTAGGGGCAGGGGAGGAGGAACATACGAGAAGCAGGACACACACTAGGGGCAGGGAGACTAGAGAAGCCACCACAACACACTAGGGACAGGGAGGGACTATGAGGAAGCACCAACACAACCACCTAGGGACAGGGGAGAGTACTGAGACAGCAACACACCACACACTAGGGACAGGGGAGAGGTATGAGAAAGCCACACACACCCACCTAGGGACAGGTGGAGGAGTATGAGCAAGCACACAACCCACACCTTAGGACAGGGGAGGAGAGTAAGGAGAAGCACAGACACCACGCACTAGGGACTGGAGAGCATGAGAAGCCAATGAACACATAGGTAGGGACAGGGGAGACTATGAGAAGCAAGCGGACCACACACCTCAGGGACAGGGCGAGAGTAAAGAGAACGCACTCACACACGCCTAGGGACTGGAGAGTATGAGAAGCATGACACACAGGTAGGGACAGGGGAGGTATTAAGAAGTATGACACACACCTTGGGAGAATATGAGAAGCACTACACACACCCAGGGACAGGGGAGAGTAAGAGAAGCACTACACACACCTAGGGACAGGGGAGAGTAAGAGAAGCACTACACACACCTAGGGACAGGGGATAGTAAGCGAAGCATGATATAAAACTAGGGATAGGGAGAAGCATGACAAAATGTGAAAATAGGGGTGTGAAAACTATTTGACTATTGTAAATCTTGGTAACGTCCTCAGTAAAGGCAGATAATGTGAGTTTTATTTTGTTTTTCTTCCTGAATTCTAGGAGGCGGTGACCCCACGTCTGAATTCCTCCCACAATGTTGGAATCCTATGTCACTCCGATTTTAATGAGCTATGTGAATCGTTACATAAAGAATTTGAAGCCTTCCGACTTGCAGCTGTCCCTATGGGGTGGCGATGTTGTCCTCAGCAAATTGGAACTGAAATTAGATGTTCTGGAACAGGTAGGTTGTGTTTTTTTTTATGAAATCAAATCCCCAGAGGTCATGGATACTTTTATCCTGCTTCAGTATTAGAATTCTTCAGCACAATGTCTCAATCTGAGGGAAACATTTTTGCATTTGCTCTTGCTACAGTTTTCACATTCTGGGTAAGCAAAATGTTTACTCTTTCTCTATAGGTCCCAAATCATTTATTTTCAGGCCTATTGTATCTCATGTGCCAAAAGGTTTCACAAAAGTGCAACCTAGACAAAAGGGAAACAAAAATATATCCCAGTTTATGGAGAGAAAACAGGAGAAGAATGTAAAAAGTTACAAAGGTGACAACTGTTCACTGTACCAAGTACCACTGCACTGTTTTCCTGGAAAATTTACTGTAGAGAGGTAAAACTCTCTGTAACAAAGTGGTTCTTGACCTTTTTAGGTTCGTGACCCCGTATATAAAGTCAAAATGTGTCACTTTCTGTATTTGGAACATGAAAGTGTGGGTGCATATTGTCATTTCTACCTTCCAAATACAGTGTATTGTCCCCTCCCTCAAATGATGTGTGTTGTGGGATGTAAGGAGGGAGGGTAACTCTCGATCACTACTAAGTTAGAAAGGAAGGGGGCATTACTCTCCTCTCCTAACTTCCCACCCCACTTGTGGACATCAGTGCTGCTACTTGTTATAAACTCTGATGGAGATTTACTGTAACCCCCCTTTAGTGGTTTGTCAGAGTGTGGCTCTGGGTAGATTTTAATTACTGATATCGGTTACCCCAGGCCACATTCAAGAATGCTTACCTTCTTCAGGGGAGCCCAAGCTGTCCTGGGGCTTCGGTTCTTCTCAATACATCTAACTTCCTGATGTCGTTGAGGATGCCGAGGATGTGAGTGGTGCCCTTGCCATTTGCTGTAATGGAAATGCAGTCAAAAACCCAGCTCAGGCAGAGTTTGTTTATAAAACAAACTCACTCTGAGATCAGGCATACTTGCCTATCCTCTGATCGCTTTTGCCAGCACGCGGCATCGGTTTCCTACCCCACACTGTCAGAGTCATCGAGGATGCTGCTGCTGTGTAGAGGCTGTTTCAGCGGGCATACCACTAGGGAAGTTAAAGGCTGAAGGTGGGGCAAGTGGGTGAACAAGGCCTAGCCTAGAGTAAAATTAGGTTCATTGTGTTAGACAAAGGCTGGAGCTTTGATGTATTTAATTGTCTTTCTTTGTCACTTTAGAGGCCTGTGTAGGATAAAGCTCTGTATAAATGTTAAATCCTTTTTCTAACATCTAGAGAATGAGCTTTGTACAAATAGTGCTCATTCTGCTTTATAGAAAGGAGCAGGGGAATGACAAGAAAATGACATCCTGATGTGTGAAGAAAGAGCAGGCATCTTGTTTATTAATTCTTATTTTTGGTAAAAAAAAACTTTTAGGTACCCTTTTACACTAGCCTTGCTGTGGCTGCACCTGCAATTTTTACTGGCAACGTCCACATTTGCATTACTAGCAAACGTGTCCGTTGCCACTAAGAAATCATACGGTAATGCATTGTGCTGTGCTTGGCATCTCCAACACGCTTGTATGAAAAACGGCAAGTGCTGTGGCACAAAAATATATGCTGCAACAATCTTAAGGCCTAATGTTGACTGCTTCTTTTTCCCACGGTGGACATAATAAAAAAAAGACGCAGAGAGGACACTTCTCATTCTGAGGAATGAGACAGTGTCCACTCCACATTCTTAAAGCATTGCACCTGCACTGCTTTGATTAGAACGCAGAGTGCCGCTGGAGACGCATCCATTGAAGATCAATGGACATGTCTGCATGATGCTGAAATGCAGCACCTGAACAGCATCAGGTTTGTCTTTGTTATGCTAATCAAAGGGGTGGGCACTTAGTCGCAGACATTCTGCCCACAAATTTGCCGCTGCATTTCTTTTTCACGTCCAGAGCAGGGAAAAAACAGTGCACACATGGCTTTAAAATCACATACTTGCCCTCATCCTCGCTGCTGTGACAGACATACAGGATTAAACAGTCCCTGTTAAAGTATCAGTGCCAACATCCCAAGTAGTAATAGGAAAGAAAAAAGAGGTTGCACCCGATGTGACCAGGAAACCACCCCCTGGTCACCGAATGGAGGGACTTTGAGGCACACAGTAATAATGAAATTTGTTTTTATATACAAAAATAATAATAGTTATTGCGTAACATCAACATACAAGTTATATATGTGGTACATGTTGTACCACATATATAACTTGTATGTTGATGTTACGCAATAACTATTATTATTTTTGTATATAAAAACAAATTTCATTATTACTGTGTGCCTCAAAGTCCCTCCATTCGGTGACCAGGGGGTGGTTTCCTGGTCACATCGGGTGCGACCTCTTTTTTCTTTCCTGTGACAGACATGTTTACAAGGCCAAGTCACTCGAAACACACCGGCAGACTGCCGGGCTGAGGGGGACTTGGAAATGTGACTTGCACCTTGTGCAGTCCCCTTGCGCCCAGCAGCCTGTTGGGGCAGTCACTGGAGTGGCGGAGCATCGCTGGAAGTTCCATCCTGCAGAATTCTAGATCATAGGTACATTCTGACCACTGAGTTGAAATACATCACCATTTGTACAGATTCTAGAGATACACTTTCTGATTATCACAACAAGGCAACTGTTATTTATATAGAACCCGAATAACATATACTTCCTAATGTTGAAGTATTGCAGAGTATCTATATTTCTTACAATTTAGTGTATCTTACTAGAAACTCAGAAGGAATGTAAGGTTTCATAGACAGCACTTTACATAAATTCCCAATCAGACATCTAGCTTTTAATGACGGTAAACAGATTGTCCAGGAAACTGGAACAGAAATCTTTGGAGCCTGAACACAAGGCTGTAAGGCCTTAAAGTAGTCTGAGGTATCGGATTTGTATTATTTTAGAGAGGAGGAGGGAAACTGGACTTTTTAAACGTTAAAGATAAGGTACTAGACATAACATTTTTAATAAGGATTATGCTGTGAGGGAGCCAAAGTAAATTTCCAGACTGAGTTCTTACTTCTATAATGGAAAGACTCAAAATCATAATCCATTCCTGTGTGTTCTCTTCAATTATCAAAAGTGTTATTTTTTTAAACCCCTGCCCCCTGACAAGTATTGATGACGTGAGCATTCATTTCTGTTTTAGAAATATCTAAATGTTCTTTTTTTTCAAGTATAATAATTTAGTTTGTGTCCCTAATGTTCTTAACCTGTTAGCATGATGGTCAAAGGGCCTGCAATTGCACACGATTGAGGAATCCCTGTAAAAACAACTGATGTTGAGATGTTGATTGAAAGTTCTCATGTAATGAGAAGTATATTGTTGGGGGACTTCAGCTACCTGCTAGTTCATTCTTGGGCACAAGGTTATTGTAAGATCCTTACTGGGTTTTCGTTTCAGCCTCTTGACAGTCTCAGTCTACTTGACAATCTCTTCAGTCTAATTGACCATGTAGCTTGCCTGAAAAATTTGGGCATTGAGTCTAATGGGACAAGGGCGAGAGTATTAGAAACTGTGTGTTGCACAAGATTGCTCTTACAGGTCTGTCAATATCGTGTATTGTCCCCTTGCAGTAAAAAACGTTAGAAATCTTTCATGCACAAGTGTCCTGATGATGATGATGAAGTTACTATTACTAAATTACGTTGCGAAATGAGTTGACAATTCTCATCATGAATACCATTCTTTAATGGACGTTATGAACTGTATTGTATACACTAAGAATTTGATAATCTGGTAGTGTGACTATACCCTACTTTTCTTTTGTTACTTTTGAAATAAATACTCTTATTTTGTTACTTGTGTCTACAGAAATGTCTGCCTTAAAATCCCTTTGCCCTTGAAGAGCAATGTGGTGCAACATGTACTGTCTTCTAATATCGTTTTTATTATTTTGGATGATGGTGGACTACGGACATTTTCATTATGCTGACTTCTGGTTATACTGGTATTCTTTAATCTCTGTGTATAAGTGAGAGAGTTCCAGAGAGTAGGAGCGGCCGTAGGGAAGTCTTGAAGCCGCACATGTGATGATGTTATAAGCAGGGATGTCATTATAGTAGTTCACTGAAGGAGCGGAGGGGGCGGTTAGGGGTATATTTATGTACCAGATTGAAAATGTTAGTGGGACAGGAGGTGTGGAGTGATTTAAATTGATAGTGAATTTATTTCTCTGGATAATTGGAAGGCCGTGAAGAGATTTGCAAAGGAGCAGTTAGAGGAGTCTAGCAAAACCATGTGGCCCTTTGTGACTTCTTCAGTGGCCCTCCTTAGTCCTCAACTTGCATCCCCCCAAACCTAACTGTTAATGCATAGGGCATAAGAGCTCACCTGTGAATCACGGGTAATGTGCCCCATCAATATCATTAATGGCTTTGATGATATCTGAGACACATAACCTTTGATGATATGTATGTGACACAAAATGCATTACCATACTACAGTGTTCCCTAATGCGTGAAGCATAATTTAAAAACAGTTTTGTTATTTCAAAATTAAAATTGTCTTCTAGCATTTTTTTCATTACAAATTGATGTGTGGCCCCCTTTGGTGACGCCAAGGGCTGCTCTTGTGGCCCTCCACATCAACTCAGTTGAGCTAAATAGAGAAAGGCCAGAGAGGATGATGAAGAACTTCTTTGGGTCATGTTTATTATGGGTGACCTCACTAGACAATAGGATTGTGTAAATATTAGTGAGGAGAAACCTAGACTTGCTTGCACTGTAACAATATTATTCCTGACATAGTATTTCTAAACAGCTACAGTAAGGGCTCGCTCACAGTAGCAAACCCTTTTCTAGTCCCTTGCACAATGCCCTGCATTACAGAAGACACCCTGCAGCACACATTTTTAAAGGTGTAGTACATGTGTGTCCTATATGGGAGCCGCAAGCACAGTGCAATGCAAAGCATTTTTTTTGTCAGCAACAGACGTAATTAGCAGACACAGTAATGTTACTGCTTCCGCATGGGCTATCTGTGAAAAACGAGCCACAAGCACAGCATGGCTAGAGTGAATGAGCCCTAATATATAAAATTGTGTTTTGGAAACCCCATTGTTCCGGAGAGACACGGCAACAAATAGCAATATCTCATGTTAATAATGTTAAGTTAATAATGATTGCATATTTTTTTCTAAATGATAATTATGAGCACATACAATTTTTTGTATAAGCTTTTAACATAATCTTGTACTATTTTCTTTTATTAGGAACTGAAGCTTCCATTCACTTTTCTCAGTGGGCATATACATGAGCTAAGGATACATGTACCATGGACAAAACTTGGGTCAGAATCGGTAGTGATAACAATCAATACTATGGAGTGCATCCTGAAATTAAAGGATGGGGCCCAGGTAAGACAAAATATTTTATTATCCAGTGGGGTGCACAAATTAATAAATATTAATACAACTTATATTATTCCCTGCAGCTTGAAGTACAGAAATAATTATTTCTGCTGTTTAAATCAAACTGTGTAGCTGCCTGTTGTAATTGTTTACAGAAAATCAGAAAGATGATTTAACAGTTAATGTTTTTCTTGGGTTTTTCTGTTTTTTTAAATTTAAATTTATTTTAGGTTAATTGTTGATGGGGCAGACAATTTTTTTTTCTTTTACAGATAGTAACCCTAAATAAATGTGAATATGTTCCTCCTTATGGCCTTTTCCTTTTAGAAGGTTCAAGGACTTTATTGTGTGCAGCAGTTTCCTTTATTGTTTTTAAGACATTACATTTGAACTTACATATTTAGCTGAATTACATGGATAAATAAAGGTAAGCTTTTCAGTCTTAGTGTAGGTATTTAGGTATAAAAAAAACATCAAAGCACCTTAAAAATCTAAAAACGTACCATTAATCTGTAAATCTAGTTTGTCCCACTTGGTTCCGCCCTACAATGATAATGACTACCAGCATCGTTACTGTGCCAGACACAAAGAGTCTAGGGAACGCAGTTCCCGGAGTTAGACTTCAGTGTATTGCAGTGCTAGCCCCAGAGGGGAAAGCCGGACTAGGAAGACTGGCGGAGCAAGATTTACTGGGCAGTCCCTCAATAACTCTGTCTAAATCTTGATTCCCAAGCAATTGATCACAGTGTGCGGTGATCGATCGTTCGAGAATCAAACACAGCCCACCTTGAGCAATCGGCTCTGCTCCAAGGAAATATCGAACATGGAACCAGAATGTCGGTATTTTACTGTTCAATCGGCATTAATTTGGATGAGGAACGAGGTTCCCCATCCAAATATCGGGCAGGGATCGATTCCCCCATGTGGTATGCATCAATACCCCGAACAATTGTTAGGTGATTCCTGCGTCACCCCATTGCGATCAATCACACAACAATCACAGGGGAATCGAGCCGTGTATGGCTGGCTTAATTCAATGCCTCAGAATGAAACCTACATCTAGAAGAGTTTTTGGGCCCTTTATCACTATATATTTCACACTACAAAAAGAAGCATGCCCTTTGCACATTACACATTTGTGTTTTGGAACATTGCATGAAAAATGCATACAGCAGCGTGTTATTTCTACAAATGCAACCCATGCAGTTTAAATGGTTACATTGGTTTCTTATGAGAAAACACAGTACTGTAATACACGTGTGTTCAAAATTTGCGTGTTTATAAAAACGCCACAGCACTTATATCGTGAAAGGGCCCTAGGTCGATGACTAACTCACAGCCAGAGAAATAGCAAATTTTAAGCTCCTATTATACCATTTGTGCTATAACAGGAGCCTGCTTCGCCTACGTTTACCCCTGAGATGACTGCTACAACTTCTCTACACCTGCAAGGTCTAGATGGAACAAACTGTTCGATGGGATTAGGAAGGTTTAACAACTGTTTTTCTGTATCCCTATTGGGAAAAGTTTTCCTCACTTCTTGTCAAAATAACCACCCATCTGTATAACAGGATGTGTAAGCAAGTCTTTACAATGGGGACATGGTATGCAGATACCTAGAGGATAATGCGGGCTCCTCACCAATGTCAAAATCTATTTCAGATTCCCAGTGGGTGTTACCATAAGAGGTAGTGATACTGTGGAATGTGCAGGTCACCAGTAGCATGTACAACTCATGTCATCTTTTGTCCTTATTTTGCAGCTCTCTGCCCTTTGACCTCTGCTCAACTTGAGTGTAACCCAGTTATGCATTGAGTTCTCTGGGTCACAGCGATAGCTTTTAATATCAGAGCCCAGGAGTAGCCCAGGTAATTCTCTAAACTCCATGGATCATACCAAAATGAATTGCCTATACTGTTTAGTTATGGGTTTGAATTCATCTTATTGCTACTTCAATAAAAACCTCGCCACATTTCGAGTAGTATTAGCATGGTGACATATTCATGGTGACACTCAACGCAGTACCATGAGTTACTCAGCTCAGTGACACCAACTGGTTACATCCTTAAGCAAAATATATTCATTTATTTCAAATTTGGCTTCTGATAATGCATTTATATCAGCGGAATTCCCTGGTGAGAGAAAAGCTCACTGCTTTCATGGAACATTGCCTATAGGTTTTATAATAGTTAAGTGCTTTGAAAGAAGCTTAAACATGAATGTTCTGTGAAATCTGCAATATTTGTGTGAGCTAGGTTTCAAAAATAAAAAATATTCGGACAAAATCCGGTGGCATGATGTCTGAAGTGCCAAAAAGATTATTGTCGGAACATGACATAACTGAAAAGCCATATGTACAAGTTCAGCAGGTAATAAAATAAGTGGAAAACAGATCAATGTGGATTGTGTTCCATGTTCTCACTGAGGTCAGTGTGTGAGTTGTTCCATGTCCGGACCTTGTTAGTGGTGTTGCCAAAATTCTTATATCATAAGCAGTAAACACACAGTAACCCTTAAACTGTAATCTTTAATGTTCAGCACTTATTCAAGCTTCTGTATCGGTCTATCCTTGTGTGAGATTGGTGTGTACTTGTAATAATACTTTGTAAAACATCTAGAAACTATTGTAGAGAAATTTAGCCTTTCATTCAGTCTTGTAGCCATAAAGTGTTTTTTCAGCTACCAGGTTCTCTGCTTATTTCGCATATGGCAAATGTATCCTGCCATAACGGGCTTCCAAATAACACTGTAAACTGCTACTGTATTTTTCACTTCATAAAATGCATTTTTCCTTAACTATTAGGGGTAAAATGTATGTGCTTTCTATAGAGCAAATGTACATGTTGGAACAAAGCATAAAGCCCCCCATACACACTTAGATTTTCACCAGATTTTTCAGACAAACAACCACAGTGCGCGATTACGGCAGTTGATTGGCCAAAAAATCTAGTGGAAATTTAAAGCTCAAAGTTGTAATTTGGGTCGAAATCTGCCACCAAATCGATCTAAGCCATTACGGACATGTCCGTAATTCTTAGACCAATGTAACAGGGCTGTGGAGTCGGAGTCAATTTTGAATTAAATGAACCGACTCCTACTAAATTTAAATGGGAATAAAAAAAAATAAACAAGTTCAAATGTCCCAATTCACAAACGGTCATACTTAACCGCCCTAGCGGTCAGGACTGATTCCTCTCGTCCAGCGCTGCAGCTGCTAGTATAGCACTGGACGAGATGATGCCGTCCAGCACAAATCGCGGCTCTGGGAGAGCATACTCACGATGTCCCGGTGTACCCATGTCACATGCCTCTTCGGATGCTCGTGTTTTGCTCCCCCCCTCTGAGTGACGTGATGACGTCACTCGGGGAGGCGGCGGGAGATTTGAACAGTAAATATCATGAAAGCAGTTTTTCTATGTAGAAAACTGCTTTCAAACTGCACCTATGTAATAAACATCGCCATAATAAAGTCCCTGATGCCCCAGATGTGCCCATTTGCAGTAACCCTGTCTTCCCTGGTGTGATTTCATTACACCAGGTTACAGAGGGTTAACTGCAAATGGGCACATCTGGGACACCAGTGACTTTATTTGGGCGATTTTTAGTACATAACAGCATAGCTTTGTTCCCTGATTTTTGTGTTTTTTCATAAATTTTATTAAAAAAAATTTATTTTTATTTTACATAATTGTTTGTTTCAAACAACATTATATTCAGGATGTCTATTAGACCCTTGTACGGACCAATTTTGGGAAGTTACAGGCTTACAACATAAAGAAACATTTACCATTAAAGTCTATGGTGCACTTTTGGTACAGAAATCTGGACCTCAGCAGTGCGCTAGGGAGGTTAATAAATTCTTTGCTATAAGAATAAATGCATGCAGTGCATAACATTACTACAAAACAATCATGTTAAATCACTATGAACTCAATGTATGCGTCACTTAATGGGACAAAATGCACAATTAAGGTGCGGCACCACTTTCCATTGTGTTGTGTTCCACTGTTACAGGGAACGCAGCGCCCACTGTGAACCTAGCCTAACTCTCGCTGATAATTAGGAAATCTTTTTTGCAGGACTAGAGACACATGTATAAGTAAAGGGAAGGGATCGCCAATAGTTCAAGACTGAAGCTGTAAAACATTTGAAAAACCTCTGTAATTCAGCTGAGGCTACAAATACAACTTTAAACATGACTATGGGATTCAAGGGAAATCATGAACAAAACCTTTGCTTTAATTGGCCATTACAGTACAGTGTTGGTTTTCTAGCCAGTAGTTCTGTGGTTCATGTATGTTGCCTTCCTTTCCTTCATTGGATGTATAAAATTAGCATATTAACCTCCCTGGCGGTCCAGATTTCTGTACCAAAAGTGATACAGTGTTTTGCCTTTCCACCCCCATCGGCGACACCGATGGGGGCGGAAAGGCTCTGTGTGCCTGCCGCTCTGTAGAAATGCTGCAGGCACACAGAGAGCCAGCAGTTGCGCCTGATTCTGGCACGGGCGCTGTTTGATTCACGATCAGACTGCGCCCGTACTTGCTTCGGGCGTAACGCTAGGGAGGTTAAACCGGCCATAGACGCTATGCTTGGCGGGCGTTAATCAAACAATCGACCGCAGCATGATGACATCATCATGCTATGGTCAATCGTTCTAAATACACCATTTGCGATTCGACCACCAATACTTTGGATGGGGACTCTTGTCCCCATTCAAAGTACTGGCGATCAACCAGAGAAAAACGTTTGTTCTCTGGCTGATCAAAGTTGTGTGCGACTACGAACGGTTGCTCCTGGTGGGCACATTCGTTTTGCGATTGATCACCAAGCCATCACCCCAAATGCGCATGGTGATTATTCGCAAAATCGGCCACAGAATGAAGTGCAGGTACAGAGGTACAGAAAAAAAAAATTTAAATTTTTTTTTATAAGTTTACACTTGTTTTCTTTTCTTTAGATTTGGATTGGATAAAAAAATGTATGCAAGTCAAGACAAAAGAAAACAAATTAACACAAGTAAAAACAAATTCAAAGAAAAAATGCTGACTGATCCCCCCATCTAGACTAATCAACCCATCCAGACTGATCAACCCAACCTGACTGATCCCTCCATCCTGACAGACACCCTCAATGCTGACTTATCCCCGCCATCCTGACTTATCCTCCAATGCTGACTGATCCCCCCCATCCTGACTTATCCTCCAATGCTTTTTTAACCATTTCTCTTACTCTCTTGTTGGGCAGCACTTTCCTTTTTCTTTCAGTGCTCCAAGTTGCACAGAGACCCTCTGTGTATTCATTTATAATTCAGAGATATTTGTTTTAAATTGTGCGGCTTGATGTCTGTTGCCAAAGCCTGAAGCACCTGGACCATACTAATGCTTTAAACTTTTTGTGATTTTGAGTAATATTTGCTTCATCCAGTTACAATTTAGCTAAGTGAAAGTAAACTCAATTAACTAAAATTTTTGCCAGTACTCTGAAATTTAAGTGGAAAGTGAGTTCCTTCTCATATTCTTGTGAAAACTACAGTCTGTCCGTGGCTGGTGTGTGCCCATTGGCTCATCTTCCACATTTATGTACATTCTATGTAATTGTAGAGTAGTTAAAATTGGGCAATAAGTGGCTATGATTTTTCTTCCCTTAATTTTTCAAAACTCCTTTAATAGCTGAACATACTTGTGTAGGTGGTGTAAGATTGCCTACTATACATCAGGATCGTTGAAGAAAAATAAGAGCTTTAAGCAGTAATGGCATTTTTTGTTTATAGTAGTAATTACAGCATGACTAACGGTGGAAAGTTTTCACGTCTAGTTTAGAATTCTGTAAGTTACAGTAATGGCGAGAAAATACTTTTTATGGCGGCTAATGATGATTATTTCCTTTGGGAACTGACAGTCCTCTGGTCATTCAGCATTGGCCTTCTTGCTTTGTGCCTTGATGAGCCATGTGTGGAAATGAAGAGGTCATAACGGTAATACCAGTTGAGGTTTTATTTTATTACCCAAACACTAGACAAGTGGCATGACTTAAAAGCATAGATCTGTCACTGAGACATTGCTTAGCTTTTCCAGGATTGCAGCTTAATGTGCAAACTAAAGATAATACCAAAGTTCTGTTCACAATATTGTGTGCTCTCTAGCAAACCTAGAAAGGTAAAAAGAAACCTGACCCAACGACTACAAGGACAGTAACCCGATGTTTAAAGCAGGGCTATATCCCAAATAAATTAATAAAACGATTGAGAATGAAAATGTAAAATATATGATGTTTAAAATATTTATTATCAATCAAGAACTATCCCACTCAATTGTTTCTTGCCACTAGATATTACAAGTCTTAAGCAGGTTACAGACATGTAGATATGGACCAGATTGATGGCTGCTTTGAGCGCCGTGCGCGCTCACGGCCATCTATCTGGCCCATATAATTTGTGGCCATTGCTGTTTTCGAGCGAGACCAATCAATCCCACTTGAAAACTGGGATATCGGACATGACCGTTAAATGCAGCCGATGTCCGTCGCTTTCCATGGAAACTGCGGGTCTCCATGTAAAGCATCTGCTGAGCTGGAGACATAGCAGTGCTGTCTCTGCAGCTCCGCCGATATTGGACTGCAGCGTGATTATGTCATCACGCTGCTGCAGGGAACATCGAACAGCTCCAATATTGAGCCGTGTGTTCCCTGCTTTACAGCATGATTCCCTCTTACATCAGAGCCCAGGGTGTCCTGTACCTGTCCCGGGCCTGTGATTAGTCAGAAAATGAAGCAGTGTGTGTTACTTACTAACTCTGAAACTGGAGTTAAAGGGTTTGTTCACACTAGCCGAGCTGCGTCTGCATTTGTTGCTGATTAAGGACGTGGTAGCAGTTACGCTACCGTGCTCGCTAACGGCATCCGTTACCGGGAAATACATTTTCTCTTCATTGCACTCGTGTCTCCCTTACAAGTGTATGGAAGACACTTGCTCTGTGCCTCTAAAAGTGCAGACTGCATGGCATTTGCGCTAACACGCAGCATTGTGACAGGCTGGTGTTTGCGTAAGGCGTTAGGGGCTAGTGTGAAAGGTACACAGGTATCCTATGGAAACCTTTTACATTGGCCATTACCAGGAGGCATAGTTTAGTTCCCGCTGAATGTGCAGGGCTTAAACTTTAGCATGTGTCCATACGCTAGCAGTACCCATATCTAAACCCACTGACCAACTTACGGAGAGCTACATTTTATAATCTGACACTATCAATATACCCATGAGCATCTATTTACATATGGGAGGAGACTGTGCCACATAATTTTTTTGTTGCAACTCAGAATGTTTATGTAAAGACGCAACTCTTGCTATCTAAATAGCCTCAATTCTCCCATTCAGTGTGGGTCAGTGTGTTTTTTTTTTATATTCAGACTATAAGACCCACATTTAATTTCCAATTGATTTAAATAGGAAAAAAATTTGAAATATGGTAAGTTGTGTGCATTATGTGACAACTTTCCCATGTAGTCAAGAATTGCTGTTCTGCAGGATGTTCAATTAAAAAAACCACGATCTGGCTTTTGAAAGTTGAGAACCAATTTACAAAGTTTGGGAGAAAACCTGCCAACTCAACAGGTGGAAAGGACACAATCCATAAAAGTACATGGAGAACAGGCTTGTATTACAAGTAGTTATGCATGCTGTTGTTTTATTAATGTGCAAATCCTGGGGATTTTTAAAGTTCTAATTCAACAATAAGGGGTTATCACTAGAAGTCAGAAATAGTGGTTACAAGAACAGAATGGGCCAACTAAAATCCATGATCGGGGTTTTACATTTTGACCCAGCAAATTGATTATTGTTTTTTAACTTTCTTTGTTTCATTTTTGCCTTTTATTATTCTAATGTGTGTGTTCCCTTTTCAGAAGGGACTAAGGTACTAAGCTTCCATCCCACACAGATTCTGTTACACCTTGTAATAGGGCTCTATAATTCCAGAGACTTCTGTGTAATTGGAAGGAGCAGATTACTTTTTGTCAAATTACATAATAGCCCAGTAATAATCTATGAGCAGAACTGTGTAATAAACAATATTTTCTTTTTCCTTTCTGATGGCGAGAAGTTGTAAGTTTAAGGTCTCCTTTGACCAAGCCGTGTGATATATGAATTCTCCGAAGAATTGCCGATGAATAGAACATTCTGGGGAGCTGTTGTGACAGCTGTGAGGAGTAGCAGGCTCCCTGTATCAATGACAAGTGTCGGAGAGTGTTCCATTTTGGAAAGTTCAGTTTATGGGTCATCTGTTGGGTAAAATAATATCACCCTCATATGTTAAAGGAAGGCTCACGTATATGACCATTTCAACCTTTTGAGTGGTAAGGAATATGGAAAGACATAGAGGAAATCCGCCGGTTAAAGAAGTCATCATAGTTTAGACAGATAATTTGTAAAATTTGAGGACGTCTACAACTAAGAGCGACGCCTGGTCTCTTTTGCTGGTAATATAGCAGTATTTTCAAAATAACAGGCTTTTCAGTAGGTAATGTATATCTATTCTGAATCTCCACTCATAAAGCAGATGTATACTCACAATAAAAAATATAATTCAAAATATAATTTACTGCTCTTCTCTGGAATCATATGAGAGATTCCATATGTATCTACCAGTCTTACTTGGGCTAAGTGCAGTATTGTGAGAGGACTCTGGGGGTGCCATATACACCATATATGTTTTTCAATGGGAAACATCTGTGTATTTTTAAATATATATATTGTGAAAGATCGTTGTCTCTCGTTGTCATTGTGAAAGTAGTCCATATGCGGCAGTGAAAGGGTCTGCTGGTGTATCTTGGAAGGATTCCAGGGTATTGTTGGACAGAAACTATAGGTTGCTGCCCCGTTTTGTCATGGTTTTGGTCACAGGGATCTGGATTCTGGAGTGGGGAATGAAAGGAACTGGGTGGGCCTTCCCATTATACCAAGAAACACCTGCTAGACCCTAATGCAATTGCCGGGTGTGTCTCCACAAAAGGAGCAGAGACCAGTCAGTCAGTGCTTCCTGATGAAGTGGAGGTGGAGCAGCAGATACCAGGGGGTACACAGGGAGTGTGTAGACCAGGCTGGGGACTTCTTGGAGTCAGGCTGTCCTAACCTTTGCCTAAGCTAAAGAGGAGAGCCCGTGTTGGACCTTTTGCAAGCCAGGACGCTTGGCATTTCCAAAGATGTTTGTGTTGTTGATTAAACCCTTCGAGGGTCATTTCTGTTTTGGACTATATCAATAAATACGGGCAGGAGCCCTAAAAACAACCTGTTGTGAGGTTTGCTGTGATTGAGAGCTCCCATTTGAGGCTGAATCCCCACAATATATATATATATAATTATATTGTATATACTGAGCATGATCAGGTCTTCTTCTGGCTGTCATTGATCTGAGAGATGTTGGGATTTTCCTTTGATGTTGAGCTGTATCATCAGAGAGAAGGCGAAAGGAGGAGCCGCAAGGGATATTCAGGGTTTACTCTTTTTTTAGATAGATGAGTGATCGAGTGCAATGTGATGACGTCTTCATGCTGCACTCCATCGCTCAGACTATCGGTGGGCACCCTTTGTGTGCTGGACGTTTGTTTGGATGGGGACATCCACGGCTAAGTGTGTGGGGGCCTTTAGTGTTGTTTTTCAGGGTTGTGTTGTGTATGCTGCTATTTGCTTATATGTTTCCCTAATATCAGTTAGTTGGATGCATAAAAATGAACGTGATGTACCATGTTATTTACGTGACACTGGATGCGTCAGTTGAAAGTCATTGAGCACATCGAAGTGACTTGTACAATTCTCACCTGTTTTTCTTTAGGGCGCGCTTTGTACACATCACACCTATTGTTTTTAAATGGGTGCATTATTACCACGTTTCGAGATTACGGACCCTAAAACCCGGCCCAGACACAATGCACGTGTAATGGTTACATGTCCATAACGCCAAATGGGCACTGAGCTTAGATTTAAAATTAATGTCAATAAATATTAATAAAAAAGTTGTTCTTTTATATGGAAATTAAAATTAATATAAATACTTACTATGGTTAGTTCCTAGTTAGTACCCTATGTATTTTAAGTCGTTTTACTGCTATTCCACCATTCCCAATTAGAATGCTGGTGTGTGCATAAAAATAAAATCTGTAAGCATGCTGTATTTTTACTCAAATGTTTCATACTTAGTTTAGTATAGGTATTTAGTAAAGATATTGGTTAGTATCTGAGGCCTCCAGGTCTGATGGGTAAGTTCCCATCCACTGTGCTGTAATGCCAACGCGAATTGACACTCCCCACTGGCCATTTTGCATTCCAAATACACGAAGTGACGCTCTGCGACGTCATTTCCAGGATTGCGGATCTAAAGCTGGCCATACACCTTCAGATTTCCTGTCAGATTTCCTTCAGATCAGATTTTGTTTTACCAAAACCATGTAATATGAGGACCTTTCTACACCTTCCAATCACTATGTATTCTATCAGGGAGGACACTATACTACATGGTTGTTGGTAGATCTGATCTGATCTGAAGGAAATCTGACAGAGAAATCTGAAGGTGTATGGCCAGCTTAAAAGGTTGAGAACCACTGATCTAAAGAAACACTTCGAGGTTTGGATTTTTGTTTACTAAAGATGTTTATTTGGCCTGTACCCCCCAACCTCCCTTTTGTGAGACATATTCTCAAGGTAGAGTTGTGATGTTGCTGAAATTTAAGAAATGTCAAACTGAGCAACTGGCCCCCTGAATAAGTGACCGGCCTCACAGATGCAGATTACAAGCAGCTCTGCTATAGTACGTAAATTCCCATTCACAGATTACTTCATGGATGAAAGCCTCTAGCTGGGACAGATTTTAAGATTTGGCAAATGTCAGAATGGCGTGGCTGATGAGTAATGAAATGATAACATATCGAAATGGGGTTCATTATCCAAGCCAATAAACAGGTCTTAAATCTCAGTGTAGGAGATGATAGGCTGAGTAATAAAAAAACAAACTCTTGAGATAAGTTAGGATTGGAAATGAAAGGTTAGAAACATTGTTTCTGGAACAAGCAGAATCTAAAATTCCTTTGCAAACTATCCCGTAAAGAGCACCTGTTGTGTAAAGGTTACCACTATGTGGATAAAAGTATTTCACTTACTGAATTCAGAGGTTCATAACCATTGCTCCTGATGTATAGAACCAAGCACCTAGTCATGCAGTGTGCATTTACAAACATTTGTGGAAGATTGGGTCATTCTGAAGAGCTCATTGAATTCTAGTGTTGCACCATCATTGGAGTCTCCCTTTGAATTAAGTCAAACATTTTCCCTTACATATATCTCTCTATGTCAACTGTAAGTGGAATTATTGCATGGGGAAGGTGTTCAGACAAAAATTCAGACCATACAAAGTATGTAAAAGTTGCCAATGCCCAGTGGATGGATGTTGTAAAGCATGCTGCCAATGGACTCTGATAAAATATATTTGTGTTCTGTGGAGTAATCTTTTCTCTGGCAGGACAACTTTGCGTTTATCTGAGTATGTTAACTGGACTGCATAGGGCCAAGTGTAAAGTAAGTCAGTCCCTTAGCTCCAGTAAGTAAGTACCTTAGGTCCAGTGAAGAGACATCTTAATTCTTTAGCATGCAAAGACATTCAGAAAAAAACTATTCTTTGAACTTTGTGGCAACAGTTGGGTTAGGCCATTTTATTTTCTGGCACATACGTGTACCTGTGCACAAAGCAAGGTCCATGTAGAACAGGGATGTGATGTGCACAGTGGGCCAAATGTTAACATTTAGATGAAGTCGCTGGCCAATCTTGATATTTATTTAAACATATGATTACTCTGCAGGCCAATTTTGTAAGTGTATGCTACAGAGATGGGGGCAAACATGGACTACAAATAAACTGTACTGTTCATACAGTGTGTATAGTCCATATATGCCCTCATCTGTGTGTACATTGTGTACTTTGCCTTCCTCCAGACCAATCCCCTCTCACCAGCTCTGCCTTCCCTGCAGCCCTTGTATCAGGTGCACTAACCATGCCTCTGTCCTCCAACTCTGGGAGAAGAGAACTACAGATTCCAGGATGAAGGGGCGTTCAGTTAACTGGTAGGGGAGGGGGTCTGCTGGGAAGGCAGATTTGTCGCTGGCTAAAAATATTTGCTGGCCAAATTTGGCCCCCGGGCCATAGTAATGTGATATGATGTAGAGAATTCAGCCCAAAAACACCTAACCATTTTGATTCTTATCCCAAAGTCTCTTAATAAACCTACATTTTGCTCTCCTTAGCAATTATATATAAATTTTCCAAATGCTTCTTTATTTTATTTGTTTTTTCTTTTACATAAAATGTTGGTTTTATTTCATTATTAAAGAACTTTGTCACAAGTTTTTTTATTAAGTTATGAAACTTTGGACAAATCCCTTAAAAAAATATCTAATTTGTTTTTAAATGATCCTAAGTTAACCTTCTGAGTGTTTCATTCATCATGAAACTCAGCCCCAGTTAACTAGAGCCACGCTCTAGGTCTCGCCGTCTTCTTAAGGCTTCCGGGTCTGCCCCCGATCGCGTCACCGGTGACGCGAAGGGGGCGGGGGTAGGCGGCATATTGTGCTCTGCCGCGATTGCCCGTGACACGGTTATGAAAAAACCGTGCCATGGGCGAAATGCTCAGGAGGTTAAAAGGTGGTAAACCTCTTATTTTCATGTTTTTTGTATTTATATGTTTTTGTTTATTGCTTTAAAACCTAAGGCTGAGTCTACAGCACATTTTTTGGAGCGTTTACAGTGCGGAAAACATGCCAAAAAACGCATCCCATGCATCTGGATTGGACTGTCTACATTGGTGCGTTTTGGGTGCGGTGCATTTTTGAAAACGCCAAGCCGGGCGTTCTGACCAAAATGCACCAAAAACGCACAGAAAACGTGCTGTGCTGATTTAGGGCGTTTTTGGTGTGACCCAGTGTAGACTCAGCCTAAAGCTTCAAGCAACTCTTTGGAATACCTCTAAAATCAGTTCTGCTTCTTTATTGTAAGTAATAAACATGTTGTTTTCTCATATAGGAGATGGAGAAATATGAAGTTGGCTTTTGAGTACATAGTTTGGGGCTTAAGTTATCTGCAGGTAATCCATAAAACCACTTCAACTAATTTGGGTTACATTTACATGTGCACGTTTGACTGAACACTCCTGTCTGTGAGTGTCTGCACTTGGGGGTGTTTCGATAATGCCCCCATGACAGGTCTAACGGGTGAAAATGACTAATGATGCGTTGAACAGGCGGTTTCAATGAGCCTTTATTTGCTTTTTCAAAAATTCAGTCTCTGTATTTCAATTGCTCAAAAAGATGTATATAAATAAGGATGAGTAAAAGCAAATCATAGACCTATTAAAGACTTAAAGCTGAACTCTGGGGGGCAAAAATGGTTTTCCCTTACCTCATTGCTAAGGCTGTGGCTCTAGGTACAGTTCAGGGCTAGGGGTAAAACTTAGCTTACCCCTTGTTCCGCTGGTGGCTCCTCTTCAGCCTGGTACTTAGCAGTCGCTAATTATTTAATCTTTGAGCAGCGGTAATAGTGCAGAGCCAATTTAGGGCAATGCAAAGGAAGATGCAGAGAACCTTCACTTAACCCGAAGTTGCAAGAGCAAAGATCAATATGGTGCCATAAGGAGTGAGGGACCAACTCGATATTTGAGCCGTCCGATGTTCCCGGCAGCAGGGTGATGATGTCTTGATGCTGCTGTCAGATATCGGGTCTCCATGCAGCGGAGATCAGCCGTGATTAATGGTCATGTCCGATATCCCAGTTTTCGAGCACAGGCATATGATATGGGCCAGATAAATAGCTGTGAGCGTGCATGGCGCTCGAAGCGGCCATCAGTCTAGTCTGGCCTATATCTTCATGTGTGTACCCTGCTTACTCCATAGAATGTTTTTATGTCCAATGGGGATATGCGCATGATTTGCATATGTTAAAGACAAAGGGGGTGTCTTAGTGGAATATGGCAATAACATGCCCGCTTTATACCTATAGACATCACATGGAAAAACACGCTTGATAAATAAGGAATGCACATTGATTTTCAGTCTCTGCAGAGTCTCGCACAATGTGGGGTCCGTATTGTTATTTACATGACACAACTCGACACTTGCGAGACAGAGGAGTCTTAGCCCATTGTTAACACTGGGAGAAGTCTTGCACATGTTATTTTCCTCCATGTTTGACCCATGTAGTGTAGACAAGCCCTAAAAGTCTCTCCTCTAAAGTATATATAGTAAAAGTATCACCTCTAACAATGGTATTGGTTTAAATCTGTCTGGCCTTTTCTTGAATTAATGTACCTTTTTCCTGCATGCTGGCACTTTCCTCACACACACACAGCTTAGAGACATGAATGCAGATTGCCCTGCAGCCCCCCCCCCCCTACCTTCCCTGTGTGTGAGCAAGAGGAGATGCAGAGAATTGTGCTCTCTAGTGACACTATTTTCGTGGCTGAAATTGGGTACTGCAGGGGATTTTCATTTGAACACATTAAATATTTTTTATTCTGGTTTTCCTGCTCTAAAAACTGGGTGTGTCTTATGATCAGGTGCGGTTATAGTTTGAAAAATACGGTATATAGTGGGGTTTCTGTGTGTGCATTGGAAGTTGTTTTGTTGTTTTTATGTAGATGTTTATTCAACATTCTATGAAGTTGTTTTTGCATTCTACATGATATCCATGGTCCGCATGTTATTTACTCACCCCCCCCCCCCCCAACTCCAATTTGTCATTCTTTCCATAGCTGTTCCAATCACTAAAAATGTTTTGCATATGATTCCCATACTAAATGAAAACCTTTTTTTCCCAGACTCTTTTCAGATAATCACACACATAAATACTGAAGCATTTCTGGTATTATCACACGTTTCTTAGCCTGAAAGGTTCACACAATTCCTAGGTGGCTAGTAAACTGACTTACCAGAGCAATTAGAAAATGAAAAAACATAAGGAGTGATGGATGTTTGGTTTGGATAATATTTCAATGAAGTTGTAGAAGTCTGTGCCAGAGCGTCTTCTGAAATCAAAAACTGATAAAATGCTTTTTATTGAGATGAAAAGTTGTGAGTTTTTCCTGTTAAATCAAGAATCGGGCAATTCTTATCGTTTTGTTAACTTTTCAGTTCTTTGCGTAATCTTGGCTTTTGTCATCCTTGCCTCTTGAGGGTGATATTGTTTTTTTTTTCTTGCGTTTGATAAAGGCAGTTGGATGTGTTGGGTAGTAGATTTAATAAGATTTAGACTAAATGATTTCAGGACACCAAGGGAATGATTCTTTTTATTATTATTATTTTTATTATAAAAAATGGTTTAGAATGTTTAGAACACAGTAAATCCATTTTAGTTTTTTCCTATGCTTAAAAAAAATCAATGAATATGTTTTAAAGTAATAGAATATATCAATGTGACTATTTGTGCCAATATAGTCTAGTCTCATGCTTGAAGCCTTAAGCTGGCCATACACCTTTAGATCTCTCTGTCAGATATCCTTTAGATCTACCAATAACTAATGTAGTGCCGGGTCCTCTGGGATTGAACACAGGTAGACTTGATGGTTTAGAAGGTCCCTCATATTACATGGTTTTGGTAAAAAGGAGATCTAAAGGAAATCTGACCGAGAAATCTAAAGGCTTTCTAAGATGAGATTAATTTCTGTACATTTAAAATAACTTTTTTTGGATAATGGCCCTATAAATGATCAATTGAATAGAATAAGCCATCAATTTTGTTAACATTTTTAAAATATGCACATGATTGACCAAGATTCCATGCTTAAATCTGGTCAGTCATGACTTTTAGAAATTACATGTTGTCGATATGCAATGCGGTGTGGTTTGTGGTTTATTTCCTTTTTTTATTGTATTCTCCTGCAGTTGTGTATCCTAGACATTCCATTAAAAGTACTAAAGCTAGCCATACACGTTACGATTCTACTGAGATGCAATCGTAACATGGGATCACAAAATCGTTTATCAATCGTACGATAATTGCTGTCCACTTTGGAGAACTTATTCCTTCTCGATTTTAGCCCTTACCGATCGAGGGTCCCCATCCAAAATAACAGCAATCGACCAAAAAAACTACATGTGCGATCTCCTTTGTTCATTTTTTCTTTAATTTGTTGATCACTCACAGTGTGTGGGAATCGATTCCTGAATGTTCGACCAGGCAATGATGCATGTATGGCTACCTTAACACATGCAAAATGTGATTTTTAAAAAGGTACCACCGTAGTGTAAATGTTGTACATGTTTGCTATGGGAAACCCATGTATCTTTTGGATTGAATACTGTGCGCTTTGCCAAAGTTGAACAGCAACGCTCACAGTGTAAAAGGGCCCTTGACCCTTTATTTTGAGATGTATTGTTCCTCTCCTAATTGGCTGTGTGGCTCATGGCCATAAATATAAATCTCTATATCATATACAAAAAACAAGGTATAGGAGCACCCTAACCCATATATGCTACCAACATCCCAAATATA
>CM070036.1:17888030-17950723 GCA_036250615.1 Ptychadena robeensis | reverse complement strand
CATGAAGAGAAACATAGAAGTGTTAATGTAGATAAAGACCAGTTGGCCCATGGAGTCTGCTTCCATTACCATTACACTTCCACTATTTTAAACCTTTTTGACTTAGTATAGATCAGTGATGGCGAACCTTTTGGAGACCGAGTGGCCAAACTGAAACCCAAAGCCCACTTATTTATTTCAATGTACTGGCATGGCAATTTAACCTAAAGGTATGCATACATGGTTCAATTTCTATGTTAGATTGACTTAAAAAATGGATTATTTGAATTCTTTTTTACTCATCAAAAGTGTTCAAAATGGAACATTAAATCGATCTAGCAGTGATCAGACATGTTATTACATTTAAGTTGATTGTTAAAAATTTTGATGGGATCTCTAAACATTTCTATTGATTTGTATCCGAACGGTTTATGGAGCATGCACGCAGGTTTTAGAAAAGAAATCGATGTTTGGCATTATATAAGACTATGTGTCCAGATATTTCACATTTCTCACACTCCTATCTTTTTCCCCAGTTATTCTTGTTTTTCTCACCAAGTTGACCTTATTTTATGCTATTAACTTTTGCATAGGCTCAGAAAATACAACTCTCCCCACTGTCCTCTCTTGTTTTAGCATAAGAAGAGAAACATAGAAGTGTTAACTCAGGGAGAATGCCAAGGACGTTAACTCGGGTTGTGTTATATCCATCATGAAACTCAAGCCAAGTTAACTGCGGGGAAACTTACCTGTCAGCCGGATACCCCTGTCAATTCTCTGGATCTGCATAGATGCTGATCCTTCTGGGTCGACCCCTGAGCGCGTCACCCGAGTGTGCCACGTGCGTAACGCCAAGGAGGTTACTGTAGATAAAGGACCCTTCTTTACATCTTTACATCATTGTTTAGTGATGATACCATGCTCGGGGGCGTTGCAATTAAAGTGGGGAACACATGCATAGATATGGGCCAGATCAATGGCCACTTCGAGCGCCATCTCTCTGGCCCATATCTAATGCAGACATCGTTGTTTTTTTCCGAAAAACAGGGATATCGGACATGACCATAAATGACGGTTGATGTCCAGTGCTTTGCATAGAGACCGTGCGGGGTCTCTGTAGTGCTGTGTCTCCAGCTCCTCCGATATCGGGCAGCAGATCGATCCGTGTGTTTCCAGCTTAACTCTCAAAGTCGAACAACTCAGTTCAATTTCTATGCTCGATTGACAAGAATCAATCATTTGCAAATCAATTCCTTTTTTTATCTGAATTGATCCATCAATAGTGATGAAAATGGAACATAAAATCGATCTAGCTGTGATCGGACATGTTAATTAATTTGGAGTGGATTGTTCAAATATTTGATGGCATTTCCATCTATTTGTATCCAAACGGTTTATGGAGCATGCACACAGGTTTTATAAAAGAAATCGATCACATTGTGTGCTGGTACGATCGATCAATGTTAGACTGACATTCAATATTTAAATTGCACAAGCAGCTGGAATCAAAACTCAGTGGGGCAACATTGTGTTTATGGCTACCAGCTATACACACGGAAGTATGTTAGAAGCATTAACTACTGTATCAGTAAAAGGTTAATTTTGTATTTTTGCAACTTCTTATTTTAACCCTTTTGTACCCACATTTTTATCTAAATATTAAATATACTGTACAGAGACACTGCTGTGTCTCCAGCTCCGACGATGCTTTGCATGGAGAGCCGCGGTAATGTCTGATATGCCTGTTTTCCAGTGGAAAATTGATCGATCCCGCTCAAAAACAGGAATGGGCGCATATGGGCCAGATAGATGGCCGTGAGCGTGCATGGCCCATAACTATAAGTGTTTTCCCTGCTTTAGACCTTTCTTTATAGGTAAATTTGTTTTGTAAAGAAACACAATATGCCAATTAAAGTCTAAAGCTGGCCATACACCTTTAGATCTCTCTGTCAGATATCCTTTAGATCTGCCAACAATAGGTTCCTCTGCGACTTGATGCTTTAGAAAGTCCCTCATATTACATGGTTTTGGTAAAACAAAAGGAGATCTAAAGAAAATCTGGCAGAGAAATCTAAAGGTGTATGGGGGCCCTTAAGCCCCCCATACACCTTACAATCTTACCATTTGTTCTACCAAAACCATGTAATATGACCTTTCTAAACCTTCCAATCACTATGTATTCTATCAGGGAGGCCACTGTACATAGTTGTTGGTAGATCTAAGGGAAATTGTATGGAGTGATCTAAAGGTGTATGGGGGGCTTTATATCTAAGATCTATATATGGGAAATGGTTCTTTCTTTCTATTGGTGAAGGGTTATATCTATTGTCTAGGGTTATTATTGCACTCTTAAGTTAGCCACACACGGTTCGATTTTGGTTCAATCGATGCTCGATTAGATGAATTTTTTCATCGATTGAACGAAAATCGAGAAATGCCCACATGGTACGATCGACGATAATTGTTCGATGAAGGCAGAAAAATTGATCGAATTTTGATCGGACATGTTGGAAACTTGATAAACCTTTGCTTAATTTCTTGTGATCTAGTTTAGTCTGTCCAAAATTACCCAATGGGGATGCAACAATGAAAGACTAACTTGTAGTCCTTGAAATGCACTGTCGCTGGTGCGCAAGCTGATTCACGGAGAGGTTAAGAAATTTGAGAGATATTCTCTTACTGACCATATGTGTAGCATACCTCTGTTTACTATTCTTTCATATAGGGAAAAAAATTACAAAACAACAAAATTGTGTACATATGATTTGAAAGCTAAGTACCCTTTTTAAATACATTCGTAAATCTGACTTAATCCTAAACTAGCACTGACTGAGGAACGTAATGTTGGTACTGATAGGTATGGACTGATTCTGGTAAAAGATTCTGGTAAAATGTAGTTTCCTGACAGAAGTGCAAGAAGAGGTCACAGTAAACTATATACTGTACTGTATACACACCATTATTTAACCCCATATTTCTAGGGTGGCTGCAGCAAATACAATACAGTGTATGCATGACATAACTTTTATAAGTTTAAACTGATTTCTTTTTACCTTTGCCTGGTTGCTTAATATAAATGTATGTGTATAAAATTGTGATATATGCTGCCTATTTTTGTGTGTATATCGGTTCCGGTAGCCGTTGAGACAAACCTGAACTCCGGACAAACTGGGTTCGTCTCAAACTCTAAGGAGGTTAAGCTATGTACACACAATCAGTTTGTATATGATGGTATAATGGAGCAGAAGCGCAGGCTTTTGCGAAATGATTTGTTTTGTATCGATTACACTGCGCTGGTGCTATGGATTGATATTCAACTGACAATCAAATTATTTTAATCAATTATTTAGAAGATCGATCAAGCAAAATTTCATTTGTGCCTTCCTATAAAGAAGTACCGTATTTTTCGGACTATAAGACGCACCGGACCATAAGACGCACCCAGTTTTTAGGGCAGAAACTCCAGAAAAAAAAGATTTAATACGTTTTCACATCAATTGGGATAATGCAATGGATGCAATATTCAATTCAGCCAGCAGGTGTCACTAGCAGCAGTACACTCTCAGCACAACACGTCACACTACACTGATCTGTTCAGTGTTCTGTGTTCAGCCCAGCATTTCTGCATCCCCTGCACCCCGGCCAAGCCATCCATAGCCGAACTGAACACAGCCCACAGCTCTCCTCTGTGTTCTCCTTGGTGGGGATGCAGGGGATGCGGCATTTAGATGGAAGAGCCGAACATCAGATGTTTCTTCTGAAATGACAGCTGCCGCATAAGACACAGGCACTTTCCCCCCTCAATTTAGGGGGTGAAAAGGTGCGTCTTATGGTCCGGAAAATACGGTAATGAAATTATGCAGATTGCATACAAATCCATCAGTGTTAAGCTGGCCATACACCTTTAGATTTCTCTGTCAGGTTTCCTTTACATCTCCTTTTATTTTACCAAAACCATGTAAAGGTAGCCATACACAGGTCGATTTTCCACTAGATTTTTGACCGATCAATCACTGCACGCGTTCACGAGATCGATGATCTCTGAACAATCGACCAAACAATATCGGAATCTACTAAAAATTGGATCGGACATTGAACCAACATGTTTGTTTTTTTTGGTCGATCGTTTGGCAATCAGAGTACGTTGGTGGACCCACAGCCCTATGCAGCAGCCTTTCAGATTGATGGATTTTGTGGAATCGGCCATTTTGGAGATCGGCTCATGTCCAAATCGACCACAAATCAGATTCACAAGGTGGTGTTTCGGATTGGCAATTGATCGCCTTAATATAAGGGACTTTCTAAACCATCAAGTCTACCTGTGTTCAATCGCAGAGGACTCGGCACTATATAGTTGTTAGATCTAAAGGATATCTGACAGAGAGATCTAAAGGTGTATGGCAAGCTTTATATTGTATCGCCATCACTTATCTGAAAATTGTATATAGCTGCAATATTAGAGCCTGTCTACACTACGCAGAGCAGGCAGCGCCCATTTAGAGACATAGGGTTATGCATAGTGTCTCAGAAATTGGCAGCAGGTGTGATGGAGGGATTGGCAGAGGGACGAAAGACTGGACAAACTTCACTCCCTGTGTATGTAGATTTTTTGGGGGGATGTTTGTAGAATTTCCAATATGTACAACTGCCACGTTAAAGCTAGCCACACACGGTTCGATTTTGGTTCAATCGATGCTCGATTAGATGAATTTTTTCATCGATTGAACGAAAATCGAGAAATGCCCACATGGTACGATCGACGCTAATTGTTCGATGAAGGCAGAAAATCGAATCGAATTTTGATCGGACATGTTGGAAAATCATTGTCGATTGTGCCAAAATCGTTTTATAATCGTCGATGTTTGTGGTGTTTCTCCTGGATCGATTAGATTAGATATACATAACATAGACCACTTCAATCTGGAATTCAATCGTTTCCATACCAAAATCGACGATTTTAGTAATATTTTGGAATCGAAATCTCACCACAATCGCAAACTCAATGTGGGGTGTATGTTGATGCGATTAAGATCGATTTTCGATTAGACGATTGAATTCCTCGATCTAATCGAGCATCGATTGAACCAAAATTGAACCATGTGTGGCTAGCTTAAGTCTACATTTCTTTGAATCAATTGATTCAAAAGTTGAAATACTTCAAACAATGTAAATGGCCAAAAGGTGTGAATATTTACAGATGTGTTCTTAACATTTGAATGTGCTGCTTGTATGGAATCATGTTGTGTCTTTTCTGTGCTGTACAAATGAAACCTTCTTAAGCACACGCTCCTGACCCGTTTTAACCTTTTCTCTCCGTTAGCACAACTTCATGTTCTGCGTAATGATTTGTAACATATTGTTCGACTTCAGGTTTTTTTTTGGACCTTAAGAAAATCACGTCTTTGTGACTGATCTTTTGGAGAGGAATCGGGCTACTCACGCTCAATTATAGCCTTCTGTGTTAAAACAACATTTAAAATCCGTTGTAGCTGTTAAAAATGAGCTTAAGCTGGACTTTAGTGGTCTCAAAAGCCCCCCTATAACAACATCCAAAAAGAATTTTAGCCATTGGCCCAATAAAAGCGTTCCATCGAGCAAAGAACCAGCCAGGTTACGTTTCCTGAACTGTTAAGGTAGCTCCAAAAATCCTTTCTTTTATTTAGTGTTCAGAGGGGAATGCTGGGAAAGCTCGGAGCTGATATGTTGTGGCAAAAGACAGAAGGGAAAGATTTTTTTTTTTTTTTTTGTCTTTTGCTTCTCAATCTTTCACATCTGGCCATAAAATCTGTTCAAGAGTCGCAGCTTATCCTTCATTCTCATTAGTTTAAATCAAACCTTGCCAAAAACCCGTCAGGGAGTGCTACTCTTTACATCTGTATCCTACTGCAAGCTTTTGGGTGGGGGAAGCCCCCCGATAACACCGCAGCATTTAGGCCCAAAGGTCTAGCTTTGTTTTTATTTGTTTTTTTTCCCCAACTTGGTAATTTTCACCGTGGCTTAGTATGAAAGCTCTGCCCGAGTTTCCTGTAGTTATTACTCCTGCGGTTCTTGTTGTGTTTGCAGGTGCAGATGGATATGGTGTTCTTGGTTATTATAAAGTCCATGACAGATGATTAGAGGAATGTGCCTGTTCCATGCTTCGCTCTGGCTGTTTGATAAATAAATGTGTGATTCCTTTTTTCTTCTTCGTTTGTGTGAAAGGTTTGTCATTTACGAGGAGAGAAGTTGGCATTTTATTTTAGGAATTGTTTTAGGAAAACATTGGTATGTTTATTTAGCATTAGTGTTCGCTTTCCTTTTTTTAAAGATTCATATATGTGGTGGAACAGTCAAAGAAAGATCTAGATTTTTGTTGCAAAAAGATTTTCTGAGCTCGTCAGCATTAAATACATTCTGAGCAGATTCCATTTTTAAAAAATCTTGTTTTGGCTTTCTTTTCTCTCTTTTATAACTGATGGTTTATGCTTTTTAACGTATCCTGCCTTAATCTCCCCCCATACACCTAAAGCCTGCCATACACCCACTGAGCGAGGGTCGATTTTGCCGCCGACCGATGGGCGTGCGCGCTCACGGCCGTTGGTCGGCGCCAAAATTGGCCACCGATCGGGGGTGCCCACATGGGGCGACAGATCCCTGCCGCCCTACAGCTCGGCCGGCCAGAGAACGGACATGTCCGATATTCTCTGGCCGATGCCAGCCGTCGTCTTCATTGAGGGTAACGGCCGGCACGCAAAGGGTGCCTGCTGATTCTGTCATCTCTGGAGAGCACGCTGCTTTCAAGAGCTGATCTAAGCAACTCTGTCAGCCCCCACTCGGTGTGTGTGTGTGGGGGTCTTTACAATCTTACCAACCAATTTCTGTACAATACACTTTTGTTCTACCAAAACCATGTAATATGAGGACCTTTCTAAACCTTCCAATCACTATGAATGCTATGAGGGAGGTCACTACGCCACAGTTGTTGGTAGATCTAATGGAAATTGTATGGAGTGATCTAAAGGCTGCATTTTTAAAGTACTGTGTTTTCTCATAGGAAAGCATATGTGCGATAACATAAAAAAGTTCATGCCTTAAAAAATATCATATAGTGTGAAAGGGCCCTTGGCCAATTCTCCACTCGGTCAAAACTCCTGTGTTCGGCGCACATCTAACGCACAAATTCGCGTGTTTAATATTTTTAATTGTCGTATATTCATAGATGTGTGAATAGGGGTCATGTCACTCATAGGGCCATTTCACATTATATGCATTGTGTTTTTTACCGCACGCATCTTTTTTACTGCGTGCATTTTTACATAGACAACCAATGTTACCATTCACACTGTATGTGTTGCGTTTTTAAAATCTCACTGCTGTATGCTGCTCACTGCTATATGCATTTTCCTGCATTTTTCATTTATTTGTTCAAAAACGCAGATGTAATGTGAAAAACTCATGCATTTTTGTATATATACTGAAATGCATGCCTTTAAAAAAAACGCATATAGTGTGAATGGGCCCTCAACATGGCTGACTGAGTTACCCTGTGTCCGTGTGTGCTAGCTTGTCCATTGAAAATATGTTGGATGCATTAAAAAAACGCGTGTATGATGTGTTTTTGCCATATGACTCAATGGTTCTTTTCTATTTACGTTGCGTTTTTTATTGAATTATCGCGTCTTTTAGTGCTGTGGAGACTTGGCCTTAAGACAATAGTTGGCTGAAACAATGTATCTTGATTGTCTGGTGGTCTTCTATGGGGGAATACAGCAGGGGGTCCACTTGCCAATTCATAGAACATAGTGTACAGCACAGGATCTATACCAGTGGTGGGCAAACTTTTTGACTCATGGCCACATTGGCTACTTACATTTGATAAAGAGGCCGGACCAAGAGCCTGTAATTGCCGACCCCCCTTATGTGTACCAATGCATCCATGCATTTCTGGCTTCACTGATGATGGTGGTGATGTGTAATAGGCGACTTGTGGCAGGGACGCTGTTATCTTTTTTTATTTTTTTGTTTCCTGCACTTCCAGAGAAATGCTCATTCATTGCAATGAGCGGAGATAATTCCAAGAGACTGCCTGTTGTCACCATGAGGATGCGCTCAAGATGTCATTCTCACGTCACTAGGCATTATGCAGAGAACAAGCAGAGGGGAGCACCGTTTAAACAATGTGACAAAGGGCCAGAAAAGAAAGCTAAACATGCCACCCCTAGCCCTTAGTTTGCCCACCTCTGGTGTAGAACGATCGTTTCTAAAATGTAAAGAGTGAACATAATTTTAGTAAGGGTGCACAGACTTACACATACTTAGAAAAAGTTTTTAAATATGTGTATATTTCTTTTTGCCTGCTTCAAAATTGTTTACAAAGTAGTTGTATTGTGAACAAAGGCCTTCACATAGAATAGACTGACAAATTTGTAACTGGGTAAGCCATGCTGTGTTCTGGAACCTGCCCTAATGTGCAGCTTCCTGGTGAGATTGTACAAATATACAATTGGGCAGAATGACACCACAAGCGGCTGGCTTCGCTTCCTCGTTGTCTGTATACCATAGTGTCAAAAAGAGCCGCAAATTTATTTTTATTTCTCAACCCAAGGTTTAACTTTACAGCGGCAGACCATTAGCTTGGCATAACTATCCATCTAAGCAATTTTATTCCCTAATTAGCAGTTTAGCCTCCATAATTAAGACTTCCTGAATGGCTCTGTAGAATGTGGCAAGTGTTGTGGGATGTGGACCATTTCGAATAGGGACCTTCATTACCTGTCTCTCTGGGCTTGTCACCATTTGTGGGGTCTTCTGTAGGAACGTATGATATGCATACTTTATGGATCGCCTAATGTATAATTGGAATGCCTTTTTCTTTTTTTTTTTTTTTCATGTGTTTATTGTCATCTAGTGTAAGTCAGATTTATGGCAGTGCAGTAGTTTTAGTACGTTTTGGCCAAGCCGTTTTTAATGACATCACCTTGATCTATATTCAGTGTGTGATTTCAGTTGGTCCCAGTTTTAAATATTTTCATAATTATGCTGGTTTTGGCAGTTTGCTTGGAACTTTTTTTCACATCTCTTTAATGAACATGTTTTACCTCTGGGCTTATGAGACAAGCTCAGAGTTTAAGAAATTAATAGTGTAACTCTAATGCTTAGATTACGCACAAATGTTTTACTGCAGTAGCTTTTTATTTTTTTTTATTCTCCTCTTTTACAAGTAAATAGAAGCTCACAGAGTGAACATTCCTCTTGGGGATACCCACGGGGTAGTCACTTAAGTAAACTGCGGCATTTGTTTTGACTAAATGTTTGTGTTTCATACTTCTTGTACTTGGTAGTTATCCTCGGTTATAGCCAATTATAACTTGAGCCGTGTTGTGTTATGCACTTCCACATATGTGTTTTGCGTTGCAAGTACCTCTTCAACTTGTTTCATGCTGGACTTTTACCAAATGGGAAAAAAATTAATGCTAGCCATACACATGCTGATAAGCGGCGATCCCTGTTGCCCCACTGCTCGGCCGGCCAGAGAACGGACATGTCCGTATTCTCTGGCCGATGCGACCGGCATCTTCATTGAAGCTTATGGCCGGCACACAAATGGTGCCAGCCGACTGAAGGGGCCCCATAATGCACCGGGGTGCAAACGTGATGACGTCATCACGTTTGCACTCCGGTGCATATCGGAGTAGGTCTGTCTGACCTACTCGGGCTGTGTATGGCATAAGTTGTGTTTATTTACATTTATTTAAAAATTAAATCACTACATTATCAGATTTTTTTAATAATTAACAGTGATGATGATGGTAAAAATACTGATGTTCATTTTCGAAAACCAAATAAAGTGAAATCATTTCCTTTGGTTCTTGCAATTCATCCCCTGCTTTGTTACCCAGCTTGGCAAGACTGAACAGCTTGAGCATAGGGCACCAGTGGCCAAGGGGTGCTTGATTGAGCTGGGCTGTGGGGAAGAGCGTAACACTGGACGCCAGGGGATGAGGTGGGGGTGCTCTGAAAGGGAAAGGCGGAAGTGACGTGCCCCACTTAAATTTTGAACGTCCCATCCTCCCTCCCTTGATGTATGCTTTGCTGTGCATTTTAATTTTGTTTTTATTTTAGCTCTAATTTCTCTTCTGCTGACCATGGCATTTAGTGCTGGAATCTTTTGTCCCAGCAGGTGGTGGGTCCTGGGTCAAGGATCCTTGGTCAAGGGTCCTGGGCAGTGCCCATAAGTAAATGGCTGTTTTAGTGGTAGTAGTGAAGTACTCATGTAAGTGCAGGCATGACATGTTTAATGCTGAGCTCTCAAGAGAGACCCACCGAGCTGGTGTTTAAGACTGGTGGCTGGTAAAGGTGATAGTGTGTGGTCATGTCTGGGTGGGCACTGCCAGGATTATTACACATTTACACATTAACTATACAGGATTTATTAAAAATCATCCACTTCTTCTGTTAAACTGTGTTCAAGAGTGTTATTTTGTTATATAACATACTTATTTTGTACACATCTGCCTAGATTCAGCCTTCCCCCACGTCAATGCCCATCACAGCATGCCCTCTTATTACATCTCCATGAACATGTTATGTAATTGGCATTTATGACATTTGGCGATTTATCCTTCAACAACCCACACTTTCGCCATTTAAAGATGTAATAAATATTCATTTCCATTCACCTGAACATCACTCTAAATGGAACCTTGTTGGAAAATAAAGGCCAATAAGCCACCACCTCATTTTGGACTGCCCTTGACCAGCTATGTTGCTGCCTGTCATGGTACCAGGATGTCGCTAAATTCTTTAGGAACCCACTAATGGAGAGCAAATTGGTACACCTAGTTAATCTTTGGCGACATGGGCAAAAAAGGAGGACCTTTTTAAAAAAACAAAACAAAAAACAATACCTTTTAGAATGGCTAATCTGTCTCATCGATGCGCCCACAAGTTGTTGGTTGTTGGAGATTCTTTGGCAATGTGCTGCAATTGTCTTTTAGCTGAAGGAGGATTCATACAGGCATTCTCCTGGTTACAGTTGGCACCTGCTTTTCCCTGTTTGCAGAAAAATCATTTTATCCCTATCAAATGCACACCTGAAAAGTGACCAGGGGCCCATAATCACACTTTTTCCCACCAGTGACACTTTTTAGGAGCGGGCGTCTGGAAATGTTCCCTTAACTTTTTTGGGGGGTTTGGGGTTATGTATGTAAAATGGACCTTGCATTAAAATAGAACTTACACAGGTTGCTCACATTCTGTTGCATTTACACATTTATGTAAAAGCTCTTGTAAATTCTATTCCACTGCACCACATTTAATCCATTTTACTAAAGCATTCCATTATTTCAACACATTTGCTGTTTATGTAATGGACATAAACCTTTATACATTCTTTGTTTTAGCTCATTCCTCATGCCTTAGATTTTTATTTCAATATGTAAATAACCATAACTGCATTTATTAGATCAAATCAACGGTGTGTATAAATTTTGCAAGACCGCAGTTTAAGGGTAGAAGAGTTTACAAAAGCGGCTTGAATGTTTTCCTTAAGCTATGGATAAAGGTGTGTGTGAGTGATTAATACCATCTGAAGGGGAACATGGAGCCAAGAATCACATCTAATGATATATGGAGAGACTTGCATAAGCCGTTGATACTTTATCAGTATGGTCCTTTTTAGCAGAACATGTGTGGATGTGTGTGTTGTTTCACTCATTTTGTTCTTGTTTTCATTAAGATTAGGCAGTACATGCCTTGCGGATAGGATTGGACTTTAATAATGTTTATTTTTTGTCCCTTGTATTTGTCTTAATTGTGCCTAGATCCTCTTCTGTATTACATTGTTCTTTACAAGGTTGAGTAGGATCACGGGTGCCTTTGATTAGAATGTATACTCTGCTTCTCGTGTTAATCCCTTACTAACCAGTTCGGCCAGACAGCAAAAAGCAAAAAAGAGGTAACATAGCACCTGCTGTAATAATACTAATGAATGCCGCACTTGTGTTTTAAACAGCTAAAAACTACATTTGTACGCACTGGTAATTGCTAGTACTAGCTTTCAGTGCTTTTTTTAAACTTTAATTTAATTAAATATATTTTATGGGAGCTCTATGTGACTATGAACAGTGTAACAGTGGTGGGCAAACTAGTGAAACATTCAGGACATCTGATTCAGGAACACAGACAGGCGTTTAAAGGGATTAAGGTGATATTTCAACTAAAGAAATGTTTACATGGAGTCTCTTTTAGGTTTCTTAGATCTCTTAAACAATTTAAAACAAAAGAACTCGACTTGTTCTTCTGCTGCTGACCTCCTTCTGAATTGCAGTTTTTTTGCCCATTTTTGGTAAACTTGTGTTCTTGTTTCATTCTCAAAATAAAAGGGTTTAAATGCGACCTATTCGAATAGGATAAATAGGGACAGAAACTTCTAACGGGTCTTTCCAATTGGTCTTTGAAGGTGAAGTTTAAGGTATTTTTATTAAGTGTAATTTATAAAGCACCAATATATTGCACACACAGCATTTTTCAGTAAATAGGGGTTAAGGCAACTTAGAAACAAATGCAAAACTATGGCACAGGAGAAAAAGAGGAGCTTACAATTTAAAGCTGGGCATAGATGGGCAGATTCCTGCCAAGCGGTCGGCCAGCAGAAAATCAGGTGCGTCCAACTGGTCAGATGGACCAGGAATCTGCTGCATGTCGTGTCACACAATGATCCGACATGCCGGTAAATTCCCGGCTGATCACATTAGTTCAGATGGGGATGACAGTCCCCATCCTAGGTAATGGCTGGCACAGAAAGGGTGCCCAGCCCATTCTCGTCACTAGCGGCCGTACATGATGATGTCATCACGGCCAGTCGGTCAGCTGAGCAGTCGACGGGAAAAAAACGACCCGTCTAATACTATAGTATACTATAGTTAGGGGAGGCAGAACTGTTGGTAACTGGTAATTTTTGTCCAAAAGCTGCTTGTGAAATAAATCGGCCGATGCAGTTCGTATCAATGAAGACAGGCGTCTTGCTGTCAGCTCTGGAGAGCAGTGTGATGACCTCATCACTGTGCACTCTAGAGCTCATCTGAGCTGGTCTGTCGGCCACCGCTCGGTATGTGTGTGGGGGCCTTTAGGATAGGGTCACAGTGGGCGCTGTAATGTTATGCGCTGCATGCATTTATTCTTATAGCAGAGAAGTCATTATGTTCATTATGACTGTTTGTTAATTGCGACATTTGAAGTAATTTTTTTTTTATTAAAATTTTTTTTTTAATTCCCATTTAAATTTAGTCGGAGTCGGTCCATTTTTTGCCGACTCCGACTCCAGGGACCCAAATATGTCTCCGACTCCAACTCCTCGACTCCGACTCCACAGCCCTGGCGCAATCCAATGGTGGGTTGAAGTGGGGACCTCCCAGGACCAATGAAACAAATAGCTTATATTGTGCAAATAATCTATATAATTCTACATCTCCAAACTGACTGTATCTGAACGGCATGCAGATATAAAACTGTGGGAAAAGTACAGGTAGTTTGTCATGTGACCAGGGCAGTGACCTGATTCATGGTTTGATTTGGGCATCTTTTTCCCAGGCACAAGTGGCTCTCACTCTGTGAAACAACTAACTAAGAAAATAATAGATTGGATTCAGGGATCTGGGTTATCGCTAAGGAACAAATTGTAAGATTGAGCTGATAAAACTGGATTGAGTTTCTAACGTTTATTTAGTCAGGTCAGCGATGTTCCCTTTCCACAAGACTCTTTAACCTCCTGACCCTTAATTGGCTTTCCTCAGCATTTGTTTGTCACTTTTAATTTAAGAAGTTGTGTATTTTAGGATGCTTGAAAGGTCTTAAGTAAAATGAATACTTACTGTCTAGTGGGAGCTTGTCTGTGTGAAATTAGGTTGTGACTGGTAGTTGTCTTATAATGTGATGTTTCCTCATGCCATCACATTAGTTAATCTTAAATAATCAACTACCCCGGCAGACAATGTTTTGAGTCCGTAAAATATACCATCATCAGAACTTATTTCTCAGTGGCAACATTACCAAGTTAAACTATTTTCCTGGTTTTATGGTTGTATAGGATTTTTTTGTCTGGAAATCTTGAGGTCTTGGGTATGATAGATAACAGTTAACGACAGTGGTGACCATCTCCAGTCTTTTATATAAACACTAATCAGAGTAATTTGTAACCTATTACTTACTTCATTTAAGCCCCCCATACACCTTTAGATCACTCCATACAATTTGCTTTAGCTTTATCTACCAACAACTATGTAGTGTCGGGTCCTCCCTGAAAGAATACATAGTGATTGGAAGGTTTAGAAAGATCCTTATATTACATGGTTTTGGTAGAACAAAAGTTGATTGTACAGATATTGTATGGTAAGATTGTTAGGTGTATGAGGGCCTTAACTGTTGTTTGATAGGTAAATGCTAGCAGTGTGTGCAGATTTTGGCCCTTGCGGATTGTATCTGAGGACGCTGATCAACAGTGTGTTTTCTATTACGCTTAAAGATCTCCTGATGTCGAAACCCTAAAGCTAGGAACACACGCATAGATATGGGCCAGATCGATGGTTGCTTTGAGCATTGTACCCGCTCACGGCCGTCTATCTGGCCCATATCTTTCATGTCAATCCCGCGCCAAAATAGGGATATCGGGGATGACCGTAAATCACGGTCTCCATGAACAGCATTGTCATCATCGCGTCATGACGTCATTGTGCTGCTGCGGGGAACCTTGAACGGCTCCTATATCCCGTGTGTTCCCTGCTTAAATGTATTTAAAACATATAGCAGATTATTTCCATTACAGTAAAGTTGGGAATACACCTTATTCAATTAGATTATATAGTTAGATTTTTATATGGAAAATTGATTTGTTGAACCTTGATCTTTTTATAAATGTACAACACGATGAGTCTGTTAATCTCCTGTTAATCATCGAATTCGAGCGGAATTGCTGTAGTGGTAGGCATGCCTTGAATGCTTCCTTGATCGGTTGGTAAAATTCATGTCTTAATTACAGTGCAATCGACTAAAATTTACATACATGTCCGATACAGTTCCCAGTTACAGTTTATAGATTCAGTCCGATATCTATATATTTTACCTTGATCAAACTAATTACAAATATTTGATAAAGTTCCAATCGAGCAAAAAAAATTATCTTTTTAGTCGATCTTATAAAAAATATCTGCACGTGTATTCCCAGCTTAAATGGCCATGTAAGTGTGCCCTAGTCTTGTGTGTTTTGTCCTACATCAATGGAAGAATAAGAGATTACAATTGTGGACATTAGAATTTGCGGTGTTTCCTTTTTTAACCTAAATATATATATTTTTTTTATTTCAGGATGATCATGAAAGTTGTGGATCCAGTTCTACCAGTCGCAGCAACACAGACAGCGCCAAGTCCCAAATTAAACCGAAGAAGATACAGCAGACAGCTCCTAGTGATCCTGACCTACCACCTGGTAATTATAGAGTGTCAGCTCAATATACTGTGATATTAGTATTGTGCAGAATTGAGAATCTTACAATGTATATGTCACAATAAAACAATTTCTTACATTTAAAATGGAATTAAAATAGGGGTCATATTCACCCCATACTCAATCCAAAAGTGTTAAAACATACCCAGCAAAAGCCCCTTATTTAAAAATGAAAAAAAACCCAGTATTTTGTAAAACACACTTTTTTTCCACCAATACCACTCAATATTTTGGAGGCGAGTGGGTTGGTCTTATTTAGTAAATACACATTCAATGCGCCCTCTGCCTCCCCAGCTAAGCACTCAGCTTTCAGCCTCCTTTAACTCCTGTTCTGCCAGTCAGATTTTTTTTTTACATATTTTTCCCACCAAATGAGATACTTCAGTTGATGGTGCATCTTTTAAGCCAGAGCGTCTTTTAAGGTCCGGGTGTATGCCATTTTCCTCTTTGCAAAGTTGATGGGGGGTTTTAGGGAATGGAAAAACATGTAGTGCTGGAGGCATTTTGGTAAAAGGGAATTACTTCCAATTTGTAGGAATAAGTGGAAATATCACACAAAGTTTGTACTAGTGTGGTCTATGAACTTCTAGTTAACTTTCTTGTGTTTGCAAAAAATAGTAAAATGCATCTTTTACTATCAGAATAGAGCAGTTAACATGCCTTGTTCTTCTCAGTTGCACAAATTAACTTTGATGTGAAGGCCGTGGGCTGATCCAGCTTTGCTTCCACCAGAAATACTGCTTCTGATCTTCTCTGAAACATGTCAGGGTTTACTGCATTTTAAGAGTTTCACAAAGTTATTTTTCACTAGATTCTAACATTTCCAAGTGTTCATACTCCTTATAAATCAAATTCTACTTTTGTCACAAGTCTGCTTGAATTATTCTTACTAGTTGCTCGTTTTGACGCGGCTCTTCCTACAAACCTATAAGATGACTTTAGGGCAGAAGGGCAGACACGGTTAGTGGAAAGGTCAGAGCATGGTGGAGAACAGAAAGTGGGATGTCTTCCGATAGACAGCTCTCACACCAAAGCCCTCTGCATTCCATCATGCTTCCCTGCTCAGAGGAGAGCTTCTTCCACCCAGACTCCTTCACATTGTGTTTATTATACTTTAACACTGCCATAGCAGCTTGACGATGATGGAATAATAGAGATACGTTTGAAAAATAGCTCTTCAGGGATCCCATGCTCTTTTCATGTGATTTATTGCAGGTCTTAATTGAAGTGCATTATCTGGCTAAAGCCCCCCATACACGTTCCGATTTTTCGTACAAATTTTGCCCGACCGATCGGGTCGGGAGAATAATCGATCGGGAGATTAATGGGATTCGGAATTATGTACCCGACCGATCCCGATTTTCTCAAAATCGGCCGAAAATCGATCGGGACCGCTTCGGACCTGTCCGTAAATTTTTGGTCGATCTGCTGTTAATAAATAGTGTCATGCTGATGGATCGGCGATAATTCGAATTCCGATTTTTCGTGCCAGCCGACCGACCGTCCATAACATTTTAGGTGAAAATCGGGTGACAGGATCGGACGAGAATAATCGGAACGTGTATGGGGGGCTTTAGATTTGCTTTACAGGAATGACCTTCTCTTCTGCCAACAGTCGAATTTCTGCCAGAAGTAGCTTTACTGTAGGGTACCTATAGGTGCAATAATAAAATTTTGGTATTAAATTCACATCATTGATCTGAGAAGTTCAGTTTTAACAGCACCATGGACATGCCAGATGACATTTTAAATACCTGTTTCAGTCCCTTACACCATCAAAAAGTGGATGTTTGAATTTTTATGGCCTTTTCCATGATCAATCTTGGATATACTGGCCTTGTGTGATTTAAATATTGATCACGAGTATAACATTGATTGACAGTGGGATCAATTTAAACACTATCAATTCCTTTACTTAGATCTGTGTTCTATAGAACGATTGCATACAAATTGATCGGAATACCTAGAAAACCTGTCAGATACTGGAATGATCGTTTGAAATTTACTAACATGTTCGATCACTTCTCCATTGAAATTAAGCTAGCCATACACGTTTAGATTATCCCATGATAGATTAAGCACAGACTGCAGTGTGATGATGTCATTACGCCGCAGCCGGCCCCTCAGAGGATCAGTGGGCAACCATTGTGTGCGGGACATTCGTTAGTAATGATATCGGATGGAAATCTACCAACATGACGGATCACTGTGTGATCCAACATGCAGCAGAATCCTGGTCAATCTCGCCAGGTGGGTGCACCATATTTTCGGCAGAGCTACTGCCGGTCGATTGGCGGGAATGCACACGGCGGTCGATCGGCCAAAAAACGGGCAGGAGTCTGCTCGTGTATGACTAGGTTAATGTTCCATTACCATCACTTTTGGTCGATCTTACCAGGTGTGTGGGACAAAATTTCCGTCTGATTGACTGATGTATAGTTTTAAGCTGAACGAAGGGAAATATTGAACCGTGTATAGCTGCTTTTTATTTTTTTCTTCACTTTATACTTTTATTTAAATACAACTTAATTTGCAGAATAGTTACAAAACGATAATGTAGATATATCAATTTATAACCATCATATTGACAATACAGATAATGTTACACATTAAAGCGGACCTACCACTAGAAATTAATCATTTCATGAATGGCACTAGAAGTGCTGATTAAAGGGAGGATTGTATAAATAAAAAGCATTTTTATGTTGCTTCTTTTTATCATATACTTCTGTTAATTACTTCTTGATAGACTGCATAATACACATGATTAGCATTATTAGAAAAGGTCAGCTTACATTTGTTTTAATTTTTATAGGTTTTGTGTAGGTTTTGATCTATTTAGCAGCACGTATGACTTGCCCCCTTGTAATGGCTGTCTTGTGGTCAAACTCAAACATAGATGGGCCAAAATGTAAATCTTTAACAAGACCACATGCCAACCTTGAATTTGAATATAATGTTCCTTCTGATAGAAGGAACTTCTAAAGCAGGCCATACACGGGTCAGATTTTCAATCAATCGATTTAAAACGATCAATTTTTTAGTCGATTGATTGAGAATTGAGTTTTGCCCACCTGGTTAAATCGACTTAATCCGATCAAAATTGAGTGAAAATTCAGTCGTTTTTTGATCGGACTGGATGGTAAATTTTGATCGGTCGATTGAAAATTGGTTCCGTATTTTGAGAACCAAGTGTGGTCAACCAATTTTTGATCGATTTTTCTACCTATTCTACCTCACTTCTGATTGAAATTTTAATCGGACTATTTTGGATCGATTATTTTGTGGATTGAAAAAAAAATCGATCAAAAATCTTGTACTACATATGGGGCATGATACAATCGACATACAATTTTATACAGACTTAAAAATTTATCGTTTTAAGTTGATTGATTGAAAATCTGACCCGTGTATGGGCTGCTTTAAGCCCCCCATACACGTCTAGATTTTTCATCCAATCAACTTCATTCAATAAATTTTTTTTGTTGATTGATTGAAAATCTATGGCAGCCCACATGGTTAGATCAACCTAAATCAATTAAAATTGGGAAAAAAATTGATTGAAAAAGGATTGGACGTGTTGGTAAGTTTTAATTGGTTGTATTGAAATTCATTACACTTTCAGTCGATTCCCAAAAAGTTGATCAAATATCTGTTACTACAGTTAACAAACATACAATCAATCACCAATTTCCCTGACCCAACAAAAATGTATCTTTTTAAGTTGATTGAACAGAAAATCTAGATGTGTATGGGGGGCTTTAGTCTGATGAAGATATATGGAAACAAGCCTAAACATTTTGCTTCAACAATATATCTGGAACAAGCAAAGTGTAATACTATAATAATACTATAACACATGTGACATCAAATGTAAAAAAAAACATCGACAGGCCAAATATAATTACACTGAGGGCCAGATTTGGCCCCTTTGCTGTAATTGAGAAGAGTAATGTGATTGAAAAGCGATTTTGGACAACCCTCTGGTGCGAGATTGTTTGCCGTGCTGAACCAGCAATTTCCCCCCCGAAATTATTAGGATTATAGTGTAGGCTTGGGGGAGGGGGTGACATGATTTTTATGAGTTTGTCATTTAGCTCTTGTACTGCAGTAAATAATGCAACTTTTAACAGTGTAGAAACAACCAGACATGTTCAAGATAGGAATGCTCTTTTCTGGATATTGCCAACTGTCAATAAAATTACAGACTGTAGAAATTCTATTATAAATCACTGTTGTCTGACCATGATGTCTTTCATTATGAGTACGCTGTTCTTACAAATACATGTTATTTGTATTTGAAGCCTGAGAAACGCCAAGATGTGCAGACACACATTACTAAAGGTCCCCACACATACAACAAGTGGCGTTCGATTTTGCCAAAATTCGCTATCAGTCGTGGGTGCCCACATTGGGCGACAGTTCAGTCGGCCAGAGAACGGACATGTCTGTAAATCTCTGACCAATGCCATTAGTCCCCATTGACACTAATGGCTGCCATTTAAAGGGTGCCCGCCGATGCTGTAAGTGATGGAGAGCAGCGTGATGGTGTCATCACGCTGCTCTCCATCACTTACAGCATCGGTCCCCACTCGATGTGTGGGGACTCCAACACAGCTCACTTGTTTTAGCTTGGCAACTAACGCTGGGCATACATGGCCAGAAATGACCAGATGGATTGCAGTGCTCATCAATATGTGCAATGAGGGCAGGCTTAAAAAATGTAAGAAAAAAATAACTTGATAGCTCTGATATGGCTCTTCTTTTGCTGGATGTGATATTCAAATGTTCACCAAACTTGTGAACATTTTTCTGTGAAGATTTGGAGATCTTCTATAAGATTAGTATTAGTCTCACCTCATCCAAGTGCATAGTGGAGCCCTATTCTAAACCCTCAAGAAGGCATCTTAGACATCTCAAATACATTAATCTTTATTTCAGCCAAAAAAGGGTGTCACCTTTGGTTCAGACATTCTGCTTCAATTCATGGCTAACATGGTACAAAAAAAAATACCACTAAGATTGCAAGCCCTAAGCCATAGGATCCCTGGTATCCACACCATGCACTGGCCAATCATAAAACAGCAGTATAACATTTGAACAAGTGGCTCTGTGTAATTTTGTGGCTATGTACCTGACCTATGGGGACTAAATGGATGGTTTGCATGGCTCTCCAATTCAACCTATTGTCCTAAAATAGTGAATAATCCTCTTATTTTTTTAAGTTTGAGGTGAAAGACAATACTTTCTGTTTCAAAAAATTGGATGTTATTTTTTTTATTCCTCTAATTCTACTGTTTTGTGGGAATGAAAGAAAGAGAAATTGAGTATTGAGTTTCAGATGGTCTTGTTTTAGAGACTGAAGCCATAAATTACTTTCAGCATCCTCAGTGCCATGTCATCGGGGTCATATCACTAGGAGAGGAGGTCAAGTAAACACTTAAATGCCCATACACAACTCTACAAAGGCCGCCCTCAAGCTATAAATTTGCACTTGACATGCTGAGTCTGTCTTAAAACCATGCTCTGAATGTCTTCCATGTTGTGTGGTTAAATTCTTTAAAAGCCAACTGCTGTCACTGGTTCTGCCATAATGATTTGTAGAACTTGCAGATCAACTCTTTCAAAGATCTTTAATTGTATTTGGGATATTTTGTGTGTGTGTGTGTGTGTTTGAATTATTACAAGCTTCTATTAAAGTCAGCAGTTAATGATTTAAAAAAAAAGGGCTGGTCTCCATTGATTCTAATTAAATTTTTTCTTGACTTAGTCTAATTGTGAGCATACAATGCAGTATTTAGTTTTTTGGGAAACACAGATGTTTAGTAAGCAGAGGTCTTTGTAGAAAAGCACAGGGAGACATCCCAGCCTACACCCTGTCTGCTAAAAAAAAAAAAAAAAAACTCCCAACTTGGGTCTTTCAGGCCATCTAAACGCAACCATTTTTGTATAGGTTTACAATTTCAAAATGTACAATATATAAGTGTGCACCTATAAGAAAGCATATCCATTCAGATCATAATTGTACAGTGTTTTAAAGCTGTTTGTGCTGTTATTATTTTTACCCCCCTGGTAGTATTGCCCATTCACCATAAAAAAAAGTGATACAGGAAATCAAAATGTATTACGATGTTTGGAGGTCCAGTCTTGCTCCCCCCCTTCACATTGATGAGGCTTTGAGGACCCAGGGCGCCTATGCCTGCATTTATATGCATGTAAATATAGAGCCCCACCTTCTCTGCATTATCACTGGCATGGAGGTGATAGAACCTAAAGGATCAATGAGGACCCCAACATAAAGGGACGCCATGGACTTGGTCTGGGACAGATAGCTTGTTATCAAACTTACCCCAAGCTACACTCGGGGTCAACACTTGGGAGGTTAAAAAAGTGGGGGGCCCTCTTTAATGTAAGGCCATTTATATGTTTTAGGGAGGCGTAGAGTCTAGTAGTTGGAATCTGCAAATAAATAAATAAAAAGGAGGGAAAATATATCTAGACCCATCCAGGTGAATTAGTACATTTGAAACTAGCAATGCAACTACATACTAATGGCGAAAATTTTTTATTATTGTCCCCTTTAGAGTTGAAGGGATATACCCAGGTTACCATATGTCACAGTGTAAAAATTGACCCAGTGGCTGGATGTGGGAGAAGCCTTTGCTGATGGATTAGATCTCTGACCAGTCAATGCTCTTCTCTTCCCATTCTCTGCTGTTCCATTCTAGTTAAAGCAAAGACAGAAAGGCAAGAAGAGCCCTTCCTTGGGTAATAAGGTTACTGCTTGTATATACGTTGTGGGGTGGCGGCAGCATGGGTGGTATATATAGAAGAAAGTCAACATTCCAATAATTTTAGCCTGCATCTGTCATAAGATGGTGGTGGCATGGGGGGGGGGGGCAAATACAGAAATCAACATTCCAAAGGGGTTACCCTGCATCTGTGAAAGATAGAGTAGACATTAGTGTCCAACAACAAATTCTATTAAAGACATGCTTGTGATCCAGCCAGTCATACGTTGCATAACTTACTCATGAGATGTGTTGTAACTTACTCATGAGATGTGTTTGACAGAGGCGTCCGATAAACCTGGACATTTCTTAATAGATTGATTTGTGTACACGTTCACCGTGATGGCATCCAGCTTTTTGAACAAGCTTCATCGAACAGGGAACCAACATGTTAGTAAACCCCTGTTCGATTGCCAACGATCACCATTGATCGAGGGTCCCTATCAAAGGAATTGAATGGGTAAGATTGCGATTGCTTGGCCTCCATACGAGTGAGCTCAAGCGCGGTGTGGTGACCTCATTACGCTGCGCTCTCAAGGGTTAAACTATTGCACGGTTATGGACCGATGTATGGCCAGTCTTAGCTGTTGCATTTCTCACCCTAGGATTACACTTAACTCATGAAGTTTTTTCCAGAATGTTTTCTAAAATTAGATACCTAGGCTTATACTCTGGTCCGCTTATACTTGAGTATATATCTTAGGTCTTTGAAAAAAATTTATAAAATAAAAGCAGCCAGTTACAAAGCTTTTTCACATCTTTCACAGCAAATTGACAAAAGACGAAGAAAACGTTTGTACTACTGAGAACAGTTATTCTGTATTTGTAGGAAACCTTGCGTACAGGTGGCATTACATTTAACAGCTCATAATCAATGGTAACAGAAAATAAAACCTTCAGTAATGCACATGTACCTGAATAAGCGTCATCGTGTGACAGAAGGGACCTACGGAACACTGGCCTTTTACAAGAAAGGAGGAAAGTGAGATGCAGCTGCTGGGAACTTGACTTACTAATAAATTTTTCTGTTGCATTTTTCCCACCCTGAGCAACTGTCCTCCATTGGGGGAAAGAGTGAAACAAAGTTGGAAAGGATTTAGAAAATAAAACATACAGCACTTCTTAAATCACTGCTAATGCCTTGGACAGAAATGGTTGCCTGACTATTTGAGTCATAGTGTTGTGTGCTGTGTGAACACGAATACACAGAATGGGAAATATTTATGGATGCCTTTTTGCCAGGAATGTCATTTTTGTAATACAATATCTTTTCTTGTCCCCTTCTAAACTCTGGAAGATGTGTCCAAATTAAGTTAGATCTGTTATGTTCAAATCAGTGAAACTAAATTCAGTCTCAGCACAGGAAATTCTGAGAAGCAATTCTAATACTTTTTTTTTTAGCAATGCATACTTTAGGCATTTCCTCTGCATCTTTGTGCAGGTACCAATGACACTTGTTGATGTTTCCTGATCTAATGCATGTGTATAAGAGCCTTGGCTTTTAGGAAACAAGTTGCAGACTTAAGCCCCCCATACACCTTTAGATCACTCCATACAATTTCCATTAGATCTACCAACAACTATGTAATGCCGGGTCCTCCCTGATAGAATACATAGTGATTGGAAGGTATATATCACTGCTATGTAGTGCCAGGTCCTCCCTGATAGAATACACAGTGATTGGAAGGTATATATCACTGCTATGTAGTGCCAGGTCCTCCCTGATAGAATGCATAGTGATTGGAAGGTATATATCACCGCTATGTAGTGCCGGGTCCTCCCTGATAGAATACATAGTGATTGGGAGGTATATATCACTGCTATGTAGTGTCGAGTCCTCCCTGAGAGAATACATAGTAATTGGAAGGTATATATCACTTCTATGTAGTGCTGGGTCCTCCCTGATAGAATACATAGTGATTGGGAGGTATATATCACTGCTATGTAGTGCCGGGTCCTCCCTGATAGAATACATATTGATTGGAAGGTATATATCATCATATGTAGTGCCGAGTCGGGGATCAATTGAACGGAAATCAATGTGCACCACATGGGCACATCGATTCCTGTTCCTGCAGTGTGTGATTTACAACACGCCACAAGCTGTGGAGAAGCAGCCTGTCTCACACAGCTTCCAAGTGTGGAGTGCTGGCTCCGGTCCCCTTCACACTGACAGCCGACGGCTGTGGGAGGAGGCAAGAGCCGCAGCTGTTTTAATACTTTCCATGAAGACTCATATCTCCATGCAAAGTATTGGAGATTGAACGGGGTCCTTTCAACATGTTGGAACCCCGTTCAATCAAGTTCTTTCGAGCCGGCTCTATTGATCCCGCCTGAAGGTAGGCACACACGGGGTAGGTTTGTAAACCGATTAGAGTACAATCAAGCACTGTGAGCGCGCAAGTTAATTGATTGTACTCAAATCTTGTTACAGATCTACCCGTGTGTGCCCAGTGTAATGTCATGTCATGTCATGTGTAAAGTTGAAGCTAACAATCTAAGTATTTGTCGCCTGGGCTGAATGACAGCGGTTTTCCAAATGCTTTACGGTTCAGTCTTGAACTATTGGCGATCCATTCCCGTCACTTATACAAGCGTCTCTAGTCCGGCAACAAACATTTACTTCATTATCAGCGGGAGTTAAGGCCGCCATACACGCACCGAGCGGCGGCCGATTTTGCTGCTGACCGATGGGTCTAGAGCTCATCTGAGCTGGTCTGTCGGCCCCCACTTGGTACGTGTGTGGGGGTCTTTAGGCTAGGGTCACAGTGGGCGCTGTAATGTTATGCGCTACATGCATTTATTCTTATAGCAGAGAAGTCATTATGTTCATTATGACTGTTTGTTAATTGCGACATTTGAAGTAATTTTTTATTTAAAAAAATAATAAATTAAATTCCCATTTAAATTTAGTAGGAGTCGGAGTCTGTCTATTTTTTGCCGACTCTGACTCCAGGGACCCAAAAATGTCTCCGACTCCGACTCCACAGCCCTGGTGATGACGTCATCACACTGTGGGTAGTCTTTCAGAGGATCGTGGCACACCCTTTGTGTGCCAGCCCATTTTAGTAATGTGATGTGATGTGACATGTCCTTTCTCGCCGATTACGATTTTGGGCCACATGGATCGGTTCACTTCAGATGGGTAACTGCCATTCATCCATGGATCTATGTATGTGTATGGGGGGCTTTAGGCCATGTGTCTACTGCTTTCTTTTCTGCACTGTGCAAGGAAAAAAGACATACTACTGGCGATTTGCCTGCGGCTAACAAGGCTTTTTCCGCCGCATTTAGCATGTACATCTTGTACAGCGCTCATTTATTCTCATGTCACTGGGAATGATCAGAAAAGGTTGTTCCCACCAACCTAAATTTGATGTTTCTATGTAGTGTAAGTCTGTAATTCTTTTTGTTTTTCTGTTTTTCTTTTTTGTTGTTGATTTATAAAGTCAAAGAAATTTTGTCTGTAGTGATTTTATCAGAAATATTCTGACTCTCCTTAAAATTTAAAATTGTAAATCTTTAGTATGATAGTTTGAATTAAAGTAAATTTTAACTTTTGTTTGATTGGGTGCTCCCTGGGGCTGCCCCCATGTTAACCCTATGGAGCAACAGAATAATAACCGCCCAGGTTATTAGTCGGTTGCTCCATAACCGTCTCATATCGTGTTCCCCATGTGGTGTTACCAACTGCCCGTGTAAATGAGCCCAAAGTTTGTGAATTATTGGCTTCATAAACTAAAAAATGGCTCCTAAGGAAAGGAAGTTCCATTAAAAGAAGTTGTAGTGCAGGAGAGCTCATACACTGATGATCATCTACTGCAATAGAATTTTTATTTGGAGAACTTGTCACCCTTACTTATCAGCTCCATCTGAGATACACAAATACCTGTGTTGTTAGATACAGTCCTACAGTTAGATTGTTTCTGTGATGTAGTCACTTGTGATTCAGTATAATTTACACAATGCTCTTTTTATTCTTTTTAGGATATGTGCAGAGTTTAATCCGACGTGTTGTAAATAACGTGAACATCGTGGTAAACAACTTAATCTTAAAATACGTTGAAGATGACATTGTTTTGTCAGTCAACATCACTTGTGCTGAATGTTACACAGTGGATGAGTTTTGGGATCGAGCATTTATGGATATTTCTGGTAAGTTCACCTGTGATTGATTGTTTTCTGTGTCACTTTCTGGACCTGTGATAAGGGCGCTTAAAGCCTTAAGCTTAAAAAAAATAAAATAAATAAACTTACAGAGAATACTCACCTAGATCAACTCTTCGTCCAGGGACAGCGACCCATAAAAAGACAAAAAGAATACTTCTCTTGCCTTGCCTGTAGTGTCCGATCCTCCAGGCTTCAAGATGGAGGAGCAAGACACTTCCGGTCTCGCTATATCTATCCGCATCAGAATCGGATAACGCTCGGAGGGGGGGGGGGGCATCACCCAATTTACATTCTGCTGGCTGGGGGCGCATGGGCAATGGGAAAGGAGATGTCAGAAGTGACGTCCAATTTTCCATGTAGAAGGCAGAATCGGAGGTGGTAGGGTCTGCATGAAACATTTGCATCCCAGAAATGCATTGCAATTCAGGCCTCTATTGAAAGGAAAGGAGGGGAACGGGAGGACAACGCACTGCAGTTTTTTTTAGAAGCACAGCACACAAAGCCACACTGGTTCTGTGTGATCCGCCCAGAACATTAACATAATCGGGCCTTAAAAGAAAAATCACAACAAGCTGTAATAATGCGAGGCACGTTTAAGGCCCGGTAGGCACTGATGGAACCTTCAAATCTGACAATTTGGCAAAACGAATCAACATTCACCTGTCCCACAATGCAGTGTTCATTTTTTGTGTCAGAAGTGAAGCATTTCTAGTTTGTTAAAGCGGTTTCAAATTCAAAAAAACACACATACATTAAACAGACACAATACTAACCTGTCAGCAGTTCAGATCCCAAAACTGCTGCACAAAAAAACTCACAGCATACTCGCCTACTCTCCTTGCAGTTCTCATGCTGGCATTTTATCTCCTGGAGACCTGCAGCTACTTCCGCCCTCACTGCCCCCCTCTCTTCCCCCTCCACTCCACCTCCCCCTCCTGTCTTCTCTCTGGGAGGGTGGGGGGGGGGGGTGTATCAGCTGCTGATGAGTTCCTGCCTGGGAGAGATGTCCCAGACACCACTTCGGCTGCCTAGGCGCTACGTAAGGCCGTGGGAGGGAAGCACTCGTAACAAGCTCCCCTCCTGCTGTCAGAAGCAGCAATCTCAGCAGTATCGGGTGAGATGCAGCTGATACTGCTAAGTGACCTCCAAGTGGTAGGTCCGCTTGAAATGCCAACTTTAGACAATTATCAGAAAATGTGATCTTTTCCTCAAAGAGTATTTCAAAATCTTAAGTTTACCTCATGTATTGCCTTTAGATTTAAGATTTATCTCAAGTCTAAAGTTTTAAGATTAAACTAGGCAGACAACCTACTGACACATCACCCCCGTCATAAATAACCTGTATTCGTTAGTCCATTCTTTTCTTTTAATTTTGTTGGTCAGCTGTTTCATAAACCGACTTTAGAAATGTCTCTTCCCCCCCGTGTATCTGCTGCTCTTGGTCATTAATGAATTTTCCTGGAATACAGGAGAGAGTGTTTTACAGAGCTGTGCTATTTTCTGCTTATAAATTGGTCACATTCATGTGGATATTATATGTGCCACATGCTATCCCTTAATTTAAAAATGTTGTTGCTAATTCTTTGCCACGCTATAAGTCATGCTATGAAAGTCACGGATGTCAGAATAAATTTGATCGGTGTGAGCGGACTCACCCTCAACAGAAAACAGAGAAAATGCCTGCGATCGTTCATTGAATTGCCCCATATTTAGAAAAAATATTCTATTATATTACGCTAGACTTATTTGCTATGTGACACTGTATTACACACACACCGTTTTCCAAAATTTACTCCTTACTTGTCATTTGTTTGTGAGTTCTGTACCATCATATGTTTTTTACAGGTTGTAAGTTTACCTGTGCCTTGCAGGTTTCCTTCCCTGACACTTTCCCTGTAATGGTACTAAATGGCAGACTGCTAACTCTATGCAGCACAGGCAAGGTCACAGGGAATTTAAGTATATTTTGGGAAGGAATATGTGTGGCAGTTGAGTTAAACCCCCCCCCAGCGTTAAAATGAACTCCGCTCGTCCAGAATTTGTTTACAAAACATGTGGTCCTACAACTAGCATCGATTTTCTATCCCTCCGCACCCTCTTATCAATTAGACACTGGTTGCACCCCATAAACCTCCATTAAGCTGGGCATAGACGGGCAGATGCCTGCCCGATTCGACACGATCAGCTGCCTTGCACGTTCCTGCAATCGATCGGCGGTCGGGTTGGCAAAGAATATTGACCAGGTATTTGCCGCATGTGGATCACACGGTGATCTGACATGCCAGTAAATTCTTAGCCAATCCCCATCTGAAGTAATGGCCGGCACACAAAGGGTGCCCGGCCGATTCTCGGCACTAGTGGCTGTGCGAAATGACGGCATCTTGCCCAGTCGGTCGGCTGAGCAGTCGACAGGAAAACTACCTGTCTATGCCCAGTTTAACTGTGTAATCTGCTGTTTCCAAAAATGCATTATGGGGTGAGCGCTAGGGAGATTAATGAAGCATTCACATGGACTAGTGGTTCTCTATTGGAGGTCTAACTACTGTTTTGTAGGGGTCGCCACGTCAACTGAAAGCATCAGAGCTGCTGCTAACAAACAAGAGTGGTGATATCCACAAGCAGGATGGAGAGTTAAGAGAGAGAGTAATGCCCCCGCTATCTTAACTTAGGAGGGAAGGGGTGTTACTCTCCCTACTAACTTACCACCCTGGACATCATTTGCACATGTGGTGTGGGATAATGGAAGGTAGGGGACATTACATACTTAACTGTTTGTGGTGGAAGTGACACTTCCAAAAAGGTTGAGAACCCCTGACATGGACACTGCTGAAAGCACCTGCCTGACCCTTTGCACAACTTGCATGTTTATTGAGTATATCCAGCAACTTTGGTAGAAACACACTCCTGTTATCGTTGGTCACCTGCAAACCATGTTGATGAACAATTCAATCCAACAATAAACTTCCCATAACGTTATTTACCGTCTGTATGCCTGTTCTGTGTCTGTTCTTCTTCAGCTGTGTCTATCAAGGTAGAATTCCAGTTCTAGAGAATCAAATAAGCAATTCAGATCATTTATATTGCTCATTTAACTTTTTATATACTAAGGACAGCATGCAGTGGGTATATATTATCAGTTTGTGGCATTTGTTAAAATAATAAAGCCAGACCGCTTCCCATATACGTTTTAGAATAATATAAAGTTATTTTCCAGCTTCGTATGTGACATCACTGATTTTCTGGGCTTTGTCTTTCAGCTACTGAACTGGTCCTTAGGAAAGTTATTAATTTTTCTGACTGCACAGTCTGTCTTGATAAGCGAAATGCTAGTGGAAAGATTGAGGTTTACCAGGACCCACTTTTGTACAAGTGTTCCTTCCGAACCCGTTTGCACTTCACCTATGACAGCCTTAATTCCAAAATGCCAGCTGTGATCAAGGTAAGTTTTTAAAATCTAAAGCTGGGAATAGACGGTATGATGCTGTCCTTTTGCGATTCTTTGTAGAGTGGACACTCTCCCATTCATAAGCAGTGGACACTACATGCTGATGCTGTTTACAAGTTTGGATGTCAGTGGTTTCTGTTTATAACCTCATATTCCGTTTTTTGTTTCCGTTTTTAGATTCATACAATGGTGGACAGTCTAAAACTCTCCCTAACTGACCAGCAGCTGCCAATGTTCATTCGTATAATGCAGTTAGGTATTGCCCTGTATTATGGTGAAATAGGAAACTCTAAAGAAGAAGCAGAGGATCCTCCAAGCCATGCTAAGGACACAACAATTATTGTGCCTGGTGAGCTTCTGATAAATGCAATATTTGTTAGAGGAGAAAATACACAACGTGAAGCATTTACCTATTATCACTTTTTTAATACTATATGTACCATCATAAAGTACTTGTCTTATTTATGAGTATTTCATTTTAGAATTGCCTGGCATGTTTTCCAGACTTGATGGTGGGCGCATTTTGCTGCATCATTGTTTGGGAAAAATGGGCTTTCATTATGCTTACTGGTAGCTCTATTCAGTAAAATGAAAGGATGATTAGACTGGAAACAAAGCAAAACAGGGCAGCTGTGGCAATTATATGGTGGAAGCTCCGATTTTCACCCGTTTGTGTTGTGAGTGATTACAGACATAGTTCATCTTTGATCAGGATTTCAGCCCCGTTAAAGCAGGGTTCAAGATGAAGGATGGGCTCGGTACATCTGGTTTTAACCGCTTACAGATACAGCTAATGCTCTACATGACTCTACCAATTACTTCTGATAATTGATTGGTGACATGGTCTTGAAATGGGATGATACAGGGATTAAGTAATGGTTCATGTGCTGGGGTAGGAAGCACCTTTTCAGATGGAAAATTAGGCTGATGGTAAGGTTGGGCAGTAATTTTGAACATATGTTTACTCTATCTTGAATTATAATTTAGTGTATGGCTACCTATACCTCTCTTTACATATAGGTGTATATTGGTTTGCTCATCTAGCTTAAGAAAAGCTATTTAAGTAAAAATAGCTGTTGTTTATTGCCAACTTACTTGCAAGCTAATTTTATGAAAATAGATGCTAGGGAACATGGGAAATTAGACCTCACTTCTGGAGTCTACTTCCCTTATCCCCATGCACCCGCAGCCAGCAGCATTTGAATCGAGTGAAGCAGAGGGGCGCGGAGTGTTACCCCCTTCAGATGCGGGTGGAGGTGGACCAGAATTGTCTCGCTTCTCTATCTTGAAGACCAGACACTTCAGGCATGGCGGTGCCAGGAAAGGTAAGTATTTTAAGTGAATATTTAGGCAAGTTAGTATACCTAAATTACTTAAAAGTAGTGGCAAATGCAGTTTCTATATTATATATACATTGATATATATATATATATATGTGTGTGTGTGTTATTTCTAGTCAGTAATAGAGAAAAGATGTTGCAATCAGTGAACAATACAAAAAGTGTAAAGGGGAAATTAATTTCCTTAAGGGCTTATTGTACAAGGGTGGTCGTTAAGCATCCAATAAATGCCCTATGGGGTTAACATGGAGCATACAGTTCATTTAAGTCTAAGGCTATGTCTCTATTGCATTGTGTGCTCCGTCGCTACCCCCTACGTGAAGAGCAGGGGTTCCGACGGAGCACATATACATTACCTGCCTGGCGGATCCTTTGTTCACATAGCATTGAGCCGATCCACCAATGCAGGGGTTACTGCTAGAGCAAGAGCTACCGACCAAGCACGCCACAGCTCTGCAAATGCTATTTGGCCCTTAAGTTTTGTTTCTTCTATCACTGTTTTGTGAATTTTTGTTATTAATTGGCAACAGTTTTTTGAATAGAGACTAGGAGAATGAGATTTTTCTGTCGATTTTGCATGCATGTGACCAGTACAGTGATGTATTGCTCTTTGACAGTAGATGCTGGAAGTTGTAGTTCAATGAAGAACTATTTAGCTCTGAATGTTGGGGTCTTTGATCACAGCAGAAACTTAAAAGGCTGAAACAGGAGGAGATGATTAGATTAGCTTAGCCCACTGTGCGAGGAAACAGATATACCGTTTCCCTTTTCTATCTGCCACTGTACATTACTCAAACTGACTCTCAGCAACGGAATCATTCTCTTTCCCAACACGTAATCCTCCTGTGCTACTGTTCTATTGGCAGAGCACATATTTGGAGCCTCTTTTCGTGCAGTGTGAACTGAAGCTTCTGTTTTGTCAAGATTTCCACTGCAGAAAATCTGTTTTCTGTTGTCAAGGAAAATTCATCAAAACAATAAAATATATAGAACATATATACACACAGAGACAGAAAACAATGTTGGGATGTTGTGTAAGGTGTGGGAGATGATTATTAGCCATTTAAACTCTTTATGTGATTGAAAATAAAAACACAGATAAGTCAACAATAGAGGGAAGCGAACAGTTTGATCGGCGGAACTTAAACGCGCAACAACAAGTTTGCGGTCCACTTATCAGGTGAACACTTATTGATGTTCGATTCACCTGCCAAACTTACCATGGAGGCAAACTTTGACCCCTCACCCCACAATCAGATGGTGCAGTACTACCAAATACGTATCCCCCTATTGAATAAAAACAAAAAAGTGGGATTTAAATTTCATTAAAAGAACCCAAACAGTTATATTTTAAAAACGCCATGTCGTCCGTGGTCCCCCTTTTCCAGAGCTTACCAGACCCTATTCCAGCAGGGGGTCTGGTATCCTTGGGGGGACCCTACTCTGTTCCGAGGATACCAGAGGCGGGGGTGTCACATTTGTTTTTTTTACCTATGATTTCTTTAAAAAAAATGCTATCATTTTCTCAAGTTTAACCATTGATCCCCCTCTGGCATGACATTGTCCAAGTGTTTGTACACTTTTTTATTAATGGTATTTTGGCTACACATATGACCTGAAGGTTAGAGAATTTAGCCTGATCACTATTCAACATATATTAATTGTTATTTTATGAGTAATGTAACAAATGTTATTTTGCATTTGATGCCAGCAACACCTTTTCCCAAAATTTTGGGACAAGCATATTTCCAATTTTATTGTCAATATATCATCTCATGATCCTGTAAATGTTTGGCAATAGAGAGAATTTATATAGAATTTCAGCTGTTCAACAGTCTTAAAATCTTAAGCCCCCCATACACCTTATATTCTTTCTGTACAATCAACTTTTGTAATATGAGGACCTTTCTAAACGCTTCAATCAATGTGTATTCTATGCCATACCTGTCAACTGGGTATGCCAAATTTTTTATGTGTCTTTCCTGGCCAAATCTCGATTTCAATAAATCCTGCATATTTCCCAGATTTTGAAATTAGGCTAACTCAGTAGGGAAGGTGGCTTTACCTCCCTCCTAAGTTCCCACTCCACTTATGCAGATGAAGTTCAGGGTGGGAAGCAAGGCTGCCTCCCTCTTAAGTTAGCCAGCAAATAGGAGACCTTAAATTTAACAATGATGGAAGTGATGTCATGGAGTTACACTTCCGGTATTTAAACCACGAAAGAGACACTTGGTCTCAGCACTTCCGCTTTTCAAATACTGGATGTGGCACACTGTTTTGCCTGATTAGATAAGAAACTTGATGGCTATGCCCTTTACTACACAGTTGTTGGTAGATCTAAAGAACATTGTACAGAGTGATTGAAAGGTGTGTGGTAAGCTTAAGGGCTCTTTCACAATAGAAAATGGCAATCTGATGCTGTGTTTCCACGTTGGATCACAATGCATACTGGCTGTGTGGTTTTTCCAGAGGCATTATAGGTTGATGGCAGATCCCACAGTGTGTAGACACCCGATTCTCTGTCCATTCATTTTATAATTTGACGAATCTCAACGCATTTTGAGGTTACTAGTAAACAACCATGAAGGTTATGGTGAGAAGGAATTAAAAGAATCGAAAACCCCTTAACTCAAGCATTGCATAGAACAGTCAAGCCTTCTTAAAACAGAATCCCAAATCCCAAAAGTTAAGGGAAACATTCAGGACAGTGGGTGGAGACATGTAAATCATTTCTTTTTGCCCCATCAGCCAAATGCACATCCAGAGCCCCTGGTGTACAGTGCAAATGCAGCTGAATGCAGTTTGTCATAAATGGCTCTGTACCATAAGGCTATATATTTTTTTAAACAATATATCTTTATTATCAGTTTTCAACAAAGTACAAACATCAAGAATATCAAGCATAAAAGTACAGGATAATGAATACCCCATACAGGCTGTGTTAAAAAAGAGAATACATTATACAAACTACCAGACTGGGGACCCCGCAGCTTAATCTAATAAAAGTTGGGAGACAACACAATTGGCCATCTAGGCTCCCAGGTCCAACAGCTATATCCTAAACCGTGCAGTAGGAGGTGGGTGTAGCCCATAAGGGGGGAACAAGAAGTTGGGAAACAGTAGTATATAAAATAGGTAGAGAAGAAAGGAATAAGATGCAAGAAGGATGGATAGTCAAGGGGTAAAGAGAGAGAGTATAAGGGGATAAGGCTTTATTTGCACTGTACACCAATGGTTCTGGATGTGCATTTGGCTGACGGTGTAAATAAATAATTTGCATGGCCCCACCCACTGTCCTGAATTGAGGATTTCCCACCCTAACTTTTGGTATTTGTGATGGATTGGGGCAGGTAAATACCTTTTGCTTTAGGACGATGTGACTGTGCTAGGTTACTTGTGAGAAAGTCTTAAACATGTTGTAATTCTTTGATGGCCTAATGATTTGTATGTCATTTGTATTTTGTAAAACACACCTATTAGCTCCCACATGCTTTCCCATAAGCTCTAGCAATCTTCATGTCACTCAGCAGTAGAAAATAGTAGAAATAGTAAGAAAGCTTACTATTAATTTACCATTCAAATACAGTCTACCAAGAAATGTAAAGTCTCAGCGGTTTCAGATCACTTGTTTGGGAACTTCTGTTCTAGTATAATGTCTCTCTGAATCGCCAACTCTCCAGCAGCTGCTCAGGTCAAATTGGAGTACTAAATATTGCTTTCACTCTTCTGTAAAATGTTTATTTGGTCCTGCGAGTCAAACATGAAAAAAACAGAACTCTCTTACCCGTTTTCTTTCAAAGATGTCTTGTAGCAAGATAAAGTATCAGCTCTAACATCTGGGAGCCAGTAGCCTTGTTCCTCCACTCGTATAAACTTCCATATGCATCTTTGGTTTCTCAGGAATTAATTCTGAGAAAATCTTCAAAGTGCTGGCTTGCTGGCAGTGTCTGGACAGAAGTGGACGATAGGAAACCAGAAACATTCGGAGTCATTTATTTTATGCATTTTTTTTTTTTAAAAAAAATATACTTTTTTTTCCTAGGTGATTATATTAAACTGCAGCCCAGTTCTTATACAATGGAGAATAATGTCAAGGATCCCACTGATTTCTAGAGATATATCCCATTTTTTTAACTTTGCTTGTATGCAACTTGAGTTGTAATAATTCCTCTTTTTTCACTATTGGTTATTGATTTAAGGAATAGGCCAAGATGCCCCCTGCTATCATTGGTTCTATAACTGTTTATAAATGTAATTATACATCAGTAGTTACAAGGATTTGTATTTAACCTAATCATTAATAATTATGATATAGACTCAACATTTCAACTAGCCCCCAAACAAGTTATCCTCACCAAAATGACTGGATGTGTTGTGGGAAGGGTTGTGGTAACATCACAACAAAAATATTGATCAAGCGCATTTTGCAAGTTCAAAGGTTAAAAACTACATTTGCTAGAGCAATACTTTATCATGTTCCAACAACCTTCCCTTTGTCTCCATTAATTTTGGTGATGAACTCTAAAGCCAGGCATGCAGCGTTCAATCAACCTAAAACAATCAAAGTTTACGTCGCTCTGCCTTAAATCGTATATTGCACACATGGTTCAAATTGTTCGATACCGATCAAAACATAGATCGAAAAATTATCAGACATGTTGGAAATTTTTTGTAGATTGTACAACGACCTAACTAAAATTGTAGCATTTTGTTTGTTGGTCAGGTTGATTGTATTAGATGAACACATTTATATATGACTCTTTCCCGGTGTCCAATGAAAAGATCAAGATCTAAAATCAAATTGAAGATCAATCTTGCTAAAATCGAACCGTGTATGCCTAGCTTCATTCAGGTGCTTTGCAATTAGCTTATAAAGCCAGGCAGTCAAAACAATTCAACAATCTCTATCAGTGATATGTTGATCATCACAATTTGGTCTGTTCCATAAATAACTGTGGCTGACTGGTATGCTTTAAATTTGTGGGGGGTTTTCAATTTTATTTATTGGGAGGCTCCCTCATGGCAAAGGTCACGGTGTCACTGAAGTAGTGTGTGGGTTTATATTACCTGAAGTGTTTGGAAGCAAGACAAATGTGTGTGTGTGTTTGAATGCATATAAATATACACAGCACAGCTGCACCATTTACACATTAATTGATCTATTTAGGTTGTTTGGACTCTTAAACATTTCTTCCACATGACGGCTTTGGAATGATTAACCCTAATATTGCCTAAAAATAGCACTCTAGGTTTTGTATAGTTGTATTTATTTTTTTGGGAGGGGGGTTACATGTATTATTTTCTAAAAACAAGAAATTATACATTATGAGATGCTATTAACGTTTGGAGAATGTATGTATGGCAAACACTTATGCCTTGTGTGCTTGATACTGCATCAGATACAGGTATCATTAACTTGGGACGTGTTGACATACATAGACATTAATACAATTCTGCATTTAAAGCAACCAAAATGTGCCCATGTTAGCGGACGTGTTAACATTAATGTGACTATAGTGTGAAATGCTTAGTGCTTTGTGGTGCCACACAATGACACATGTAGTTACCATCTAGGGAAAAGTCTGGTTTTGGGAAGCAGTTGGCCAATTAAAAAAGAATATTTGATTTGATTGGTTTGTTCTCATCTCTCCAGGTTAATGGTATGGGTGGTATGGTATAGATGGTACTGTAGTATTCTGCAACATTTAACTGAATTTAAGCTAATCTGTATTTCTGAAGATGGTATAGAGCCAAGTCAGTATGAGTCGGCTCATATAAGTGGAAATGTCTTTATCATTACCATTACAGAACAAATCCAGTTGAATATAACCTAAAACTAGCAATATATTAGTGATGAAAACATGTTTCTTGCGTTTGACAAGGCTAGATTGATCACATAGTCGTGTTCTATTACCAGATGAAGCTTTCTGAAAGATAAATTGCTTCTCTAGCTTGCATCCAAAAAAAACCCAAAAGACAGAACAATTAAATGATTTACTTCTCGACGTGGCACATCTGTCCTTACTTCAAAACAGCTACATCGCCCCTCCTCAGTAACTTCAGTTTCATTTACCCAGACTTTTTTTTTTAACTTGAAAATGAAGACTTCTATCTATTTGTGTCAGCAGCGCTCAATGGGGTGGTTGGATCAATGTATATAACTTTTTTTTAACTAGGCTAATTTACTTTACTTTATGGGCAGATCTCTACAAAAACACACCCAGAAAAACAGCAGCGCGTTGTCCATTGTAATTTTTTTTAGAAATTTTTTTTATTTTTTTTGCTTTACCTGTAAAACAACTGCAGGTTTTTGAAGTGTCCATTGGCGCATTGTTATTGATGCGGGGCAGGCTATAATGTAGATGGAGACATTGTAAGCTATTGACCATGGCTACCACATGTCAAAATCCCCATCCCCCCATCCCCATTAAGTGAGGACAAGGCCTAATTCCGAGCCATACACGCCACGATTTTTTATTCCATTCCCTAACGATCAATCACTGCGTGCATTCGCGACAATCGTTTAGGAATCGAATGCAGCTCAACTTGAGCGATCAATCCTGTACCAAGGAGTAATCGATTGAACAGGAATCTGACATGTTGGTATTTCCCTGTTCGAACACCATTACCTTGGATGCAGAGTAATGGTAAAGTATCCAAAGTATCGGCCAGGAATCGGTTCCCCAATGTGGTGCACATACATTCTTGCATAAGCACGTTGCAATTGATCACACAATGATTCTACACTAGTGTGTATGCTGCAAAAAAGTAACAGCGATGCTGAGTGCTGTTGACAATGAGGCACTACGCATTAATTGCATATCAATAGATAAGCAATGTTTTTCAGATTTTGGCAATTATAATTTAATAGGGTTAATGCCATGTAAGACTAACTGGCACTAACCGGCAAATTGCACACATAGTTGGGCGTCTTGGACATCCATGATGTCGAGTCTAGACTGCAAACATGCTAGACTACCATGCATTTTAAGTAAAACACTATAGCTAAACCTGTTGCTTTCCATTCCATCGGACGGGATCGAGGCGCAGAAGTGCTGCGGTTGAATGGCTCCTCGATCACACGGAGCCACATATGCCCAGCATTATTGGTGTGTTCTATAGATAACAAATATTAGCCCTGCACTGAAATAACGCAAATAAGGCTCACGTGTATGATCAGACAACATTTGCACCACCCCCAGTTTATTTTCAGACATCTTTACAACTTAAGTATAAGCAAAGTTTGTAGAGACGCTGCTTGTTCAAGCTTATGGCTTAGGTTGTTAAAGATTTTTTTGTTTACCCCGTATGGCCTGGATTGTAATTTGGAGGTTGCTGGCTCCAAATCAAGATAAGTGAAATTGCTGAATGACCTGTGGATTATTTTAACCTGCGTGGCAGAACCTCTGGCTGTAGAGGGTTAAAACAACTCAGTAAGTAAGTTGTCTTTCTGCACACAAATGAGGTCATTCCTGTGTCTTGGCAAACAGCTGTGCTCTCCCTAACCTTTACTTTCAAGGTTTGAAGGTGGCTCATAATATGTCTGTCAGAAGTGATTTCTTTCTAATCCAGGAGCAACAAGCAGGAACAGATTAATTGCTCTCTCACCCCTAAGGTGGTTGGTTGCCTTGCTAGTCAGAGCTGATGTCAATCATGATGTGTATGTGTGACTTCTTTGACTACACATGTGTATGAAGGAAGAGAGGGAAACATGCGGAATTTCCATAACAGTGGAAGTGTAACTGTTCATTAAATGCAGATGTTGTCACATTGTCAGACATTTTTGCTTTTTTTTCAGATAGCTGAAATGTTTCAATATGGAATGTGCATTTTAAAGATACATAGAACATCAAAATTAAATATATAAACTTTTTAAAAGAAAGAGATATTGGCATATTTAAAACAAATCCACCACTTGAGAGAATTGCGGAATGAGCAGCTACCCCCTGTATTCCCTAGTTTATTGGTCAGATTGGCTCACCTTGATATAGATGGAAAATAATTGAAGTTCTGTCCTTTAAGTGACATTGGAGGAAAGAGAACAGTAACGCTAACATACTGTAGGTGCCTTTGTGATGAAAAGGTAAATTGGGGGTTTGTTTCCTCTACTGTAAATTCTCATAACCTGAGCTGAAGGAGGTATTTTTAACTGGTGTTCCTGACGACCAGCACTGTCCTGTCAGTACTGCACTCGACCAGCGGAGAGCCTCGGCCCAGTGGCGTCCCAGTGGCTCCTATCTTCTGAACTGGCTTGTACGGACATATTTTGGGAAGTTACAGACCTACAACATAAAAAAAATGGTGCGCTTTTGGTACAGAAATCTGGACCTCACATAAGCACTAGGGAGGTTAAAGAACTGCTGTTTTTTGATGTAGATGTGTGGATCAGAAGCTATTTCACTCTGAATTCACTATCTCTGTATTTGTTTTTGTTCGTAGCCCTACAACCACAGAGGCTGCATTTGAGGGCTGCAGTGGTAGACAGTTTTCCATATTTCTCAGTTTAATTGTTTTTGATTTCAAGGGCAAATTTACAGTATTGCTCAATAATTCTGGGTTATTTGGTTAATACTGATAATTTTTTTGAGCTGTGACCTATCCCCTGTGTATCAGTCTGTCGAGGTGGAGCCAATGCAGGGCCAACCTTCTACTTAGCTTGCCCCAGCTAGTAACCCTTTATAATAAAATTGTCTTTCCTTTTTTCTTCTTTTGTCCTCCTAACCAGGGCACTCACCTGCTCACAAGTTCTTACAACTCAACTAAACAACCACCAACGTCTATTGATATGATCGCCATGTAAAAACCCCCAAAATGGCTGACCCTAACCGATAAACTCTTTATCTTTGCTGGTGGGTCTCCAGTAATGGGATAAACTGCAATTAAAACCTTGATTTTATTCCCTGCTCTCTCCAAAACAAAATGTATTGGCTGAGTCTGGAATTTGTTGAACTGTGGGACTTCTTATCTATATAACTGAGCATTCAACAACCAGACATTGTAAACTCAAGCCTTTGTAAATGATGGAGAGGCCTTGATTTTAGTTTACAGCACAAAATACAAATAAAGTGTCAGTTTAGGCTAATTCAGTCTATAGTAGGCTAATTCCTGGGAGAGATCAATGTTATCATTTTTACTTTTCATCAGATAACCTTTACAGGTCATATAATAAAAGACCAAGCAAGGTCAGGCCTAATATATAGATACAATAATCATTGCAGTCTTGTCCTCTGGTGTCGGAGGAGCCTTGCTGCCATATATTGACCATCTGCCATTAGATCAGAAATATTTTGCAACCCAAGTACTCAGAAAATAAGTATAATAAACGTTTTTCCATAGTCTTAAGCAGGGAACCCACGCCGAGATATATGAGCCGTTCGAGATTCCTGGCAGCAGCACGATGCCCGACATTGATGAAGCTGGAGGTGCACTGCTTTGCATTGGGGGAGACCCAAATGGTCTTTCAGCCATGGGGGGGGGCGATACATCTGAGAAGGCAAAAAAATGTAATAACTAAATTTGATGCATGCCCAAAGGCAAGCTAAGCTGAACTCCTCTGTCCTTTACAGTTGAGGAATGTGCCATCCTAAATACCCCTATTTACAAATAGTGTTGTGCACAAATATTCAAATTGCGAATCTTTATTGAAAAATTGTCACTTTGAGTGAATTGAATTGTCACTTTAAGAGAATTCGCGTAGATCTCGAATATAGTTCTATATCTTTGTAATCTTGAATATCCTGGTTGGTTTAACGCTTGATCAGCAAACAATCATTCGGGAATCCTATGTAAAAAAACCTGTCTTCGAGCGAGTTCGATGCTGCTGTGACATTGCGATCACAATATTCGCATGTAAAAGTGCAGATATTCGCAAAAAGTCAAATTTACTTAAAGTATTTGGACAATAATTAGCGAAATGTCACAAATACAAATTTGAATTTTGCCTGTGCTGCTCATCACTATTTACAAACACAGAAGAGTGAAGGCAACAAAAGACCACATGGTCTATTAAGTCTACCCTGTCTGCAATTGTCTTGGGGTTTTGAAACCAAAGTTACATCTGAAATACTTAACATTCGAATGTCAATTTCATTTAGCCAGATGTCTCTTGGTTTATTTTTTTATTTTTGGTAAAATTGTTAGAACCTCTTCCATGTATTGCTCTATCCCCCTTACCTTAGGGAAAGGATATGATAAAGTGAAGTGAAGATCTTCACTATTGTGCAATTTTCTGACAGGTATGCATTTGATTTTAAACTCGTGTAAGAATATATTGTTTTTGTGCATGCAACTAAATGTAATATTTTGTTTTCTCCTTTCTATAGGAACTGAAGAAGAGCTAGGAGCAGGAATGCAATATCCATCACAAGACTTGTACTCAATGCAAGATGACGATGATCAGCAAGGTTGGGTGTCATGGGCCTGGTCTTTTGTTCCCGCTATAGTAAGTTATGGCGATGAGGAAGATGGAGAAGGCGGCTACATGGGATCAGAAGATGGAAATGCGTTTCAAGGAACAAAATCTCACATGTCCAAAGATCCAATCATCTCCATAGGCTTTTACTGCACAAAGGCCACTGTAACTTTTAAGGTAAGCATTCTGTAACGCTATACTAATATTTAATGTTAGGCAAAATGTGGTAGAGTAAAGGTCCATGATCGAGTGGGGACTGACAGATTAGCTGTGGCGAGCAGCGTGATGACGTCATCGCGCTGCTCTCCATCACTCACAGCATTGGTGGGCACCCTTTGTCCCCAGAGATTTATGGACATGCCCATTCTCTAGCCAACCGAGCTTTTGGGCGACATGGATCTGTTGCCCCATGTGGGCACCCACGACCGACGCACAGTGGCCTGAGGTAAAATCGGCTTGTTGCGTGTGTGGGGACTTTAATTCATTTTTTGTTGCTCCTCTTGTTGGAGGGTCAGTTGTTTGACTTTGAATTCAAGAGAGCCTGTTTAGAGGAGAAATTGGTAGTTGTTTTTTTCCCTAGTTGTAATGCTGATCTTATATGGTACTGCTTTAAGTTACTTAAGCCAGCCATACACGCAGTGTCCGGTCGTTCAAAGAACCGGAGCGCATCATTGTGTGCCAGCTAATACTTTGGTCAGAGAAAGGACATGACCAGGGTCCCAATCCAATCACGATTTTGGTCCCTCCATGTCGGCAGCTGGGATCCGTGGCCGATTATGCGGCCGATCGGTTGCCCACACCGCACACCTTCTTTAGTCAGAACAAACACTTGTTAGAAGCCTTCATTAAAGAATTTGAAAAAAAAAGAAGCTTCATTAGACTTCATTTGTTTCCCACTTTTTTTCAGTCAATGACGGCCAGCAACTGGCTGACAACTGTAGTCTATTTCTCAGGAAATGAAGATCATTAAGAGCATGCAAGCCTAGCACGTGCAACACTTAATACTATTCATGTCACTTTTTTTCACCCGCCCCCCAATCACTTTTTGGACTACAAGGTGAAGCATTATTATAAATCCTCTGCTCACAGGTGTTTGACAAAGATCAGCGCTTAACTCAGCTTCTCACCTTTTAACTTACCACACAGACACATTACTCATAGGGATGGTCGAACATTTTGCAATAGGAAATTTTAAGTAGAAATGTCAAACTTTTTGCAGAAGTATTGCGTAGTAGAATAAAGTTTATAAAGTCGAAATTTCAACCTAAAAATACATTATGCACGGTTGATCGAAAATATTGGCGCTTTTTATTGCAAAAATCTTGACTATTATGTCATATCCTTATAATCGTCAAGATTATTAGGAAAGTACAGTGCATTGCATTCGCAATATGTGCATGTACAGGTAATTTATTAATTATTAAGTCAAAAATTTGCATGAAAAAAATAAAATTTGCATGACAAATAGTTGAATAAAATGTATTTAACCTCCCTAACGCACCGCCTGTACCGCACCGTTTTTAACAGTGTGGTACAGGCAATGGCAGCAGTGTACGAGGTACACTGCCTGCCATTTCCTCTCTCCCCCCTCCCCTCTCCATACAGCCAGTGTCATTCATGACACCAGCTGGGAGGGCTGGAAAGCAGAGGCCCCTCCATTAACATGGAGGTCTATGGCACTGCTCACCCTCGCCCCCTTCCGTGACGCGATCAGTGAAGCCGCAGAACCCCGGAAATGCTGCTGCTGGAAGCAGCATCGCCGTAGCTTTCCGGGGATACGCGGCTTTCATGGGAGCCCAGCTCATCCAGAGTTTGTTCTTCACACAAACTCTGGACGAGATGGGCTCGTCATGAACACTAAGGAGGTTAATTTTTGACCATCTGTAATTGCTCATAAATATGTTCCTGCACCACACAGCATTGCATGTGTGTTTGTGGTCTGCAGTGTCATTATTTGTTAACCTCCCTGGCAAAATAATAATTTTAGGTTCAGTGACATTTAATAATAATCAGTTTAACCGGTTTAAATTTCCCACCAGACAGCACCCCCATTTGCTTGAGACCTGGGGACACAGATGCCAGGCAGGCATCACATGAGGACCCCACTGGGTGCTACACATTCTCAGATATGTACATCCTTTTTTATAATAAATCCTTAGGTGCGTCAGTGTCTGCTGCAGGACCTGATAAATAAATTGGTGGCCTGCATCAATGCCCAAACAAACCCTGTAGATTGGTAACAGGATGGCACATACCTCTTGGAGGGAAAAGTATGTTCTTAGGGTCATATTCTTATTTTGAACTTATTTTTTATTTTAAAACATGTTTATCTGTGTTTCTGCCTCCGATTAACAAGCTCTCTACCCACATAGTAATATGCATCGTGAGTAGCATTTCTGCTGCTTTTTAACACCTCCTACCCTCGGATGACCTGCAACACATTAACAAACATCCAACAGGAAAGAGAAGTTACATCTGCAATGAAATGTTCTGTATGAGATTCACATGTTACACTGAGACGGAAAACATTAGCTTTCATTGTTCTCGTTTCTAGCAAAGAATGTATGGAATTAATTTGTGGTTCATTTTTTGGTATTAAAAAAAAGGGGTTGTATTTCTACATTAGCATTTGGAGTGGTTGATACGTTTCCAGCGCTAAGAGAAAAAACATGCCAAATTAAACGTAACATTTTCCTAATACTGTTGAAAATTGTTCTTGTAATGTTTGAGTTCTTTTAATCAATTAATTGCTTTTCCTCTCCAATAATTGCTGACAGCTGATGAGGAGGAAAGAGGGAATCTGTGCTATATATAAAACTAACTTTCTTTTCATAGCCTCTTGGCTTCAAATCACGCTCTGTGAGACATTATTCGAATCTGGTGCTCAGATACAAAAAAAGGCCCAAGGGACCACAAAGAAGTCTTCAGTTGAATAAATTGCATCAGTAATTTGTACCTCTGTGTTAAAGGGCAGAAGCACTGTTTGTTTTTGTAGTCCATTGGTGGGCACCACTCCCATAGGACTGTTCTTTTACAAGGTTGGTTTAACCTCAAAGGGAATTTTGCAGGTGTACAATCGTACTATGGTGGGCATGCTCCATAGAATGATTGTATCAGATACTTGTACGATCAACAAAAATGTACCGAAATGTTTGGTCGCGTGTACCAGGTGCGCAGGAATCAGTTAAAAAATTTATAATTTTAAGTTGATCAAATGGAAACCTTGTCGAACCGTGTATGGCCACCTTATAGACCCCCATACACCTTAAGATCGATCCATACGATTTCAATTAGATCTACCAACAATTGTGTAGTAAAGTGGCCTCCCTGATAGAATACATAGTGATTGGAATCCTCATATTACATGGTTTTGGTAGAACAAAAGTTGATTGTACAGAAATTGTATGGAAAGATTGTAAGGTGTATGGGGGGCTTTAGTGAGGGTATTGATGCAAAATTGTCAGACTCTTTGCTCTTGTTTTCATGATAAGTTCATAATGGCAGCATACATTCTCCTATGGCAAGTTTACTGTATCTTAACCTCCATAGCGTTTTTCGCTTTTCACGCCATTTTTTATGGCACGAAAACCCACTGCCTGGGCAATCGCTGTACTCCACCGTGATTGCTCATCCTCCCCCCCGCCCTCTACACACCACCAGTGTCAATTAGATGCCAGCGGTGTGTGGGGAGAAAAGGGACGCCCCCTCCATTAACATGGAGATCTATGGCGCTCCCGCCCCCTTCGGCGTCACCGAAGACACGAGGCCAGAAAGGCTCTGTGTGCCTGCAGCTCTATCGAAATGCTGCAGGCTCACGGAGAGGTAGCGGTTGCGCCCGATCCCTGCACGGGCGCAGTTTGATTCATGATCAAACTGCGCCCGTTCTGGCTTCAGGCGTAACACTAGGGAGGTTAAATACACTTTTTAGCTTAACCCAACTATAGATACTCTTAAGTGTTTATATAAACCCAACTCCTAATTAAAGGACCGAAATGTTTACATGTATTACTTTTATGCATCAAAACATACACTAAAAACCCTGTCTAGAATATTTTGCAAGAGTAAGCCTAGGGCTCTAAAACTTTGGTGCAGTGCATACCTGTTCCATTTTACCTCCTTTGAGACCATTTCAGACAGCTTAGTGCCAAGTGGGAAAGGTTCAGGTATTGCTGCTAGCCATGTTGTTATATGGTTGTCTACTTCAATGTTTTTTTCCATGGCTGCACTGCTCCTCGGAAAATCTGCGGCAGTGGAGCTAGGCACATTGGAGGTAATGGGAGCAGTTTGGGCGCATCCGCTCCCAAACCGCCCAAGTGGAGCCTTTCCCTTACTTCTGCTAGTCTGTAAGATGTATGTATGCCCACTTGGAGCTGGCCGATGGTGGTAGAATGACTGGTGGCAGATGGTGGTAGAATGACTGGTGGCAGAATCACTGACAACTATCATGATGTTAGCCCTATGGATGAAACATGAATCACAGTTGCTCTGGAGCCGGAAACAAGCCATTGCTGAAAGACCATGTAAACCTGACTACAGAAATACTAAATATGTCTGCATAGCTGACCATTGTAATCTGGACCTGTACAACCCTGATCTACCTTATCCATAGGTTTGAAAATGTGTGGGTTCCTGGCATCAGTGGACATTAAGGATAATGTTGAAAATCTGTGTACCGGAACTGCATTAGGAGAAACTAAATTTTGATCAGTGTAGCTCTCCCTTCTCCTTTTACCTGAGTAGCGTGCACATTGGTGCTCGGCTAACCAAGAACACATGGACTTTCTCAGTTTGTAAGCCCTTGTGTTTCTTTTCCATAACCGTTCCTGACGATATGCTGCTAGCCTCATGACAGATCTAGACGCAAATCTCTTTAAGAAGATCTCAATGACTGACTAATGTTTAACCTTTTGTCAGCTAGTCAATCCCCACCATTCGTGAATCACAAGACTGGAGTGGAATGTGAGGAGCCATGTACCACACAAGTGTTGTTTTAGATACTCGGCCATTTTTTATCCCATGAAGAAACAGTGTTGAGAGAAGAGGTGAAAGTAAATTGAAAGGCAGTGTGTTGACTGGACTGGCTCCTGCCCTGCTTTACATTACACTTGGCATATTTAAGTTCAGCCTCCTATGCAATGGTGTGCTTAATGTTCTGCAGCTGTTTGCTTTGCACCTGTTTCCTGTCCAATAATACATTCTGGCCAATAGTGAACTTTAATTTGTCTTCATCATTGCAGTCTAGTAATGACAGATTGCCACTTTTTAATGCCGGTGTTGGCTGGATTAAAGGTGTGTGTGTTGTATTGTTTTCCAGCTCACTGAAATGCAAGCCGAGAGCAGCTATTACAGCCCTCAGAAGGTGAAATCCAGAGAAGTCATACGATGGGAACAAGAAGGGACAACTGTTGAGGTAAAGCCAACCTATCTGAAGTTATCCGTGCAAACATAAAATATGCAAAAATGCAACAATTGCTTTCCAAAATCATGCATATTCATACATTATCACTTCCTGCTGTAATTTTATAATATAGGTCTGTTAGCTGTGCTTTTCAAATTCTTGCTAGATTGTATTAGTGACTGTGAATAAGGAATTTTACCAGATAGTGCTTGTAAAGAAGCTAAACAGTAAGACTAGAATAACTGTATTTTTCACACTATAAAATGCATCGGACCATAAGCGGCACCCCATAGTTTGGGATAGAAAATTAGAAAAAAAATAAAGGAGCCAGAGAAACAGCCATTCATATATAAAATGAATATACAGCATGTTCCAGCAAAGTAGGAAGGTCTGGTCCATGCAGTATTCACTCTGGTCCATGGCAGTACCAGTAGGTAGAGCTTCATCCAGCAGAGTGTGCAGGGCTTAAACTATAGCATGTGTCTGTACTCTAGCAGTACCCATTCTCTGAACACACTGACCAACTTATCGATCATCTTGTGCGATTTAAATATTAATCATCAGTCTAACATCAATCAATTGTCAAAAATCAATCAACATCACAGTGTGATTGATTTAAACACAAACAATTCCTTTACTTAAATTGGTGCGCATGCTCCATTGTACAATTATATACAAATCAATGGAAATACCTAGAAAACCGTTCACATACTTTGATCTCATTAAATTTGCCAACATTAGCTGATCACTGTGCGATATATTTTATATTTTATTGCCATTACTTTTAATCGATTGTACAAGGTGTGTGGGAAACTATTTCCATATGATCAATGTAAAATGTGATCGGTTAAATCGATCTAACAGAAATATCGAACCATGTATGGCCACCTTTAGACAGATGTTATGTATTTAGAAAAGGAGTTAACAAAATTTGCACCCAGTCAGCATCAGTCTTTCATCATCAAAGACTGGTGCTGACTGGGTGCAAATTTGGTCAACTCCTTTTCTATATGAATTTGTGGGATGATGGCATACGCATTATGATATTAGCTACCAAGGCAATATCCTTTCTGGTTTCTTTTCTGTTATGTATTTAGGTTATAGAAATAAAACCTGTAACTACTAGATAATGAAATGATTTGTATCATTTACTGAATAGTTATAATTTTTTGTTACTACTTTAAGTATGCAAATTTTCTACTAAATAGACTAGTTCTTCAGATTTAGCTGGTAAACTGAGATGTTCTGAATCTGTCGATTCAAGCGTTAGAATAGTGTTCTATGAGTTACCAATGACCGGCCTGAATGAGTGATGCTTGAAACATATGGGCATTGTAAGCTGTTAGGAGCTTTTCGCTCACAGAGAACAGTAACACGAGAGTTACCTGACTTACTCCATGTAGCGGCATCATTCCACACTCACAGCTAAGCGAATGTGTTAGTGCAGCAGCACTGTGTGAGGTGACACTGACTGATTGCTCAAGAGTTTTTACATTCATTATTAGCAGCCAGATTGGATATTTGACAAGTGCAATGTCCATAGTGTTAGATGGATACCACTTTATTTCTTCTCTGAGTGGTGTATTTTAAGGTTTGGCATCTAACAGTAGGACTAAGTTGTGCCAATAGAGGTGGCAGTATGTTTGACAGACATTTGAACATTGAAGCCCTATAGTACAAAGTTATAAAAGAGCTCTACCTAACAGCATTGGAGTATTAATTTATAAATCTGTCCATCTCCTTGTTTGAATAATTAGGAATGAGGTAGGGAAATGTTTGACTTTACCTTTCCAAGGTTTTGGCCCCACAAATTGTGTTATCACCCCAAAGCCTGCTGCATTGTACTGAATGCCGTCCAATAGAGTTTCATTCCAGCAAAACTGAGAAATCCCGCACTCAGAAGTAAAAGTTCAGTTTCAGTCATTATTTCATTTACATATAATACCTCACCAAACGACCACGATAGGATCACCTACCGCTAACACGTTTCCCTCAATATTCAGAGCTTATTCGTAGAGATAGGGGGTATGCAAACAACAGAATTTATTTAGCAACACATTACAATTAACATACATGTCCCCACCTATGCCCAGCCTCCGATCATATATGTTCCACAGGTGCATCACCAACTAATCTGGTGTAAATTAACCCATAATCAATGTATTGAAGCAAAGAAAAAATGTGTGTGTATATTTATGTATCATAAAACACCTTTATATACATAACTCCCAATATGTATCGGCCTCATATACTTATATTTTAAATAGCAACCGTTAAAAAAATCCATTAATTAAGGAAGTTACATAACTTGCAAAAGTACAGTGACAGTAACCAATATCTCTTGAATATATAATACAGGTACTGATGAAGGGAGAGCCTTTCTTTGATTGCCAGATTGGATTTGTTGGAAGTCAAGCCATATGTTTAAAAGGAATTATGGGAATCAAAGATTTTGAGGAGAATGCAAACAGATCTGATTCTGTAAGTATAAATGTGTGTCTGTTCATCATTGGCAATGTGTCATACTACTAAGTTTCCTCTATGCAAGCTATAATAAAATGAACTATTGAGTATATAACATTTGGGTGTGCCATAGACCCGCATGTCAATGGAGGGGCATCGGACTCCCAGCCCACTTTGACAGAGCTGGGCAGGGAATTTGAGCGAATGCGATCACCTGTACCGCGCCGTTAAAAATGGCGGTAGGGACAGTCCGCTAGAGGGGTTAAAGCATTATTATAAATTTGTACTTGTTATCAATAAATCTAAAAGGCAGATGTAGCTAAATACAAACTCATATACTTCCTACCCCAGAAGTTACTAGAAGTTACTAAAGCAAACATTCACCTTGATGTTATGTGCAATCTTAAACCTGCTCAGTTAAAAAGATGAGACCATCATATGGTTATTTAGTATAAGTGCCATTGGTTACAGAAACTTCGAGTATATTTTAGAAGTCAACAGTGGAGTTCTTCTGTAATTCACACTAATTGACCAGTTGTAATGACATTTGTCATTTACATATATTATTAGGATGTAATAACTGCCTGGTGTAAACAAAATCCTGATAACATAGCTTTGCTTACAATTTTATGTCATGTTAAAGTTGTTCTTTTATGTACAGGAGGCCTGCTTCTTTTCCTGCGGGGAGAGTTTAAGCAGCAAAGGAAGCACTTACCTTACCAACTCACTGTTTGACTACAGAAGTCCAGAAAACAATGGAACTCGAGCAGAATTTATTTTAGACACTTCATTACATAAGGTCAGTATACTTCTGTCATGTATTAGCATTTAAGACACATAAATGGCTGTATTTAAGGGCTTGTTTACACAGACACTTTGTAACTGCCGGTAATAGCCGTTAAAGCACAACTGCCCGGTGAACGCATCATAAGGCATGTGTGGTTTTGACCAATAGAACTGTCTTAGGGGCATTATCTATACGCCCCCTGAGCACCTGCACAAGTTTGCAGTCGCTTGCAGACAGAATACCCCATGTAAATCTAGCATAAATGTTATATACCGTATTTTTGGGACGCACCCGGTTTTTAGTATCCTGCAGTATCCAATTTCAGCCACAACAATGGTGTCACTAGAGAGCACACTTCAGGCAGAAGGGGGTATGAGCGGAGGATTCTTCACTCTTTTCTCCCTTCTTGTCAGCTGTGAGCTGGACAGAGATCATAGCTAACAGGCATATATGAAAGCGGCTGGCTGGCCACTTCCATGTGTGTCTCTCTGCTGTACTGCTTCTATCAGCAGCGCAGTACAGTGCAGATGAGGGAGCTGGCAGTGGCCGCATCTCTCATCTGACAGCTCGGTCAGACCCAGGTGCGACCATGCAAAGGGGGTCGTGTATTCGGACCTTAATACACGATTTTGGGGGTGAAAAATTAATACACGATTTTGGGGGTGAGAAATTACATCTTATGGTACGAAAAATATGGTATATTGTATATGTATGTAAGAGATGACTAAGCAGTCACAAGCTTTAATTCCCAGATATAACCTATATTTGCTGTTCATTGTTAGCAATAGTAGATTGGTGTTCCATGCAAGTCCTCAATGAATACAGCCAGTTTAGAGTTCAAGTGATTATCACTTGAACTCCAAACTTGCTCTGTTCATTGTTATAAATAAATAAATGCGGAACTTTTTGTTTAATACTTTATACAAGGCCTTGAGTACAGGACTGAATTGGGCCTAAACGTGACGCAATACCCTGAGCCTGTACTTTATGAAATGTGGCAACAGAAATGGGATTATGCCGAACCTGCAAATCTTTCATCACATATTAAAATGGTACATTGACTATGTCTTCTGAACTGTTCGGACTATTTAAATAACTTCTTTCGCCATACATAGACGTAAGGAAAGGAACAATAAACTTTGTTCCTAATAGCGTGTCTGCCACAAACTAAAGCGGAGAAGAATCATGACCACAATTGATCCCTAAGAAAACATTTTCCTTTTGCTTTGCATGTTGTCACATTACTCAGAGTGCATTCCAGGGCATCCTACCTGGCAGGGCCTATGTGTGTAATTTCATTGAAAATTGCTTTATCCATGGTCAGAGCTCTGTGTTCATGTCTTTTTGATGTCTCTGATCATAACTATCCTGCCGTTTTGTGTCTGTGTAACTCCATGGAAAAAGAATAGTCTCATGTTCAGCTTGGTAATTTTTCCCTAACGCCCATCAGTGTTGGCCAAATTGAACATGGCAGGGTTATGACGGTCCCAGACACAAGTGGAATGCGGTGAGAACCCACTCTGCTGAAATATGTGGTAAACCAAAATTATTCTGTTATGTTCCATTCTCTTTTTTTACTTTAATTTAAAAACCTTTTTTAAACTTTGTTAAATGTTGAAATTCTTATTTGTGTTGAAACATAGGAAAATTTACAATGTTTTTGATTTCTAAGATTTATTCCAAAATGTAATCTTGTCATAGATTGATTTATCGACGTACATCCGAGTGTCAGGTGCAGTGATCTTCATCATTCAGCAAATAATTTTTTAGGGCTCCAGAACACTATTCGTCTTTTTCCTCTTATAAGTCAATGTGAATAGAGCAGAAACTTTGAATAGGCTTAAATGTTAACCTCCCTAGTGTTCATGATGAACCCAGCTGGGTTCATTTAACGCGATCTTAAGCTAGCCACACACGGTTCGATTTTGGTTCAATCGATGCTCGATTAGATGAATTTTTTCATCGATTAAAACGAAAATCGAGAAATGCCCACATGGTACGATCGACGATAATTGTTTGATGAAGGCAGAAAATCGAATCGAATTTTGATCGGACATGTTGGAAAATCATCGTCGATTGTGCCAGAATCGTTTTATAATCGTCGATGTTTGTGGTGTTTCTCCTGGATCGATTAGATTCGATATAATAACATAGACCACTTCAATCTGAACTTCAATCGTTTCCATACCAAAATCGACGATTTTAGTAATATTTTGGAATCGAAATCTCACCACAATCGCAAACTCAATGTGGGGTGTATGTTGATGCGATTAAGATCGATTTTCGATTAGACGATTGAATTCCTCGATCTAATCGAGCATCGATTGAACAAAAATTGAACCATGTGTGGCTAGCTTTACTTTCTGTGGCTTCCATGGTGGCTCTGATCACTGCTCCAATGCTTCCTGCATGGAAGCTGATTAAATGTAAAATACACACAATACATACATAATGTATTGGATACAAACTGTATCCAATACAATTCAAAGTAAAAAAATAAACTTTTACAATTGAATTCAAACAAAGAAAAAAAAACCAGAAATACATTGTAACAGTTAAGCAAAGAAAAAGCGAATACATTTTGTTTTAAAAAAACAAATAGCGATTAAAAAGTTGGCAATGTCACTTATATTCAAGATGTCTTCTAGACCCTTGTATGGACATATTTTGGTAAGTGTCAGGCCTACAGCATACATTTCCTCAGCAGTGCGCTATGGAGGATAATCAGAAATAGTCAACATAGTCAAATAGTCAATAGTCAACAAGAGTCAACACAGAAAACATGACACATTTGTTGCATCTGATCCTGAAGCCAGTGCATATGTCTTGCTAATGGTTGGCACCCTGCAATGCTAGTGTCCCAGGTTTGAATCTTGGTCTGGATCTGTTTGCATGTTCTCCTCGTGTCTGCGTGGGTTTGCTCTGAGTGCTTCGGTTTCCTCCTACACTCCTAAGACATGCTGATTGATCCCGGGTAATTGGCTTTCCCCAGGAATCTCTTATGTTAATTACACATGACTTTAGCTAGCCATACACAGGTCAATTATTTTCCGATTTGATCGTCGATTTGTTTTTCTTTCAAACGTTGATTTGATTTAAAGTCGATCAATTCCTTTACAGGAATCCATTTTTTCACAGGAATCAATTCCTTCTGTTAACCTCCTAGGCGTTACACCCAAAGCCAGTATGATATTTCTGCATAGCTGCAGGCTCAGCGGAGCTTTTCCAGCCTCGAGTCTTCGGCATCGTGATAGATTTCTTTGTTTGACGTCAATCACTTTCGGACGATCATACAAGGAATTGATTCCTGGGCAGGAACATCAACTGTGTATGCCCTGCCTAAGATGGTGACCGATAACTGTGTTGGTTACATATACATGACTATGGTAGGGACATTAGATTGGGAGACAGGGCTTGTCTGGCACGAACCAGCTGCAGCCGCCAGCCCTTTTTTTTAATCATGCTTAAAAATGGGAGGAATTTTCTTTTCTTATTCTTTACTTTAACAATTCCTCTTCCCCCTGCTGGGCTGATCCTCTCTTGGCATGTTTCTTTTTGCTGTTTACATATTAATTTGAAAATGTTTCCTTCCTATTATTGTTTCTTGTGAATCTGTAGTAATAATTTAAAGCAAATGGACTTTTAATAAAAAAAATTCTGAGTGGATAGAACCTGTTTTTTTTAAAAAAAAAATGTTATTCTTGAATAAAAATTTGTATCTAGAGGGGGAAAAACAACAGGTATGTATTGTACACGTCACTAGACACGTCTATTGATTCAATGGACACTCCCCCAAATCATAAACGCGATGTAGCAAATCTCAGGCTATAACGTGCCTGTGTATACCATAGAAAACTATGAGCAATACCTTCCCTGCAACAAAATCACTGTAGTTATTGAGTGCCAAGCACAGGGATTTAACCTCAATGGTTTTTGGCTATCTCGTCTTTTGCTGTTATCGACTCCATTATCTCCATAAAAAAGAGCTACCTGCAGAAATGAAAGGCACAAGATAGGCATCCAATACAAGGTATTTATTAACCAGTATTTATTATTAGTGTGATGTCCAGAAGACTTGTCCTTTGTACAAGAGACCATAGAAGTTTCATTTACCTGTCTCGAAAAGTACGTTTTTTTGAATAACATCTGTTCTTTTGTAGAGATAAGCTCTTTTGTGTGTTCTCCCTTAAACCCAAACATGTTTATTTTTTGGATACCTGTCTTTGCTGGTTTAATCTAGGGCTTCTCCTGTGGCTGATTTAGAATTGTGTTTGCTTTGCTTTGTTGATAGGAGACATACACAGAGATAGCCGGAATGCAGAGGTTTGGAGCACTCTACATGGATTACCTGTACACAATGGAGTGTAGCAGTGGTAAAGGTACAAGTTTATTTCTCATTTGTTTGTCCTCTTTTCAGAAACCAACACTTTCTAGAGAGCCACCTGGTCCCCCGTGTTAACTTGGATATTTGTCTTCTGATGTTTTGTGCAGATCTTTTACAGATCTCTTTACTTTAGGCTGTCTGCCTGATAACGTGCAGGTCCATTTCCATAGAACAGCGCTTACCAGGGCTCTGTGGAACCCAGTGTTGTTAGTTTTTTTTTATTTCTCTAAAAGTATTTTTCTGTTGAAAGAAATGTAAGAAAAGTTGATTTGGAACAAAAAATATTAACCTCAAATAACCACTAAACCACATGTCAACAGGGTTCATCACAGTTGTATAGGATTAGCCAATAGGATAATATAGCCATCATGTGGTAACATCTTCTGCATAGAAGATTGAGTAATTAGCACCTGCTCCTGCAGATTAAGCCCCCCCCCCCCATACACCTTTCAATCTCTCTGTACAATTACCTTCAGATCTACCAACAACTTTGTGATATACTCCAAAGCCATGCTGATAACTGGTTTCCCAAAAAAGATTCTCCTATGTTAGTTACACATGACTTAAGCTAGCGACACACAATGAAGTAAGAGGTTAGAGGAACATCGGGCGACGTGTGCGCTCACGGCTCCCAATTCTTCTCTAATCTGTTACTTCATCTGAGCCACCCACGGTTCCTTCGAGCAGGATCAATGTTGGAAAACCTTGGTCAAAATCCATTACATTGAATAGGGGACAGTGCTGTCCCCATCCAATGTAATTGGATGACAGCTGAGCCACACACACAGAGCAGCTAAGCTGAACACACAAGCTGTATTTTCAGCTACGGCTCTGTGTATGTGTGAAGGGGGCGTGGCCAGCACAGACCCAGCTCTGTCAGAAGAGAGGCAGGGCTGGCTGCAGGTGAGCTAGCAGCCAGCCAGCCGGAGAAGCTTGCTGCCGGGGGACCGGGAAACCGGGTCCCCATTGTACGGTAATTGATGTGCCCATGTGGTGCACATTGATTCCTGTACGATTGACGTCACCATGCTGTAATTGATCGCCGGTCGATTGCATGGGAATCTACCTGTGTGTGGCCAGCTTTAGACTGTGACCGTTATCATATACATGACAATGGTAGGGACATTAAATTGCAAGTTCTTCTAAAAGACAGTTAGTGAGATATGCCTGTATATATGCTCTTTAACCTTCTGAGCGCACCGCCCGTATCGCGCCGTTGAGACGGGCGATCGAGGTACACTGAGTACACTGCCTGTCGTTTCCGGTATCTCGCCGGAGCTCTACACGCAGCTGTTGTCATTACTGACAACAGCTGCGTGAGAGAAAAAGCCCCCCGCCCCCTTCTGCGTCACCGTGACGCGATCGGGCGGTGCCTCCAACCCGGAAATCGCTGCAGCTTTCCGGGGAGGCATAGGGTCTCCCCGCTGCCGGCTTCCCCTGCGGTTGAGAGGACCCTGTTCAGCGAACGAACAGGGTTCGTCTCAACCGCTAGGGAGGTTAAAGCGCTGCGTAATATGTTGGCGCTATAAATAAAATATAATAATAAGACCCTCCTGCATGTGCTTGGAGTAATTGGGTAGAATAGAATGCCGCTACTTTTATCAAACATTTGGTAAACGTAAATTTTATTGTAGAAAAATTGTACAGTCAGATTATAATATGTATGGTTACCTTCAGACAGTTGCTGGCTATTTTTATGTTAATGTTAGCTCTCTGAGTACTGGATTAGCTCTGTCTGCCAACCTCATAGGTTAGCCACATAAATTATATGCATTGGATGCATTCCAGTGTAATCTGAATTTCTTGAGTGTCATTGCATAAGACGCTTTTATCAATAGCCCGGTGCTGATGTTTATATCTGGAGAGAAATCTTTCCATGTAAAATATGGCAGCGAGCTGTAAAAATGATAGGAGTATCCTGGGAAGTATTTGCTTACATACTGAATGAAACCCTGTAAATTGAACTCCAGTGATAAACGTTTATGATGTTATTTATCTTTTCCAGGATCTATAAGCCAGCAAGAATTTCCCATATCGAGGCCAGAGGAGAACAGCAATATCCAGGAGATGTCCATAAAGAGGCTTGTGATTGGTCCCATCGACTTAAGACTGGACAGCAGCTCAGTGCATAGGATTATGAAGATGGTGGCGTGCTCTTTTGATCATGAATATGAAGCTTATAGCTGTTCCGGTCCAGGTATTTTTTTTCTACTAGACCTGATATATTAATATCTGTCTAAACCTATAAAGATATGCCAACTCAGGAAAGTTGCTATAAGAAAGTTTACTTGGCTAATCTTTCAGATAAAATTCCAAAAGGCTCCACTATCGATTTGTCACATTACTGCCTCAGCTAAACCACATTCATGTTCATGTGAGCATACACATATGACAACTGTTATATTTGACACATTCTAAAGGGTCTAGAAACTGGACTGTCATCCTGATTGCTACCTAATTTCCCACCCTACTTTTTTTTACTTAATAAAGGCAGGATTTAAATGATAGGGCAGAGGTTGCATCTTTAAATTGCCAGCAGCATCCGATTACCTGTGTTTGTGGTTTAACTGTACCTCTTAAGGCCCACTGGTTTGACTGCATTATTTAGGATTGCATTTGAAGAACCTAATCCATGAGTGACTGAATAACAGTTGCAATACAGGTCCTTTAGTGAGAATGTGTAAGGGTATTGGTCTCCTGAGTGATTGCAATCTAGTATTTACTACAGTCTTTCAGACTCTCTAGGAAATAGCAATTTTAATCCATACAGATTATTAAAATCTGCCATTGAAGCAGAATAGTCCTATAATCAAAGTTAATTTACATATATAGACTATTGTGTGATGGCCTAAAGAGCTTTTAAACCAACTATGTTGTTCACACACCGCATAAACAATATTCACACTCACACAAATCTTTCAAATTGTAATAACATACAATACTCCTTCCAATGATTACAGCTCCCAGGGAAGGTTTCAGCGGCACAGGTAGTGCTATAAAATCAAGAAAGCCATAAGCAAATCTAAAGCTGGCCATACACGTGTAGATTTTTGGATGATCAGATTCTATCAGAGTTTTCGCTACTTTGATCAAACATTGATTGCAAAAGAATCCTATACCCAATACCTATTGGGTGTTTTACATTCACTCGATTACATTCAAAACTGGTTGACCTAATTCTGGTAATAGTTTCATGCAATTCAATTATTTTGATCAAACAAATCAATAGTTTGTATTTAAAACACTTTATAAATTTTGATCCAATCTGTCAAATATCCAGACATACTTTTGTGATCGATTTTATGTTTAATTTCAATCACTTTTGGTCAGTCGTGCCAGGTTAGGTGGCATCAATTTCCCTTCAATTGAATTAAAAATAGATTGCTTTAAGATTGTAAGGAAAAAAATTTAAATTTGTACGGACACCTTTGGTCATGTTCCCACATGTGCGGCCGTACGCAGCGCGATTCTAATCGCTCCCATGTTAATAAATGGGTCTCTTCCCCGGGCTGAGATAGGGAGCGGCCACAGCGCGACCTGCAACCTAAAAACTCGGCTCACCGTGTTTTTGATTGTGGGCCATGGCCGCCCACGCCCGATCTCTCTTGACCACGGCTATAGATGTGAATGGCTACAGTTAAAAACCCCATCTTGGGATCATTTAATGAATTGGACCACTACAAGGCCCCGATTGCAGACTAAGACGTATCCCATAACCTCCCCGGGAGGGTTTTTAAACACGGCCATTCAATGGGGCGGCCACGCATGTGGGAACATTAACCTTAAGTGTTGCCAACTTTTAACTGATTAAATTGGGAATGCAACCCCTTCAACTTCTCATTTCAATGCAGTGCAAGAAAGCCCAGCTTACATGGGGGCAACAATTCTGCCTTGAATTCAGAAGCAGTGTTTTGTTTTTTGTGGAATAAAGTTTTATTGAGTTTTAAAGACACATTTACAGAAAAAGCAAGTAGCAATAAATTTCAGGCCTCATATCAATTGATAACATTGAAACCTTACTTGCCTGATCATTAGTTATTGTTTAGACATTGCACTGGGGATATAGTATTTAAAATGCATCTACAGTAAAGCGATACAGTATTTCTTTTTGAATATGGGGTTTTTGGTTTTAATTTTGCTGTGGTTTAGGTGATTGTTAATTGCAGATTACTATAAAAAAAAACTGCACTTATTTTAGGACACAAATCTTATTTTACAGTAAAACTCACCAGCAGTGCTATGCTTTTCTTTAGTGCCTCTAGAAGAATGTAAGGCTTTACCGAGTCCAGAAGAGGTTGCATCACTGGAGGAATACATTCCAACAAGGCTTACCTGCGTCACATTTTTGAAGTTTTCCATCACCATCACCATGGCTGAGTTCAACCTGCTTGGACATTTACTTTCTGTTATAATGGGGCAAAAGGTATGATTTCCATCATAATAAAATAAATGTAGTTCTGGCCATAGACGTCTCGTTCTCTTGCCGATTTCTCTGCAGGTCATGCAGAGAATCTGCTGCACACCATTTGTGTGCTGGCCATTACTTTGGATGGGGATGCTGGTCCCCAAGTAATGCGATCAATCTAAGAAATACGGACATGTTCCTAATTTCTTAGATTGATTGATCTAGGGCCAGCTTAAGCCATTATCCAATAAAAGATTTTTATTGCAATAAACGAATTACTACATAAAGCAATATAAAACAACATAAAATAGGGGGGGGGGGGGGTAAGGCACATCATCAAACACAAGGGAGGAGACGAGACCATACTGCCGATCCGAGCGTAAAAACCCAGCTCTCAACTATAGCCTCAAAACCCTACCCAAAAATGGAAAAAGGAGTGATGGGGGGGAGACGGTATGCCTGTGACTGTATCCTAACTCCGAAAAGCACCCACGACTCACAGCCGACGGAGCCCTCCGCCTGCTCTCGCCTCTCGGGCGTTTGGAGGAGAACTGCCCTCCAGCTTAAGCCATTATGTGCCTCTCCAACTTTAGTGAAGCTTCTGAACATGGACTAATGCTGGGCATACACGGGTTGATTCCCCCTGCTGCGCTCAAGCTTCATCGATATCAAGGTACAGCACTGCTGCTTCATCAATATCGGCCACGGTCCCCATCTGAAGTAATTGAAATAGAACAGGGTTGGAACCCTGTTCGGCTGACCAATACCACTCGAAGGAAGCCCGAATGGCTCAAATTCAAATCTTGAATCTATTACAAAATTGAGCCGTGTATGCCCAGCATAAGCTTTTGTAGACTAACATCAGATTTAAATGTCTGCTACAGTTGGAATTTGCCACGTTCTTCTCTCACAATGTGTCATGTTCTTCCTTCCTTCCAGTTCATTACTTAAACATTTCCATATTTGTTCCTAAAGTTTCCTTTAGCATAAAAAATGAGTCCAGCCCTTTTTTTTTTTTCTGTAATAGGAACCAATCTTCTTTAATATAATCCCATTAGGTGAATTAAGGACTCCGCAAATGGAGCGACCTGGAGTACAATATGTCGGAGACTTTCCAGAGAATTATGCTGGATAGTTCATGTTAATAGATGCATTTTGGATTCACTTTGCTCCTAATTGCATCTAATTATTTTTTTCCCTTAAAAACCCCAGAGCCAGGGTCATAAGATGACTCTCGTTCAGTAGTTGGGAATTTTGACGTAAGAAGGTAATTACAGACCTATTTGCGGCAGCAGCTGGTTGACACAGAGAATCTGCATTTCATCACGGTTATGTGATTTGCAATGAAACACCGTGATTTTCATAGAGACTGCAATCTGTATTCCTTCAATGGAGAACATGGATATGGGGCTTTCAAAGCTGATGGAAATCTGCTCAATATCGCCCAGATATTGTCATGTATTACCTGAAAATTTTAAGTGGAATGTCTTTAGTTTACAGAGTTGCTAATTTTAATCAGAGCAGATATAACTCTTTTCCAGCTGGGTATCATCAGTAGGTTGGAGTTCAAATAAATTGATACCTTTGGGAACTCTCATGATTTGAACTAGTATTCAAGAATGCTTCCCTTTCAGGTACAGTGAGGTCATATACTATATTGAACATCTGGAAATATTAGGGAAGGGTTACTAAAATTACTTGCAGGTCACAAAAGACGTTTAATTTATTTGAAAGCATCCCTGTAGGTATCATTTCAGGCAGTGATAAAGGGTTCGAAGAATAAGGCAGAATCTAATGGAGTGAGGTGGGGGATTTTGCTCTGTGGGTGCAGCTTGAGAAAATTCACTAGAGCAGTAGTAATGGAAGATGTGGTGAAGCGCAGGTCATTTGTAGGGTGGATCAGCAATTTAGGAGGTATGTGCAGAGAAAAAAAAACACACTTAGAACTGGTGTTATTTATGACTTTGTGTCTTGAAATTACAGTTAACAATTTGAATTTACTAGAAGGGTGAGGTAAGGTGAAGCCGCAGGAAAATAGTGGTCCGACCCTTAAATAGTTGGAGAAAAGGAAGAGCAACAGTGTAAACAGTGGCAAATCATTGGTGCTAATAATCTTAGTCTGAATTTCTAAATATATCTGTTCTGCTAGAAAATCATTGTAGTCACTGCTGTAAGTTAGGCCATGTGTCCTCTGCTGTATCTGTGCTGTGCAAAATAAGGCATGCTGTGGCCCATTTGTGGGCATTGTGCCTGTGGCATTGACAGTAGCGCGCCCGATTAATTTTGCATGTCCAAGGTTCGGAAAAGCAGCGCCCGAACTGCATTGAGGGTTGCTTTTTTGCATCTTTCAGACACATCCATAGATCTTCAATGGACGTGCCTTTAGCGGCACGGTGCTGCAATGAGAACGTGGCATTCCGCAATTTTAAAACAGTACCACCGTTTAGATAACCCATAGTGGACACGGTCCTATTCATGAGAATGGGAAGTGTCCGCTCTGCATCTTTTTCCTTGCTGTGGTCACACGTCCACCACAGGGAAATCAAAACAGTGGACACATTTACATGCCACTCCTGTCTGCGAGTGCCTGCAAACTTGTGCAGGCACTTGTGGGTCATGGAGATAATGACCCTGTGACAAGACTATGATGCGAGAGCTTGAACTGATGTAATGTCCGCTGGTCATTGGTGCTGATTGGTCATTTACCAGGTGGTTGTGTAATTCAGGGCTGTGGAGTCGGAGTCGAGGAGTCGGAGAAATTTTTGGGCCCCTGGAGTCGGAGTCGGCAAAAAATGGACCGACTCCTACTTAATTTAAATGGGAATTACATTTTTTTTTTTATAAAAAAAATACTTTACAACAAACAGTCATAATGAACATAATGACTTCTCTGCTATAAGAGTAAATGCATGCAGCGCATAACATTACAGCGCCCACTGTGACCCTAGCCTAAAGGCCCCCACACACGTACCGAGTGGGGGCCGACAGACCAGCTCAATGAGCTCTAGAGTGCAGAGTGATGAGGTCATCACACTGCTCTCCAGAGCTGACAGCAAGACGCTGGTCTTCATTGAGACTAATAGCATCGGCCACAGATTATCGGACATGTCTGTTCTCTGGGGCGTCAGCGATCTGTCACCCCATGTGGGCTCCCCCGATCGGCATACACACACGCCCATCGGTCGGCAGCAAAATCGGCCACCGCTCGGTGCGTGTATGGCAGCCTTAACTCTCCCTGATAATGAAGTAAATGTTTGTTGCCGGACTAAAGACGCTTGTATACGTGGCGGGAAGGGATCGCCAATAGTTCAAGACTGAACCGTAAAGCATTTGGTTCAGTGGAGGCGACAAATACTTAGATTGTTAGCTTCAACTTTACACATGACTCTGGGATTCCAGAGAAATCATGAATCATGTTTGAAGTGCCCCTTCGCCCTGCCTCTTCTTGGAGCCTTTCACTGCCCTATGTTCAGCAGAAGATCAGAACACTAAAGCTTGGCACACACGGGTAGATCTGTAACAAGATTTGAGTACAATTAATTAACTTGCGCGCTCACGGTGATTGATTGATCTGTTTACAAGCCTACCCGTGTGTGCCTTCCTTCGGGCGGGATCAATAGAGCCGGCTCGAAGGAACTTGAT
>CM070036.1:17875264-17887930 GCA_036250615.1 Ptychadena robeensis | reverse complement strand
TTCCTTTCCTTCAATGGATGGATACATACATTAGCATATTATATACAGAGGAGTCGGAGTTGAGGAGTCGGAGTCAGAAGAATCTGAAACTGAGGAGTCGGGGAATTTATCGTCCGACTCCACAGCCCTGGTGTAATTGAGCCCTAACGAAATAATTCCATACATTGTGTACATTTACACCCAGTAACCTCTACCCTATAACCTATAAAAACATAGGCATATTTTTTTCTCTTACCTCTATAGTTCCTTTCTCATCTGAGCAGTGTTCTTCCTTTCTAATTTCTTTAGCAGATTATTAGTCAGATTAGTGTACAAAATTACTTCCCTGTGCGCAGGTAACAGGTAGGCTTTAAAAAGAGAAACACGCTGTTAGTTTTGGCAGCCTGCTTTTTTACTTACCCAGTGGTGCATTTAACAGGATGAATTAAGTGTGTGTATTTTTCTTTTTAGCATTCCACAGGTACTTTAAGCACAACAACTTTTCAGCCAATACGACCTCTGCCTGCCATCAAAATACTCGCTGACAAAATCAACTTTGAACATTCGGTGCCAATGTATGCAGAGCAATTGGTTCAGACAGTAAGCAGCCTGAGCCAGCCCTCAGATAACCTGCTGCACCACTGCTACGCACACTGCTACCTGAAGGTAAGAAGCCTAACTATTCATCCCACTTGTGCTGTGCTATTCTCACCATCTCTGTAGTAGTAGTCAAATTATAGCTCCCGAAATGTAGGAAAGTTACTTGGTCAGCAACATGATTCTGTGCAAATATCTGCTATTGAAAAATAAACATTTTAAAACTTGGGCAACAATGAGATGTACCATTCTCTATTATATTTGCTAAATGCAGAGAATTAAACTTGCATCTAACACATTCTGAGCTAAAGTTTAGGTAACGTTCGTTAAAATGAAGGTGTTTTTTAGGTAGAGATAATAATTTTGAAATCTATATTTTATATAAATCCATTGAACCCCAATTGTTAGGTCTGTCCATGGAAGGGCGTATTAGTCTATATTTTGTTTTTCAAATTATAAACTGTGGTACACCATGCCGACGTCACACTGCACTCCGATGCTCGTCTGTCGGCCCCTGCTCGCTACTTGTGTGGGGGTCCTAAGTCATATATAAAGCATATATTTTTTTTATCTAAAACTAAAGTAAAGGGTAATATTTATGTTCCCGGGAAAGGAATTTTTTAAAATGTTTTTGTCCTCTTATTTCCAGTTATATCTCCTAGACTTAAATTAATACATTTTCTAAACACACACACACAAAAACATATGTAATATAAACATCTTGGGCTATAGATGTATTTATTAACTTTACTCATTTCCTAATTTCTTAGTGTTCTTGCTTCTCTTGCATTATCAAGCCATTCACATTCCTACTTTTACCTACGTTCTCCACATATTATTCTTTATAACATATGCACCTGAGTACCTCAAATGTATTTCCTGTACCTTTCTTTGTATGGCCAGAGTTTAAAAGAATACTCTAGTGTGTGACCTGCCACATCTGAAATGTACTACTACGTCTCTTGGCCATAAAATGTAGAGTTTGATAGCTTAGTGCTTCAAGTTTTTTTTTATTTTTAAACATACTATACTAGATAATGGACCACATATGTCATAAGTACATTGCATGTGAGCAACTCCTGTACTCGTTTGCAGCCTGGGTTGATATTAGGACGTGTGGCAGACAGAGAACAACTTGTCTACCCAGAATCCGTTGCTTGTGTTCTAAGTAGCTATAGACTTTTAATAAATACAGAAAAACAGTGACCTGCAAAGTAAAGGAAAACGTTCCGTTCGAATTTCTCATCATGAGCCCAAGAAATTTTTCTTGACCTGTAAGGGGCAACAAAGGAATATATCCACGGATCATTGCGGTGTGTAGTTAAAACATCAAAGACCTTGAATAAAGTCATCACAAAGAAACATAAATGATCATGTGTAAGAGGGTATGGAACCAATTATGGAGCCCAACAGGTCGTTCTAGGACAGATGTGCCTGGAAATACTGTACAAGAGACATCCCCAGTGTGATAAATCAATAATTCTTCACTTGTGGCATAGGAAGTTAGAGTGGAGCTGTAATGGTATGGAGTTCATATATTAAAGAAACACTCCAGTCCACCCTGAAAAAAATGGACATTAAAAAAAAAAAAATAATCTTTTCGATTTTTGGGAGAAGGTACGTTTCACAGTATCTTTGTCTAGAACCACCAGTCCCTCAAAAAGGGACAGTTTTTGAAGGCTGTGTTTTATGTGCTGATTGATTTTCATGAATTCTACTTTTTTCCCCCCCTCGTAATAGTTATGCTATTTAAATACCTCCTGAGCTAGTGTGACTTCCCTCCCTCATTCCACTACTTTTTTATGGACAGCATTGTAATTCTAAGAAAAGTAACTCTGTTTTCTAGTTAAAAGAACTGAACTAGGCAGGGCACAGAAACATGAAATCTGACTTGCAGGCATCTCATGAAGATCAATTCAATGCAAATACCATCAAATGGCTTTAAACTTGTATTGTAAGGATATTGCTATTGACTATAAAAGTAAAAAAAGAGTATCTGTCATGTCAATGTCTCAAGTACTATCAATATGATTAATCTGCCTAGATGTCTAGCAAACAAAAAATAGTTAAATTATTTAAGTGTGTGTGTGTATATATATATATATATATATATATATATATATATATATACACACACACACACACTTAAATAATTGCGAGACAATCATTTCCTATTTCTTGTTTTCTAGAAATCTAGGCAGATTATTCATATTGTTAGTCATTAAGACATTGAGATCACATTGCTCTTTTTTTGGTCCAAAGTTCATAAATATATACATATATACATAAACTCGGCAGTCCATATGTTACAAACACCTTACTTATGAACAACCTGTAGCTGCAAGCCACAATTCCCTGCTCCTTCATCTGAGACAGGATGGAGGCTGTGTCAGATCTATGTGATGTCAGCTGGAGGAGGTTGTGTCTGATCTGTGTGGTGTGGCCTGGAGGAGATGGGATGTTTGAGATCTGTGTGATGTCAGCTGGAGGAGGTTGTCTCGGATCTGTGTGATGTCAGTTGGAAGTGAGGGAGATGGGTGGCTGTGTCAGATCTGAGGCTGGAAAAAGAGGCTGTTGACTGCTTTTACACCACACTTGCAGTGTGTGAACAGTGGTTTGTGAATTGCCCCTCCCCATTCACACTCAATAATACTTGTACTGTACTTGTACATACATATCAGAAAGTTGTCTCTCCTCAGTATACCAGAGATTGAAACAAATGTTTGTCCAAATTGCAGTCATTAAAATATTTATTCTGATCTGACTTCAACTTAATTCCATCTCAACTACAAATTCTACTTAATAATAAACATACAGTTCATATCTTGTTCGTATACCAGGGACTGCCTCTCTCTCCCTCTTTCTTATTCTCCATCTCTCTTTCACTCGCGGTTACGGTGAACGGTTACCATGGGTCAGGTCCATGCTGGCTTGCTGGTACCCTGATACATTTGCATTTAATAAATAGTAATCTGTGGTTTATTTTGCAGGTGTTTGGTTTCCAGGCCGGCCTCACATCTCTCGATGGTAAAGGATCTTACTGCAGCCCTGTGTCAGTTATCCCGGCCTTTAGCACAGCTTTGTATGGAAAACTCCTGAGATTACCTCAATACTGGTAAGATTTGTAGTGTGATTTCTTATTATCGCTCTTATTATGTTGTGGGAAATCAGGCATTGCTTTTAATATAACTTTAAGTACGCTTAGTGCGGTCATTAGTTCTCTTCAGAATACATGTAATACGTGCCCTGAGCAGCTCCCAGCACACCCACCAAAAAAAAAAACACCGACAAGCGGTCATACAGATTTACACACTGTTTGCTAGGTGCTGAAGATATACACCTGTATTTTCTTTTATCTTCATAATTGTGACTCCTTGTTGACTGAATTTTGTAGCCAGCTACTAAAAGTTTGGAGTTGAAGTGATCCCCTTTATTGGTTAACTGAAGTCATTAGAGGAGCAAGCTTTCAGGATGTCTCAGATCCCTGAAGAAGGCATCTGAGACATCCAGAAAGCTTGCTTCTCTAGTGACTTCAGTTAACCAATAAAGGGGATCACTTCAACTCCAAACTTTCTGTATTTATCTATGGCTAAATGATAGAACATTCTACTGTAGCTAGCTACTTAACCTACCTAGCTTTCATGACTTGTCCAGCTCGTCCAACACTGTTTGCTGCCCTGCGACTCTTACCCACCTTTCCATGCGTCAGTGGCAACCCAGGCTGGCCGATGCTTCCTGGATGGAAGCTGATCCCTCCAAGCCCCCCCTCTCCTACAACATAAAAAAATTGGTGCGCTTTTGGTACAGAAATCTGGACCTCAGCAGTGCGCTAGGGCGGTTACATAAAAGAAAAAGCGCAGAACAACATGTAAAGATTTCAAAAGTAGTGTTGTGTTCATTGTGAACTTTTACAACAAGGCCACCAACTCCTTAATGTTATTTGCAGATAGTGTGAAAGTATTTGCCTTGTTGACTAATTTCACATAATATGCAGTCCTGACAGGAAGTGAGGGGAAATCTCACCGCATTAATATTCATGAGCGCTCAATAGCAACCACCCACTCCCCCCACTGCTTACTACAACTGAGAGAGCAGTGTTGTGAATGCCAAGGCCTGGAAGATTTATTGGTTGCTGGACAGTGCTTCTGTCTGATCATTGTTCCAAAGAATTGGCGTTCCTGATCAATTTCATATAATTTATTGGTCAATATTGTCCTTATCTGCAACAAATTATTGCTAGATTCAATATTAGATCAGATTTTGGGGAATTTTAACTTCTAGTATATTGACAATATTGACCTGTGTATGACTGGCTTCAGGCTGAGGTGTCATTAAGTTCTGGTGAAAACATAAAATGTGCGCGTCATCTCACGGGCCAGTGTTTAGAAATAAAAATTTAACTGCGAGAGATGCGAGCACATCGTGGGTACATGCCTATTCAAAATAAATGGGATGCATTGCACTTTGCTGCATTTCAGCAGGACATAGTGGGGCCTCCACCTTTAGGTACAGTATACACTTAGCATGTACCGTATTTTTCGGACTATAAGACACACTCCAGCTCTACCATCTGAACTGTATAATTCTTATGCTAACAGAGCCCTGCTGGCATAAGAAATGAAGAGAGGGATAGATGAACTGGCATCTTTCCCTCTGTCCGTGTCTGAGGAAACTGCAATCACTCTGCAGCTCCCACGGACACAGGAACAGCTAGCAGGAGAGGAGAGCAGAGCAGAGACTGAGAGACTAGGAGGAGAGCAGCTGTTGGATTCCAGTCCATGAGGCAGATGACGTTGGGACGCTGGGAGTGTACTGCTGCTAGTGTCATCTACTGGCTGAATTGAATATTGCATTCATTTAATCCATTACATTAATCCAATTGATGTGAAAACTAAATTAAATATATTTTTTCTGGTTTTCTGCTCTAAAAACTGGGTGCATCTTATGGTCCGGTGTGTCTTATAGTCCGAAACTGCAGTATATATTGAACTACTTCAATGTATGTTTGACAGATGCAAGCTGGCCACACACATGTTTTTCATTCGATTCCCAAATGATCGGTTGCCGAGCACTTTCGAGGTGATCGAACTAGGCCACCCTTCGAGAAGAAAGAGGAAATGTGGATCGAAAAGTGAACCAACATGTTGGTAAATCCCTGTTCGAACAGGAATCAATTGTGCAAGTGGTGCACATTGATTCGCCGATTCGTACATCACCACGTCCCGTTCGATTGTTCATCGATAGGACAGGTATGGACGCATGTGTAGCCAGCTTTAGTTCATTGGGGCACTTATATTCTTTCATAGCACCAAAACCTCCCAAACTACAGTGATGACACAACAGCCGTTGCAGGCAATTTACTACACGAACAGCTCATATTTTCTGTTGTTTTATCTGTAATTTCCCATAATCATCGTGCCGTAACATTATCTGCATGTGAGCGAACCGACACTGTGTCCGCTGCTTCCACACGTCTTATGTCTGTTTGCCACAAGAGATCTCCTCACCATATTCTGTATCTGTCAGCAATGGCAACACCTCCGCTGTAAACCTAAACAGCTCAGTGCACCTCTCTGTTATGTAAACTCCACAATAGCAACGCAAGAGTAATAAACTAGAAAAATAAATGAGTGCAACAGCAGTCTGCTCAAATGAAGTGTAGTTTGAAGTGAATAAAACTCCAGATGAAACACATCAAATAGCACTTGAACTAAATCGAAGTCAGCGTGAGCGCTGAGAGCTTCATTGAAGTCATGCAGTGAGTGAGAATTAGTCTGCTAGAATAACCTGGTAATGCCATTAAACTCTGAGTCACTCTTCAGAATTATACCACCTGCTTTATTTGCCGTTTCAGATTTTACATCTCTCCCTCTAACAGTACACACATGATGCTACATGTGTTTTTCCTTTAAGGGGGAAAAGCTTGCAACGCAGGCTGATGTAGCTTTCTTTTTTTTTTTTATTAAACTTTTTTTCTTTTATTATATAAAAAAAAGACATTTTATGAACTGTTATGGAATCCCTCAGGTGGTATGTTTTGAGTTAACAGTGAAAATCCCAACTTTATTTCTGACATAAATCAGCTTTGGAGCGCTCAGATTGTGCGGCAGAGTCCTGCACACATTCTGCATTAAGCGGTTATGATGCTGCGGACCACAATTCGTTTCTCATTATTAGCTAGCACAAAGTATACGTGACATTTTGGTAAACAGGCCCATGTGAAAATATTCGGTCTCTTTGTGCCATGTGTAGATTTGTTTTCATATAGAGAGAGATGTTTTGTTTTATGTTTGTTGTTGCATGGCTGCCTCATCTGTGTTTTATAGTTTACTGCTTCAAATGTTTTTGTTTTTGATTGTTTTTAGCCTTTGGTTTTATTAACCCCCCTCTGAGCTAGGGATTAGTGTTCCATGCCGAGGTGTGACCAGCATACATTTTAAAAAGCCTGCCAATCACTAAAACATGTAATGTAATACAATACCAAAAAGTTGCCAAAAGGCCTTCAATAAAATCAAAGTCCATTAGAATCTTTAGAATCATAGTCCATTAGAACGCCAACTTTTTTCGATTGCTCCTTAGTCCCCCTCCATTAGGACTAGAGTATGTTCAAACCAATTGGGGAAGAAATCTCATGCAGTACCAACTTCAGCCACAAGTGAAAATGGTGTCACTAAAGAGCACATTAAAGATCATCATATTCCTCCCACACAGGGAGGGGGAGGGGGGGCACCAGGGAAGCTGCATGGATGCCTCCTCTCTATGGCTGCCTGTAGAGGAAGCTGCCAGTGTGAGTAGAGCTTTCTCACACACCTCTCTGCGTTGCTTCAGGGCTCTGCAGATCTATACAATACAGCTCAGATGCGAGATCCGGCTGTGTTCAGGTCTCCCATCTATTGGGAGAGTGAAGATCTTGTCGGGGAGCCAAGGTGTGAACTGTGGTGAGTGGCCACCAGTGGTCACACACTCAGACCATAAGACCCGGGCCCTTTTTCCCTCTGACTTTGAAGGTGAAAAAGTGCATCTTATAGTCAAAAAATTACATCAATTGCAAAAGTTCCTGAGCATAGTATCATCATCAAAACAACTTTTTTGCAGTATACCCATCTCTACATCTCCAGCAAGTGGGGTGATGATACCATGCTCGGAGACATTGCAATTAACTCATAAAGTCTAACTAGTCAAATTTTAAGCCATTTGAACGGCATGGACACGTGATGCATGTGATGTGATGTCCATAACGCACAATGAAAACATTCCCATACTGCCCAATGCAAAAAATTCCCAAACCATAAAGTGGATGTATACTCAATATCCAAAATCACTTTTCTTCTGTTCCCTAGAATCATAGGAGAAATTCTATTTTTATCTGCCAGGCTTACAGGAGTTTATTTAGTGCAATATCGTGAGTGGCCACTGAGGGGCCATATAATGGTTTTTAATGTAAAAAACATCTCTGCTGTTCTCATTAGACAGTGTTATCAGGTACTTTCCTGTCAGAGATGTTGGCATTCTGCATTGCTGCATCATTACAGAGAAGGAAAGAGGAGGAAATTTTTTTTCTGCATTCTGCTCTATTATTGTCACTTCTAGTGCAGATCACATCAAGAAATACAACAGTGTGTCACTGAACGGTTACTACACAACGGGTTTATCAATGATCGTTCTGCCCGTTACCCATTGTCTTCTATGGTGGAGGATGCAGTGGGGTGGGGTGTGAATAGAATGATTGTTGTGTGTGCAGCGCTTGTTCGTTCTCTGGTCTGTATAAACAAACAAAAATGATTGTTCTTAATTAGCAAAGCTGTAAGTGTGAATGTAGAATAACAAAAATGTGGAGGTAAATCTTTCAATTAATGTAAGAAAAAAAGAACAGGATATGTTTCCCTCCCCGTCACCATGCGGATGAGGGACTTCGGGATTTTAAAGGCAGTATCAGACTTGTATTTATATGAATAAAAGTAAATTTAATGTGTTAATTAACACAGTATACATTTTTTTGAAAGAAATTCACATGAACAGTATCAGTACAAATGCATTACATTACCACAGTTACATATGTCTTTGATTCCTCGACATGTTTCGCGTAGATCGCTTCGTCAGGAGGTTTCAAAGTTTATTGTTGCTTTTTTCGGGACTTCTGTAGAGGAGACAGCGCATGTTTAAGTATAAGTTCATAATTTTCTTACACTGATTTAGTTGGGATGTTGGCAAATCAGCACAATTGGGCCCAATCCCCCTTTTCTCCCTTAAACTAAATCTTTAAATTAAATTTCTCTCCCTAGAGATCTCTTCTAGAGATTGATCTCACTTCATTAGCATCACCCAGGACAACAAAGAAATTAAACTTCCCTTTTCCAATTGAAAAATAAATGACTGGAATCCTCTTGTAAGTAATTCCTAATGATTGGACAACCCACGGACAGTTATTTGTGGTGGTAGAAAGTTGGTTAATAACTGTCCACTAAACACCCATCTGAGTCACTCTAATACGTGTTAATGGCTTCTGACTGTCATCTGCCAAGTAACCCACAATTAACCATTCACATAAAAATATCTGGTGCTCCTGACTTTTCTCTTGGATGTTTGTGAACCTCAAAATAAATAGCTGTTAGAATATCGAACTGTTTTCGAATGTAGTATCTGTATATTCAGTTTAGGTTTGATTTGTTGTTTAATGTGGGAACATTGTTACTGACCTGTTGGCTTTTCTGAGATTCCATTCGCCTGCCCTGGTAAGAGTCTGACACTCCTGGGCTTATCTCCTGTCACTTCCTTGTTTGTTTTAAGGGTCACACCATACAAAAGCTTTCATTAATCCTTATCTCTCAAGATGAACAACAAAAAATGTTTACACTGAGGCTAACATCCTTTGCATCGGTCAGATAAGTTGTAATTATTGTGGTAGCAAATTAGTTGCGTGAGCCTCTTGTGAACTTTTAGCAATAGTAGTTGGAGAACATCAAAGTGAAGATCAGATTGTACGGAGATGTGTGCAGTGTGTATACAATACAGTAAGTGAAATGTACTGATTAGTCTGGGACAGTTTATCTGCTGTTACTTCATTGATATCAGCGCTATCTGAAAGCTTCCTGCTACCTGAATTGTTGTTAAATATTGTAAATCTGTGATGCCTAGTGCCTAGCTTGACATTTAAACCGTCTGATGTTCCCTGCAGCAGCGTGATGACATCATCACGCTGCTGTCAGATATCGTCCGAGCCAGAGAGACAGCTCTGCTCTCCCCGCGGTTTCCATGTAAAGCAACAGACATCGACCGTATTTAACGTTAATGTCCAATATGGCTGTTTTCGAGCAGGATTGATTTGCCGGTCGAAAACTGCGATAGCCGCATATGATATGGGCCAGATAGACGGCCGTGAACGCGCATGGCGCTCAAAGCAGCCATCGATCCGGCCCATATCTGCACGTCTGTACCCTGCTTAAGTCTTAATTTGATTAATTGGATGGCTGTTGTCAAATACTGAAAAACACCCCATTTAATGTTAATAGCCAACTGGGATTGGTCTGTGAAAATTATGGGTTACCGACCGTTGGAATAAGCCCTATGGATAGTGTAACTATAATGCTGTCTGCATTAGATCTTGCGCTGCTCAAATATTGCATGTCCTCTGAGAACTGTGATCACATTCAAGAACACAACCCATGTTTCAGACACGTTGAGTGTGTTTTTGTTTAGTGCTTTTTTTTGTGCCCCCCCCCCCCCCAATTTTCTTTGCAAAATATTATAGAGTGTTATCGTATTTTTCGGACCATAAGACACACTTTTTCACCCCCAAAAAAGTGGGGGAAAGTGCCTGCGTCTTATGGTCTGAATGTGCGGCCGCCTGTGTCGCACCGGGAAGAGAGCTGAGGAGCAGAGCTGCGGCTGCTGTCATTTGCGATGTTCGGCTCTTCTATCTAAATGCCGCATCCCCTGCATCCCCACCAAGGAGAACACAGAGGAGAGCTGTGTGCTGTGTTCAGTTCGGCTATGGATGGTTTGGCCGGGGTGCAGGGGATGCCGAAATCCACAGAACACTGAACAGATCAGTGTAGTGTGACGTGTTGTGCTGCTGTACTGCTGCTAGTGACACCTGTGGCTGAATTGAATATTGCATCCATTAAATTCATTGCATTATCCTAATTGATGTGAAAACGTATTAAATCTTTTTTTTTCTGGATTTTCTGCTCTAAAATCTGGGTGCGTCTTATGGTCCGGTGCGTCTTATAGTCCGAAAAATACAGTATTTGTAAAATATGAAATGGTAAACTTGTGGCAAATTTATTAATTATAATGTAAAGTAAATCAGTACCAATAAAGAAAAAGTTGCAACCAGACCAGCCTGCTAACAACAGCTAATTATTTAAAAAATCACTTTCAGCAATTGAGAGAGATTTGTTGTCCTAACAACGAAAGGTAAAACTAAAATGATGAGAACTCTTACAGCAAATTGGGCCAAGAGGAGGTAGTTATTGCTGCATCAAGCCAATGCTACCTAACATATATTTAGTTAGGTGATTAACCTTCTGAGCGTTTAGCCCGAATTAACTCGGGCTGAGTTTTATGCATCATAAAACTCAGCCCCAGTTAACTAGAGCCGCGCTCAGGGTCTCGCCGTCTGCTTATGGCTTCCGGGTCCGTCCCCGATCGCGTCACCGGTGACGCGAAGGGGGCGGGGGTAGGCGGCGCCATAGACCTCCATGTAACTGGAGGGGCGTCGCTTTTCCTCAGCGTAAGTCCGGCGTCTCCAGTGACGCCGGACTTACGTGTATGTCCTCCAGCTGAGCAGGAAGTCGCGGCGGAGCATATTGTGCTCCGCCGCGATTGCCCGTGGCACGGTAATGAAAAAACCGTGCCAAGGGCCAAACGCTCAGGAGGTTAATAGAATTCATAGTACATATGTGTGATAATGTATCGCTGATAGGGTTGACCTGATTTCAGAGAGGAAAAGATTATGGAGTTTGTGAAAATTAGCAGGTGATACTGGTGCCTCTAGTGTTAAACATTTTGCAGCCATGCCCTTAACTTACATAGAAATGGGAATTTGATTTTGCTTAGTGGGGCGTTCAGACTGAATTTTTTACTTTTTGTTTTAGCTGACCCAAAAGTGTTTGTGTGTTTTTAAGATTAGCTAGAAGCACTTTTCAGTTTGCACTGGACTTTGCTGCCCATCCAATGTAATGATGATCGAACAGGGATTAACCAATATGTTGGATCACTCTTCGATTGAAATTTTTTCAAGGTGAGTAGCATTCATTTTCCGAAAGTGCCAATGTGCACGCCGATCGACCGTTCGGGAATTGAACGCAAAAGAGACCTTTTTGTGGGTGCCCTTAAAAAATACACGTCTCTTATTTTAAGCAATATTTGAATATCAATGAGGTTAGCTTTTATATCTCTATAAAAATCCAGGAGATGGCTGTATCTTTTTGTTTCAGTGTATTCTGTTTTCAGCTAATTACATTGCACAACAAATAAAAAGGAATTCTTTGATGTCACAAAGCCAAAGATAAGTTTCATTCGAGCCTGTACATTTGTTAACTTATAAATGTGAACTTTGCAGAGTGGGTAAAATATAGGATGTGTAGGCCCCAAAGCAGTCTGAAAAACAGGTGAGGAGATATGTCCTGGCGTACAGAAAATTGGTAAATCTTGAGGTTTTCTGTCTGCCTTCCGACACCCACTTTGATGTAACTGTCTGTCTTCAACTAGACCTGAGTAATGTCTGCAATGTATTCCCATTTTCACAGTCTTCTAATCCATTTTGTGGCGACTTTTTCTGCAGCTTTAAGAATTTCCTGTTGTAGGGGTCCTTCATGAGACGGAGCGATCTGTCTGCAGAAGATTAATGGGGCTGTTAAAAGTTATAGCAAGTTAATACTCAATCTCAAATTCATGATTTCTGCCCACAGTGCTTTGAAAGGAAGCATTAGTAATGTCCAGAAATATACATTATTGCAGACTGCCAGATTTTACAAAGCAGACATCAGCTTTATAGGCAAATGGCAAATACCACCCACTTGCCTTGGTAATATGCACACAGACACACATGTGTATATTATTGTTATAATATATATATATATATATATA
>CM070036.1:17857865-17873057 GCA_036250615.1 Ptychadena robeensis | reverse complement strand
CATGGAGCTTCATCAGGAAAGGAAAATTACGGTAAGTATTGAATTCAATTTTCCATATTTTTATATATATATATGTGCATGTAAGTGATACTCTGGCACTGCAGGGAAACCTGAATAACTATGAAAGTTTGCAGTTAGGGTGTGAAATTGGGAATGTAAATTACTAATAAAAAAAAAACATTGGACCTCTAAGGGTGTTGGAGATCTGGGAGATGAAAGTTAGAGTGGGCATATGTAAGGGTAAAATGTGAGAAGAGAGAAGCACTGTGTGGCAGCTGGAAGTCAGAAAAGTTAAGGGTTGTACTACTAAGGTATAAGATCTGGGGATTCAAATATTGTTGTACTGTGAGGGTTACATGTGACCCAAAGCCAGCTGGTGACCTGTGGATGGAGACAGATAATCAGAGGATCAATCAGGAACAGGAAGATCCATCTGCAGCAGAATCTACCATGCAGGAGGCTGACACACCGAGGAGAGTTAGGGAGACAGTGAGGAAAACCACCCTATATATGGAGTGAGTACCAAACACCATCTCCTGGTACTCATCTGAGAAGCTCACTAAAAAAAGTTATGTGCACCCCTGTGTGTATGTATGTATGTATGTGTATATATATATATATATATATATATATATATATATATATATATATATATACAATACTCTTATATTTAAAATATATACTGTTTATCTTGCATGACAGCATGAACATAAATGAAACAATATCATTCTGTACATTTTTGGACATTGCCATACTGTGTTCAAAGATAGGGCTCCACGATCTACTCCTGTTGCCTTATGAGATTTACCAGTAGATCACAATCTACATTTTGGGAACCCCTTATCAGAACCCCTCATTATTTTTTTATATTGATCAGTGATAGGAGATGTGGTAAGTATTCTAGCCAAAGTAAGGGATTCCCTCTTTTATGTGACTCTGGCTGAAATGTACCCATTTCAAACTATGCATCCTATCTCTGCTTTCCATTTCATCTCTTTTTAAGTTCTGTTGGTTCTGAGCAGAAGCTTATTAAAGAGAGTTAATCTCCCTAAAGCTGGCCATTAACAGGTCAGTTTTTTAATTCAGTGAAGCGTTCTATGTAATCATTTAATCAAACTCACACGGTCAGGTTGAACAAAGGAATACAGAGCATTACATTCCTAGTGGATTATTTATTTATTTATTTAAATTTTTAATGTTGTTAGTAGTAGGCGGTTCTAGTCAAAGTAAGGGATGTGCCAATAAGGGTCTATTCTTTTACCTAAAATAGCCAAAAGAAAAAAAAAATTACAAAGTGAATATAAAAGCTGTACTCTATACGAAACATTACAACTGTGTAAGATTGAGGTTGAGAATAGAGAAAATATTAACATGTAGCAGTGTAACAAAGAAAACACATGGTGTTGTCTATTGGATTTAATTAAAATTCAGACATTGGAGATATGGTCCTCTTATATCTCTATAGGTCAAATAGAAAGAGTCTGAATGACTCACTTTATGACTTTTACTGTGACAAGTGCTGAGGTGTCACATTGAAATAGAACATTTATTACCATATTAATCAAAATCAGATTCCCTAGTTTTCCATAAATATTTGTAGGATTTATTCTGTTCTAAAAAATGTTAACTAGAATATGACTAGAGTCCTAGGCCATAAGTGTACCAAAGTACATTTTAACTTCTTAATGTTAAACTAAACTGAACTGATTTTATTATAATACAAAAAGTTTTTTTTTTCATAATTATGATTATTAACCTTTCTTAATATAAGACTTTCTATAATGAATATTAAGTACAAACATACATTTTGGTAGCTCACCTATTGGCATTTGAGGACTTCAGTTGAATTTTGCTGGCAGTTTCATGTCTATATTAGGTAAGTATACCACCAGTAGTCCAGAAGTCAGTTGTGTTTATGGTATTACACCTCAGAGACTCGTTCACAATGTTGATCTCCAGAGTTCAGATATTTAACCAGCTGTAACATTATTTCTGCCTTGGTTATTCTCTGACCAAGGAATTAGACGTTTTGTGTTGAAATTGTTTTCCTTTTGCCTCACTAGGGCATTTCCCCCCATTTTCCACAACATAAAAAATTGTGCTAACGAGTGCACTTGTGATAAATGAGTTCTGCTTTATACTTGCCAATTGAAGAAACATGCTGACAGATGGCCTAAAACATGCTGGTGTTGCCGAGTTTTTTTTGAGTACATGCTCTATGACCATTATCTAAGGATTCTCTAAAACTGACTATATTCTCTTTGTTACTGTACTGTTGCGTTGAGACATGCAATTTATGTAAATTGCTTACTGTGCATATACCGAATTTTTCGACTATAAGACACACTATTTCACCCCCAAAATCCTCTTCCTGACAGCTCTCCCGGCAGATGAGAGATCTGCACACAGCCGCATCTCCCATCTGAACTGTATTGGTTATATTTTATATTTGCAGAGCCATGCTAACATAAAAAATTCAGTGTGTGTGGGGAAACACACAGCCTAGAGGGGAAACATGAATGCAGATTCCCCCCGCAGCCCCCCCTTCCCAGTGTATGAGGAAGATGCTGTAAAGGGTGCACTCTAGTGACACCATTTCTGTAGCTAAAATTGGGTACTGCAGGGGAAGTTTTCCCTAATTCAGTTGAACACAATCATTTTTTTCTGGTTTTCCTGATCTAAAAACTGGGTGCATCTTATAGTCCGAAAAATACGCTAAATAAATAGGCCATACGCATATAGATTTTTGCACATTGATTCGATCAGGATGTTCGAGATTTTGGTAGAATATTGATCATATCTATATCGAATGTATACATTAAAATTTTGTTTGACCAGACCCGATGTTGAATGAAAACTGGATTGTATGTACTAAGTAACGTTCTAGTTTTAGATGTGTTGTGGTGTAGGGGTGTAGGAAGAAAAACACTTGAGGTGGTTTGGTAAATAACATGAACGAACATAATTCAAACATAAGCTCAATCCAACTTTATACCTTTATTAGCTTATGCAAATTTTTCAGATCTAACAAAAACGATCGAATGATATTATTACATGTTCAATATACATTTGATGTTTAACAGATCGATGAAAATTTACCAACATGTTCGATCACCTTATGATTGATTTTTTGGTCAATATCGATAACTTTTGATAGCAATTGAACAAGTTGTTTGTTCGATTTTCGATTCGCTGATCGCTTTACGCAGATCACACCAAAAAAATATCAAACCGTGTATGGCCACCATCCCACAAAATGGACTGTGCTCTGCTTTATTAACAGGTTCTGTTGTAATACTAAGAACAAGCACACAGACAATCAAGTGTGGCATATGCTTTTTCTATGTCATACCTAGTGTCTTGTCTGGAGTGTGATGGATGTGTTGAAAGTATGATGAAACTTATCCTTTTGTTTGTGGTTGAGCTTGATATTGAAGATTTCAAAAGTGGCTTCTCTCAATGTGTTCTTCATCATAATTAAAAGGAGGCTTGTTTGTTGTTTTTTTTTCTTTTATTGTTCTACAGACATAATTCGTTTTAAATGAGTGTAACAATTATAAAGCATGGTAATTGTTCATATTGGCTTGTTAAAGGGAAATCCTGCATATGTACTATACAACTTATAGGAATTTAGTATCATGGTTTTTTATTTATTTCTCTTTTATTCTATGTGAATTGTTTTATTATACAACTCCTTAGAAGGCTGCATGTAATAAAATTATTAGTTTGATATTTGAGTGAGGCTTTTCCAGGGCCCAGTTTACAGTTATAGGGGGGTCTAAGGCTAAGTGATCACTGCTTATTTTTCTCCACTGTGCATGTGCGTCCAATGATTTGGACTTGTGAATGGGACAGTGAGTCCACTCCACGTTCTGTAATCAACATTTGTTCAAAATATAGAGTGCACATTAACATTACGGTCACTGTGTCATACATGTCAAGTTTTGAAATGGTAAAACCGGGGTATGTACAGGAAGTGACGTCACTTCCGGTAGATGAATCTGGGTTCTTCCGCGTTCCACGTACCGGAGTTGACGTCGCTTCCAGCGCCAGGCGCACCTCATGGCTGCTCTAGCTGGGAGAGGGCGTTACTCTCCCTGCTAATGTCCCACCCGCTTGTGCTGATAAGGTACGAGGTAGGATATTAGCAGGGATAGTAACGCCCTCTCCCTGCTAGAGCAGCCCGATTTCAAGAATCCGGGATTGGGATTTGGCCGGGAAAGCCACATAAAAACGTGACTTTCCCAGCCAAGACGGGAGGCTTGACAGGTCTGCATTGTGTAGACACGGTAAAGCCTCACCTGAACAACATCATCTGCAGATTTTCCATGTCTTTGTAGTGGTAATTAACATTGGCGGCCCTAAACCAAAGACAAAACACCTGCAAGTTCTGCGCAATCTTCCTGCATATCTCCTACTGTGTGTCTTTTTTCCCTGCATGGGAAATGCAGTGGACCTATGGCCCTATTGTTGGAATATATAACATCCAGTAATGACTTCTGCGCAGCTGCTGCATTAATTTCTACATGTCTTCCTTTTGCCATGTTTGTCTCCAGCTCCGATGATGCTTTGCATGGAGACCCCACGGGCTCCATGCAAAGCTATGGACATCATCTACATTCATGTACGATATCCCTGTTTTCGAGTGGGATTAATTGATTCTGCTTAAAAACAGGGATGGCCATTGTACATTAATATTTATATTAAATAAATCATTAACTAATAAATGGTTTGCTTTAATGCTCATGCATTTGTTAACCGAGAGACCATACCGCGATCCGTCCAGCTGCTCACTACTACTGTTATCCTTCCTTCCTGAGACAACTCTGGAGCTGGTCCAAGCCTCACTTTAATGAGATTCCTGTTCAGCTAGTTACATGACAATTTATTTTTCCCTGTGGAAATTCTTCAAATTGATTGTTTTCTAACCTGTTCTGTGTAGCTCACATGTTGGTATTGCACTTTGTACTCTGACAAGCAAAGTGTAACGTCAAATTCATTAATATGCACTAAAACATATCTAGTTGTAAAGTGAAGTTCAGATTTATTCTAGTGTATGGATATGACTTAAAAGTATACAGAGCTGATTGAATAACTGAAAGTAGAAGTCTACCCAGACCAGCTCTTAGTTTAGGACTCTTCAGACAATCTTACTTGATTCAAGCATGGCCTTTAAATGAGGACTTGCCAAATAGGTATTTTGAATGTACAATCCCAACCTTAAAATTGGGATGGTACATTCAATTATTGAAAAAAAAAAATATCTAAATTTGAAAATGTGACCTTATACTTTCTACAGCTTGGACGATGTCCTAAGACTATCGTTTTTACATTATCATCAACACCAACATGCTGCTATGTTCAGTTGTATTCATTTCTTGTCTACATCTACAATATAGTTAGCAGGGCCAAAATTAACAACTTTTTGCTTAAACATGGAATCGGGAACAAGCAAAGTGTAATACTATAACACATGTCAAATAAAAGATACATGTATTAATTTCTTCCATATATGGATATGGCCCATGGCTGATATAGATATACGTTTTGGCCATAATACAAGCTAATATCTCATTATTCTATGTGCTGGTACTTTGTTGTGCAATTTATAAGGGTCCTTTCTACACTGCAGCAGATGCGGTGTGATTTCTGGGCAGTAATGGACATGCTAGCGCTAACACTACTGTGTCTGCTAACCGTGTCCGTCACCCGCTAAAACCCAACAGTTTTCAGTGTTCTTTGCTTGCGTTTCCTATACATAAGTGTATGGGACCGGAAATGCAAGCACTGGGCTGGTGTGTAAGGGATTTCCGATGGAAACGTGTGTACCTTGTGTTAACGCTAGCATTGCTGTACTGTACCGCACTGCAGGGCGGCTTGTGTGAAAGGGCCCGAGGATGCGTCAAATGCTTACCAGACCTTACCGCTTACGCTGCTTGAAAGAGAGAATATTGTTTTCATTATTAAGATATATAATGAGGAAACTTAAGCATGTAAAAATATAATTTATAGGCTAAAAAGTTTACAGCTTGTAAGACAAGTTTTATATGTACAATATGCATGGTCCTAGGTACTCAATAGAAAACATAGTTTTAGGTCTATGAAGGACTAAAGTGGGCACCATTGTAATAGTAGATTATAACAAAGCGCACCATGTTGAGCCTGTGGATGTCTGTACTTAAGGTCCCCATACACGGGTTGATTTATTTGATTTACAAATTGAACGCGGCCACCCTTTCTTTAAGCAAGATCAATCGATCCCACTATATCGCACAGGCAACCAACGTGTTTCTAAATCCCTGTACGTTTGCCATTTCTTTGAATGTGCACTGATTCGTCATTCAGTTGATGAACTTCACCACACTGCGCTCGAGCATTCATCAATCGAGGGGGTATCGACCCGTGTATAGGGACCTTTAGAGTCTGCTTCTCATTCTCATCATTACAAAGTACATATTCCCTTTTACAAATTGCCTTCACAGTATACTTTACATTTAACCATCAAAAAGCCACAGCCCGTTTTCTCCGTCTTTTATATGATGCCATTCCCAATTAATGAAACTTTTATTGAAGGCATTTGCTGCACACATGATACGGCTTCTAATGCGGTACGTGCCTTTGCTTATTTTACAGGAACAGAAAAAGAAAACCGAAGTCTTCGTTGCTTTATTTCCTCTGAGATTATTTAAATCCTCTATAAGAAAATATTTGATTTTGGATTTTCATACATTTTTACAGTTTTTAATTATCTGTATATGGTTTATTGACCTTTTGGGAAGCATATTCTATGTTTATTTTTGTTTTAAGTAGGTCTTTTGGATTGATATACTAGCCAGTGTTTCACACCACAAATTACTTTTGTGTAGTTTGGATCAGCTGTAAAGTTACTTAATTTCTTAGTCCTACTAAAAACATACACTGGACTCCACACAGCCCTGGCAAGTGTGTCAGGCCTCAGTGTTGCTAAAGGGTTGGTGCATTGGATTTTTCATAATGTCTTTCATATCAAAAGTGCTCATGACCTTTTAAAAAGCAGACATCACTACTCACTAAGGCCCATGTCTCCCCACAGTGTTCGTGATCATCGTCGGGACCCCCGAGCCCGTTAAGCACAGTGCTGGCAGGATCCCGACGGATCCACATACACCTTTACTGCTCGGTGGATGCTCTCTTCTCACGATGTTTTAGCCACCGATCAGAAAACAAGCAGGAGTAAAAAAAAAACCCCAATTTTTATAGGCAGAATGTTACCACCCCAGCAATCTGCGGATGTCTGAACAGAGCATCCGCCGGGTAGGTAATGGTATGTGATCCGATCGGAACCCTCCTGTCACAGCCAGCTGCAAAACCTTAACTTAGGCCGGTCCCGCATGATTACGAAACGATTGGTAACGTGGTTATTGGATGCTTATGGCCCTTTTTAAAAGGTCCATGAGCACTTTTGATATGCGTATATGATTGGCCGATTATAAAAAAATCCTTTGCATTTTCTAGACCGTTCATCAATGTCTTACTTATTAAGTGTGTTACTTCATTTAAAGCTGGATTGTGACATTTTGTCTTGCACACACTTGCTTAAGCTAGCCATACATGTTTAGATTTTCCTTCAATAGATGAGGGACAGACTGCAGCGTGATGGCATCATCACGCTGCAGCCGGCCCCTCACAGGCTCGTCCAGCATCCTTTGTGTGCCAGGTAATGGGATCAGATGGGAATCTACTAGCATGACGGATCACCTTGCGATCTGACATGTGGCAGATTTCTGGCTGATCATGCCAGATGGGCGTACCAGATTTTCAGATTTTTTCGCTGTTCGACCGCCATGCGCTTCCCCGACAATCGGCCGACGGTCGCTCATTTGCAAATCGACCCGCGTATGGCTACTTTTAGTCTTCTTTTTTACTTTCAATAGACATTTGATGCGGTGCAATTCAGAGAGTTTTTGCTCTTCTTGTTCAGAAGCACTTACCTTTTGTCTTTCATCACAGGTCATTCTATTAGGAGATTTCCCATATCCATATTTTTTTAAATATTAACAGTTTATTAAGTTTTTAACTATTTTAATTGGGTAAACAATAGTATAACCAAAATAGAAAAGGAACATTCTAATTCCAAGGGATTGTGTCCATTGTGATGGGGTAGGGTAGTCAGGGTAGGGCTACACTATGCTCTTGGATGCGCATCCAATGAGCTCAAGTCCAGCCATCCCTGTTCGCTCCTTTGGGACTGTGCTATTGTTCATGTCCCGATAACGCAGCCTCTTTAAATTAATGGGCTGACGAATGCCTGGGCACATTAGTAATACATTAGTATGACATGTCCATTGACTGTCAATGGCCGCGTCATACGTCAAACCTCTGTTGCTTTAGCAAACATGTTGAAGGCTCAGGCTATGGCAGGCTGTGTAGAGCCCTATAGCCGTCAATGGCAGGCTCAGTATAGACGAAGCATAAAACAGCAGGTTGACATGCGGTTGTGAGGCTATATAGAACAGTCCCATCACTGTTTTATTTTTCAATACTTTTTAAATCAGATGAAGTAGTAAAAGTTTTTAGTAAACCTTTCCCCATTGAAAAAAAATAAGCTTAGGTGACAGTTTGTTATTGTGATAATTTCGTTCTTCATCCTTTTTGATATTTGTCATCAGGTATGCTGTTATCTGCGTAATCTTTGTGTTTTTTTTATTGGTGGGTGGCAATGCAAAAACACATTTCTCCATAGAAGCAGTTCTGCAATTGAAAAAAAAGAAAATCTGTGTCAAAATTATTGATGGCCTGGACATAATTCAGTATTTTGTCGTTTCATGACATCTGCTCAGAACGCCAGAAAGCGATGCTTATTCCTCCTGACCGTTGCATTGTAGTAAATCTAAGTGATATGGTGTATAGCTTAGTATGAAGTTTACAGATGTTTGTCTCCCTGTGGAGGAAATTCAGTCCTTTTTTACCATTGTATGCCAAGAATTCCAGCGTGAAGAAAACATTTTACTTATAATTATTGAAGCGATGGTGTGGAGACTTGAACCATGGGGTCACAGGCTTCCTTGAGTGTGCATTTTATTGATGGAGTGATAAATTCAGACATGTGACATAATAAGAGATGAGGTTGTTATTAGGACACAGTGAGCCTCTGAAGAGCAGTTGCTGGCTGGACAAAGTAGCAGCATTTCACACGTATATGTTAAGAGTTCATCCAAAGGGAACACAGTTTAACAGGGATTTTAAATTTCAACGGAAATTTGCTTCCTCCTTTTGACCCTTCCTCTGAGTACAATGGAATTGTCCATTCTCTGGCAGCCTCCTGGACTACAAATCCTGTAATCTGAATTTTTATCTGGTGACCATTAAGAAATAATTCTTCACGAACATAATTTTCTGTTCATCGCCATGGGTGGGAAAAAAGGCAAAATTACTAATAGTCATGGGCAGTAAACCTTGCCTTTTATACATTTGTGATTGTTGGTCCACTATATATAGGTAGCTGGAATGCAAGAACAAGATTTCCCATATCTTTGCCAAAGGTCCGCCATTCAAGCTGTACTTTACAACTTTTGGTTTGCTAAATAAACCACTGAAAGATTTATCATGAGTTAATTTGTGTCCTTTATTGCCTCCTTGATATATTAGGCCATCTATTGTGCAAACATATGGTTATTAGGCTGGGTATTCACTGCGTCAAAATCCCTCTATTTGACGTACATCAAATGGAAGGATGTTGATGTACATAAAATGGAAGGATGTTGATTTACATAAAATGGAAGGATGTTGACGTAGACCATTGTGATCCATGATGCTGTCTCCACATGCATTGGTCTGCTACTTTGTGCCCCGTTGCGTTAAAATCAACGTAGACCATCCGTCAGTAACGCTAGGGGGGTGTGCCAACGCACCCATTGACAATGCATTGAATCCGAATCAACAGACCCCATAAAAAAAAAGTTACATATGCCCTGATGGATGCCTAACGGATGCTTAACATGTGTCCCCAATGCATCAAAGGTGCATTGACAGAGGGACCTTGACGGACTGAAAAACGCAGTGGAAACCCAGCCTCACACAGAAATGTGCTTCATATTATGGCAAGAACATCTCTATTTGATTGGCATAATATACAAGAAGTAAGCACAAAAATATAGAAAACATACTACACCAAGGGTGGCCAACACAGACACACACTATGTTTTCTGATTTTGTTATTGGTAGATCATGTTGACTTTTTCAAGAAAAACTTGCAAGCCAAAAAAGTATGGGCAGCCCTGGGCTACACTGTCGGATCGTATAATATCATGCTAGCTGGATAACAGTTGTGGTTTTACTTATAATCTACCATTTAGAAAACCCAATTTAAATGGCACTGGGAGTATAAGATAATCATCCTGGTGCTATTTTAAACCTCAGAGGGACAAAATACCTGCAGATCCCAGTGAGCTTCATCCTTGGAACAGTGCTAAGCCTGGGAGTTAAGGTGATCCTCTCCAGGGCTTTTGCTTTGGGTACTGACCAAGCAGAAGTGCCGAATAACATTCATTTGATGGCATGCCACTTCATTTAAGTTCCATCTTGTATTACTTGTTTTATTAATAATTCACTGATGCAAGGAACTGTTGGTAGTTGATTTCACCTAGGTTCAACATAATTCACTAATCACTTTTGAGTAAAACAAGAAAAACTAGGTAATTCTTGTCCATAATCATGCTTCTTTTATATCTTTGCTGTATGGCCTGCTGAGCACCTACACAATCTGTGATGGTCTCTGAGGAATCTCCACTGATCTACAGTTCAGGTCATATACTCCAGTCTCGGCTGCGATCTTCATCTAAAGGCAAAGCCCCGCTTTAACGGGAGGCAGGATGTGCCTACCTGACTTCGGTTGCCCCCAGGACTTAGACACACAAAGTATCCCACCTGGGTGCTGAGACCGTTGAAACCCTCCTCGGCCCCCCTAGGGAGTACAGAACCATTGTTAAATGCGATAGTAGTCCAGATGCATGGCAGGGATCATACGCGGAGAATCAGTCCAATAGACATGGTATCCAGGGTTAATCAGAGGAGTAGTCAAAATGCAAGCAGGAGTCATACACAAATCTGTCCAACCAAACACGGTATTCAGGGTTTAATCAGAAGAGTATCAAATGAAAGCAGGTTTCACACACAATGATAATTCTAAGAAACACATAATAATCATAACAAGGAACCCAGCAGTCTAGGCAACTGAAACTATCAGGGGCAGGGCAGCCATGCACCCTTCAGGTTTATATAGGGGAGAACCTGGCATGGATAATATAACTGAAGCTGGGGTGAGATCTGGTGATTATGTTGATGCAGTCCTCCTTGTTGGGTGGACTGCATGCCGGTGACAGAAGGAGAGGCGGGAGTACCCCTGCAAACGCCAGTGCGGATTCCTGCAGCCTTGATGCAATCTTTTTTCAAAAAGTTTTCCTGCAACTAGAGGATTCATGTTGTAGATATAATTCAATAGAAAGGCTTAATTCTCAACTGAACAATTCCGGGTAAGAGCATTACTGTCTGGCATCACTGACGACTGCCTAATGGTAGATCAAAATAGTCGAAACAATGTAAAAACTGATAAGTAAACTGGACATTTTACAGTTGTTCTTATGCTTGTCTCCCTCCTGCAGGACAAAGCGCACCCATGTCCCAGTCGCAGAATACATCTTTGAACTTCCAAGTCTGACCATTCAAGCAACAAGAGCCCAAACTCTTCTGCTTCAGGTGATTGGTCACAGTTGGTCATTCAGCTCAAACAACTCTGGGTCTCCAGGTCTCAATGAAGCACTGCTCAATGAAGTCTTCCCAACTAAAGGTACATTTATTTTTTCTGTTTAAGATGACAGATTTTGGATTCCTGTTCAAACATTGAAGAGACATTGATCTATAAATGAAAGATGAAAGGATAAGGAATTATGCAGGCGTGCAAGACTGAGGTCCATAAACTGTAGAAAACACATAGCTTTCGAAACTGCACTTGTAGTCGCCTGTGCCTAGAATCTAAAGAGGAAAAAAAAATAATGTGGATAGACTTTTAACTGGAATAAAGAGAGTACATTGGGTTAAGTGGAGCTCCTATGAAATAAATATTTTAAGTGTTTTAGAGGCCCAGTGCAGAGAATGTAAAGTGTCGGAAAACCTTTGATTTGATGGTTAATTGACCCAGAAATATTATACACAAAACAGCAGACGTGTGAACGAAACAATAAAATGTAATTGGTGCCCAGCAGGCGGCATTTGATGGACATATTTATGGGTTTGTGTACCTTAATGCCGCAAGTTCACGCTATCCAAATCCATCTTGAAAAGTGTGACTTTTTAATTTTTCCCCTTGGGGTATTAAGGGAGAGAAATGCAAATGTTTCTCTCCTTTTGCTCATTTTATTTAGTTTTATTGGCCATAATTTTAATTAGCAAATCCAAATAAAATGTTTCGAAAGAGACCGGTGAAAGAAGGCCTTAGCTTTGAGTATATCAAAATATAGGTTTTTATGTAGACACTTTTTTATGTAAAAAAAAAATTTTTTTAACTACAAAAATATTTACTTAAATGTGTGAGAAAAAGGCGTGTTCCATCTCTGGGCAGGTTCTGATTAATAGAGGCCCATCCCTTCATCTGTCTAAATATGCTGCCTCTATTCAGCTTAGTCCCAGTGTATTTTTAGGTTCTGTATAATCCCTCAACAGTCTGCATTTCTCCAATGTTGATTGCCCCCTACTTGTTTCTTTTTTATATGTATTATTACATATTGTCACTTGTTATTTTTATTTTATTTTTTACTGTGAGGGACAAGTGTAATCCCTGATACCACTGTCTGCAGATTTGGGCTGAGTTGGGTTTAGCTGCCTTATTAGAATGCCTATTAATGTGTGTTTTGCCATACTCCCACTCATTGTGCTGGAAACAATTATTTGAGCTGTGAGCCTGTTTCTCTGAACTTGTATCCTGAACCCGAACCCCTATTTGTGCTGAGAGCCTTAACCTTGTCCTGTGATCCTGAACATTGAACCCCCATCTATTCTGTGAGCTTGAACCTTGTCCTGTGATCCTGAACATTGAACCCCCATCTATTCTGTGAGCTTGAACCTTGTCCTGTGATCCCAAACCTTGTCCGGTGATCCTGAACCTTTAACCCCCATTTGTGCCGTGATCCTGAACTTTGAACCCCCATTTTTGCTTTGAGCCTCAACCTTGTCCTGGAGTCTTCAACCTTGAACCCCCATTTGTGCTGTGATCATGAACCTTTTCCCGCACTTCTGAACCTTGAACCACCGTGATGACCTTGTCCTTGGTCCTGCATCCTTTATCTATCCAGTTTCCCCTTATTGCTCCCTGGATTCTGTATCTGTTGTTAGGGATCATTTACACAGAAGGTTACCGCCCCTCACCGATAAATGAGCAATAATCGCCATAAGGTCCTTATCTAGATGACCTGTGTGCGCCTGCACAAGTTTACATGGCCGTGTAACTTTAGCCTTAGTTTTGCTTACTGTCAGTAGGTTTATTTTTATAGTTTTATATATGCCATTGCATTCATGTTCTATTTTAATCACACAGTTTGTAGTTTGTCTTCAGAATAAAGTGCATTTCACTTATAATTCTGTATAGGATCAATGTACATTGCCTAACCTGGCCGCTCTTCTGTTCAGTAGGTAGATCCCTGACATTTACTTTGGTATACAAATAAATATTGAATTGAAAAATAAAATAGTAAGCCACTCTCAGGCCCTCAGTTTTTGCTGCTTTTAACAAAATACACCTTACTACCTTACTATATACTGTCTGGCATTGCCTACAGCTTACTGATTACAGTGTAGGGCATTGTACGTACCTTGAAATGGCTCAGTTTTCCAGTTATATCTGTGTGCAAATACATTGTTCACTAGCTTACCGAGGAGGGACACTTCTAGCCAAGTCCTGGAAAGCACTGGGCAAATTCTAATATTTGTCACATAAGGTTCATACCCTCAAATTGATCAGGAGGGACCCTGAGGTGGTCAAAGTTGAGGCTGACAAGACGGATGAGAATAAAGAAAGTGTGGTGTTAAACCCTAACTTTAGTATGTGTCCTTCAAGTCCAGAGATGTTTAATGTGTTGGCAGCTCTCTTGTGTGTTCAATAAACTTTTTAAATATGGGCCCATCAAAGAACATAGAACTATAACACTTTACTCTGTTTAGTTTTGTGTATCTAAACAGTAAAGCATTCCAAATAAGCCATGCTGGTTCTCGCTGTTCTAAATGCAATAAACAGTGAGTACGTTGTAATCAACGAACAGCCAACAATCCTTCAGATATTTCATTTACAGGTTAAACAGAATACGAACTAATAGAGCCTTGTTGTACCCCACTACTGACTAGACTCTGAATGAACAACGCTTCAAGCCACACTGTGATATACTTTTGCCAACTGTACCACTTAGGCCCTCGGTGTTAGCTTGAGTCATTTAGAGATAATTATTTGCATCAAAAGCTTTTTACTGAAATCAACATAACCTATATTATTGTAGTCCTATATATTTTTATAGCATATGAATATTTATTGAAGTTTTACAAATTACAAAAAAATATAAAATAAAATAAATATTAGAGCATATGATCAGGACATAAATTTAGTACAGAGCATATCCCGTGACAGGAGAGCTGTTGAGATGCCAAGTGCAGTTATGGGCAACGCAGAGAGCCTACTGAGAAGAAATGTATTCAGCACAATGCCTTCTCCTATCCGGATGATAAGAAACATTATGTTAAAGCAACCATAGCCATACACCTATCTACCAAACCTAAACTATACCCCCCCCCCCCCCCCCCCCCCCCCCTCGTCCCACAACAAAATACCAAACATCCAAAACCCCATACATGCCTCCCCCCTACTCCAACATCTCTCAGGACAACCCTGTGGGACCTCCTTCCTCCTACCAGTTTCTCCCCAAGGTTAAATAACAGCGGTGATTGGTTGTAACCCGACATTTTGGCGACGAAGCACAACCACTACCCCATCCAGCCCAGCTCGTCAAAACACTGCAATCTCCCCCAGGGTACCTTTCACTCTTTCTGTGGCATCTTACACCTATTTAAACCTTTTGGCCTTGAAAGTCCCCAGGTCCCTACTATTTAGTGAAAAACCTGTGAGGCGGTGTGTGTCAGGAACGGTGAGCGCGGACCTAGGTCTGAGGCTCACTA
>CM070036.1:17821581-17832213 GCA_036250615.1 Ptychadena robeensis | reverse complement strand
TATGGTTACCTTTAAGGGGGGCTTTGTGACTAAAATAACAACATGCAAACCTGACTTGCCAAAACTTTCCAAGGAGATTCAAATCCATTGTTCACAGGGGTTGTCAGTAATTGTCGTCACAGTTTATTGTAAGTACATTGTAGGGGTTGTCAGTCATTGTCGTCACAGTATATTGTAATACATTTTAAAAAAGAAAAAATATTGTTATTAAATATGATATAAAGTTTTAAGCTTAACTAAGACTTATTAAGTTCATTTAGAGAAGGTTTTTAGGGAAAGAAGATGTAATTTAAATAAAAAAAATTTGACAGCACAAACCCCCTCCGGCTCTCAACATGTATTTGAAGCCCTACACTGTTGCAATTTGGCTCTTTGGTCGAATAAGTTTGCCTACCACTGGCCTAAGACAACATGTTCAAGAGCACATAATCCATTTGATCATCTGAGCAATTTTTACATCTCTGTTTAGCTGATTGTAATGTAATGAAATCTTATTAATCTTTAGGTTTAAAGTAGACAACAAAATTTGGCAAGCTGATTAAAGTGGTCTTGTGTTTCTCCATGCTATACTATCCTTGCTCATGTGTATAAGGCATAGAAAAAATCTAATTTTATGGAGACCAGAGGAAAAAACCTTAGCTTTACATCTATTTTTTACCTCCCAATTTAATGGGACAAATGGGACTTTTTAGGCATATGGCATTTTACGTAGAACGTTGTGGTAGGAACCATTTTCTTAAAATGTTATGAAGCATGTGAATAGGTCATAAATAATCATTTATTTCTGACCCGAAAAAAGTCACCCCAAAGAGGGCCGTTTTTCTTCTGTTTCACTTGCACATCAGCATTATGCATCCGATATGCCCAGTGTGTAGCTTGACCAAGTTGTGACCTGGTTTAGGGCGGGTTAACAACTGCATTATTGTAAGATGTTGGTAACTCATCCAGTTTAAACCTATGGGTATGGCACATACAACACAGGGCCTTGCGCTAATATTTACACGTCTTCGACTACAATGAGCCTCTGTAGACAGGCACGCCATAGCCTAATAAAAACCATGGGTCTGAGTCTGAATAGATGTAAAACATAGGGTAGACAAGGCCTTACTGTCTAGACATGGTACACCATTGACTAATGAAGAATCCCAAAAAATTTATTGTGCAGATTATAGACATCTTTGCCAATATTGAACATAACAGGCTGTGTGTTTGATGAAATTAATCAATATATAGTATATAATATTTCCTTTCATAATGCCTGCATAACACAAATACCTCTCAAAAAAAAAATGTATATATATATATGTATGTATGTACAGTATGTATGTGTGTATATATAATTCTGACTATGGCTCAATGAAATAAAACCACTGCTCTTTTCAATTGCTTGTTTCAATATAGGCAGAAGGGGGGAAAAATTGTGCTTTACATCAAAGAGCATGTTAATCAGTAGATGAAAAGAGCAAACAGCTGTTACTTGGTTTTGTCTCAAAGTGTTGTTAAGAAGTTGTGGTCTGTATTGTGTTTCTGATCCCAAAGCAAAAACTGCCAACAGACGTGCAAATGTGCATAGGATGGGGTTTAGACAAGAATGCAGTTATGTAGTGAATAAAATGAAGGCATTAGGAAGCATGTGTATTGTGCAGATGTGAGGATGAAACGCTGTGTGTTCTAGCACCTAGTATATTACAAGCACCTTCCTGCAATTCTTTCTATATAATGGCTCTCAGTAGGTAACAGGTGTATGCCAACCATCCCATCACCAAATGTACCATTAATTGGAAGCTAACCCTACCTTTTTTTTTTTTGCACACGTGTAAGTCATACATAGCTGCTCATTATTTAAGGAAACCCCCCCCAAAAACTGGACTTTGTATTCTTAACTAGCTAGGGGTTTCCTTCGCCTCTGCTTATTTATATGCTCATTTTTTTATTTGTTGACCTTGATGGACCCAAGTATTTTCTTTCTTATATTGTGAATAATCTGTAGGTTTAAACTAGACAACTAAGATACTATATATTAGCCAAGCATGTTTTAGAGTATTTTATATTATACATTTATATTAGTTTTATTTAACCTCCTGGGCAGTTAGCACGAGTTATACTCGGGCTTACTTACCTGTCTGATGGGATGCTGCAGTGTTGCTCTGTGTCGGCGTACCTGACGATCTTTCTGGGTCCACCTCTCCAGTGTCATCGATGACGCCAAATGAGGAGGGGTGCAGTGGGTATTGACCTCCCTTTTAAGGAGGCAGCATCAAATTTTTCCATCATGAAGTGGGGAGGAGAGAGGTCAGGGAACCACCCATAGAGCGTTTTTTTTTTTTTTTTAAAGAGTGCTATGAGTGAAACGCCCAGAGGGTTAATGCTGAGCTCTGGTATTGCTTAAATACTAGGGATAGTTGTTGTAACATATATCTGGATGTTCATTTTGTCTGTCTTTCAGATCTGTTGTATACTCCAGTGTAAAAGGCTTCCCAGGAGTTTCCTGCTTTAAAGCCCAGTCACTGCTGTTCCATCTATTTGTTTGTGTTATTTGTGTCCACCATCTTGAGTAGTTTTTTTGTTGGCAGCTTGAAATGGATGAACTGCTGGATCTTCCCACCAGTAATAGGTATGATAACCTGGTTTTGTGTATCATAGTAGACTAGCTGAATTTGTGAGTTAGTTGCAATGCCTCTAAACATGGTATCATCACCACAATTGATGTTCAATACGGTTGTTGGAACATCACATTATAAATAATATTGCTAAACTTCAGTTTAAAGTCACGTCGATATTTGGACTTTTTTATTAGGATTATCAAAGGTTACATTCATAAAGAACCTTGCAAAGCTTCAGGTAATGTGGATCAGTCAGAAACTCAGAAATCATATCCAAACTCACATCTCGCAGAGATAATAAAGAGAGAGATCAACTATATAGACTACAAGGGGGGGGTATGCGGGTAGGAAGGTATTCTGTTCAGGAATAAGGGGGAGAGCCACAGAAAGCTGTATTCAGTTCGAATAAAAGTTAAAAACACAACAAAATAAAAGCTCCGGTGCCCCCGAGGTCTCCCCCCTTTTAATTTATCTCTCTCACCCCCTGTGTGATGGACCTGATGACATCACACCGGGGGTGGGGGCGCCAAATTCAAAGGAGACTTGCAATGAACAATATATTTGCAATAACCAAGTATAAATACATATTGTTTTAAAATCTGTCATACTAAAGAAGTATTTTAGAGATTTTATCATTCAATTGATACCTTTTTATGAATTTTTTTTTATTACATGTAAAAAAAAAAAGAAACAAAATTTAATTTTTTTGTTTCAGACATTATAATATTCAGAATGTCTACTAGACCCTTGTACGGACATATTTTGGGAAGTTACAGGCCTACAACATAAAAAAATCCATGGTGCGCTTTTGGTACTGAAATCAGCAGTGCACTAGGAAGGTTAAAGAAACACGACTTTAGGATGTCTTCGCTCCCTTCTTCAGGTTTAGTAGTAATCCGAGACAACCCAAAATCTTTCTTCTTTTTTTAGTTCAATTAGCCAATAAAAGCGATTACTTGAGCTCCAAACTTTCTCAATGGCTTACATGATGCAACATTCCACAAATACTATTACATAATATGGATTTTACATATTTAACTGGCGAAAAGGGATTAAAGTAGTTTTTTTTTTTACTATAATCAAATATTATGTGAAAAAGTTTTACACCTAAGTGTATATTTTTTTGAATACCATTAGAAAGCACCATTGAATCCCTTCATACCAAATAAGTGAACCTTTCAAACGAATTCAGTTCAGTTCTTTTCTGGTGCCTGGTTAATGTTAGTGTAAATGCTAAAAAGTTAAGGCGCCCCATACGCGTAGAGAGCAGGGGCCAACAGACAAGCGACCAAGTGTAGCGTGAGGATGTCATTTGTGGGCCGCACGTTATTTTGAACAGGGATGCCAGTCCCCATTCAAACTAATTGTATTGGCCAGAAATATATGGACATGTCCGCTCTCTGGCCAACCGAGCTTTGGGGCCACAGAGACCTGTCACCCCATGTGGGCAACCGGGTTCCGCTGCCGTAATCCTCTCGCTACATGTATAAGGGGCCTTTAGTTGGAGCTTTTTTCCCCCTCCAATCATTTCAGTTAAAGTCTTTGTTTAGCAAACTCTCCTTATGGGACATGCATATAGAAAGGAAATGTATGCACGTAAAGTCTACTTTTACTAATTGTAACACTTGTTTTCCAATAATTTTACCCATCTTACAATGAATTGCTTCTCATATTATTATTTATGTAGTAAGTCATGTAGGATGAGGTATTTGTCAAGCTGAGACACTCATAAATTTAATATCCATGCACCCCCCAAATACTGACCTATATTGTTCTGTGTGTAGACCTGTTGTGGGGATGACTATCACAGCTGCCCAATTCTGACTTTATAGTGTTTGATAGAATCCTCGGACTGTGCGGCTACAGCTGTGTGTTTATGTGCTGGGCGCACCTGCAGGAGCATACTGACAAATAGCCTGAGTACGCACCGTGTACAGTCCTGCACACCAGAAAGCCTGGGTTTGAAGTCCACATGTGAGCTTGTGCAAGATGCCAGCTGGGGGTATTTATGTTGCATTACACAGATGTAAGACTGCCAACTGATTTTCTACCAAATAAAGCCTAATCTTTTTATACATATTTGGTGTCAGAGTTATGAAGTGAGGCTTATGAATGTTCTCACGACTTAACTCTTTTTAAATGAAAATTGACAGAAATAAAAGGAAAAGGGAGGCTTAGTTTCCAGAGATCTGGCCCAGGCCTAAACCGAAATGAAATTTAATTAATACAGGAAGGGAAATGGGGGATTGATTTCCTAGGGTTCTGTTTGGTTAAATCCGCGCAGTGTGTTTGTGTTTTCTAAGTTTTACTCTTATAGGTCATTTCCTGAAAGCTCTCAAAACTCAAAGCAACCTTGTTGCATTGAAATGAACATTAAGTGTGTTTTGGTGTTTTTGGAAGCAGAGAACAGAATAAAACATTTATGTAACAATGCCGAAGGTTTTTAGAAGAACTTTTGGCAAAATAAAAATTGACGAGTATGATCCAGTCTGTCAATAGCATTACCACGGGAGCTCTTGTTTCTCCATTTTATTACCTGTTGATCTTATAGGAGTAGATTTTTTATTCCACTTTTTTTTTCTCAGGTTGACAACATTGTTCAGTCTGCAGTTAAATCATGAGAAGGTTGTCAGTGTATAGAGCAGCATTGTATAGAAGTGACATACATATTACAAAAGCTTTGATGTCCGTGGATCTTAAAACCAGCACTGCAAATGTAGAATTTTTTTTAACATGCTTTACTTAACCTCCTGAGTGTTCTGCCCGTAGCACGCTTTCATGTTTTTTTAATGTCGGGCTCTTGCAGGGGCACCATGGCGCATGACATAAGAGACAGGGAAAGTAGGGGCTTGTGAGGGACTGTCTTAAAAATATTTTTTTCCTGGAGGCTGGCATTACCACCATAACAGAGATTGACCAGATAACTGTTAATATAAGTTTGCAGTAATTGCCCCACTGCACATATCCCCTTTTACTGTATACTATTGGCCAGAAGAATTTTCTATCTTACTTAGTAGATATATAACTGCAATACAGTGGAACGAGTCATGTTTTGTTCTCTTTTGTTAAGATTAAGTTGGTTGTTTTGTATAAGCTTTAATGTAACATTATATGCAAGATTGTCTATAAATCGGTCCGGTGATTAGATTTGTTGGGGACCCAACAATCTATACACTATTTCTTTTGCTAAAGGTACTCCTCCTCAACACTTGTTAAACTACAATTTACTAGGTCGAGCAACCTTTTATCTACCAGCATATGAGACACGATCTCCATCACTGGTCTATACTATAACCATGATTCTTATGCCTTATATTTCATTATCTGTACTATATTGTATTATGAAAAAAGTTAGAAATAAAGTAAAAAAAAGCAATTAAAATATTACATACAATATTTCAATATTACAAATAACATGCATGTAAACGTGAACTTCTGGTGGTAATTTCTCTTTAACTCACAATGTCCACCCATGAAGCTTCATGATTTTCCATAAATGGTATGTAGTCAGTAGGTTCTTGGTAAAAAATCATATTAAGATATTGTGACCTGTATCCTACTACAGACCCAGAAAATAAAAACTTTTCAGAAAATCTACCTTATGCTGGATGGTACATTTCAAAAACACATGTTCAAACATATGTTCACTCAAGTGTTTGTCTTCAATGTCTTCTCTTAATGTGTGATTTAGTATACTGTTTTAACAATGCTAGTTGTAAATTAAAATCAAAAATAGATGTAAACATTTCGATTTGTGTGAGTGAACAAGATGTTTTTTATTGTCTTTTCTACACACATACATTATGTTTCTTTCAGATAGAATTCACATAACGAGCTTATATTTTTGCTTGGGTACAGTAGGCATTTTTATTTTGCACTTTATTGGTATTTAAAGTTCCCACATGTGATGTGGTTATCAGGCAAAGGCCAACATATCAGAGTATGCCTAAGTTGGTTATGCAGCAATTACATGGTGGTCTGGAAATGCAGCCCAAAAAGCAATAAAGCAGGGATGACTCTACGTGGGGAGTCCCCCGTTGGCTTTTCAGGTGCCTACCCAATCAGTCATAGTTTTAGGCTTGGGCAACCTGGGCAGCATCCGATGCCCAGATGTCTCTACCACAGTAAGCTCGTCTGCTTATCCACTTGGCTGCCCAGGGAGAGAGAAGCAGTAGAACACATTCACCAGGTGGAACTGGCAAACCCCCCCCCCCCCCCCCCACCCGATAGTGAGTGGTGTTGAGCTTGAATATTCGAATTGTGAATATATTCGACAAATAGCAGCTATTCGAGAATTCAAAATTTTCGTGAATATGGCGATATTATGCATTGGGAAGCATATGGCCATGCATATATTTTCGCAATTAATCACCATACACTCTAATTGCAAATATCGAATATAGGTAGAATTATTTGCGAAATATTGCAAATTCGAATATTGCCTATGCCGCTCATCACTAGTAGTACGTACAGATGTTTTTCCGGGGGGGTTGGGGCAGGCGTTAGTGGGGGTGCTCGTCTATCTCCCCAGGATTGCCCCTGTGCCCCATAGTGATAAAAAAATGGGCATTTTTAATGCAGACGTGCATTGCGTATATGCCCCCAAGCCCAGGGGTGGAGCCTACATATGAATTATGCCTTAAGCAGGGTACAGACGGCTCGATATTGGAGCCGTCCGATGTACCCTGCAGCAGCGTGATAACGTCATCACGCTGCTGTCAGATACCGGCTGGCTGGGGAGAGACAGCTCTGCTCTCTCCCTGGCTCAGCTGAAGCTTTGCTTGGAGACCAGCGGTCTCTAGGCAAAGCATCGGATATCGGCCGTATTTACAGTCATGTCCGATAAGGCTACCGCTCGAAAACAGCGGTGGGCGCAGATTCTATGGGTCAGATAGATGCCCGTGAGCGCACACGGCGCTCGAAACGGCCATCGATTTGACCCATATCTACATGTCTGTACCCTGCTTTTAGTGTTTATAGTAGCTGGCAGAGCTGTACGTACATTTGGACCTGCTCTAGAGGGTGTTGTGCCTGACACCCACATGGTGCAATGCCGACACCAGTATCCTCTGTGGCTGGTGCATATTCTATAGTTCACTTGAGTGTAAAATGTTCCTATTAAACCAGTATTCACACCTTTAAATCCCTTTGCTTCTGTTCTCAATTTTGATTTAGTCTTTGCATTCTTGTTGAATAGATTAGAGTGTTTGTTGTAGCCTGTATCACCCAGCCATGAGATTTCCCCTTCCTATTAATACATGACTTACTAAGGTGAAGACAGCTGACTTTAAGTCTCATCTCATGTTTAAGGGTAATTATGCTGTTGAATCACGATCTATCATCAATCCCTGTCCTTTTATTTCATCTCGTGAGTGTATCATGTAGATAAACCACAGGAAATACCCACTCTTTGTTCCAAGTCATGTCTGCTGTGAGTGGATTAAATTTAGACTGGTCAACTTTCTTATGGTAGGCCTTGTCTGATAATAAGCATGCACCTTCTCATCTCTGTCTACCAAGATTCGTGGACCATTTCCAAATGCGGCTCAGACGTCTGTCGCCCAGCAGTACCTCCGTAATCTATAGTATACAAATTCATTTAGTGACGCACAATTTTGCATGACATTTTAGACAACACACTGAATATTAGGCATGCACCCATAACACCAAGTAATACTATAAACTCCACAGAAACCACTTAAATGATATGTGATGATGTGATCACATTGTGGTAAAATATAGGGACCTTAAGCATAGTTATATAATTATTGTGGTGGCAATGTCTATGCAAATAGTGTCCTTAATACAGTGGTTTCCAAACTGGGGTGTGTGGTGGTATTCCTGCGGGGTGCTAAGGGAGGGACAAGCATAAAGCAAACCAAAAAGGAACTATCTCTGTGAAGGTACTCATTCAAACAAGCCATTGTATATCTGGACTTGCTGTGTTTATTTCTTGAAGACATTTCACTAGTCATCCTACTGGCTTCCTCAATTCAGAGAAAGTCTTCAGGGAGGAGTGGTGGAGTGGAGTCCAGTGGCAAGGGCCGCAGGAGGCGTAGTAGTAAGATAACAGGCAGAGAGTCGAGGCGGGCGGCAAGCAGAGTAGTGAGACAGTCCGGGTCGGCAGCGTTAGACGTTCAGATAAATGGAGAAGGCAGAAAAATGGTCGGCAGCGGGAGTTCAGTAGTAGTAGCAGAGAGGATTCAGGAGCTGCAGCTAGATCAAAGTTCAGAAGCACAATAATCAGCAAGGACCTGGTGCAGGAGGCTGGATATAAATAGAGGAAGTAAAAGGTGATCAGGGCAATTGGCAAGGCCGGAGCAAGGGACATGGAAGAGTAAGTACCAAGGAAAGTCCAGGAGGGCAGACAGCTTAGTGGGCAAGGCTACTGTCCTGAATGCTGCTGGTCACAGGTTAGAGACCTAACAGTACATGACAAATGTTTCTGTATGATTTGTGTAAAAACCAAATAAAGTTTTAGCATTTTGTAGTTGTATTTCAAATAGAGCTTGAGGGCCATTGCACACTATTAATAGTACACAAAACAGCAATGCAAATACGGCTAGTGTACAATGGCCCCCAATCTGAAATTGTGTAGGTAAAATGGGGGGGCTCGATAATGTCCTATGTAGAAAAGGAAGACCCTGCAGGTAAAGTTTGGGAACCACTGATTTAATAGCAGTAAGTGCATGCAGTAAAATTCTTCGTTGTTCTGTCATTATTGGATATGGAGATATTGGAGGTGGTATATATTGTCTACTTTCTAACATTTCTGTGTCAAAGATTTCATCTATTAAACCCAATTGGGTGAAGTACTGATTAGGAAACTTGCACATACAGAAGGTTATCATCTATGACAACTAAACACATTTCCTGCCAACGAGTTTAATGTCTGTGTGACTGTGCTAATGTGTTTCCAGGGAGCACTGATAATGAAGGAAATGATGAGGGCGAGTTGTGTGCTGTGTCAGTTCTAGAATCCCTATTAGCAGCGATCACCTATATTTATTCTGCTTTTGTTTTCTCTGTTTGATTCTATTCCATCATGGAGTGTAGAGGTGGAGGGTTTCTCCAACAAATAATGAACTTTCAGACCACAATATTAGAGACTGCACATGTTGATAAGAGACCCATTCTGACCATTGTGCTGTTGTTCAAACATTAAACGACCAGCACCCCGAAAGTGGATAGAGCTTGACTTTGTTTTAGATTCCTGTTGGGGACCATTGTCATGAGCAAACTTCATCCATCTCTTTAAGCAAACAGACATCCGCTTTCAGATATCAGTAGATTAATGAGTAGGTGGTTGGTAGGTTTGGGCCAAGCCGTTTTCCAGTTTATTTGTAAAAATACCTTTAGAACTTTGAACAGTTCTAAAATCTATCGTATATCTCTTGGCTTTTGTTTTAATGTTTAACAGATAAAGGGAGTAACATTACTGTGGGAAGATGCTCTCTTGACCCTCCGACTAGTGGATAGGAACACTCAGGATGCTGATTGACGTGAGAGGCAGAAAGTTGGATACTGAAGTGTTCAGGGAATTTTCCTATTTCTTTTTACCGTTTACTGACGAATAATATTCCGAGTATTAAGCAAATGCTATTGTAACTTTACTGAGATTACATTTTAACATAAATGACTTATTATTTTTCATTCCAAGTGTATATAGGTCATTGATTAAAAACAACTTAGCTTGCCACTGACCCTGCCAGCCCCCTTGCTGACCTCCTTGAAGGGGTCGTTTCCCTTTACCTGGGCGACCGATTCCATCCGTTACTTGGGAATACGCTTACCAGCTAGTCTTGAATCCCTTTATGCCTCCAACTTTCTCCCCATGCTGACGCAAGTTAAGCATGACCTTACGGGTTGGAATAAGCTAGCAATCAGGTGGTTGGGCAGGATTAATCTTTTAAAAATGGATGTGCTGCCTAGACTCTTATTCTTGTTTCAGATGATTCCCATTAGGCTCCCTAAAGCGTTTTTCACGCAGCTGAGATCCATGTTTATCTCCTTTGTATGGCGCAATAAG
>CM070036.1:17796580-17818650 GCA_036250615.1 Ptychadena robeensis | reverse complement strand
GGCACTTCTAGTGCCATTAATGAAAACATAGATTCCTGGTGGTAGGTCCGCTTTAAGTAACATGTTTGATTTCAAACACTTCTATAGAGGAAAAGATATTCTTAGCCAGCAAGCTAATTTTTTTTTATGTTTTCTTTCGAAAATAAATATCATGGAATCTTATTGTTGCCAACAGTATAAAAAAGAGAAAATAAACACAAATTGTGGTGGTTTGGATGTTTTTTTTATTTTAGTATTGAAAGTTTTTCTATTTCATTCTTTTGTGGTTGTTAATCTCACTTATTCCCCAAACTTTTGCTTCTCTTTTATACTGGAAAGCTGGGAGTTCTATACTTCTTGTAGCCTAAAGTGACCAGAGAGCCTGTACTCCCAGCACCTCTTGTAGTCACCAAGTATTTGTAAAATGAGACACCGTATTCTGCCACTGCAGGCTGCAAAATGCGTAATGAGAGACCTCTAGTTTCACTCGAACACAGATGTGTCTCAATAACTAACCAGTAATTTCTTGAAATTGCTCACTTTATCATCCCCACATGTCATCAATCCTGGAGTAGCTGGCTGAAGTCGAGCGGCAGGATACTTTGCTGAGCAGACACAGCTGGGAACAGGTGAACAGGCAGGGAACAATTTGTGTGGCTTGGTGGCTGTCAGACTAAAGACAGAGAATTTGTGTTACAAACAGACAGCAGGCCCCACCTGGGCCAGACAAAAGGGGGTTTCTCTTATTGCAAACAATTCCAAAGCTGACGGACTTTCCTGTCTGCCCGGGCTGTGATTTGTTAACATTTGAAACAATGCATTTTGCAGTCATGTGCCAGGCCAGGAAGATGAAAGGGAACTGACTGAAGGGTTTTGCTGTATTATTATAACATACAGAATTTTTTCAGTACCAGGGACCAGACATCGTTCTATACATATATATTTTGACTGATATTAGACCTGAATATAAAGGCTTATTTCATACAGCGGGGCAAAGTGCAGTGATTATGTGCAAAGAGCAATAACCCACAGCAAACAATCTTCTTTCACCTCTCAGATATTGAGAACAGTTATTGTGACTGGCTGATAAACCTTACTATTGCTTTTGCTTTTATTAAATAAGCCAATTTTTTTCTGCCACTATGCCAGGATCAGATTGTGCATTTTTTTTATTGGATGAGAATCAGATGCACACCTTGTTCGTACAGTCGCTTATTGGTGACAAGCCAGAAGCAAAGTGAGACATTACAAAAAAGAAATATACTTCATTAAAGAAATCTAAACTACTTTTTTTTTTAGACTGCGTCTTATGGTCCGAATGCGCTTCACACCAGCTCTTCCGGCAAGGAGATTATCCGGGGAGCTTGAGGAGCTTTCAGATGAGAGATGCCAGACGGTGTCCGGATCTCCCAACTTACTGTATTATTGCTTATGACAACAGAGCTCAGAGCCCTGCTGGGATAAGCAATGAAGAGAAAGAGAGAAATAGATGAACATTCATCCCTCTCTCCGTGTCAGTGGGAACTGCAATCACTGCAGCTTCCATGGACACAGGCACAGAAGAGAGGAGACTGTGCAGCTGTCTGCCCCCTCCTCCCGATCAGTAAGGAGGTAACATCATGTGCAAATAAAATAACACGTTTGATGCAATATTCAAAATAATTTAAACATTTCTTTTTTGGATGTTTGAGGACCAGCATCCTTCAACCCATTGCCACTGGTAAAATAAGGCTTTTCCAGCTTGGGAGAAACTTTGCATCAGTACGGTAACTTTAATTGTTTTTATGTATCCATGGTTATTCTTAAAATACAATTACCATATTAACATTAAAGTACACTTTGTGTCTTGTAAACGTAAATGATGGCATTCATATACATTTATCATAAAAAAATTTACTACACATCTTCATCATTTTTTAACAATTAATAAATGTGTAGTTGGGAGGTTCACCTTTAGCCAAAAATATGTTCTTGGTATATACAAAAAAAATCTATCTAGGAAACGAAGCAGACAAATTGTTTTAAGGGTCAAATGTGCACAAAGTGTGGTAAACTTAGATTAACTTCCACATGCTGCAGAAGACTTGGCCTGTATACATCAAAGAACGACCTCCTCCATGTGGCTATAAAAGAGATTTCTCTGTAGATCTGTAATATCCTTTACATATCTTCTTGTGAAAGAGGATCTGAACCCTGATTGGACATCTTGATTGAAAACATATTAAAAGCAGTGATTTGCTTTTGTCAGACTGGGGCGTGTTTTCAGCGCCTAGGAAGAGCAGTGAGATCTCTTTGATCTTTTCATAATAATTATGGCCGTTGACTTCTGTCAAGTTCTGTCTTATGTCATTGGCAATTATACTGTACCAAATGGGATTATGTTTAACCATTCTGGATTGGAGGTCGTGTTTGACTGTAAATGTGTGCTGTGTATGTATGTATCTATCTGTAAATGTGTGAGTGGAACTCAATAACTGTCTTCTTTACTGTACCATAGTTTAATATCGATTTCACATCACATGCTATAGATTTGTGTGTGTATTGAAAGTGTACTTAACATTATATATCTACACAATATATGAAATTCGGTCCTCACACCATATGGGGGCCAGTGTCCAAATATCAATACACTACCAAAAGTAAGGATAATTCAGATTCTATCCTACAAGGAGGTGGCAAGCCTCCAAAGATATCTATTCTAGGCAACACTCTTGAACCAAAACTTAAATGGTGAAACGCGTAGACAGCACAGCATGTGTTTCTAGAGTCATCTTGAGACTAGAACAACATGTTTTAAAATGATGATTGGTGTGCATTATATGTTTTTAAATTTGTGTACTATTTTAGATGATGTCAAATTCTGTTTTTAAGATTTTGGTTCAAGAGTGGTGCCTTACCTTTTAGATTTCTCAGATTTCCTTTAGATCTCCTTTTGTTTTACAAAACCATGTAATATAAGGGACTTTGTTAACCAATGGGGGGCAACTGAGTTGATATGTGCGGCCCTTGGCATCACATAAAGGGCATATTTTTAATTTATACTGACTTGTATAAGCATTTTTTTTAATTTACAGCAGGCATAGCTAGAAGACATTATTTTTCATTTTTAATTAACAAAACTTGTTTTAAATTACACTTGAAGCATCAGGGACCACTGTAGTACGCTGATTCAGAGGTTAAGTGCCACAATATATATTATACAATCATCACCCATTCGTTAGTGGAAGCATAGGCACTTACCTGTCCGCCAATCCCTTGCCAACACATCTTTGCCTGGAATCTTCTTAGAGCAGGAAGAGGAGAAGAGGCGCTTTACCATAAATTAGAGTTGAGACAACACAAGATAACACACTGGTAGAGGTTGGGGAACAAAGTAAACAATAGGTAGGGTGGTTGTGACTGGTATAATAGTGATGTTAGGAATAAGAAGATGGGCAGGCCAGACTGAAGAGGTGGGTTTTCAGGACTTTTTTCTTTTAAAAGTGCCAAAGATGGGAGCAAGTCTAATGGGGCGAGGGAGAGAGTTCGAGAGAGTAGGAGAGGTTGCTGGAGGAGCATAGGGGGCGCTTTGGGGTGTATTTATGTACTAGGTTTGAGATGTAAGTGGGACAGGAGGTGTGGAGAGATTTAAACACAAATGTAATGATAGGTCTGACATTTGCAACTGCAATATTACATTTAGGGAAAGATGTTATCCTATTCTTTTATTGATGTTTTTTTTTATTTTAGAAATTAAAAGTTTAGTTGTGACCCAATGGTTAATAATTAATTGTCATTAGACATTGGTATTGACATTGGTATGAGATGGGATGAGTTTTAAATATTAGTTTTGATATACATTGTAGCTGTGTAAACTCTTTACAATTGTTGGATACTACCTGGGTCTCATTTTCCCAAAAAATATTGAAAAGAAGTTAGTTTTAAGAGGGGGTTCTCTTGTGTAGGAGCCAGCCTAAATGTGCAAAATAGGGAGTTCCATGGGCAAGTCTTGGAGCTATGAAAAGGTATGAGTGAGGAAATTATTAGACAAAAATTGCATATACGTCTTTTTTACAGTATTGGTAATGCTCTTTATACGCTCTCCAGTTGCTGAACACATTTATTACGTGATTCTTAAGCTTCTAGCACTGGCGTTCAAAGCATAGGAGCCTAAAAAGTGTCAGTGGAGGCATAGAGAAGGTGTTGTCTGGCAGGGTTACTTAAGGGATGTTCACACCCAGGTGTCTATAGTTCAAAAAACTAAATAAAAAGCGCCCTACAAAGTGGTGACCAATGGAAAGCTTTCGTGTTGAAGTCAATGAGGTTGTTTAACCTCCCTAGCGTTATGGGCTTTTCGTGCCATTTTTTATGGTCTTAAAAGACACCGCCAGAAAGAGTGTTGGCAGAAGATGATAACCACCAAGAATTCTTCCATAGAACTTGGGGATCTTGGCAAGGTTTCCAGACTACCCCACAGTTTAGGACTCTCCTCCTTGGATGCGAACAATGGGAGCCCCCCTCCCCCTCTCTACTCTTCCACCCCACCCTTCCCTGCTTTCCTGTCCCCTCCTTTCCACTTCTCCTCCCCTCTTATAAGCTCTCTTCTTTCCTTTCTCTACTGTAGGCCTCTTTACATGATACCCACAGCCATCCACGGCTACCATGTGGCTCCTTCCAGGCCCGTCTTCTACCCCAATGCCCTACAACTCAGAGTTTGCTCTCCCACCTTCATCAATTCACTCCTCCTCTATATTAAGCTCTATCACCGGGATTAGTCCCCTATTTGGGGTAGGACTGTCCCACTCGCAACTCCCTTGCTGTTCAGTTCCATCAAGCTAAACTGCTATGCCTGAACTTTGTATATCCAATTTTTAAGCCCTCATCAAGGATGTTTAAAACCTTGGCCTGAGAAGATGAACTTGTGTGTTGTGTTCCCTCTAGAGGCCCTCAGACCTTCTTTTCTTGATTTTACTGTTTGGTTATCCTATCGCTTATTAAGCTGTGTTCTGAATTATGAGAAGTTAATAAAGACCTATTCAACCAAAAGACGCTGCCCAGACAATCGCGATGGAGTACACTGTACTCCGTTGTGATTCCCTGCTCTCTCCTCAGCTCTCTGTGTGCGGGAAAAGGGGTGAAGGACTATCAAAACTCGACATTGCTTGGCATTTTTTGCCATTAAACCTTCATAAAGCGACATTAGGAAGGACACTGTGAGTGCAACCTTATTTATTCAAAAAGTATCACTTTTGGTTTGCATCTGATTAATTTCTGCCAATAATATTTAGTTTTTTTTGTCAAGTAAATGATACTTTAACATTTCTAAAACGAAACCTTCATTGCAGCTGAGAGATTAAGAGCAGTGTCTGTGTAAACCAATCATTTCACCTGCAGCTTTATGTTTCCTGAGAACCTGATATAAAAAGCACCTGCTTACACTGAGTAATGGAGTTTTACATTTATCACATTAAGGAACAGTGTATGTAACCTATTCCGCTTTCCTCCCTAGTGGAATATATTTCAGCTTATTCCGCACAGCACATTACTAACATGTATAAAGCGCCTGTGATTTGCGATTTGGACCCAAGACAACAACCTGCATGGGTCCGCGGTACCCTGCCCACTTCACCATTCATTCCACTACCAAAATCACATTACAGCATACTACAAGTGATGTCATCTACAGGGGAAAATCTGAGGCACACTGCTAGGAGTTAGTACTGAATGTGTATAATTTAGAAGAAATAGTTGAGAGGAATAAAATAGAACTGCACATCATCTTAAACAACATAAAGTGTGTCTACATCTTTTGTTAAGTGACTCTAATTTGTATCTGGAAAGTCAGAACAGTCATGTGCTAATGCAGTGGTTCCCAAACTGTGGGGCATGAAGGTATTACAGGGGGGGGGGGGGGGCTCGAAAGTGTTCCTAAATAGAAAATGTGTGCCCTGCAAGTAAAGTTTGGGAACCACTGTTTTAATAATTTTTTTTTTTGCCGGAAGAAAAAAAGGAATTCTGTTAGGGGTTCAATACAAGTTCTCTTCTAAATCAAAGTCTAATAACTGGCTTCCCCATTCAAACTAAAGGCCAGCACACAAAGGGTGCTTGCCGATGCTGTGAGTGATAGAGAGCAGTGTGATGACATCCTCAAGTTGTTATCTGTTGGTCCCCACTCGGTACATGTGTGGGGAACTTTAATCTTTTTCTTTCTGCAACTTGTGTGACACTTTCTATTAGCTCTCCCATTGCGGGTTCATGAAATAGACTGTAGTATTGGCATCAAAGCAAGGGGACTGGTCAGTTTGGGCACATCTGGAGTTCTCCATTACTGGTCCCCTGCACCCGAAATCTCAGCAAGGGATGCAGATGGCAGATTCGAGGTATAAAATGCTTAACAAGATATTAAAAAGAAAAACATACTGAATGGGTTAGTCTGGAAACAGGCTTTAGTAACAGCAGGAAAAAACATTAATCTGCTGCTTCTATACAGAAACGTTGTGTTTAAATGTTACTATCGTGTTAAGTACGTTTATTGAAATTAGTGAAAGCAGCCTTGTTTGCGCAGGAAACCATCCTGGAAAATGGGATAAGCTTTCCTTATGTGTGTAGATCTGTTGGGGTGTAGAAACAATTAAATAGTTGGTAGGTAACCTTTACTTTTATTGAAGGAGGACTTTTTTTTTAGATTAGACGTGCATTGGTGAAAAAACGAAAAAAAAAAGAAGAAAATAGATTAATAAAGAAGCATAAGAGATGTCAAAATATTTTTTATTATCATAAACAAAGCATGAAATTGTAACTGATAATTGCCCTCACTAGGTCAGGCAAACGTTTTTAAGAGTAGTGAAGGGTTGGCTTTCCGTATAGAGGCCCCCACTGCAAAGGCTAATGTTGATGCTGTTGACTATTAGGACTAAAACTTAAGTAAGATCCGTAACTTTTTGACTTTTGTCACCACAAAACACAGAACAAGGCAGATTCTTTAGTGCAGACACATGTTACAATGTTAGGATATCCTGTTTCTATGAGCAGGTAGGTGAGTTTGGCTTCAAATAATTTTATTCTGCCATCTTTGGAAAGATTGTTGCTTTTTTTGTGATGTACCTTTTTGCAGAGTAGTTTTGCAGTGTATGGCCAGCTTTAAGCCAAGCTCACACAAACTTGATAAATCAGAGAAATATTCAGACACAACAAGAAAATGACAGGCTTTACAGACTGGTTAATTTTAACTAACCCATGTTATGGTACGCACAACCTACTGTAAGGGTTTATGGCTAAAGGCCATTTGTGTGCGGGCATTTGTGTGCGGACTTTTTCCCCATCCAAAGTAAAGAGCGGTCTAAAATTTACAGACATGTCCGTAATTTCTTAGATCGATTTCCTGACTCATTTGTGGCCGAATGTAAGCTTTGTGTGTTAGATTTGCAGCATATTTCCCTGCCGTAATTGGACACAAATCTAACCATCTATGGCTAGCTTTATTAATGTGAAAGGAATTGGGTGTAGAACATAATAAAATTTTATTGTATCGGTGCTCCATAAGTAGCTCTTTCTCTTCTTGACCAATTCATAGCTCCTTATTGTGAAGGTCTGTCTTAGTTTCTGAGGTCTAAGGCAATTGCTTGCATCTTAACTCAAATGTATTGTACAGCGCTGCGTAATATGTTGGCACTATATTAATAAACGATAATAATAATGACTTTATCCCCACAATGCAGGAGAATTTTCATGATTCATTTTTATCCCAGTGACAAGTAGATTGACGAAATAAGGAGCAAAAGTAAAGAAGACAAAACAGGAGAATAACTACATAAGCTAGCCATAGACATTTGGTTTCTTTACCGATTCTCCAGCAGGTGGACTGTGTGTGATGACGTCATCACGCATGGCCGGTCGTGCAGAGAATTGTCCGGACACCCTTTGTGTGCCAGCAGTTCATTTAGATGGGGACACTTATCCCCATCCAAATGAATGCAATTGTTCTAAAATTTGCAGACATGTCAGTAATTCTTTAGATAAATTTTCTGGCGATTCATGGCCGGATTTAGCTTTTTAGCATTCGATTTGTGCTAATTTTACTGCAGTTCGACCGCCCGCAAATCTAACCATCTAAAGTCAGCTTAACTCATAAGAAGAAGTTTGCCATCCTTTTTCCTCCCAGCAAAAGATGGAAAGATGAAACCATGGCATGAAGTCTACTGATTTCAACTTTACATTACCCCCTACATAAATACAGACACACTAAAGATATTTTGTTTTATTACTTGTTTACTTTAATAAACATTTAATAATGATTTATTGAAAAAAAAGTTTAGACATACATATATTTACATGATGTAAACATGCAATAAATAGGCTTGGTAATTGTGAGTACAGAGGATAATTTCTGTTATCAAATACCAAGCTTCTATCCAATATGCTGGGATCTGCAGCTGGCCTTGCTTTGGCCTCATCACATTTTATATTGGCTACAACACACCTTAGGTGTAGTATGATTATTCATGATTACCAAGATTGGTGGATCATAACCCAACGTTTACATCATCTGAAAAATCTTAAAGGGCTTCCACCTTTTTAAAAACCCCCATACACGTCTAGATTTAAACAGATAATTTTTTGGGGTCAAGGAAGTTGGTGATTGATTGTATGTTTGCCAACTGTAGTAACAGATATGTGATCAACTTTTTTGGGATCGACTGAAAGTGTAATCAATTTCAATACAACCAATTAAAATTTACCAGCATGTCCAATCATTTTTCAATCAATTTGAATTTTTCCCAATTTTTATTGTTTTAGGTTGATCTAACTAGGTGAGTTGCCATAGATTTTCAATCAACAAATTTTTTTTATTGAATTAAGTTGATTGGATTAAAAATCTAGACGTGTATGGGGGCCTTTACTGTTATGCCTGGCATTCACATGCCGATTAGCGGACGATTTTTCCGTTGACCGACGGGGGTGCGCGCTCGCGCCATTGGCGGCAAAATCGGCCGCCAATCAGCGTGCGCCCACATGGGGCGACAGATCCCTGTCGCCCCACAGCTCGGCCGGCCAGAGAACGGACATGTCCGATGTTCTCTTGCCGATGCCATTAACTTCAATGAAGACCGGTGTCTTCATTGAAGCTAATGGCCGGCACACAAAGGGTGCCTAGCAGATTAAAGCAGCCCCAGAATGCAACGTAATGACGCCATCACCTTTGCATTCCAGAGCTCATCGGAGCTTGTCTGTCTGCACCCGTCTGTGGGTGTATGGCAGGCATTACTCTGGAGAACAGACTTTCTCAAAATGTGTGTCCAGACTGAGACACCTCTCCATTTGCCGTCATTAGTCACATCTTGTGCCACATGAAGCTTTAATCATTCTTTCTGGTTACAGACTTTGAACAAAGCACTGATAAGCAGAACTCAAGTGTTTGAGAAGGATGCAGGGTGGATTTTACAAAAGTCAAACAGAGTCAGCTGTGGTGTAGTGATGTAGTGCTTGTTCTCTCTCCTCCATTTCTCCACTTGTCACCTGACACTATAGCATTAGAAAAACCCTGTACATACTTCTCCTTATCTACTGGGTACTTTGACCTTCTAACCCCAATTGATACTTCCAGAGATGGTGAAATAAAACCAAGTACATTTATGACCCTATACTATGCTTAACTTGTTTTGTAATCTTTCAGTCTTTTTTCTTCATTGTGAATGTTCTATAATGTTTATATGTATAATTTTGTGTTTCTGATTAAGTGTTTACATAGAAAGTAATGACCATTACTTGGAAATGTTTTTCTTATCTAGATTTGATAGTAAGCAAACTATAGGTGAAGATTTAATGGTCCTTTTCCAGCATACACTTTTCCATTTACCACTACAATAGCTGTTCTGTGTCCTAAGTGGGTTTTTAAAGATTCAAGCAATCGTATAGGAGATATTGAACTAAAGTGTCACATTGCCGTTCATTCTTCAAAGATGAGTCGATTTTAATTAAATACATTACATTAATTCAACATAACCAATAATATCCCTGCGTTTGAAATTAAATGGACACATTTCCAGATGTTCCACATGGTGCTGTAGGTATACCTATGCCAACGCAGAGCCCAGCATTGATATTAACACAATGTAAGACAGTGCACGAATGGGTGCATTCAGGCACCGACATGGAGTGCATTAGGCTCCTCATAAATGCACAGGAATGCATTGTTGACGCACTGCTCCCAGCATTTAAACGGAAAAAATCCCCCTGACACTTCGTCAAAAACGCATCCCTAGCATGTCCTAACCTGACCCCTGTGTTAAGGTGGGTGGAGTACCGCAGCGCATCCTTAATGCATAGTGGAAACAAAGCCTTACTAACCGTGATCCGCTAGCTTCAATCCCATGGACTGTTTACATCCTCCGCTGTAATTTGCATTTGAAATTTGCACAATACAATCCGCATACAATTCTGTAGTATACATCAGCAGTGTATGAAAGAAGACACTTAAAGTCAATGAAGCATGTAACAATGAGGAGCAGAGAGGAGTTTCAATACTGTATGTAAATAAATTGCAGCCCATGAATATGTAGAAGTAGGGTGCTTTAGATGTATTAAATTATGCTAGTATAAATCAGTGTACAGACGTGGAGATATGGGTCAAATCGATGGCCGTTTCGAGGGCCGTGCGCGCTCACGGCCATTTATCTGACCCATATTATCTGCCCCTTGTGCTGTTTTCGAGCGGGACAAATCAGAACTGCCTCTCCCCCGCTTCTCTGATATCTGACAGCAGCATGATGACGTCATCACGCTGCTGCAGGGTACATCGGACGGCTCGAATATCGAGCTGTCTGTACCATGCTTAAGGGGAACACACACATACAATTTCCTTTAGATCTACCAACAACTATGTAGTATAGTAGCCTCCCTGATAGAATACATAGTGATTGGAAAGGTTTCGAAAGGTTGTCATAATACATGGTTTTGGTAGAACAAAAGGTGATTGTACAGAAATTGTATGGGGGAACTTAGGGGGGGGGGGGGGGGGGGGGGTTCCACAGCAATGAGTGATCCGCCGGAACCCCCGCCAAGCAGTTTGCTTAATGTAGGGGTTCCAACGGATCACATACACTTTAGTCAACTAGGCTTACTACTGCATCGGAGGAATGGCTCAGTGCCGTAAGAACACAGCATCCGCTGAGCAGATAAAGTGTATGTGCTCCGTCTGGACCTCCCGCCAAGCAATGTATTAAGCGTAGGGAGTCCTGAAGGATGTGGAAACATACCCTTACTGAGGGATATAGAGGGTTGCTGGTTTACTCATTCTTACATTTCATGCTGACTTTGGCAATAATACATTGTGCAGGTGTCTTGGAGCAAGCATGTAGCCAGTGAAGTGAGAGGTCAGGGTTATTTATCTGCATGTTTGTTTTGAGTGATTCTTACAGAATGTGCACTACATTCGATATGTTTTCTGTTGTATCATCAAAGTTTCACTCTGCTCTATAATATTCCAGTTGGTAGATTTATGCAATAAGTAGAGTTCACTTTTTGTGTTTTCATTTTCTTAGCCTTTGATTCATTCCACAGTAGTGATTATGTTTTCAAACATGAACAAAGCATTTGGTTTGCGTGCTCTGGGTGTTACACTCTTCCCTACACTGCTAACCGTAGCTCTCTGCCACTGACACTTCTGCCAAACTGGAGACACCTGCAGAACTGCATATAGTGCTATTTTAAACACTATGGGAATGTTTTAGAATTAATACTGCTTGAACATGAATCCAATCTGCTGTCTGATGTTGGTAATTAAAAAAAAAAAAAAAAAGAATTTAAATGATTGTGTTACTGTCCAATCGAATGAATATTAAAGCATATTACAATTCAACAGGCTAGTACATTTGCAGCTTTCTTTTATTAGGTGTGAAATCCAAGAATGCGCTGCCAACTCTGGAGGGTTCTATCCAGAATGTCGAACTGAAATTCTGCAGCACATCATTGGTCAAATGTGTCTCCGGGACCCTGGGATCAATAAAAATTTGTGCCAAAGCCCCAGGTATGTGCAGCTGGACCATATAAAACTTTATTGCCTGTATAGGAGAATTGGCCTTACTTTTTACAAGGAGAGTTACTGAAACAAGAATTTATTCATTGTTCCTATGAATCAGAAAGATTTTTTCTGGGTGTTTTTTAATTTTTTCTTTATGCCAGGATAATACATTTAGACCACTATTGACTAGACTTGATCAAAGAATGCTATTGATCACACTAGCAAAAGTAAGGTTGGCAATTATAGAATTACAACTATAAAAGCACTTACAATGTGTGTTTGTTGTTCACTACCTTTCTTTGGTTTGTAATTCCCACTTATATGTGGTGGGTCATGCAGCGCATTATAAACAGAGCAGCACTCATTACTTATCCACTGTTCAAGTAAGAACTACAGGTGGTATTCTGTTATGTGTTGAAGAACGACCCACCCCATAAGTTTCGGATCCCTTTATAATAAGCAGCATTTTCAGATATTAAATAATCTTATAGTTATGCTCATCCAATAGATATTTGCAGGTTTTGTTAAATTAGTGAGGTGACCATTTTATACTGAAGAGCTCCAACGAAAGCCACACAAGATGCTTCTCCCAGCTAACAATGTGACTTACCTCTGCTGATGTGGGAAGTTCATAATGTTACCTCCTGTATATATTCAGTATATGTAAATCTTTTCATTTTAAATAAAAAATAGAAACCAGACAGATGGGCTTTCATTTGTTTTACTCCAAAAGATCTTGGTAGCCATACCGATCAAGGATGACTTCCTCTGATGGTCAGTCCTTGAAGGATAATTAACTTTTAGAAACTAATTGACTTTCAGAAGGGCTAAATTGTGACGGCTTTTAAAAAAAAAGTTTACAAAATGGCAGATCTTTTGGGTGCTGTGGCTAAAATCTTCCAAAACAGAGAAAAGGGGGTGCAATCTTTAACAGAGATGTGGGTGCCCAAGGCAATTTATACCAATAGGATAGAAAGCTAGACCCCCTGGTCTGATCCCACTAAATACATTATAATTAAAGATATGGGAAAAAGATGGCAGAACATGTTTGCCATAGAACTGACATATTGTCATTGACATGCTCTATCTACCACCAAGTGTACAGATGGGCACTTCGGTTATCAAACTTGAACCATGGCACAATGGAAGAAGCCAGCCTGGTGTGATCAATCAATTACCTGGGAAAGAGATTGCAACAAGATTCCTTATTGAATGATGATCGGATGGTGACGATGATCTGAGCAATGTTCTATTTGGATACTTTTTTCCTAGCATTTATTTTTTATTTTGAATTGACATAGAGCACCAACCTGAAAATTAATGTAGACGCCAAACCTTGCCTTCATGGCAGAACTATAATGCGCTCTGCCACACTAAACAACTATTCTAAAATAATTCAAGGAATGTATCACAGTTCAAGGTGTATGCTTGTCCTCAAAATAGTCTATATAAAATCAACCATGTCCAGGATGTCCTACAAGAAAAATTTGAGATCCACTCATCTCACAACTTAAAGGATCCCAGAATCTTTTATTTAGCAGCCCTAATAAGATAGTTTACAGTCTCTATCTAACACGCTGTTGCAGCTCTGGATTCAAACACAATATTTGACCTGAACTTACTATTCTGTCCATATGCAAACTACATTCTATCCTTGCTGGTCAGACCTTCTAAATGCCATTCCTCTTTTTAACTTTTAAGCCATTTTAGGGTGTTCTTAATCAAAATAAACAACAGATACCAAATCTGGTCTACAAATTTACTTTGTAGTGAATTCCCCTGCAAAAAAGCGTTAAGTCTTCCAATCTTCAACCTCAATGCAAGCCTTTTTATTTCTCATCTACATATATGAATCATCAATAATCCTTTAGATCTATTTTAAGACAAGCACATTATAGAACGGAATCCTACTTAAAAAAACAACCTCATGGACTTGTCAACGCTACTGACAATTTATGGATCATGAGCAATGTTTAGGAAATCTTCATAAGTAGACTCTCATTTTTCTTAAGCATAATTGGTCCCAAAAAATCATCATGGTCATGTCCTATTTGGGTAATGGTGCTTCAATTCTACTTTTTATCTCACAGATATGATCATATTGGATGTAGCTAGTTGCCCCAACATTTAAATTATACCTGTGCCTCGCCAGATATATATGATGCATTTTGATTTTGAAGAAAACCACAACCGTACTGCCATTTATTCACAGATTGGACGTTATTATGGGTCTTTGGATTTACAAAATGCAAAGTCACTAATAGTAGTGAACAACTATTAATGATTCACATAGGTATATTAGTGGTATTCCACTAGAAAGAGAATATGCTTCTTTCTTCTCCTTTATTTGGTAAAAAGAGGTATTTTTTAAATACATTGATGTATTTAAAAAAAATACCTATTTTTACCAAAAAAAGGCCTATTCTTTTTCTGGTGGTTTACCACTAATATACCTATTACGATCTTATCTCTGAAGAGTTTTGGGACTTGGAATCCGACTAATTGGAATATTTTAGGCGAAGGGAGTGCGACCTTCACAACACTGCGTGGGGACAGTGAATACAAATCTCTACCTGCGCTTCAACACAGTTGATGGTAGATCCATCATATGTTTTACATATTGGAATCAACCAAAAGCTAGCGACCAGAAGTGTTCACACATGCTGACTCACATAGTATATCATCTTATACTGCTCCAGTGCTTTGTGTTTTTTTCCTTTTTTCCCTTCCCCATTCCTTGTTGGGTTCTACACACACACTTTATAGGCAAACTCTCTCATTGAGAAAAAGTCCCAATCTAGCCAATCAACGATTACTGATTGTCCCACTATCAGCAGGAAAAACAGTCCTTCTAATGTTGATAAACCTTGAAACTTGAACATGAAAGATTTATTTTGGCAAATAAATGTTTACATTTCAAATGGTATTAACCAAAACAATCCATGGAATTACCACAATGCTGCCTAACTGATATTAAATCTGATCCAAAGAATTTTGTTACAATAGTTTTTATTGAATTTTCAAAGTTAAGGTTACAAAAGGCAAACAGTCAAGTGCCATTCAACCAAAATACACGGAAATAACACTTCCAAAACCAATCCGAACAGTAAGTATAACAATATCAAAAAAGAGGGGAATACATAAAGACTAAGGGACAGAAAAGGGGGAGAAAGAGAAGTTCGGAGGGAAGGGAGAGAAAAAGAAAGGAGAGAGAATTCAAAGAAGAAGGGAGTGCGATTCTCCAGAAGGCCACATCAGGAGGATCGGAGGTAGTGAGAAAAGCCCTCCGAGGGTAGGTAGGCGATCCACGGGGACCAGATCTTTAAAAATTTGGGTTGCCTAGGATGGCGGTGAGTTTCTCATTGATCCAAATAATTAGCTTGACTCCTTTTACTGTGTTTATTTTGTATATTTGCATCTCCTTAAGTGGGGCACTATGAACTGTCTGACATTTTAAATATTGAAATTCCTAAATATAAAAAAAAATATGAAAAAAAAAAATATATATTTTTTGTCTTGGAACACTCACATTTTATCTCATTAAACTTGTTCCTCGGTTTAGTATTTTGTGAGAACAAAAACAACCCAAAACAAGTGCAAGTGAAAGCCCATTATATTGATATTGATTGATGTGCACAAATGTGCCCTGATTTTCCGCTGCACCCTGCAACAGACCCTTTTCAATTACAGTGCAAATTTTTGTTTTGAATATCTGCATTTTGAGAATTCCTTCCCAAAGATCTCCAATACAGTGCTATATCTTCATAAACCAAATATTTGTGATATTTACATTAGAGCTGATGGCGAAAATATGCCAATATTGTCATTTTTATTGCTAAAAAGGTAATAATGACTGGCGATTACAAATTCTGAAATTTGCTAATTTATTGCGAATATTAGGGGAAAAATTAGCGATATTGTGCGAATATGAATATTGCCTAACAGTATGCTGCTCATCACTAGTAAATATAACCAGCAAAGATAAGGTGAAGGTGTACCAGTGTATACTTTCCTTTAAGATTACAGATATTTTACACCAGACTACGGCCATAAAACAAAATTACTGCTAGCACCCTGCTAGTAAATCAATGACCGTTTTAATAAATGAAACCATAAAATAATTAGTGGTGCAAATGCTTTCTAATTTATTTTCATAGACGATAATGCTTTGGAGCCTTGCCAGGATGATAAAGCCATGACTGATTTTGAACCTGCAAGTACAACGGAGACAGCAATATTATCTGGAAAGGGAATGTCACCGCCTGAGTTTTTATGAGCTCAGTAAAATCTCGACTATATTTCCGATTTTAATTCACTATGAAATTGAATAGCACATTTTGAGCCCGAGAGGATCATTTACACATAAGCTGCTTTCATTAAATCTTTAATAAACAGCTCAGTGTTTATTTTTTTTCTTCTCGTCTACAAATTGTTAAATGTGTTGTCACAACACAAATAACTTGCCTGCTCTTTTCAAAAGTACAATGGAGAAACGGAGAAACATATTAGGTAAATTGCAGCTGGTGAAAGCAACTAGATTGAATAAATATGATGAATACTTATCAAATAGCTTGTGTTTTCAGGAAATTGGAAAACAGAGAAGCAAATTATTTCAGAATGCCAAGAGAGAATGTTATTTTGGTAACTTGCACCAAAGCTGGTTAATTATAATATTTAACTAACTTTTTGGCTCTTGAGCCACTGTATATAGCGTGACAGGAAGCCTGTCAAATCCTCTGGTTGCATCCAGTATGGGATATATGTGTGTCCCAGATATCGGCAATATGCCAAGTACTTTGCTATCTGACCAGCAGAGGGAGCTGGAGTTGCTGGGCCTGGTACAGGGTAAGACCAGCTGTGTCCTGTTAGCTCGTTAGAGTGTGTTTCAGCTCTATAAAACCCCCTCACCTGCTCAGTCAGATGGCTCCACCCTGAACCAGTCCTGTGTGTGGCTGGGGGAGCTGTTATAACTGTGTGGGAAGATCTCTATGTGTGGGTTTATATGGACTGCTGTGATTCTGGACTTTTATGCCTTCTTGGATGTACATATTGTATATAGACTTGCACCAATAAACCACCTGTGTGTTTTCATCTGCAAAACCTGTTTGCTGTGCCTCCTTCGCCTGCTGGGGACCCATCCAGAGTACCGCACCTTGCCGCTTTACCGCTAATCCCTCACAATAGTTTATTGACTGATTGGTTGCATATGACTCTATTCCTAACCAAGGTAAACTGCTACAGGGAGAAGAGGTAGAGATGACATTTGTGTAGCAGAAAAAGGGCCTTCCTGCAGTTGTGGCTCATATTTATTACATGTAGATCAGAGGAGTGGCCAGTTTTCAACCAGCTCACCTCTATCTAGCTTTTAATTTAAATGCTCAAGCCAGTAAGTGAAGCACCAAAAATTGGTCTTGAGAAGGAGTCTACCACAGGCCATGTGTCCACTGCTGTTTCCTTTCAATGGACAAAGACGCGTCGGCACATCCGTCGGCAGATTCCCTGCGGCTTGGGGGCAGTTTGCCTGCGGCTTAAGGAGTGTCCTATTGATTTAGCAGAGCAAAGATGCTGAAAAAACAGCGCACGAACAGCATCGTTTTTCCGCATCTTGGAGGCACCTCCATTGATCTTTATTGCGGGGTGCTGCAAGGAAGATGCAGCATTCCGCAGCCTAAAATCAGCACTGCAGGTGCACTGCTCAAATAGTGCAGAGTGGGCACTGTCCTGTTCTTTACAATGGGAAGTGTCCTCTCAGCTTTGTCCACCGCAAAGAAAAAGCTGCAGTGGATACAAGCCCCTAATACTTTGCCATTGCTTAGGAGGGAGAATATACGTTTTACAGTATTTACTAGTGATGAGCAGCATAGGCAATATTTGTATTTGCAAAATATTACAAATATTTTGCCTAATAATCGCAATAAATTCGAGAATTCTTGACCTCCAGTCATTACTACCTTCATTGAGCAAATCGGCCCTTGTACATGAGCATTTTGTGAATTAAATGTACAGTACTTTCCACAGATTACCTTCATGTACTTGTGCATATTGTTAATATATAGCACTATATTAGAGATCTTCGCAAACTCCCAAAGTGCTGCTATTCTCAATACAAATTTGTGATTAGAATATTCGCGATCAACACTAGTATTTACCCCCTTGCCTTTAACTTATGAGTGAAACTCCCATCCATCCAAACTTTATGTTGCACTTTTTTGGTGAAATACTTGAACTTTTTAAAACTGATTGAGGAGAGCATTTTTTTGGTCCTTATTATGGGGATGTTCCATTAAGTAGTTGCTCCTGACCAATGGCCAGCAGGACAGATAGAAATACTCTGTTTATGATATATGTATATGTATGTTTACTTTCCAAAAGGTGAAGCTGGAAAGGAGAAGCTGATACCCTTGATGCAGGGTCCCTCCGACACCAAAGACCTGCACAGGAGCAAGTGGCTAAAAGAGACCAGAAAGCCTGAGTCTTTGCTTGGCCCAGATCTGATTGCCTTTACAGTCCAGGTTCCCGAGCAGATGGACTACTGCCACAGCTCTGGTAAGTGTAAAAACCTCTATAACGTTGTGATCATGTTACATCCCATTACCGAGCGCTGCTCCCCTGGGGGATTTCATACAAAATGAGCCAAGTGGCAGAGTATATCTGTTTCACATACATTGCTATAGCATTGCGTCCCTATTCTTTAGAAAAACCTTTTTTTTTTTTACTTTTTACATGTTTCTTAAGCTTGGCGTATTGGTTTGTGTTTTAGCATTCATAAAACTGTTGTTCAGAAGCAGGCAGGAGAGATTAACAAAAATGTTGTGTTTTTTAATTGAGATACATATTCACATACATACATACATGCATATAATTACTTACTGGACCCATGATTTATATACTGCTTTCTTCCTTCTGTTTTTCCTAGATAATTTGTGTCCATTAAGATGCACTGTCACAAATAAAGTCCTCAAATATGTGTATCTGGGTTCAGAGTGCAGCTTCATATTTATATTGCAGACGTTGTATGGCTAGCTCAGTGGTTCCCATACTTTCCCTGTAGGAGGGCCCTTCTTTTAAAAATTTTCCAGCCACCCCCCCCCCCCCCCCCCCCCCCCCCCCTCTCCCCTTCAAACTCAACAGTTTTAGATTGATGCTAAAATTGCAGTATTATGTGCCAGTACTAGTGTGAAATGGCCCTCAAACTCTATTTGAAATACAACTCCTACAACTTTATTTGGTTGACACACCTATCATGCAGAAACATGTGTCATATATGCACACACCAACAGAAACATTCACACTACACTCCTACATATACATTCATCATTCACAGGACAAACACACACAAGGAAAAGCAGAGACACACACCATACATACATACTAGTTTGTATTTGACACCAGCGCTGTGTAGAGAGCTGGGAGGACAGTGGGGAATCACGGTGGAGTACAATGTTCTCTTCCGTGATTGCCCAGGCAACCCCTTAACACCCAGGAGGTTAAGCAACAGTAGGTGCGCTATACGTATGTCTAGTTGTAATCTATATCCGGATAGTGTTATGTGAGTAATGCCTGCCATACACCCACAGATGGGTGCAGACAGACATGCTCCGATATGCACCGGAATGCAAACGCGATGACGTCATCACAATTGCATCCTGGTGCATTATGGGGCTGCTTCAGTCGGCCGGCACCCTTTGTGTGCCGGCCATTAGCTTCAATGAAGACTTCATTGACAGTCGGTCTTCATTGAAGCTAATGGCATTGGCTTGCATCGGCCAGAGAATATCAGACATGTCCGTTCTCTGGCCGGCCGAGCTGTGGGGCGACATGTGGGCATATGCCGATAAGCGGGCGATTTTTCTGCTGACCGACGGCGCGAGCGCGCACGCCCGTCGGTCAGGTGAAAAATCAGCCGCTTATCGGTATGTGTATGCCAGGCATAAGGGCTCGTTTATACAACATGAGTTGTCCGCTGGTCTATTCTTCGGCTTTTGTCTGATAGACCTGTCATAAGGGTCGTTATCAAAACAAGACAGGGCGTTTCTCAGCCCTAATACAGCACAGGGCTTTGTACACAGCACTGGATTTCTGGTAGGATCAATAACTTTATTTTTGGACGAAAAAAACAAAGTGTATATTAAGCTGACCAAACGGAAGCAAATAATAGAATTTCATTGTTCGGAATTACATACATTGTAACTACTTTTTTCAGTTTTCTTTTATTGTGTTTCTTTTGTGAATCCAAAGCAAAAAAAAAAAAAAAAAGAAAGTAGCAGCGCAAAAAAAGTTTTCCTCTCGATGACAGACCTTGCCGGAATGATTTCATGCTCCTCGGATTTTTCTTCACGGGAATTAGGGGCAGATTGAACACGCAGCTGAATACAGCATCTATTTTTGTAATTTTAAAAGTTGAGACTGCGTTATTGGAATGAAATGAAGAGATGCAGGTGTTCCGCAGTGCTTGTCCGCTGGGAGCATTTGATGGTCGTTGCCTGAAAAAGAAAAAAAAAAAAAAGTTGCATGTGTTTTTGGAGTCAAACAGCAGCTGTGAGAGGAGGATTTATGCTTTTTCTCAGAACGTTGGGATTTTAAAATGTTACATTTAATCACAGGCACAGAAAACAGAGCAAATGTTAAAGATGTTACATATAAAAGCAGCGGGCTGATTTCTTTACCATACCCAACCAGTTGTGGGAATAGAGAAACAAAGTGATCTTTAATCTTAATATGAGCAATTTGAAAAGGATTATAGCAGTTGCCAGGACTCACGGTCCCACTCTGCATTTTTTTTATTCCTTTTTTTTATTCTGCTCCCAAATGCAGAGTATGAGGCTCTTATCCACTTAATTACTTTAAAATCTGGTTTATTCTCATTATTTTGTGTTTCAAAGTAACGGTAGTTGTAGGCTCTCAAATCCCACTGTGCAAAGAACAGGATTTTGCTCTTTAGATTAGGTAAGATTTTACAAAGTATGGCTTGTAATGGCTGACTTAAACCTAGTCTGCTTCTGATCAGATAAAGAAAAACCTCAATATCTGAGTCATATGGATATAGGAATATATTAGAATTAGAATATTTCTACCTATTATTATTATTGTTATCATCATCTTTATTTATATAGTGCCAACACATTAAGCAGCGCTGTACAATACATTAGAGTGGAAATACAACACAATATAGTATACACAGGTACAGGTTATGACACAGGAGGAGTAGAGGATCCTGTCCGGAAGGCCTTACAACACAATATAGTATACACAGGTACAGGTTATGACACAGGAGGAGTAGAGGATCCTGCCCGGAAGGCCTTACAGGTTGGGGATCAGAGTATACAATAGGTGGTGGGTGGGGATAACCTTAAATTTGTGACACATCTGTCCCTTATAAGATTAATGTACATAAAATCATTTGTCACATGATTGTAATGTATAAAATTAACAAAGCAGCTAAAGAATTGCCTTGAGGTCACAAAGTCCTTTTTGAGGGTCTACATTTCAGCACTGTAGTTTACTGGCAACTGATGCATTTGCAGTAATGCAAACTTGTCCTTAAGGGCTTGTTTCCACAACCATCGGGACCCTCTCCGTATAGGCTTAGCGGGGACCCCAACGTAGCAGATACACTTACCTGCTCGGCGGAGGATCTGTCTTTACTCAAGTCGAATACGTTTATTCTTTGCACCGGTGGATGTGTAGACAGACCATCTGCATATACGCTTAGCAGAGAGGGTCCCGACGTATGTGGAAACTAACCTTGCAGGCTTGCTGCTTTAGAGTAATGTTTTCCAACTTGGCGTCCATCCTCCGCCCTCCTGGTAGCGGTAGAGATTGAAGGGGGCACACGGTGTGCTCAGCTCCATGCTCCCTCTGCTCTCTCTCTCTCTCTGTATGCCAAGTCCAGCTCTGGCTGAAATAACGAACTGAAAATGGAGCTGAATTCGAAATGAAATGTTAGCCAGTGGCAAGTGAATTACAAATCCCCTGGAGATGGTATCATCCCCACAATTGCTTGAGATATAAAGAAGGGTTGTGTGCATGCAAGTTGGCTCCCACACACTCTTGCCCATGACCTACCACTTCTTATCCTTGGTGACTTCAATCT
>CM070036.1:17764222-17796480 GCA_036250615.1 Ptychadena robeensis | reverse complement strand
ACTGTGTTGTATCTCCACTCTAATGTATTGTACAGCGCTGCGTAATATGCTGGCCCTATAAAAATAAATGTTAATAATAATAATTAATAATGCAAGTTAGGAGAGACTGGATGTTTATTCGCTCAAATGCTGTTCATTAGACTACGCACTTGTGTGGCAGCACACCTGAAGGCACGGTAATGTGTTGCCGTCTGTTTGGAAGAACGTGTGATTTTTAATCACTTTAGGGTGGGGGGGTTGACAGCCTATCTGTTTTAAATGGGTTGCCCTAACGTAATGCATGTTAATGCTTGATATAACATGTGTTAATGCACCACAAAGGTCTAAATTGGCCATACATAGAAAAACATTACCAAATCCCTGTGTAGTAGAGCACCTTTGAATAAGTCAAATATTCACTTTCCAACCTCTTTCATGTGTGGTTATTCGGGGTGATTGAATTAAATGTTTTTCAACTGACTGCTTGCAGAGTTAATCATTCATATTGACTCCCTCGTTTCCACTTAGTGGGCAAACGAGTGTAAAAGTTAATCAAGCTTTCATGTTTTTTTTTATGTTGGTAACAAAAAATAGCACTGGCCAGCTAAGGAAAGATGACCCCACAAAAAAACTGTTTATCTGGTTAGTTCCAGAGCTGCCCGCTGCCCTTCTTGAATTACTCATTTATTATACCTGAGGAGTCGTTTGCACAGTGATTGACATCCTGGGAAAAGGCAGTGTGGTTAAACCATCTATGCTGTATAGGCTTGTCAGCTAGTAGCACCAATCAAAAGTCAATGACCTGCACTGGGTCCTTAATGGGTATCTAATGGGGGTGTACAAGTTTTTACAGAGCATTTTTATGTTATGTTAAGATACTGGTTGAAGTAGTGACCATACATGGATAGATACATACATGGATACATACATGGATAGATTTTAAAGTTTGATCAACTTAATTTTTTTTTAAGGTGAAGATTTGTAAATCAAATCCTTTTTATCTTATTAGAGATAATTTCTTTTTTTGTGGGGGGTCGACCTGATTTAATGTCTAAACCCCTGAATATGGTATCATAACCAAACTTGCTGGTGATGTAGAAAAGGGTCCAGGGCATACTACAATAAATACAGTATGGCTCTAAGACAAATCGTTTTTGCATAAATGTAATCAAAAATCAAGTAAAAGCTCCCAAAGTCAAACATTTTATGCTTAATTTATTATATTTATATTATATTATTTATAATTTATGCAAAAACTGCATATGCTAGAGCATAAATGTTGCCACATCGCTTCTCTACATCTCCAGCAATTTTGGTTATGATACCATGTTCAGGGGCTTTGCAATCAACTCACACAGTCAGCTAGTTGAAATATTTGACCATCTCTATACCTGAATCGATCGACAAAAAGTGATTGAGCACAAAATCTATCGAGCAGTGATCAGACTTGTTGGTTAAGTTCTGTTGAACATTCAAGTTTTCTAGGTACTTTTTAGTGGATTTGTATCTGATCATACCATGGAGAGCACAGAGCTAAGGAAAGGAGTCAATTGGTTTTTAGTTGTGTGTGTTGTCAGTTAGACCGACAGCCAATGTTTTAATTGCACAAGTCCATTGAATCTGAAGCAGGGAATACACATACAGATATGGGCCTGATCGATGGCCACTTCGAGCGCCGTGCATGCTCACGGCCATCTATCTGGCCCATATTTAATGTGGTCATCCCTGTTTTCGAGCAGATATCAGACATGACCATAAATCAAGGTCGATGTCCATTGCTTTGCACCTCGAACAAAAAATAATTCGAAAGGTCATCGAACATGTTGGTAAATTTTTATCTGTCGTTGTAATTTCGAATGTATTTTCATTCAATATCGGCAGTGAACGAACAAAAAATCTAATGTTACATTCGATGAACGAACGGTGTTGACAACAACATCGAACAAAAAATCTAAATGGCAGTTGATTGAAGAAAAAATCTACACGTGTAAACCCACCTTAAAGCGGTTTTAAACTAAATAAAATAAAACCACATACATGAAATAAGCACATTACTTACCTGTCAGCAGTTCAGATCCTGCCTTCTTCATGTTTTATCTGATGGTGGCAACATGTTCAATAAGGGCAGAGAAGCCACTTCCTGATCTATCTTCTCCAGGCAGCAGCTAACAACAACCCCCCTTTTCCCCCGCACTACTACACAGACAGAGACTTCTCTGCAGCTCCGGTGTGGGGGGAAAAGGGGGGGGGGGCACTCAGCTGGATTGTGTGAAGAGATGCTTCTCTCTCCTCTCTTCACAAAGTCTCACAGATGTGAAGCTGACGTCACATCTGTGAGACTGAGACATAGTAATCCCTGCAGCTTGTTGCGTCCTGCCTAGGCGAGACGTAAAACAGTGGGAGGGACTGTCTCTCAAAAGACTGTGTGTCTCCATGCCTTAGCTGCTGCATTTCCCACCCTAGGCTTATACTCGAGTCATTCAGTTTGTAAAATAAGGTAACAGTTATACTCGAGTATATACAATACATGATTTTACCATATAAGTTTCCTGCTCTGATGTCGAAGCTTTTCTGAAATAGCAACTGCTCAACATTCAATCATTGTGGCAATGCAGATCGCTGATGGTAGAAAACAAGGACTTGTTTAATAACTGACAGTTTGGCAAGCCAGAGCGGTGACCTTAGCTGACCATATTACCAGATTACTGTTTGTTTTTTTCCACCCCCCCCCCCCCTTCCAACTTTTATGTTAAGGCATTGGAAAGTGTTCTTGCTGTTTATATAACAGTTATTTTTAACACACTGGAAGAAACGGCACACACATAAAAGAAGGCTTAGCTCTCTAGATCTGTTCCATTGTGCCTCGGCGGTTAATAAACAGAATGGGATGTTTTATAGGACATACTCTATGTGTGTTTCCAGCTTAGTGTTCGCTCTTTAACACTAGGAACTCTTCTGCTGCCAGGAATTGGCAGATGATCCCAGGCACATTGTGGAGGAGAATAGAAGCTAGAGGCAGGTTACAGGACATGTGTCGGATTCACGGAGAATTGGAACACAAATGGATTTGTTACGCTTTCTGATATGCATGTGCAAATACAAGTGAGGCTGCGATTACTGAGAAGCTACATTTCTGCTAAAAGCCAGAACTGTAATCACTTTGTGTTAATCTCTCGCTGACTTCATGGACCTGTGAATTAGTAACATGGTTTCTGGGTGGCAATCTGTGCCCGGTATTAAGGACCCTTTCCTTTGCCATTCATTCCCTCATTATTATTTATATGCGTGGACTTCTAGTGGTTTGGCCCTTACAGACATCTGAAGTGGTGATAATAGACTGTTCATAGAATGGACCCCCAACAGTCTGTTTTATATAATCAAGCAAACATGTACCAGTATATTTTCTGTTCATATTTTTATTAAAAAAATTCAAAATAATTACAGGCGAATACATCCATATACAAAAGAAAGACAAGGTAAACAAAAAATAAAAAACAAACATAAAGGACAATAATACTATAGTAACTACCGTAGGAACATCCTACATGGGGTTAACAACAAAGTATGTGTGTATTATATTGTGTTGTATCTGCACTCTAATGTATTGTACAGCACTGTGTAATATGTTGGTGCTATATAAAACAAATAATAATAATAATAATATAAACCACGGGTTTGTTCCAAAAAATTATTTAGTGGACTAAAACAACATTTGTCTGCAACAAAAAGCAAAAAAAAACAGTGAAATAACAAGAAAGAGAAAAGAACGGAGGTGAGAAAAGCTTTGTTCCCACTTTATTAATTGCCTGCACTGGCAGTTTCAATCCTATTAATGGGGACAAGCCCATCAAGTGTAGGTGATTGGCAGGCGATTGAAAAACAGCAGCTCAGGCGATTAAGGGTAAGTTTACACTGGCGGTTTTTTACCGCCAGGTAAACGTTCATTTAGCGTGGCCGGCCTAATGTGGCGTCCGCCGGTCGGTTTTCGGGCGACCGTGCCATAGGACCTCTATGGGGTCCTTAATTAGACGCCCTGTAATCGCCTGCATTGTTTTGCAGACTACTACAGGACGTCGTTTATCCCGCTGCTGTGGGAGCGCACTGGCGGTTTCCGAGCTGCTAGCAACTTGGAAATCGCCAGTATAAACTTAGCCTAACTGTCAGTGCAGGTGATTACAAGTGGGAACATAGCCTAAAAAAGAAGAGAAAAGAAGCGAGAAAGATGTCCACAACTCAAAGCTTTAATACAATTAGTGAATAATAGTACCAGCCAAGCCGACCTATGAATGTTTTGAAATGGTTCTTGCCAGAGGCATTTAAATATTTTGCATTGATGCAGTTATTTCTGCTTAAAATGGTACATAAAATCAAGTCCAAATATTTTAGTTCATTTTGTTTGGTTAGTAAAATTTGGTGTCACATTTTCTTGCTTTGTCACAATTTTTTGTTAGTAGAATTGATATTGTATACCCCCAACCTTGGCACCCCGACTAATTCTAAGGTGACTATCAGCTGTGGCTTAGGGTAAGGTGAGCTTTTTTTTATTGCATATTGTTAATGTAGATGTATGACATTACGTTTAGATGTAATGCTTTTGTTAAAATTTATATCCTAAACTAAAGTCACATATTCTACAGGAACCAGTGTAGATTTGCTAAATATATCAGAGTAAAGGTGGGTTTACACATGTAGATTTTTTCTCCAATCAACTGCCAATTCAATTTTTTGCTTATGTCGTTGTCGAACATCGTTCGTTCATTTATCGAATGTAACATTAGATTTTTTGCTCAATGTCATTGTCGAACATTGTTCATTCATTTGGCAACTCTAAATTTTTTTCAATCAACCAAAAAATCTTTAGTTCTTAGTTGATCGAACTAAAAAATCTACATGTGCAAACCCACCTTTAAGCTTTGTAACATCTTCCTGCTAAGCAGTAGTGAATTGAGTGAGAAGATGTAGATGTTATCTTTCAGGATGTGTGAAGGGATTTATTATGCTTGTGCTTCAGGTTTCCTGCAGTTTAGACTTTATACCACATCAGAACATCAAACCATTACACAGTAACCAGCGCTTGGGCATGGAGCAGAGAGACAGGGGGCTCTATGTAAGGAGTCGGTGCCCAATGCTGAGTAGAATGGAATGCATTCTAGTCACTGTGAGATCTGCTCAGTCATCATCTAGCTGATTACTTCACAGAGTTACAATTGAAGACTGAACTAAGGTGTCTTTTAGAGTGTGAAGTTTACTGACGGCCTTACTGACACCTTTAAATGTTCTTTAATTTAAAATTACTGTAATAATTACTGTATAACTATCATAAACATATACACAATTTGCAGGAACAATTGTATGTTAGCAAGTTAGCAAACAAATATGCTGACAAGACCCCCGGCACAAAATTGATCAATGTGGGAGTGACTGTGAGATCATTGAGTATCTGCAGGTATTGATGTTTTACAGTGCCAACGGGTATTGGTTAGATTGCTTGATTTAACGGTCCCATTTAATGTCTGTGAAGGTTCTTGTTCATCCAGGTCATTGTATATCTGTAGTGTTTATTTCAGCAAGTCCAGTTGATTTGAATTGAGCACTACAGAGGTTCAATATAATATTCAGAGGTATGCAGACATTGTTTTATAAATCAGTATCAGTCTATATTGCTAGGTTTTTTGTTTTTTTAAATTATCAATTAAATTAATTTATTTTATTTAGAAAAATAATTAAATTTAAATCTTTCACAGGACAAAATCGTCGTTTTGCAAATGTTTGAAGTACTCCCTTTAAAAAATGAAAGTATACAGATTTTTTTTATTACGTTTTATATAGAAGAAGGAAAATGTAGACAAAGTCTTAGTTACTATTCTTTACACACATCTATTACAGTGCACAGCCAGACCGGCCAGCCATCTTTTTCCTGGTTTACTATAAGCTTTAGCCTTCATCCTGGCCACTGCAGAAAGAACCATAAACGTTGCTTCTGTCCCGTGAACAAGCATGGGATTCAGTAATTTTGTGATGTATTTGAACAAACCTTTTAAAAGGGAAAGCCAAGAAAACTTTTTTGCCTTACACATAAATAAGACTCTCATTTTTACTCTAATGTGTTAAAACAAAAATAAAAGCATGGCCAAACATTGTTCGATATGTCCGTTCGATCAAACAATCAAAGTTGAACAAGCAAGAATTGATTCCTGGCCACCTGGTACAATCGATCAAGAAACGATCAGACATGTTGGTAAATTTTAGTCTATGGTACTAATATCTGACGAGTTTTCTAGGTATTTCAATCGATTTCTATATTATCGTATTTGGAATCCGAATTGAGATCTTATTTGGCATCAGAATTACAATCATATTTACAATCGTACTACCCATGCACTCCATGGTATGATCGTAAATCGATCATGTTTAATTGATCACACTGTATGGTGGTACGATCGATGTTAGATCGTAAAATAGCAGAACCCAATCAAATCTAAGATTGATTGTGCAAAAGTCGACATGTGTATGGCTAGCTTTTACAACAACTCTTATATACTCAAATGTACTTGCATTGGTGGTCATTTGATGCTAGGATACTTTACAGATTGCCAAATGTATAATGGTAATGCATTGAGGCAAGTGCATTTTAATACTTCTGCCTCTGTAGAAATTTCCTACAGCACTGACAATCTTGATAAATTTCAGTAGTGTAATAGCAGCTCAGACGAGTTCAGCTTTCACAAAGTGAATTCTTGAGCAAGTCTTTTTTTTTTTTTTTTCCCAGTGTCATTAGTGGAACAAATTAAACTCTTTCTGGTTGGGTGCATACAGCCAAACAGCAGAGTGTGGGAGATTATCAGTCCGTTAGGTTGATTGGTTTATTGGCTAGGGCTCAACGTAGTACTACATTTTCTCATGTCACTAGGGCGTACACGGAAACCCCAGAAGTTGTAGCAAATTTATGGCGTGGTGTGACAGCGACTTGCCGAGAAGCCATCAAAGGAAATCTGTTATTAATCGGCAATTCATTGACTGCGTTCCTCCAACCAGTTGAGCGTTTTGAGTTTCCAGTTACCCTTTGAAAACTGTGTGAGGTCTGCGGAATCTGTCAGCTATGCTGCAATTATTGAACTCAATTAAACAAATACCTAATTGAAAAGTGTCCTTGGGAAATTTGAAAAATAACAAAACTGGCAAAACTCAATGCGGCCAGTTAATTGTAAAAAAAAAATGAAAGTTTGTTATTTGATGTAATGTAATTGCAATGATGTAACTGAGAGACCTCTTTCTACTTATTTAAAGAAAACCTGAACTCTTCAAACACTTAAGGGTCATGTTTAATTGCAGCTGTTAAAGGTTATTACATAAAATTGAAACCTGTCCTATTGTTCAAGTGCAAATTCATGAGTTAGTGACAATGGTCCTTCATGTCAACATGCAATAAACAAACACAAGTTTAATATTTGTATAATTAATTATTAAATATTAAATATTTGTATAATATTAATATACAACTTCACTATAGTTGTGATTAGAAAGCTTGTTCCGTTTCATAAAGAGGTATAGAAGAGGGTTATTATTATTATCTTTTATTTACATAACACCAACAAATTATGTAGTATGTTGAGATGCAACACAAGCTAAAACAGGTACTGACTAAAGCTGGCCACACACGGGTAGATTCCCGTGCAATTGACCGGCCATCAATTACAGTGTGGTGACGTCACCACGCTGTAATTGATCAGGGGTCAATCGTACAGTAAGCAATGTGCACCACATGGGCACATCAATTACTGGACGATGGAGACCCGGTCCGTGGCTTGCAGCACTGTACCTGAGCTGCAGACACGCACAGGCACTGACCCAGCCAGCCCTCTCTTCTCCTCTCCTCTCTATAGGCAGCTTCTCTGGATCCGTGTTGGCCGCGCCCCCTTAACAGCCTGTGTAGCTTCTCAGATTCTCCGTTGTTTACACCAGCACCAGCTGTCATCCATTGCATTGAATCGGGATAGCGGGCTCCCTATTCAATGCAATGGATTTCGACCAAGGTTTTCCAACATGTTGGAAACCTGTTGGTCGATGTTTTTCGAGCAGAATCCATTGTTCCTGCTCGAAAGGGACAGTGGATGGCTCAGACGAAGTGACAGATGAGAGGAGAATCGGGAGCCGTGAGCGCACACGCCACCCGATGTTCCTCCTGTTACTCTATCGAGCCGTGTGTGGCTAGCTTAAGGGCCCCCATACACCTAGTGAGTGGCAGCCAATTTTTCAGCTGACCGATGTGCGTGCATGCAAAAACGACTGCGGATCGTGGGTGCCCACATGAGGCGACAGATCCCCGTCGTCCCAAAGCTCGGTCGGTCAGAGAACAGAAATGTCTGTAAATCTATGGCTAATGCCATTAGTTTGAATGGGGACCGGCTTCACCACCCAAAGTAAACACCGGCCCACCAATACTCTGAGCGACGTAGTGCAGCGTGATGATGTGATAACGTTGCACTCTGTTGCTTGTCTATCGGCCCCGGCTAGTCCGGTGTATGTGGGCCTTAAGACAAGTGAAGAGGGTCCTTGGGCTTACAACCTTGAGATTGGGGATCGGAGTATAAATATGGGAGTTGGGACTGGTAGGGTGAAGATATCAGGAATGAGAAGATGGGCTTTTTAAGGCTTTTTTTAAAGTAGGAGCTGGGTTGAGGCAAAGACTTACAGAGAGTAGAAGTGGTTATAAAGAAGTCTTGAAGACATGTACGAGATGATGTTATAACTGGGGATATGATCAGTAGGTCAGTGGTGAAATGGAGGGCTGAGTTAGAGAGTATGAGTGAGATTGTATTGTATAATCCTATCTGGGAGCATTGACTTGACTTGACCACATTTTCAGGTTGCCGAGTGGAAAAGATTTTCTGGGGGTTACGCTGGTGGCCATTCAAGCATAGCAGCTGCAGAGTTTGAAACTGGCTCAGTTTCAATCTGCACCATTCGCACGCCAATGTAACGTTTTGGCCTCTGTAGTAATGACCAGAACACACACTCTACCACTGCCAATCATCTTTGCCTAGATATGTTTCTTTAGTTGAAGGAGGATTTCTATTTTGATATCTTAGTACAATAGGTAAGGTAGCAAGGTGCATGTAGATAGAAAGTGAAATTTCACACTAGCCAAGCTGAGGTGTGGTTTTTGCCCATTAAACAGACCTGGTAACACTACAGCATCTTTTACTGGTGAAAACCAGCATAAGCACATTGCACTGCCCTTGTGTCTCCTATACAAGTATATGGAAGATGCAAGCGCTGTCTGCAGAAATGCTTGCTGCAGGGAGTTTACACTAACATGCGCAGTTACATGTTCCCCGTAATGCAAAATAGTGTGAAAGGTACACCGCTTCCCTGCTAGTCTGTACCAGCACAGCTTGTGTGAAATGGCCCTGAAAGAAGATAAAAAGGTAAAAAAAAAAACTATTTTAGTAATCAGAATTGGAGTGGATAATTGTTTGATACATAATGCTGATGTAATGACACATACATATGTTAGATGTGACCTGCTCATTAAGAATTGGCATCATTTTTCAAATCTCTGTATTCAACACAAAACAAGGCATATTTAAAGCAAGCTTATAAAAGTGCGATAATCAAATCTCTTAAAGTCAAACTGAGCAATAAAAATTTAAATCTGAGCTTATTCCAAATGTAATGTATGATTTCTTTTTAATGCAATAGCAAATAATAGCTGTCCTAAGGTATGTATGATACACATACAGATTCACATACAGATTCTCTAAACATAAACAATGAATCAATTTACATGATATAATATTGACAAGTTGCATTAAAATGCGCTTAAAACCATAATGCACTTTAAACTAAAATAATTAGTGATTAAACAACTGCCTTCCCAGACCACTACAAGCAGACGAAGAGCTTGCTGGGAAAATGTGTGAATGAGGACCATATTGACCAAACGTCTTTATTTTTTGTAATGATCCCATTAAAGATATTCATAATTGATTAATTACTGCTGAGTAGTTTAACTTCCAAAAGTGTTTGTCAGTCCGTTTGATTTGAAGGCACTATATAGAACTTCAGCCTCAGTATATGAACAGTCAGTGAAACGTGAAAATAAACAGCTCCGTGGTTTGTTTAACTAAATCAGTTCAACTGTCACACCAGCTAGTTTTAAAACATTTCCATATGAGACAGGTAAAATTGGGCTGTTAGCGATGTTGGTGGGCAGGGAGCGAGGAGGATGGAATGTAAGTCTTCAAAGAGTTATTAGCTTATTTGCAACTTGCAATTGAGATTGAATCACAGTGTCAGAGGGACCTAGAACAATGCAATAAAGGAAGATGGCTTATAGTACGTTTCATTATCAAAGAGAGAGATGATCCTGATAGTCCGCGTTCAGCTGCCTATATTAACCCTGGGAAAGTACCTTTGTTTAACGGTACAATGTGACCGCAGGCAGAACAAACCGTTATAAAAAGTCCTAGCAAACATCAAATAATGGCAGCTTGCAGCATGAGCTAATCTGGAAAGTATTTCTATGGGTTTTTAAATATTCCTATCAATAAGATTGTGTCTGTTAGATGAAGCAAATAGTACTTTTTGTCTTTCGGTTGTGGAGTTTGTAAAGTTTCGAATTACATACTGTTTATACATTTCATAATATTGTAACCAGCAGATAGCACTGAAATATGACGAAATTTTGTGTACACGCCCCTAAATGGGGGACATGAGATGTCTGTCTGGATGGAGAGTAAAGGCCCCCCATACACGCCCCGATTTTCCGTCCGATCGATTAAAAACAATCGATTTTTTGCATCGGTCCTCCAAAAATCGTCAATGCCTACATGGTTCGAGTAACGTCGATCGAACTTTTGGTAATAATTGTCGGAATGTGATCGGACATGTTGGAAAATGTTTCTAGATCGAATCTAAATTGTATTCAATCGGCTACTATTTCTTATGACCCGACCAATTTAGGTCAGATCTAACTAATTATCATACTTTTACTTCCTGTTTCAAACATTGTGGTGTGTGTAATATCATCTGCCAGGTTGTGCTAGGATGTATATATGGTTTAACATTCTGTATTTCTCAAGCTGCTGATCCCTGCCATAACCCTTCCACTTCCGATCAAACATAAAATCGGCCGATGGAAAATGTTCGATCGAAGTAGGTAAAATCGGACAATAACTGTTAGCTTTATTTGGGGGTATAATGAAATACAGTCCGGACGGGGTGTGTATGGGGGCCTTTAGGCTAGGGATACACTATGCATTTTAGATACACTGATGTCAACATTCCAATGAGTGCAACCACCCCTGTTATCACAATTGTGGGCCACGTTATCTGTCATGGTGCATAGTGCAGCAGATAACGCGGCCCCTTTAACATATGGATAACGCATTCGGGCAAGTTAGTTATGCGTCATGACAATGGACAAGTAATACTTTAAGCCTCCGGCGCATTTATGTTCAGTGCTGGACAAAAGCCAATGCTTTACAGATGTTTATACAGAGGGACTACCACACTGCCCTAGTAGGTATAAGGCCAGCATCCCAAATATAATATCACAAGAAAAGTTTAATGGATGGAGAGACTAGAGGTCCCAGTCTATCCATCCATCAAGTTTTTTCCTTGCCAATGCAGGGACAAGGGGACTTTCTTGAGGCCACCCTACTTTAACACATTACCCCAAGATGAGGATTCACCGGGGGACGCTGGAAGGGGCGCATTTTATCTCACCATTTAAACCCACTCTCGTGAACTTTACCTGAGACCTGTGTACCTATTAAAGATTACCTAACCACTACACAGTGGCCCCTCGTTCCTCCTATGCAGCTCTGCAAAGGACTGGCATAAGACAATAGACCTATAGCATTGAAAAAACCCACACCTCCTGATGAAAACTTGTGTAGAAACGCAAATCGAGGTTGTTGGAACCATGCATTAGCCTTAAACAGATGAATTGGATATCGCTGGTATTGCCTAGTCCGGACAAGCATTTGTTTTTATTGTTTGAAGATTAAAATAACTTTTTTACATCTAATCATGTACTTTACAAATGGACTTTTTTGATTGCATTGAGATTGAGAAATTCAACGCAGATTATCTCCTTCTCATTTTTGATTTAACCTCTGTACCTGGTAAATATTATCATTTGAATCCTCATCTTGGGGTAATGTGTCAAAGTAGGGTGGCCTCAAGAAAGTCCTCTTGTCCCTGCCTTGGCAGGGAAAAACTTGATGGATGGATAGACTGGGACCCATAGTCTCTCCATCCATTAAACTTTTCTTGTGATAATGCTCTACTGATGACCAAAATGCTTCAAGTGCCGTATTTTTCACACTCTAAAACACATCTGACCATAAGAGGCACACCATAGTTTTGGAGAGCAAAATAATAAATAGAGTCGGAGACAAAGCATTCAGAGCTGGTCCATGCAGTATTCACCCCATATTTTGCCAGTCAAGCCAAAGGGCCGGTACCAGGAGGCAGGGATTAGTTGCAGCAAAAATGTGTAGGACTGAAACTTTAGCATGTGTCTATACACTAAACCCTTTGTCCAACTTATGGAGAGACATATTTTACAATCTGGCACTAACAACTTAACCCGTGAGGAGCTATTTACATATGGGAGGAGAGATAAGTCAGTGTCACATAACTCATGACCCAGCTGAGTCTAAATCACCTCAATTCACCCACCTGGTTGGTCTGTGTGTGTTCAGAGAATGGGTACAGCTAGTGCTAATACAGCTTAAATCTCACTTTTGGCTTGGCTATAAGAAATGGACCAAATTCCAGCCTCCTGAGGGGCTGAGCTATTGCCTCTAGGATGTTTGGAACTTTACATATTCAGGCCATAAGACGTGCAGACTCTTTCTCATTGGTTTTTATGGGGAAAAGGTGCGTCTTATAGTCTGAAAAATACGGTAAGTATTTTAGAGATTTCTGATACAGAGCTGTTTGCTAAAACAATTCCTGGGGCTCCTTGTATATGTCTAGTTAGTATTTTTAGATAATGTAATATTTGTCTCTGGGCGGCCAGTTCTCCTTTACAGTTCTGCTCTGAGATACTTTGATAGATGAAGCCCATGTGTCTGTTGAACTCTGATTCTCTCATATGTCAGAAAACCGTGTGAACTGGATTGTCTTTTTCTTGTTTGCCTGCACATGCTTCCAATCGCCTCATTCATGGCACTATAAGCTCTGCGTGGGGTTCTGTTTTATAGACTGATGTGTCTGCGACTCGCAACATTTCTCATTTATGATCAGTGTTATTGTGACCATCACATGTGCTTCCAGTTTACATGCTAATCAAATGCACAGGTGAGATGGCTACACAGCTATGTAACACATTGCTCATCAGAAGTCATCCATGGTCTTAGTACAGCATCAATGGTCTATTAAATACGCAGCATTCTACTGATGGAGATAATCTATTGGCCAGATGCTTTTCCTGAGAATTTGTCTGCATAAACTGTACCCAAATTGTTGCTTGTGTTTGAGGATTGGAAAAAAGCCATTTTGGGCCCTGAGTAAATCGAGATCAATTGTTTTAGTATTCTCACATTTAATTTATTTATTTTCCCTTCTGTGGTTTCAGTGCATTATTCTTACAATTCTCTGGTCTCGGGTGTAGATCTTGTTCCTTCTCTCTGTTATTAAAGTTGTGTGAAGTTTTTGTTGAAGCATCTCTGTTAAGGCCCCCATACACCTTACAAGCTTTCCATACAATTTCTGTACAATCAAATTTTGTTCTACCAAAACCATGTAATATGTGGACCTTTCTAATCCTTCCAATCACCATGTATTCTATCAGGGAGGACCCGTCACTACATAGCAGTGATATATACCTTCTAATCACTATGTATTCTATCAGGGAGGCCACTATACTACACAGTTGTTGGTAGGTCTAATTAAGATTGTATGGATCGATCTCATGGTGTATGGGGGGCTTTACAAAGAAGAAATTAAGGCTATGTTACCACTTAGGCAATTAATCACCTGCGCTCGTGATTTTAGATCACAGGCAGAATCGCCTACACTACTTTAAATTAGCTTGTCCCTATTGATAAAGTCATGTGCGGTTGGGGCCGCGATCAAAATGTTCTGGTGCATCGGCTGCAATTATTTTCCTCTAATCGCACCCATATACATGCATGGAGGCGATTTCCACGTGCAGGCGATCAGAAATCGCGGCCATTCATTTTCTACGGAGGCAATTTTTAATTGCCTGTGAAAATCACCTGGTCAATCGCCTGCTGGCGATTCTGCAGGCGATTAATCGAGTTAGGACATAACCTTAAGCTGAAGTTTATACTTCTTATATGTAGTGTTACCTGTTGCTGTACTATATTGTTGAGCGTATGTTTCATCTACCCATTTACATTGGTTAAAGATGAAAGTGAAACATGAATCATAATTATATATTTTGTATTCCTTGGTTCCCTTTGCTTTCCTTCATAAACTTTATCACATTTTAAAATAAAAGCTTTCCATTTCGCTTGACCTTATTTTAGAGGCTGTGACTCTATTAAAACATTCCTGTGTTTACCTATACAATACAAGCATACCAGGGCTTTTGAGTGGGGCTGGAAGCACCCTACCAAAGTGCTTCTCTCAAGCAAGCAGTGGGCAGTAATGTAAATATTCTTCCATTAAATTTGAAGTCTATCTAAACTTTTTTATTCCACTGCAATGGTGGACTACATTGGACTTCCTACTTATATGCAGACCACCCTTTGTAATGCCCACTGACATGGAGTCCAATGAAATTATCATTGATGAAAAAAGGAGGCTGATCATGAGCAACCAGGCTCAGAAAGAAAAGCTTAGTTGGCATTGAACATCATCATCCATCCATCATTGACTTGATTGGTGACCGGACTGACCGGTAGTTCTTTGGAAATGACCTTTATTTTTTTTTAGTTAAGTTACTATTGTGTATAGTATAGTAGTAGGTTCTGATTACTTACACTTATGATCACTTGTAACAAAGGTGTAAAAAAAGGTGTGCCAAGGTTTTTTTAATGGATTTTTGATATTTTGAGGGTGCTGAATTCATAGACCCTATTACACTTGCTAAATTGGTTCTAAGTTTCAAAATAATGGCCATTCAAGACAATAATACATTCAATATTGACGTGTGGATGAGGACTAGTGTCCCTATGCAAATTCATGGCCAGCACCCAAAGGGTACCCGCCAATCCTCTTGGCGGGCGGCTACAGCGTAATGAAATCATCACACTGCAGTCGGTCCCTCGTCTATTGAGGGAGAATCTCCCCGTGTATGACTACCTTTAATCAAGAAGAGCATCAACAATTCTCTGAGAGTAGGTAGTTGAAAAAAAAAATGAAACACCACATATTTGTGCATGGAGTATACCTGGTTTATTTTGGCGTTCAGCTTGGGGACCAGGATAAGTCTTAGGTTCTCCATTGGGTTTACAAAACATGTGTGGAGCGCCTACAAACAGTAGATAAAAAGTTGACCAATTTTACGTTAACTAATTAAATGAACTATTAGATTTCTCAGAAACTAAAACCATATTCTTATCCTACACCATAATATTAAAATAAAACTGTTCAGACACCAAAACCAGTGTAATTGTTGAGTATAATTATGGGTTTACAGTAACCCGCCTGCTTAGCACGAGGTTGACGTTCAGGGTTTACCAGCGTTGTGTCATTCGCTGCTGATCCTTGTGGAATTTCTTTGGAAATGATTCCTACCTCATGAAGATGGAATTCAGAAGATGGAAACGTACATTTTTTTTTCAGTAATCCTCAGGCTTTGTCTAACCATCAGAAGTGCAGCAAGCCATTTGGGAGTCCGTGTTGTAGTTTGCAGTGACAGTTTTGTTGTGTGATGTAAGCCTGTATAATATACATCGCTCTGTCTTCTGCCTACCCTCAATGGCTGCTCCCAGTGGGGTGGACTCAGCTATTAGCTCCAGAGCCTTGACTAAAGCTAGCCACACGCGGTCCAACTTTGGTTCAGTCGATGCTCGATTAGATCGAGGAATTCAATCGTCTAATCAAAAATCTATCTTAATCGCATCAACGTACACCCCACATTGAGTTTGCGATTGTGGTGAGATTTTGATTCCAAAATATTACTAAAATCGTCGATTTTGGTATGGAAACGATTGAAGTTCAGATTGAAGTGGTCTATGTTATGTATATCTAATCTAATCGATCCAGGAGAAACACCACAAACATCGACGATTATAAAACGATTTTGGCACAATCGGCGATGATTTTCAAACATGTCAGATCAAAATAAGATAAATTTTTCTGCCTTCATCGAACAATTATCGTCAATCGTACCATGTGGGCATTTCTCGATTTTCGTTCAATCGATGAAAAAATTCATCTAATCGAGCATTGGTTGAACCAAAATCTCTCCTGATCTCTCTGTCAGATTTCCTTTAGATCTACCAACAACTATGTAGTGCCGGGTCCTCTGCGATTGAACACAGGTAGATTAATTATTTAGAAAGTCCCTTATATTACATGGTTTTGGTAAAACAAAAGGAGATCTAAAGGAAATCTGACAGAAAAATCTAAAGGTGTATGGGGGCTTTTAGGGTCCCCATACACCTTTAGATCTCCTTTTGTTTAACCAAAACCATGTAATATGAGGGACTTTCTAAATAATCAATCTACCTGTGTTCAATCGCAAAAGACCCTATACTACATAGTTGTTGGTAGATCTAAAGGATATCTGACGGATCAATCTAAAGGTGTATGGCCAGCTTCAGAGAAGCTGCTGGGTTAAATCACTCCATGGTATCAGAGAATCATCAGCTCGGGAGGTGAATACTTTTTAATAGTCTAAAGCAGGCCATACACCGATCAGATTTTCAGTCAATCTTCTTAAAACGATCAATATTTAAGTCGGTATAAAATTGTATATCGATTGTATCATGCCCCATATGTAGTACAAGATTTTTGATCGATTTTTTTTTTTTTCTTTTTCAATCGACATAACCTTATGTCCATCAAAAATAGTCCATAAAAAGTTCAATCGGAAGTGAAAATTTGGTTGACCACACTTGGTTCGACAAAATACCGAACCAATTTTCAATCGACCGATTAAAATGTACCATCCAGTCCGATCAAAAAACGACGAATTTTCACTCAATTTTGATCGGATTAAGCCGATTTAACCAGGTGGGCAAAACTCAATTTTCAATCAATCGACTTAAAAAAAAATTATCGTTTTAAGTCAATTGATTGAAAATCTGACCCGTGTATGGCCTGCTTTAGTCATCCCTTCAGTTGCCTGTACATTTTTATATAGCACTTTGTGGTTGGATATAAATAGTTTTGGTCAGTAGAAACATCCTACCTTAATCCTTCTTTAGATTACTAAAAACCCTTGAAGTATTTATAGTATTTATCCATCTCATGAGGGTTACAGCAGCAGGTACTGGTTTTAAACTGATGTATTTCATGAACTTATTTGTCAGCACACCGTCTCATGAAAAGTACCGTATTTTTTGGACTATAAGATGCACTTTTTCACATTTAAATCAATGGTGAAACATCCCTGTGACTTATGGTCCGAATATGAAAAAAAAGCAATAGCTCTGTATTCCAGGCAGCTGGAATTTGATCCACTCTCTCCGGCCAAGCCAAAAGGCCACTACTAAGAGAGAGTTTTTTTGTTTGAAATGAAAATATACTTTTTTTATACACAAAGTATATAAAAACAACATTGTCCTGAGGCACATTCTGCCCTGTAATGTGACGCAGTGCAGAAAACACTGCATCAGTCCACAGCCCAATTATTCATTATAAATTACATTTGCGCATATGCCCCACCATGACTATGTGGCAGTAAGTGCCCACGACTTCACTATGCGAGGTGTAACGCCTGACGGGCAGTGCCAGAGGAATCTTCGGTCCTACACATTATGCATGACTCCTCCATGCATCTATAAACATTCTGTACTTCATACTATGTAATATATCTATACATTAGACTAAAAACAGTTTCATAAACAGGCAACAAGTGTGATGGGGGAGAGGGTGCAAGGTGGGGCAAAGAGAGAGAGGTATTAGGTATGTGAGGTATTAATATGTGTGTGTATACACTTGCAGTACAGTGCAGAAGGGAATCCGGCAGAACCGCTAAAGGAATACGGACACCTAAGCTTTTCTAAACATTAAAGAAATGCGCTGGCCTGCAAGATTAGCATACTAAGGCCATGTGCGGCTGTGCGATTCAATGGCCACGGTTAGATGTGGTTTTTAACAGCTGCCATTCACGTTTATGGCTGTGGTCAGGGGTGATCTGCCGCCCGATCACGGCACGGGGAAGAGCCCCATTCAATAACATACACAACTTCTGATGACAGACCTATCCAAAACTGAAGGTAAAGCTGGTTTTGCATTAATGGCATAAATGACGTTCCTTGTTCTGCGCACAGTCTATGGGTTAAATGGCTTTACAATGCCATGTGCATTTTCATGTTAGGTTATGTTTCAATGGTGTTAATGGATGTGTTGCGTTAATGCATCTGCCTTAACACGGGGGTTGCATTAGGACATGTTGGGACATGTGTCAAGGATGCGTTTTTGATGCATCTGTTTTTTGAAATTCTCATTTTCTCTTGACTGATGCATTTAATGCAATCTCTATGGGTGCATTAACGCATCCATACCTGGGTTGGGTTGCGTTAATGTCGACGTAGGGCTTCGCGTTGACATTAACGCAAGGCAACCCAATGCAGGCAATCAATGCATCTTTGTACTAGTCTTGTTTTTACATTGCATACATCAACAAGCTAAATTTATGCCATGGACACATAGCCTTAGTATATCCAGTTTATCAAGTCAGTTTATCAAGCTCATAACATTTAGAGGTTGAGAACATTTGATGAAAACGGTAACAAGCGAATCTATCGCTTTTGGCATAAATGATAACATAAAAAGCCCCCTTAAAAAAAGTGACAATTAGGTTTACTACTCATAATACCAAAATTTTAGCCACACTGACTACAAATTTTTGTGTCTATGGTAGTATTACTTTTCCTTTAATTCATTAAAATAGATGCAGCTTTGTGGGTTTTCTTTGTCGTCTTTGGTTTCCATGATATAATGAAGTGTTTTTTCAAAGAGTATCAGGACAATGTTTCGATTTTTTTAAATCTTTGTTATAAAAAAGAAAAAGGGTTAATAGTTTGTCATTGAATAGATGATAAATATACATTGATGCATCACAGAAGCTGCCAAGGTGTAATGCTGCTTTGTAGTGCTGTTTGCCAGCTCAGACAGCGCCCCCTGCCGGCAGTGTCAAGAAATCGCTCTTCAGGAATGTTCTTGCACCTTTCACTGCAGTAGAAATATTTAAATCGTCATCAGGACAGCTAAGAGAGGACCATAGTACCTTGATATATTTCCTATTTTGTTTAGGATAATGGAGTTATATAAATATGTATGATCATAGGATCTAGAAATATCTGCTCAGAATGTGAAAAGCCAGAATCTAAGGTTTATTACTTTTAATTTTGATGAAGCACAAATTTTTATTTATTTGATCCATCTCTCACTATTGTATCTGTATCAGTCAAGAGACTTTTTTTATTGTACTGCAGTTAAATAGCGCCTACATTTTTTTTTTTCTTAACCCTAGGCTGAGGTGTCAAACAACACACAGTGGCTCAAAATCTAAAATTTGGACAAATCATGGGCCAAGCTTGATATTTATTGAAAACCTTTTTTACAATTAAGGATGTTTTTCCTTCCTAAATGATATAATGATGAACATTTTTATATGAAACATATAATATATGTTTCATATAAATATATATATATTTATATATTATATAAAATATATATATATATAAAATACACATCCACATCATTCTGTCCTTTTTACTTTGCAAAGAATATCAAATAATGTGCAGTGTATACTCCTTAAGTGATTTGACTCCTTTAGGTAGTAGTTGTATGTGCATGTAGCTCTATAGCGGAGACCAAAAGACATTGCGATTAAAACAGATATAAAGGGATTCTGGACCGAGAGAATGATAGGGAAACGCTATGTAATAATACTGATGAACAAGGACAATCATTTGTAACTCTGGTTCCAGTGATCTGTCCTAGTTAATGGGGTGCATAGTGATCTGAGCCCTGGGTTATGCTGACCTATACGAAGGCCTGCACAGCATCCTCCATAAAAGCAGCCAGGGACACCACTGATCTTATCAGGAGAACATGTTCTTGTTGAATTCTGGCATTTGTGTATTTTTCTAACCTTACCCTGCCTCTCTTTGCAAACATAGACATTTAATAGATTTCTTTGTTAACGTGTTTGGTAATAAAAATCTGTAATTTGCCTTTTGTCACACTGGCAGTTGAAGACACAAAAATTGTTTATTGTAATGCAAATATAAATATTGTAATATATATAAGTTCTGACATGTTCATTGTGTGAAAGGAAATCCTCAACTTCTGCTTTACTGTTACCCAAAGTAGAAAAGTATGGCTGAGGCTCAACTGGGACGGTTTAGGAGTGGCTTGGGTGCGTCATTTAGACCTCAATGGACCCCATAGTTTCCACTGACACAGCTGTGTCCAAAATGCGCGTCTATTGAAATCGGTGGACGCAGACTGAATGCGATGAATGAAAACTCTTTTCTTTGTACTTGAACAAACTATCTTAGTTTGGGTTTTTTTCTCGGTCAGAAGTTCTGTGTTATAGGATCACACGTGTGCTCAATCTAACTCTACATATTAAACCCGAAGTAGCTTAATGCAAATTTTTCAGATCGAATAAAAAATGATCGAATCACATTATGTTCAATGTACATTCAATGTTTAACAGATCGATCACAATTCACTAACGTGTTCGATCACCTTACAATTGATTTTTTTGTTTGATATCGATAACTTTTGATGGATCGAACAAGTTGTTTGGTTCTCGTTTTTTGTTCGATCGATTGAAACTATGTTTTTATATCCATCGAATGAAAATATAGTATTTGTCCACCTTAAGCTCCTTATCATTAATTGGTCAGTTAAATAAAAAGTCTGAGCTGTATTTTACTTTTTAATTTAATATTTCTTTATTCAAATGGAGAACCAGCACAACAATAGGTGGGTACCTACCCAATCCTGGACTTTATATGGAGCCAAGTTATAGGAAAGTTACCAACGAAACATATAGAACAGACAGAATTTTATTAAAAAGAATATATCCAAACATAGATTTAAAAGCAAGGTGCGCATACAATAATCTATTCTACAACATGATTTACTACTCATGTACATGTGAATTGTAGATTATTGTATGTGCACCATGTCATAGATCAGTGGTTCCCAAACTTTCCTTGCAGGGCCCCCCTTTTCTATTAAGGAACATTATCGAGCCCCCCCCCCTATTCACACAGGTTAAGAATGAGGGCCAGCGCCCCCCTGGAATATTTTCACGCCCCCCAGTTTGGGAACCACTGCCAAAGATGATTTGATGGATGTCTGTTGGTTTCAGTGTTGTATGCTTTCTGTCTGAAACAATACAGTGTAATCCCTTGTTTATTAAATGAACATAACATGCTGTGTCTGATAGAGGCTATATCAGACTACACAGTTGTAATACTTGTTAATATGACCCAAGCATTTAGCATCGTCTTTGGTGACAGGTTGGGTAAGTGTCCTAAAGGCCTTGAGGAGACTAAAAATAGACTGAGCTGGGCTTTTTAGCTTTGCTCTTCTACTTCAGTGAGATTTATATTGAGATTGTGTAATGTTGTCACTGTCTCACATCTAAGGAGAGACCAGATTAAAAAGCCAAACAAGCAATGACATATCATAAAAAAGATCTGCCCCTGGTATCAGCCTGGACTTTGTAAATAATAATAGATAAATTAGGCAGAGAGCTGTCTGGCCTCTCTAAAAAAAAAATATATGTATCCTAACTGTTTTCCATCATATATTGATTGGGGTGTCACTATGTGATTGTTGAATGTTTCTGTATTATTGCTGTGTGTAATAGGGAGAAAAAAAGAGGTATTTCAAATGGGGGACAATTCACTGCAGCCGCACTGTGGCTGTTTTTATTTTCAGTGAGGGCTTGTTTCCACTAGAGCGATCGCTTCGCTGTATCTGCGGCCGATCACTTCCCCACGCAATCAACTGCGTTTTCCTGATCGCCCACGATCGTGCCCATACAAAATGAATGGATGCGGTCAAAAATTGCGTCCCTATTCACTGGAGATGTGATTTTTGACCGTGTCCATTCATGTTAATGGACTCGATTGGGCACGGTTATCCTAGGGGACACTATGGAGCACGGGGTTAAAAACGCAGTAGGGGGTGTTCAAAATCAGCCCCCTAATTTGCGTTCAAGCCCATCCGCGCTATTGCTATATGATAATTGCCAAATGAGTTTCAATGGGAGCGATCGGCCGTGGCCAATTACAAGCCCTTACAGATACATTAGTGGCTACCGCACTAGTTACCTGTAATAAGACCATGCTTTTCCGCTGCGCTTATGTCTCCCATACAAGTGTATGTGGGGTGCTTGCTTTGCGACCCCAAAAATGCAGGGTGTTTAGATCTCGTGTTATGCCAACAACGTATATGAGAAACTTCTCTCAATCTGAACCTGTGTAGTTTGAATGGGGAGCTCCATAATGTTCCTATCAAGGGAAAGTTTGGAACCTACTGCCCTATTGTAACTACAAAGAAAAGGTGTTGTAACCCTACAAACGTCCAAAACTTCCACTCTCTTCTCCAACATATTGCTGGAGGAATTTATTAAACCATATACCAAAACTTGTTCTGTAGTTAATATGTGCCTTAAGGTCGTCATACACAGGTTGATTTTTTGTGAGAAAGCTTGTTTGAACAGGGAGCCAACATGTTGCTAAATCCCTGTTAAGTTGTTCCAGGGTCCCCATCCAAATTATCCAACAGGAATCGATCGTGCAAAGTGATGCTCATGATTCACCGTTCAATCACCAAACACTCAAGCGCAGTGTTGTGACACCATCGTGACGTTCACACAGAAAAAACAGTGGATGGCCACCTTTTCATTTCCATTACTTAAACTGGCAGAGAATTTATAAACAATAGGCCAGCACTAGGGTTCTGATAGGTGTATACTCTAATTATTAATTAGGGTTATTTTTCTTTTTATCTCTTTTTTTTTTTTTCCTAATGGGTCTGTTGCGTTACTTTTAGAAGCTGGTAAAATTACTTATCCTTCCTTTTTTCAGTATATGATGGTAGAGTAAATAGGATCATAGACTGGTCCTTGTCTAACAAGTACAGTTTGCATTTCATTTCTCTACTCTTATCTAGGAATGGAAGGCCCATCAACGTATAATTTTAATTTGAGTAAGAATGAATTAAGTTGAGTAAGAATGAATGTTAAACTAACAGATAAGTAACATGTTCTACTTTAGCAATTAAAGTAGTTCTTTTTGCACTTTACACTTTATACGATTATAAATTAAGGTAATCTATGGTATCTAAGGTATCTATGCTCTCGAGTACATTGCCTTAGGTAAGGGTATAGGGTCTACAAGGTCCTCATAAATCTGACGGTGTTCTCCTGTGGTGGAATGTTTATAGAGAGCATTAAAGTGCACAGCACGACCTGCAGAGAGGATGAAGCAGCCGGGACCAGTGATAGAAGCTGACAGTAGCATTACTACAGATAAAAGCTACAGGGTGCCTGGTAAACTCAGCAGTGATCTGTGTACTATTGCTTTAACCTGCACTCCAGAGGGGAGAGGAAAATAAATCTTTGTTTCTTGCTTTAAAGGCTCTTTACCTTAATGTGACAGTGTTTTGCATGAAATTGGAATTTGTTTACATCATGCTATTTTCTTTTCCACCTTCACTGTGAAATTTCCCCCATTGACATTTGATGAGAACTGATGGATTACTTCAGAAAGTTCTGATGATTATCTGGGGAGTGTTAAAGCCTTGAGCAGATCACCCAAAGATTATTACCCTTTTTCATACAACTATCATCCTTTTTTTATCTGAAGTATAGACTAGAGTTGGCTGAACACGGCAGGCCTCATTGTTATGCAGTGGTGGCCAACTCAGTTGATATGGAGAGCCACAAGTTTGGCCCTCAGCATCACTAAAGGGCCGCACATAACATTTTCAACCTATACTGACTTGTATAAGCATTTTTAATGAAAAAAGAAAAGCATGCATAGCTAGAAGACATTATTAATTTTTAAATAACCAACAAAACCTTTTTTAAATTATACTTCAGCATTAGGGAACACTTTAGTATGGTAATTCACATTTTGTGTAATATACATCATCAAAGGCTATGTGCCCCATAGACATCATCAAAGCCTCTGATGATATCGATGGGGCACATATTTTTGATTTAAAGGATATTTGCCCCTATTCTGAGGTTATGTGCCCCAATATATATTACACATTCTATATTGGGCACCTAGGTTGTAAGGTGTTGGAGCAAATATGAATAAGCAAATGTTGTATGTGAGCAGTAGGACTGAAATTTGAATGGTCCAAAGTTTGGTTAGAGCTGGGACTTTTCAGTAAAGGTTTGCTATCATTTATTGGAAAATCTAAATTGTTAGTTGTAGCTTAAAAAAAAAAAAAGTTTTGTATTTTGAAAGCTCTTATACATTATACCCTTATAAATGAGGGTGCCAAGGCACACATTTGCCTTCATATATAATCTGTGTGGCACTGTGCCCCTGCTTATGAAATATGAAGGTTTGATCATTTTATCTCCTCTTCCAGGTCTCTACTATGACCACTAAACATATGCTTGGTTTAGGAGCATATAATCTATATCCTGCTTCTGTACTTGAGGGTTAAAGTATTTGTAACAAAAGTGGTGGATACTGGGGAGTTCCAGATACTGCAGCACATATTGTGAGAATTGGCCACGCATCTCCCAGTAATTGGCACAATTAAATCTTTGTTCACCAAGCATTGGCTTATCTACCCATTTGCTGTCTATGTATTATCAGGATTGCTATAATAATGTGGTTTCTAAAAAAAATTGGATAAAACCAAATTTACATATTTACACCTTACTGCACGGATCCAACCATTCCTTATGGCATTGATGCGTATTACTTAAAATTGTACAAAATCCTACGCACATCCTGTACATACTGATGAGTTTCACCCTAATGGGCTTCTTTAGGGATTAGTGCATATTTGGTGAGATCTATTAACCACAAAGTCATGTCAGCTCCTTTTTATATAAAACAGGTCTATTTCATCCAATACACTAATTTGTTTGTTTTCTTATAGAATCATTATGCTATTAGTTGTTTCATGTACATATATAATGTGGGGGGATCATTTCTACACTGTGTATATCTGTGCTGAATACATGTGTTTTTTCTGCAACAACACTCTTATACATGAAGCTAAAGGTGGGTTTACACGTCAAGATTTTTTCGGCTGACAGATGGACGACTAACGATTTTTTGGTTTATTGTACAAAAATCTGAAACGTCCATTTGGCCCGATGGATTTTTTTTTTCAGATATCTGACAAATAATCGTCCATAAGGTGATCGGACATGTTGGTAAACTTTCATTTGTCGTTTATTTTTCGTGTAAAAAACGGACGCTCCTTATTTCACTCGACATGGTGTCAATAGAAAAATACATATATTTCAATATTAAATGTTCAGGTGTGTGTGTGTACACTCACTGCAGCACACTGTACACACACCTGTATACTCACTGCAGAACAGTGTACAGTGTGTACAATGTGCTGTACACACACACACACCTGTATACTCACTGCAGCACACTTTAAATCATACTTAAAATGTATTCACTGTGTATTGAAAACACTGCTGCTGCAATCCCTTATACAGCAGATACCCAGAGATGGCACCTCTATCACCTAACACTGCTAAAAAATCTGATAGATTTTTCATTCGTGTTTCAGACGATTATTTTCATTCGATATTTTGCGTCGGTTGTACAAAAATCTAACGAAAATCTAATTACGTTCGATAAATGGACGAACGAAATCGGATAAAAAAATCTAACAAAAAATCGAATCGGAGGTTGGACGAAACAAAAATCTTGACGTGTAAACCCACCTTAAGCCTCACCACCTTCAATTATATATCCAATGTGTGTGCACCTAAGAATGTCAGAGATGTCTGGAGTCCATATTACTATGGTTGAACCCCATTCAGTCCCGCCAGTATCAAACCACAACTCTAATATTTAGTTGTAGCCTCAATGCAGCAAACTAAAGGTGGCCATAGATGGGTCGATTTGCGGTCGATTTTGCTCAGATCGATCTGCTGCAAAAATGGACCACAAATCAAACGTGCCTACCTTAAATTCGGCCAGAAATCGATCTAACGACCATCTGTGCATGATGAGAATTCGTCAGAAAAACTAGTCTATGGCCGGCTTAAATGTTTTACATTAATAATCGGTCCTCAGAGTTTGAGGGTCACAATGTTATTTAGGGTCACAATTACATCTTCTCCTCTATCCTCTAGTTGTTTCCTTGGCAGTAGATAGCTTAGGTAGGTTTTGTTTTTTAAATAATAAAGTGTTCATCTTTAGAAGCACAGCAAGATGGTTTTAATTCTGTTTGAAGTAATACTTTATTTATAAGTGTTTTTACTAAAAGAACAGAAAATAACTTATATATGTATATCCCCTAAACTTCACCTACCTACCATTACGCAATTATCTATCAATAATAATTTTCCAGTGTTAAGTGGGTTACCATTATTGCTAAATAAATCTACCCCTACATTATGGGCTTGTCCCCACTGGCGAAGCTACATGCTGGGCAAACTACATTTCAATGCAGCCGCTAGCGGCTGGCCACGGCTTGTGCCCAAAACGTGGGTGCAAGTTGGGACAAGCCCATTGAAATTAATGGAATCGGCTGTCTACGGCTCAATCGTGGCCAACTTCGCCTGTGGGGACAAGCCCTATGGCTTACTGCTAGGGAGGTCAATAAAAACAATATGAGCAGAGGTTTCATAATTGAGTTTAGAGCTATCTTCATGCTTGGCGCTAGCCAACTGACACATTCTCACTTTGCACTGCGGACACTAGTGATACTATAGATTTCTGCATTAGATTGGTCTAATTGCCTTCTCTTAGGGTGCCCATACACCTTTAGATTTCTCTGTCAGGTATCCTTAAGTTTTCCTTTTGTTTTACCAAAACCATGTAATATGAGGGACATTTAAACCATCAAGTCTACCTGTGTTCAATCACAGAGGACCCTATACTACATAGTTGTTAATAGATATAAAGGATATCTGACAGAGAGATTTAAAGGTGTATGGGCACCTTTATAAAACATAGCCACTATCAACTGGAAATGTAATACAATACATCGTAATTTGATTGATTCAAGGTAGATCAGAAGGTGTTCATTTGTTAAAAAAAATTAAAAAAGTATTGATTTGCTTTGAAATAGGAACTTAGGGCGCCAATAAGTTTATGGGTCATATTTTAGGAATGGAGCTGACTGTTCGGTTTTATAGATCATGCTTTACAACATTTGGTTCGACAAAGAAACCCAACACATTTGGTTCGACAAAGAAACCCAACTTTTCTAAGCAGCTCAATGATTCAGGACAAAGGGAGTTCAAAAGGAGGTGAAATATGTGCTAATTGTTTTATTGCACTGGGTTTTTGTTAAGCCCTCCCGGGACTGGTGCAGTGGAGTCCAGGAGTCTTCTAAATGAAATAATAACATGGGCTTGAAGCACCCAATTAGTTATTTCAATGTCGTTCCTGAGAACATTTGTTTGTTTTTTTGGCAGAAGCAAAATTCCTGACTCCGTCTTAGCTCCTGCAGTGAAGTTTGACAGAGGTCATCAAAACGGCAACAAAAACAAACAGCAGAGCATTGAATAACCAGATTAGCAGTTGGCATAGCATCCCAAAGTTGCATCCTATCAGGTTATCACTGCCTGAGCCAAACCATCTTCTCTTACCCTGTCTGAGACTTTCCACTGTGGAAATAATGAGATGTGCCTTGTACCCCTGCTGAGTTGTCTATTCTAAACACGAAGGGTTAATATTAGTATTATGTTACAGGATTCTTTATAAAGACATCTCAACTTCAATATTCTAATATGTTCTTAAGCCCCCCATACACCACATACAATTACCATGCAATTTCTGTACAATCAACTTTACTTCTACCAAAACCATGTAATATGAGGACCTTTCTACACCTTCCAATCACTAGGTATTCTATCAGGGAGGACCCGGCACTACATAGCAGTGATATATACCTTCCAATCACTATGTATTCTATCAGGGGGGACCCAGCACTACATAGCAGTGATATATACCTTCCAATCACTATATATTCTATCAGGGAGGACCCGGCACTACATAGTGATTGGAAGGTATATATCACTGTTATGTAGTGCCGGGTCCTCCCTGATAGAATACATAGTGATTGGAAGGTATATATCAGTGCTATGTAGTGCTGGGTCCCCCCTGATAGAATACATAGTGATTGGAAGGTATATATCACTGCTATGTAGTGCCGGGTCCCCCCTGATAGAATACATAGTGATTGGAAGGTATATATCACTGCTATGTATTCTATCAGGGAGGTCACTTTACTACATAGTTGTTGGTAGATCTGATTCTACCATTCCTCCATTGCATGGAGAAATCTAAAGGTGTATGGGGGTCTTTAGTAAGTTAAAGATTGTTTTTCAATTTGTGCTGTTGTAGCAAATACACAATTCTGGATTTTTTTTTATTTTTTTCATTTTGTAAACCATTGTTCACTTTTGCTCTCGATAGAGCAAATTGTTCTAGCTGGTCCAAATTGCATGGTGTTCAGGCATGAACATTCATTTTGAGCACCGCCACAGATTATGCATCTCTACTTCTGTTCATTCAAACAGTCCTCCTGCTTATTACAAGTCCATATTTCACACATCTGCTAAGAATTGCATTATGGTAAAAGTGCTAAGCTCCTGCTCATCCCGTATACTGTCATGTATTAGTGTGATGTATTGGGAAAAGTACTTTATGCCCCTTATTGTCAAAGATGCCATTTTATTTACAATTTAAAAAAAATTCAAAAGATAAAAAAAAAATATCATGTAAAATCATGTACAAGCCTATGGAGCATTTTCACATTTGAAAACCATTGTATCACAAACTAGTGGTCATACATGGTTACTGTAGTTCATTGTAGTGTACAGTGTAGTCCCCCAGAGGACTGCCATCTACAGAGGAATCAGCATGGCTTCTGCCATAGACAAGAGCACAGCAGGTAACTATATGTTTTGGGATCCTGGAGTGCTTCCCCACCATTGTGGTATCTCCGATGTTAGAAAAAATGTAGCTCAATTTCTTTTTTGTTTTTCACTTCAGTGTTCACTTTAGGTTCTATTTTAAGTAAGCCATGCCACTGGAGTGTGCCTGCTAAGTATTTCCAGCCGATCAGCTGGTTGTAAAAGGCTTGTATCTGCAGAAGATCATTTGTGATTAATGGGTAAATGCTTCTTAAGTTTAATAAGATAGCCAGAATGAGGAAATACTCTGATCCCCAGGAGCTGCTTTATCATACTGGTTTGTTCCTCGGCTGATAAGTAGCTAATTGATAATCACCATACACATCATAAAGACCAGTGTGCCTAGATGCTGCAGGCTTCCAGGCAGAGCTGCTCTCTGTTTTATTGATATGAGAAGTAAAATAATGGATCATTGAGAGCTTAGAGAGGAGCAAAGGCTTTCCGGCCTATCTATGCTGATAGAAACCAGGCTCTCCAGCCTTTAATGCTGTCAGTAAGCCATGCTAGGATTTCCCACTTAATTTACAGCCTTGTCTCTTGAAGTAATTACAAGCGATAGCAAATTCCATTGTTAACACCTCCCTTATCACCTCCTTTTGTGGTGCAGTGTTAATTTATTCCTTCTCCCACTAGGGCCCCAGTCTTCTGCCATGCAATGGACCCCAGTGTATGTTAATGATAACTTTTTACCAGTAGCTGTTCCAAGTTTTCCTTCAACCAACAGGGGAAAGAACTTTTAAAGTAAATAGCAGTTGAAAAGTTTTCTTACCACCAGCAGAGAGAACTCGCCTTGAGTGTTTGTGTCACTGAAAATTGAAAGTTGAGTCATGACCCCCCCCCCCCCCCCCCCCCCCCCCCCCCCCCCCCCCCCCCCCCCCCCCCCCCGCTGGGCCGGAGTCTATTAGGTTTACCACCTTCTTCAAGTCTAATGGGTCACAGTGTGGCTCTTTGTTTTGTTTGAAGTGTTTGTTTGCGTTTGCTCTTAGTAAACTTAAGGAGCGAAAGATCTGCGTATTGAGGAAAAGGGCAATCCGAAGGGGTTTATAGGGGGTGATCTGTTTATTGTTACATTCCTGACCCTGCATAGGACACCTCTTGCAAAGCACATCTCCTCATTATCTCTTCTATCAGCTCTGCAGCTCATAAAACCCCCCTCATCTGTTTCTTATCAGAAATCACAATCTGTTATATTTTCCAGTGATAGTTCTGCTGTCACACCAGAAGCCTGGGGAGCATGGAGGTTATATCTTTGTTTCTGTATGACAGGCTATATAGAGGCCTCTGTGCTTTGTGAACACAATACCCATAAACCATGAAAATCTTTATATAAGGGGAGACATTTTCCAACATTTCTACAAGTATAAATATGAACACTTTAATAGCTTGTTTGGAAAGGTGGTAATAAAATACTAACAGTACTGTTAGAACACATTGCCCATTATATCTATATAATATATAGATGCAAGTGATTCAAAATTCAAGTTTAAGGTACCCATACACAGGTCGATACCCGTGTGATCGGCCGCAATGTGGTGACGCAAAAAAATTGCTAAATGATACGCACCACTTTGCACAATTGATTCCTGGTTGATACTTTGGATAAAAGTAATGGCAATCGACCAGGGATTTACCAACATGTTGGATCCCTGTTCAATCAGTATTTCTATGGAGGGGGATTGATTGCTCCAGGTTGGCTGCCTTCGATTCCTAAACGCCCAGTGTAGACAGGGCCTTATTCCTTTATGAGACTATGCACGATTTTTTGTTCGTGCACAGCGATCATTCTGGAAAAAATCGATCCATGTATGGGGGCCTTTATTCTCATAAAGGAATAGGGCCCTGTCTACACTGGGCATCAATTTGACACGTCCATGGCGTCCAAACCCATGGATGTCCCCGGGATTGACCATGGCTTGCACATGTTTTTGGGAGCATTTAGAGCCACATTGGTGTTAACTCATCCTATTCGCCTATATTATATTGGTCTGCTTCTGCCCTGTGCCAAACTCGGGTAAAAATCATAGTATAGACAGGCCCTTAATGCTGCATTTGTATTCCTAACTTCCCCCTTTGTCTTTATCCCTAACTTAAAACTTTACCTGCATTAAATTCTCTGTTTGCATAGCATATGGCATTGCATTGATTATATATATGTGTATAGATTGTCATTCTGTCATTTCCCAGATTTTGTTTGTCCCGAGCTGTTGCCAGTTCTGTGGTTTTTCATCTAATCACACGGACAGATTTATTTTTGGACATCAGATGTAGAGGCAGAACATTTGCATGTCATTTTCGGATTGTGAGCTTATTCCGATGATGTAACTTGAAGCAGAGAATAATTAACAGCTCATCACCTCACAAAGTCACATTTGGGACACTGTGAGTTCATGTGAGATCTTCTTCATCTATAGGTCTCCACATTTCCAAATACAGAAATACCAGTTGCAGCTAAATCAGATAGTTAAGTAAGATGAAGCGGGCCTCCTATTATTTTTCAGACTCCTGAGTAGGAATATATTACACAGCACTTTACAAAGTGCATAGTACCATCCACATTAGTCCTTGGCTCTGCAAAGTATAACATCCCCCTCTGTCCTCATACTAGGACAGTCTAGTGACCCTAGGGAGACACTGCCATGACAAATGTTAATTCAAATGTGCTAAATATATATGTATATTTAGAGGGATTCCCATTAGCTCCAATGGTCACTCTCTTGCAGAGACATGGTTAAAACTGTTGATGTCATGTCATTAGTGTGTCTCTACTGATTTGAAGGGACATAAAAATAGATGAGGGAAGTGGGGAGAAACCATACATAGCACGGATATGCAGGTAGCCTTCTAGCTTTTATATAAACACAGCAATGTGTGTCAACTGTGAACTTCAAGAGTGACTCGCTCGACCGTGCCTGCGTCTACGGTGGTCAATTTACTTTTTGCTAAGAATGCTCATACAGTGGAGGAAATAATTATTTGACCCCTCACTGATTTTGTAAGTTTGTCCAAT
>CM070036.1:17748404-17764122 GCA_036250615.1 Ptychadena robeensis | reverse complement strand
GGACAAACTTACAAAATCAGTGAGGGGTCAAATAATTATTTCCTCCACTGTATATCGATAACCTAATCACAGATTCACTTTAAGAAGGAAAGTTCTAATGGTCAGACTCTCTCTGATTTAAACACTTGCAATATATGGAATCAATAGGTTTGAATATGATATGTGGTAATTCTAAATAAAATATACATTTCCACCACACTTTAAAATACAGTTGCAAGAAAAAGCATGTGAACCCTTTGGGATTATGTGGTGTTTTCTTCATCATGCCAATAGAAAAACACAGTCTGCTTAATATAATACTACACAAACATTATATGTTTTCATGTTTTTATTGAACATAACATGTAAACATTCACAGTGCATTGTAATAATGTGTATCCTGTACAAATATACTGTCTGTAGTTTTTCATGGGCAATGACATGCCTGTGTACACTAGTGTGCCATAGCCCGCTATGAGCTGTGTCACATAAATAACAACATGGTGCGTTGCTTTTATTTATGCAAGTCAGCATGTGGGCTGGTCCAGTGATGCATACAATACACACTTGTTTTTCGAGTTTATGTTGTTTGTGTCATACACACAAAAATGAGGAAACAACGTGCCCCGTTTAAAATGTAACAACAATGCGCCTTTAAATCAGAACTGTTCTGTTCAATTGCATGGAAATAGTTTCCCACACACCTAGTATGATCGACCAAAAGTGATTGAAATTGAACATAAAATCAATTGAAAAGTGACTGGACATGTTGGTAAATTTTGTATCTGACGGTTTTGCTAGGTAATTCGATCGATTTGTATCTAATGGTACTGTGGAGTATGAGCACAGATCCAAGGAAAGGAATCGATTGTGTTTAAATCGATCACACTGTATTGTGCTACAAATGATCAATGTTAGACTGACGATTGATAATTGAACACGATTTAATCTAAAGGCCCCCATACACGTGTAGGATTCCATGGCCAATTGATCACTCATCCAATTGATTCCGGCGATCTCAGCGGGAATGGGAGCTGCGATCAATCTGCCAATTAAGAGTATCCGATCGCTGCACACCAACTTGTCCAATTGATCACATCCAATTGATCGGGGGCTCAGAATTGGATCCGACAGAGAACCAACATGTTGGTTCCATCAGATTGATTCAGGGCCGATCGGGCAGTTCTCTGTCGGATCCAATTCTGAGCCCCCGATCAATTGGACGTGATCAATTGGACAAGGTGGTGTGCAGTGATCGGATACTCTTAATTGGCAGATTGATCGCAGCTCCCATTCCCGCTGAGATCGCTGGAATCAATTGGATGAGTGATCAATTGGCCATGGAATCCTACACGTGTATGGCTAGCTTAAGATCGATCGTGCAAAAGTCGACCAGTGTATGGCTGGCTTAACTGTGCTCATGCATGCAAGAAACAGTGATTTGGTGTATAGACAGCGGTGGCTACAAAATGGACTTCATAGAGTCGCAATAGCTAAGATAGCCACCAGACAGGTGTCTGATTCACAAATTAAAGCTCTTTCATAAACAAGAATGGGTGCAGTAAATGCAAAGAAATGTGAAAGCAATACAACGGTAAGTGATGTTTTACATAATGGTCATGGTATTCCAGTAATTATCATAATACATGTGATATAACTTGCTATATTGAACTCGTAAGAATGACTCTTGCCTTATGGAACAGTCTGTGCAGTAAATGTGATTGTCTGCTCCGATCATTCGCGGACATATAGTAGACACGGTCTAATGTGCAGTTTCGTAGTTCTTAGCAGATCATTTCAGTTTTAGGAGCAGATGTAATTCTCAGTCTTGCAATAGCCTGCATCAAGTATATCACGTGTTTGCTTGTCATGAGCCTCAGCAAGCAACAGAACAAATGTAGGGATCATAACATTCATCTCCTGAGTACCTGCAGCACTTTGCAGTATCTCAGATCTCTGTGGCACTTCCTGGTAAAGAAATCCAGTGAACATGTTTTATCAGTACGTGATTACAGTAAGCGGGCTTCTGCAGATAAAGTGATTACCCCGGAAGGTTGTAGTAGCATCGTCTTGGATCACACTAGTCCTTCTTGCTGCTCAGTATTGGGATGTGCTACTTGCAGCTGAAAGATTTACATATATAAAAGTAAATCATATTGTAATGCAATCCTGTGATGACTCCAGTGTCTTAATGCTATCCTAAATAGCAGCTGTCAGGACTCTCAGCTGTTAGCTTCCTCTGAGTCCTGATGGACAGTTAGCAGCTCATACTGATCATTGCTGCGCTGGGCATATCTCCATACAGGTGCACGGAGTAGAAGTAAAATGTAACTTCTTGAGTCTATGTTTCCATGGGGTCTTAATGCTCGCGTTTGCAATGTGTTGTGTAAATGCATCCATTGACTTTTAGGGTTAGTTTCCACTGTGTCAAAATCCCTCCGTCTGAGGGATTTTGACATAGCCCATTATATCAAATGAGCCTGTCCCAACATCCGTCAGTGCAATCCATTGGTCTCCGTTGCGTTAAAATTGACGTAGATCACTATGTCTATTTTGATGCAACGGAGTGGTGTAATCTGTCACTGATGGATGCACTGAAGGAAAACATTTCCTGAATGTCCTGACGGATGCACAGACAGATGCACAGACGGATGCCTGACGGATACACCCTTCCGTTGACAGAGGGACCTTGACGGATTGAAAAACGCAGTGGAAACGAGCCCTAAGGCAAATTTTACACTGGCGGTTTTTTACTGCCAGGTAAACGACTGTTTAGCGTGGCCGACCGGCGGACGCCACATTAGGCGTCCGCCGGACGGTTTTCGGGTGTCCATCCCATAGAAAATCTATGGGGTCCTTAATTAGACGCCCTGTAATCGCCTGCACTGTTGTGCAGTCGACTACAGGGAGTCGTTTATCCCGCGGCTGCGGGAGCGCATTGGTGCTAGCAGCTCGGGAATCGCCAGTGTTAACTCAGCCTTAATGTCATTGTTTTCATGTTGTGTTAGCAGTGTACTGCATTTAATGTTGCTTGTCCACACTACCTAGCGCAGCCGATAACTATTTTAATCAATGGCGATGGTGCTCCACGTTGGCATGTGTGGGAAGCCGTTTCATAGCCTCATTGACTTCACAGCGCTAGAGTCCCTGCAATCAATGCAGGATTTTAGTGCTAGTGTATCCATAACCTTAAGCAGCATGGATGCGTTAATGCATCCATAGCATTGGGCGCATGAATGCATGGCGGTTAACAATCAGCAGTATCTGCAACTGCACTGCTCACTGCAGTAGTTCTGGGAGGGCAGTCTGCAAGCAGCTGTCGATCACCCCATTCTAGGTCTGAGGGAAACTGTATGTCAACTTTTGCTCGATCAATCTTATATATAGCAATTTAAATATTGACTGTCAGTCCATCATTGATCATTGGAACCACCACAGATTGTGATCAACTCCTTTCCAAAGTTCTGTGCGCATTCTCCATAGAACAACCCTATACAAGTATATAAAACCTGTCAGATACTTGAACCATCGACTGAAATTACCAACATGATCACTGCTTGAACGATTTTATGTACAATATCAGTTACTTTTTGTTAATTGAGTCCGATAAAAATAAACGATTTTCAAACAAATTTGTTAAGTCAATCGGATGTAAAAATCAAAACAAGTATGGTCACCAAGTTCCATGCCTCAATAAATCCAAATGAAAGTGTAAACCATTTCTTTATACACACATGCTAGCACTATTTCCTTAAGGGAGTCACGTGACAAAAACCTGGAGAGCTATCAATGTAGAATTTTGCAGCATTCTTGCAGTAGATTATATGGAGCTCAGTATATAGCATTACGTTTCTGTGTTTTCAGTATTTCCTGACATGCAAAATTATTTTAGAGTTTTGCCCACAATTTTGGACAAATATCCCATGAGTAGATAGCACCATATTATGAAATTCCAATGTGTTTGTCTAGTTTCTCTAGGTTTTTCAATAGACACATGACTACATACAGGTATTTCGTTTTGGACTTTAGATGTAGAGGCAGGACATTTGCATTACATTTTTGGATTGTGAGGTTATCCTGATGATGTAACTTGAAGCACAGAATAATTATCAGCTCATCACCTCAAGAAGTCACATTTGGACACCATGGGCTCATATGAGATCCTCTGCTATAGATCACCACACTTCCAAATACAGACGTACAAGCTGCAACATAATCAAGTAGTTGCTTAATTAAGATTGCGTTGGCACCTTGTGCTGATGTGGCATGGTCAATATGCTGAAACCAAAGCTTGTTGTTGACTCGGCTTGCCATATGTAATATGTATTTTCAAAATGTTCTTTTGTAGCTTAACACTCTTTCAAAATGTTTAATTGATAAATTAAAGCTGGGCATACACATACCAATTATCCAGTGATCGTTTTTTATTCCGATCGCCCATCCAATTCCGGAATCGATTTTAATTTGCGAAAACGATCTCAAACTGCAACATACCATGCATTCAATTTCTGGGCGATTCTATCCTGAAAGTCTCAATATGTCTTGGACGCACACATTTATGGGTTTGGAGTGGTGTTGAAGAACTGGCCAGTACCCAACAGCACACAAACAAAGGTAATTTCCACAAGAATCATAGATGGATCGCTTAAAAGGATCGCATGAGACAACTAACAGCACTTGATTTATGTGCTTTCTATTAAAATTTTCAATCAGATCGGATCCGTGAACGATCGTTTTTGCTGTGAGGTTATCCTGATGATGTAACTTGAAGCACAGAATAATTATCAGCTCATCACCTCAAGAAGTCACATTTGGACACCATGGGCTCATATGAGATCCTCTGCTATAGATCACCACACTTCCAAATACAGACGTACAAGCTGCAACATAATCAAGTAGTTGCTTAATTAAGATTGCGTTGGCACCTTGTGCTGATGTGGCATGGTCAATATCCTGAAACCAAAGCTTGTTGTTGACTCGGCTTGCCATATGTAATATGTATTTTCAAAATGTTCTTTTGTAGCTTAACACTCTTTCAAAACGATCGTTTTTCTGTCCGATTTTTGACAAAATCAATCGCTCGGAAACTTTTGGCATGCATCAATTTTTATTTCATCTGATCGCGCGATCGCTTTTGTTAAACGATTGCACTAAAATTGAACAAAAAATCGAGACGTGTATGCCCAGCTTTATTAGTTCTAGATTTGGAAGATGTGCTATGACCCCTGATATCAGTTATCATTTGAACCTATAAATTAATGATAATAATAATTATATCGCCACCATGCCAGTCCCATCCTCCCCACCCCGGCAGGGTCCTCCACTCCTCCTGTGTCATAACCCGTACCTGTGTGTTATCTTGTGTTGTGTCTCAACACTAATTTAATGTACAGCGCTGCGTAATATGTTTGCTCTATATAAATAAATGATAATAATAATGATAGTAACCTCCAATGCTTTGGGTTTGCTGCATCATCATGCCAGTGCTATGGGACCTGTAATGCAGACAGCTCTGTAGGCTGGAAAAAAATGGTGTTGGTTGTCAAATAAGCATATTACAAAAAAAATTTAATATAATTACTGTAAATAATAAAGTTAGGGGCTTCAGTACCCGGCTGATTGTGATCAGTTGAATATGCTATAGGCATTTGAAATGCTGGTGATCCATGTATGTGTGCACCTATTGTCCCTTTCCAGCTTGTGTCTCCTTCTTGTGCTCCCTGTTTGGGAGTAATCCCTTACTAGATGGAATCATGAGCTCTCTAAAGTTGACAGCTGGAGTTTCTGTGGAAATATAGCTGTAATGAAAAAACTAAAAACTTCTTTAAGCAGGATGTATAGATATATACAATAACATTGTTTTTACTCATATGAGTTTTTTTTTTGTTTCTTTCTCATATTTTTTTTTGCCAATGGAATGAAAATATGTTTTGCAGCTATGTTTATGTGTATTAGGATTTTACAGTGTGTTTAGTAAAACCAGTAGCATCCACTATACAGGATGTGTATGTGCTTAACATAACTGTGACCAACAGTTAAAAGAATGACACAAAAATAAATAATCAGCAGAAATTGTTGAATACCTATGACCATACAAATCTTTAACATTAATTATTTATCCCCCCCACCCCGTATGCATCTTATATGGTGAATGCCCGAATACCCGCGGCTAAATAGTATTTTTATTCTTTGCTCCCCCTTTACAGCCAGGCACTGAACTTGGTTGCAGAGACATGGAAGCTCTCAGATTTGCCTGTAGGCTGGTAGTTTCATGCAGGAATCCACAGTGTCAAGCTTTCACACCAATTGAATTATGTATCAACTCAGCCTAGAGATTTTTCTGCCAGCTTGAGCTAACATAAAAATCTCCAAACGGAGTTCAAGCAGTGGGGCAGAGAATCTGACAGGGAAGCTGACCGCTTCCCCAACTCCTTTAACTCCTGCACTGCCAGACGGACACTGAAGCTCCCCTGCAAAAAAGCATGTGTTTTCTGTGCGGAGTACCCACAGACTTTTGCTACTTTTTTTTTTCTTATTTTGGTCCACTGACCAAAAAAACCTGGTAAACTGCATTTTTTACCCAAAAGAAGATTCTCTGGTTGATGGCGTGTCTTATAGGCCAAAAAATAAGATGCGTTATCTCATTCTGCCCTGTAAGTTTACAGAAACATTGCAGTTAATTAGAAGCTTTATTCCTCGTACATGATTAGGTATTTAGTCAACACAGCTTCAGTCTGCTACATAAACAGATTTCTAATGTTCTCTTTTTGTACTGTACCTTTCCTTTATTATTAATGATAAACCTGATGATGATGTATTGAATATGACAGAATAATGTCATTTGTGGTTTTTCTGGGTCACAGACAGGTTACCACTGATCCCTATAGGGGTTGTAGAGTGAGTTTTTTTTATTAATTTTGTGTTAATGGCTTTGACTGGCAGGTGCTTTCATGTGCTCATTCCTTTTAAACTCACGTTTTCCATGCTGAGCTCACACAGTGTCAGGTTATTTTATTTTGAATAAAAACATTTATATTTTGTGTGTTGTGCCAGCTCCCAGGTGAGCACCTGAAAGGTCTTTTATAGCAATGGCAAATGTCACGAGCTATGCTGGATTTTCCTTATGAGAACGTGCAGGACTACACATAGTGTTCTGTGTTCTTGTCACCTATTGAAGTCTGAAAATAGGCAGAAACGGTGGCAGGGGATCGTCCTGCTGAAGAGTCCCCAAAAACACATCTACAGGACTGAGTGTAAAATTCTTTAGATGGTTAGCTTTAAATTTTGACATGCATCCTAAAATGGAGTAAAAACCCAAAGTTCTCATATAGTCTGTCAGGCGCAACTGCACTTTTATGTTGCGTGAGGTTCTTTTAACATGACTGAATTAAATCTACCAATAATACAAACAATATAGGTCCCTTTTGGTTTATAAAGACAAAACAAAAGTATTTTATTAATTGTGTTAATTAAGACAATAAAAATAAAAAAGGTAGAAAAATACGGTACATGTTGTGTTAATAATGCTTTTTCTTAGTAAAGACAAGGAAAAGAAAAGTAACGGAACAGCACTGCAATCTACTTCCAATCTGTGTGTTTGCCTGGCCGATCACAATCAACAACATGGCCACCCATGTTCTATATCTTAATTATTACCACCTTTTGTACTGTCCAACTAAAATATTAATCCAGAAGGAACACTCAAACATGACCATGTAGATGTCAACTTTATAATAGCTGCTACCCACATTTACTACACCAGTGGTTTCCAAACTTTTCTATATAAGAACATTATTGAGCCTCCTAACCCCCATTTAAACTACAGAGGTACTGTTACGGTCAAAAAGATGCACCATAGCTATAGCACGGTTGGGCCCTCAAACTTTTTTTGAAATACAACTCCCTTTTTGATATACACCAATCATGCAAAGACATGCATCATATATACACACACCAATTTTACAGAATGTTCATCATTCAAATAGAGACACACACACAGACCCACGCATAACATGCACTTTACCAACTGCCTGCAGCTAGTTACCCCATGGTTGTCTTCCTGTTTGTCCATTTCTCAGGCTTGTCTGATTGTCTTGCAGTGGTAGGGGAGGGCAGGTGGACTGTGCAATCCCCAGAGGAAGAAGAGAAATGACAGCGGGGAGAGCCATTGGACAGCTAAGTTCTGCAGATCTCTCTCCCCTGTCTCTGGCTGGTGTGATTCTCACATTAAGGGTTCCAAGTGCCCCCTCGACTGACATAGTGATTGGAAGCATTAGAAAGGTCCTCATATTACATAGTTTTAGTAGAACAAAAGTTGACTATACATTGCCTTTATAGAGATTATAAAAGACTTATCCTATGACATTGTTGCTCTTATTTAGATAAGTTCGAAAACAAGAAAACAAATGCTGTTGTCACATCTTCGACTTGGTGCAATGTGTTCTATAGAGATTCAAAGATGTAAAGCCAATGATCAAAATTCTAACGCAGAAAGTTACTTAAAAAGTAATGTTTAATATGTAGCTTTTTCTATATAGATGTATGAATCATTCTATTGCATTGATTTATAAGTCGATTCCTACCCACCTGGTACAATTGACCAATATGATGCGATCAAAAATTATCGGAAAGGTTGGTATCAAGTCTCTTACGGATTTTCTAGGTATTTTGTCCAATATATGATCTTATTAGGTAGCGCATACATAATATGTTCATATTATGATAGTAATGCGAACAATCGTAATACGCATGCACACCATAGTACGACTGTATTACACTATATGGTAGTACAGTCGGTCAATGGTGATCGATCGGTGTTTGAATCGCACAAGGTGATAGAAATTGCGATCAGCACAGCAAAAGTCGACTCATGTATGACTAGCTTAAGGCTATGTTCCCACATAGGCGATTAATCGCCTCACGCTTGCGATAAAAAAAACAAAAAAGGCCTCCTTTATAAAAAAAATTGCCTCCATAGAGTATGAGTGGACGCGATTCATTCATTCTCTATGGAGGCAAATTTTTTTTTATAATGGGGGAGATTTGGTTTTTTTTTTATCGCGAGTGCGAGGCGATTAACCGCCTATGTGGGTACATAGCCTAATTAAGGAATTACAACTACTTGTGCCTTCACAGGTTTGCTTTAGATGGCCTCAGGCTTACACCAGAAATAGCGCAATGAGCATTTGTTTGTAGGGGAGAAAATACTTTTCAAGGGTTAATGTTGGCAATAGAAGAGACAACTGTGGGAATGGAGGCTGAGTGATTGGCTGTAATATGCTTTGTGTAACACATGTGCTGTGGATGACATCAGAAAGCTGGATTTTCATGAAATAATTTTCAATAAATTCGAAGCACATTTTCTGGGCAATTTTCACACAGGTGAACTCAGAAGGCCCCTCGTGATTCATCCCTTTTAGCCAGGGTTTGGTTGCTCTATAGGTTTTGCATTGTCTTGTATCTTGCAAACGCTTTGGATGTAAAACCCCTTTGTAGGATGGTGCACATTAACATGATGTATGTAATGTTAAATCAATATCTGTACATGTGTTATAAATATATATATATATATATATATATATATATATATATATATATATAGGTTGTGCTATTATTTTAAAGAAGGTTAGATAGTTTTGTTGAAAATCAGAATAATTAATGATTGTCTAGGTAAACTGTAATGGCGTAGAACAGAAGTGGTTGATCGCTAGTGAGGGAACATCGCCTAATAACCATATGGCCCTTACAGGTTCTTTGTCCGGCTCTCCTGTAAACCAAACAATTTTGTTTATTTCAGGACATTGATAGGATAACTACATTCATTTCTTCTTTTTATTTTTATTTGGTAATTGCTATAATAATGTGTGTATATATATATATATATATGTTATTATAATATAATACTCATTCTGTACTAGGTTGTTGATTTTTACTCCTCATATTGTATTAGAACAACAGAAACTTGACAGGACTACGGAGCAGCCACCCCTCTCCTTTTCTTTTTAATGTAGTGTAGTGTTCAGAAGTCATCAGAGATAACCAGTATATTGTGCATCATCAACAATCTATTAAACAGAGCAAAAACGTTTACTTTTCATACTTTTTAGCCTAAGATAATATAGAAGGTAGCATTTTGGTTAGCTTAGTGGGTGACAGCTTACCATCACTGATCGGCAGGCACTAGCACCCCTTCACTGCCATGCTATGGGTGGTTTTCAGACCAGCCGCAATCAACCATGGTCATAGAATAGGTCTTGTTGGTGATTTTTCTGGGTGTGAAAAATCCAACATTTTACAGTTATTACCAAAACAGCAGGTGAGCCAAATCTTCCAGTGGGGGCACCCATTCTGGTGATGGATAAGGCCAGATTTACATAGTTGCTTTCTGGTCTGCTGTCCGCAACCTGGTAAGCAACCACCAGTCAGTCCTGTCTGCGGTCGCCTGCAAACTTGGTCAGGCACCCAGGGGGCATTTAGATGACGGGTCTATCAGACAAAAGCCTGAAAAATGCACCATGGGGCGTTCACCAGACAGTTGCGCTAATTGCTAAGTTAATGATGTAAATGAGCCCTAGGAGGGACGTTTTACTCACTTTATGGAGATTTTACTCCCACTTTCTGCTGCATAGAACAGCAATTGAAGGGATATTTCCCAAATGGGAAATGGACAGTTAAAAATCAAAAATGTTTTTATTATTCCAGGTGTACGATTTTATTTTGGTTTTTTAACATAATGGCGGCAAAACACAAAATGATGTTTTTCATCAACTAATCGTGCTTCAAAAAGGTTTCAGGTAACTCATCACACTGTTGTTGCCCATGTTACATGCAGGGAAGCTTGTTCAGTCCTCATGTAATATTTTTCTCACCGTGGATTTTTGATATTATAATTGTTAGGCTTGTCTTGTTCATTGGCAGTCATAGGGCAGTGACACATCAAGCTGCCAGTGAGCACAGGGTACAGCCGGTCTTATTGTGTCTGCAATGAGTAACCAGCCTCAAGTAAAGCTGTGTGTAAATGAGAGAGAATATTTCATGCTTTCAGAAGCTGTCAGGCTCTGGGTGGTCCTCGAAAAACGCTCCTGCAGTAACATTTTAAAGGGGAGTTTGTTTGACAGGCAATAACCTTAATCTTTTGTGTTATTTCCTTTCAGCTTATGGTTGTATATCTTTAGAATTTCATTGATTGTTTTGAGAGTGTTTCATCTGAACAAGTTAATTAAGGCACATGCAGGGCACTGCCTTCCAATAGCCTAAACATGACTGCCCTCATATGGAGACCAGGAGCAGATACGCCACACTCCCCACTGACAGCCATCACTAATTTGGCTAGGTTTTTTTTTTTTTTTGAATGCCAGATTAAAAAACAAAAAGAAACTCGTATGCCATACCTCAGTCTGGTTTGGGTCAAGTGCGTATTGATGAAGCTGTACAGAAAGTTTGTAATGATGTATTTTACTGGTAGAGAAGCTGGTTTGTCAGACCATTCTGATATACACATAATGGCAAACAAATGATCTGCAGGCATTGAACTCTGTTCTGTACAAGTACATTGTGTACATTTCTGCCATGGAGAAACACAGCAGATAAACAATGAGTGGTCCATCCCATTCGGACTGTAAAAGGATACAAAAGTAAAATTTAAATATATATGAGTGTTTTTTCTGAGTTTTTAATTAGGAAATTGATGAAGCCTATTATTGAAAGCTAATCCCCAGCTTTACTCTTGATTATATTTGGCCCACAAGATTTTTATAAACTTTTCTACAAAATATATGCCAAAAATATGTCTTTAGAGCAGGGATGGGCAAACTTTTTGACTCCTGAGGCAAAATGGGTTCTTAAATTTGACAAAGGGGCCAGACCAAGAGCCACCCACGATAGGTGGGTGCACAGCAATCTTTTTAATTTCATGTACACTTTCAACAAAGAAATCATACTACCAGGAAGGTATATATATATATATATATATATATATATATATATATATATATATATACACCGTATATATACCATATATATATAAATTTAAAAATTAACTGCCATATTTCAGTGAAAATAAGGAGACCTTGGTGATGAGATGCACTGACTCCCCTCCACTCGTTCACTGCAATGAGCAGAGAAGGTGGATGTTCAGATTCCTCTTGGCATTATGCAAGATCATTGCAGGGAATAAGCAGAGGGGACTCGGAGCGTCTTCTCATCAAGGTGACAATGGGCTGGATCTTGCCCCTGGGCCTTAGTTTACCCATGTCTGTTTTAGATACTTTATTTTACATTTGTAGTATTACCCATTTCTTTTTCCAGATTTTAGTATTTTTCGTATCAAAATTTGTAGACATTTTTTTTCTGTGAATATCATGGTTGCCCGTTACTTTGTCCAAATTTTTATTGTGGCTGAATATGTATTTGAGTTTGACACCCATGGGTTGGCCTTTGCGTGTCATGCCCATCACTGATCGATGCATATAATGAATATCTTGAATAGGTGTCTACTAAATGTGTGAAATCTAGCTTCAAGCCATCACAATTTGGTTCTTATCAGAATTTCTTAGATCCTGATAGTTGTCCATTTTTTGTACATGCCATATAAAATTTTCATTAAACATTCACTTGCTAAGTATATCCAAAGCCTTAACACATACGTGTCAAACTCTGGTCTTTGGCCCAAGAAAAATCTGTTAGATCTGCTTTCTTGGCTGCCCCCTTCCAGCTTCACTCTGTACCCCTCCATCCTCCCTCTCTATGAGTCCTGGCTGCTCAGAGGTGCATTCCAGTGATGTCACAGTGAGCATTTGCTGACCCAAGTATTCTGGTATCTGTAGTTCTCTATTCCCAGAGTTGGAGGACAGAGTGCTGCTGGTAGGGGGCTGCAGGTAATGCAAAGCAGGGTAGAGGGTTACCAGGATTTGTCTGTGGGAAGGCAAAGTACACAATTTTTACACACAGGTATGAGGGTATACATGGACTATATCCAATGTGTACCCCAGTCCAAGTTTGTGTGTATACCCAGGGTGTCAAACTTCAGCCTGTGGGCCAATAATGGAGTGCAGTGTTATGATATTTTTAAATAAATATAAAAGTTGGCCTGCGATTCCATCTGAATTTGGCCCACTGTGTATTTAAGTTTGAGCCCCCTGCCTTAACAGGTGCCATTGTAACCAGATAAGCAATGTTATTCACTCCACCTGTCCGCGGTTTTGATATTGTAGCTGATGATCATTGTGTATTTCATCTGTGTTTTGAACTTTTTGTCCAAAGTTCATCTTCAGTGCTCGTCTATGTAGATTTTAATGGTGCCAGCCGTTTCCAGACTTGGGCCTCAAGCTAGTGGCGAAGCAGTGACTTCACTCACCAGGAATTTAAACAGAATCATCTTCAGTACATGGAAACCGTTTGCAGCCTGTGATCTGGGGAGTGGCCGCTTCCATCAGCTTCTTTAGAGATGGCTGTTATGCTTGGTGGGCCACTGGAAGAGGGGCTGTAAGTTTATGCTTAGCTTCTAAAAATCTCAAGTTGTTATAAAAAACATAAAACTATTTTAGTAGACTAAGTGAAACCCAAAGTAATGAGTGTTATGTTTTACCACTCTTCAGAAGGCTGGCATACCTATTATAGGTGGGAGATGAAGGCAAACGTGTGAATGGAGGTCCTTTACCCTGGCAAACTCCTATTTGTGTACTCTAAAGGTAGCCATACACGGGCAGATTATCCCTCGATAGATGAGGGACCGACTGCAGCGTCATTACATCATCATGCTGCAGCCAGTCGCTCAGAGGATCGCAAGGCACCCATTTGTGTGCTGGACCAAAGTAATGGGATCGGCCAGGAATTTGTCCAGGTGGGCGCACCCAAGCGAGCGTCACACAGGGTCAATCAAAAGCATCTTAAAGTGTATGTATACTGAAAATTATTAATGTAATAATGAATTCCTGGTGGTAGGTCCGCTTAAAGGTAGCTATACACGAGTTGACTTTTGCAACTGACAACTTCAATTGCCACCATTGCGAGATATCAAGTTCATCTGTAGACCACTAGGGTAATTGGGGGACTTTTCGTGGGACCTACTTTCCTTCCTAATTTTATTAATCCTCCTGACTTAAATATTGTTTCCTAAAGGAAAAGTGTGCTTATGTGTATATATTTATTAATACATGAATATATACTCACACACTCATGCTAGAGGTTGCTTTTGTAGTCTGTAATTGACTAGTTACTCTGCCTTATATCAGTTAACGTCTTTTTAGATCACGCTATTAATTGCTGTGTAACTGAACACCTTCCAGCTGCCTTCCTTTCTTCGCTCTGAAGTTTTCTTTTCAGTTCTGTGTAAAAGTGTGATCCCAGTAATTGCCAGAAAGTTGTAAAGGGTTTTGGTAGCCTGACGCACATGCTGTCACTTTAAGTGTGGAGGCATTTTCTGCTTCAATGTACTGCTGCTTCTGCTCAAAGGAAGCACGAGGGGAGGATTAAACTGATAATCACTCTTGGGGAATGGAACTTTAAAATTTCCAATAAGTTTCCAGTAGAGAAAATTTTGACTTTTTTTGAAAAAATAACTCATTCATGTCCATGCGGTCATTTACCGGTAGGTTTGAGTGATGGGAAAAGTTTTTTAGTTGGGGAACTATTACTGAAATGTTCATGCTAAAGGCCACCACACATGCACAGAGCGGCGGCCAACAATGTGCGCGGGCTTGCAGACGATGCCTACATGGGACGACAGATCCCTGTCCCGCCAATGCTGTAAAAGGACAAAGTGCAGTGTGATGACATCATGCTGTTTTCCATCGCTGATCTGTCGGCCCCCACACGGTACATGTGTGGGGGCCTTTACCCTCTAAAGCTAGCCATACACGTGTCGGATTCCATGGCCAATTGATCACTCACCCAATTGATTCCGGCGATCTCAGCGGGAATGGGAGCTGCAATCAATGAGCCCCCGATCAATTGGACGCGATCACTCGCACAAGGTGGTATGCAGCGATCGGATCCTCTTAAGTGGCTGATTGATTGCAGCTCCCATTCCCGCTGAGATCGCCGGAATCAATTGGGTGAGTGATCAATTGGCCATGGAATCCGACACGTGTATGGCTAGCTTAAAGGTGTGTTGGGTCTCACTTTCACTGTGCACTTCTCACGTTTGTGTAGAAGACCCCTTTACACATCGCTTCACTTATATCACTGAATATATCCAAAGTAATTTCAAAGCTGGGTTCACCTTTATGCAGTATGGCAACACATATTAATTGACATGCATTTGTGCAATGTGAAGTTGACCCTTACACACACCTGTTAAAGGGGCTAAACCCCTCATTAGATCTTTTTGGTAAAACATTTATATATATATATATATATATATATATATATATATATATATATATTGATGGTACACGTACAGTGGTGTGCAAAACTATTTGCCCCCTTTCTGATTTCTTATTCTTTTGCATGTTTGTCACACTTAAATGTTTCAGCTAATCAAAAACCATTAACTATTAGTCAAAGATAACATAATTGAACACAAAATGCAGTTTTAAATGAAGGTTTACGTTATTAAGGGAGAAATTTTTTTTCCAAATCTACATGGCCCTGTGTGAAAAAGTGATTGCCCCCTTGTGAAAAGATAACTTATCTGTGGTTTATCACACCTTCAATTTCTGTAGTCACCCCCAGGCCTGATTACCTGTTTCAATCAAGAAATCACTTAAATAAGAGCTTCCTGTCACAGAGAAGTAGACCA
>CM070036.1:17706671-17721554 GCA_036250615.1 Ptychadena robeensis | reverse complement strand
CTGATAGAATACATAGTGATTGGAAGGTATATATCACTGCAATGTAGTGCTGGGTCCTCCATGATAAAATGCATAGTGGTTGGAAGGTATATATTACTGCTATGTAGTGCCAGGTCCTCCCTGATACAATACATAGTGATTGGAAGCTTCTAATATTACATGGTTTTGGTAAAAAAAAAGTTGATTGTACAGAAATTGTATGGTAGGATTGTAAGGTGTATAGGAGCCTTAAGGTTAGGGAAATTTCTGGGAACTTTAGTGATAAAGTTCTGCTTGCAGCTTGCTGGCTGCACGCAGTAACTCCCCTACCTTGTCAGGTGCTCCTCCTTCCAGCCATATGTAAGGAAGCCTCAGGCAACAGGGCGATGCCTAATCCAGAAGGTCTTCATGTCTTCGCGCCCAGGTTTTTGTGATTGTCATAATTCTCTGATTTTTCTTCTTCTGACCTTCAGTTGGATCCATGGACTTTTTCTGTCTTATTCCTTGGTACCTCAACTTGGTGTTTGTCAGCTGCTCTCTGCATGAGTGCATCTGAGGGCCGCAACCTGGGAGCCGTCTGCAGTGGGGTGCTGTGGTGATCACCAGATGGTTCCTTAAGGGGGCCCCTACACCTTACAATCTTACTATATAATTTTTGTATAATCAACATTTCTTCTATCAAAACCATGTAATATATAGACCTTTCTAAACCTCCCAATCACTATGTATTCGATCAGGGAGGACCCAGCACTATATAGTTGTTGGTAGATCTAAAGGAAATTGTATGAAGTGATCTAAAGCTGTATGGGGAGCTTCACAGACTGCGCCTCAGATTGCACCTTTGCCAACTGTGCAGTAAGCCCACTCCCTCGCATCGTAGGTGTCACCAGCTGTATCACCCCTGATACAATCCTAAACTGGTTCTAACCATTCCACACTGTATTCTAATCTCAAAGAAAATACCATTCAACTTTTTCCTGGAAAAACACTTTAGTTAATAATTTTTTGGGTTTTTCTTACCTCCAGTTTGGCCTTTTGTGCTCCCTCATGATATTCTTGTCAGGAAATATAAATCATCACCACTATTAATTAGTCTTGTCATCTAGTTAATAGAATTGAGAAAATAGAACGTGGATTTCTCTCAACCCCTTGCCATCTACAATGATTATAGCAGCGCTCACTCTTGGTTTGATTGACAAATCATTTCCTCTCAGTATCATTAGAAGAATAATAATCTCAAGCAAAATCAAGGTTGGCTCATGCATGTCTCATATGTCAATCCACTTATCTTGTAAATCTGGAGATTACTTCATCATAACCCACGGATCGAAATGATTAACAGAATTGTTATTGTGCATCAGAATTCAGGAAGGAATGGAATTTTTGTGACTCTAAAATTAGCACCATATGCAGGGATGTTTATGTAGCTTATAACTTGTGACACCTCATATTTCATTGGTAATGACATCTGATGCATATTGCCATTCAGTTACGTGCATTCTACTTTACATTAACAAGTCATCAATCAGAGATTTTCAGTGATCACTTAATTCCATTACATATTTTATAACAAACATACCATCAGACAAAATGGCATATAGGTTTTCAGTCATTAAAGAATTATGGAAGAATTAGCCGTTTTGTCCATTGTTGTGTTAGAGTTAAAGGTATTCTGTCCATAAACAGGAAGTATTTATTATTTAATAAGTATGTATACTGTATTTTCCGGCGTATATTAAAATATAGAGTTTGGAATATTCTCGCTGTACCCCTCTTCCAACGCACACCAAATCAAAATTTTTATGTCTGCTCTGAATTTCAACCCACAGATCTTCAACACCCTTAGAAGTGCAATCTTTTTTTTCGATTAGTGATTTACATTCCCAATTTGACACCCCTATCTGCAACCTTTCATAGTTTTTAATGTTTGCCTGACGGCGGCACCCGGCGTATAAGACGAGCCCAGACTTTTGCACACATGTTCCTGTGTTCAAAAGTTGTCTTATACGCCGGAAAATATGGTGTGTGTGTGTATGTATATATATATATATATATAGAGCCAATACCTTTTCTGTTTTAAATATGACAGGGAGGGCTTATAACTTGGATTTTCCATTCACTGTCTGGAGGGGTTTCACTATTAGACATTTGTCCCCAAAAACAAAGAATACCCTATTGAAACACAGAAAAACACAATTATGAGTTCCCCCCGGGTTAAAGGGATTATGAGCTGCAAAAGGGATTTAAAAGGCATTCCACACAAGATATAATCAAAACAATGGTATTTATTTATCACAAATCAAAATGTCTATCATATGGGATATATGTCCCGGCAAAATAAACATTGCATACCTATTTGTACTGGCAAGGGCTGGCAGCAGGACAGTCCAAAATGAGGTACAAAATCAATCAAGGTGATATTGGGCAAGGTTGTAAAGGAAAACACTGATGGTGAATGTATAAAACAACAGTCACCACAGAATATTCAGAATAAATTCATATTCAGAATAAATTTGTAAATTCTAAAGTCATTATTACCTAACTGTGCCCAAGTAACTTCTATTTACAACATAAGTGCTTCACAGAAGATTTAATGGTGTTAAAATTAAAGCATTTTTACTACTTCTACTACTAACTGATTTTTTTATTAATTCATTACAGCGCTCATTGCTATGTTTTAATATTTGCTTGGAGTTCAGCCAAAATTTGTCTTCTCTTTTTTGGGCAAAACAACATTATTGATTTTATTTGGTGTTATGCCTCTCGTTCTCAGTGGTCAAGTTTTTGGCAGTGGACATAGGCTTGGGGAAATGTATTATCTACATAGATTAAAGTGAATTTTCAGGACTGAAGAATCTTGGTGCCTCACGTCTGAGGGTATAATAATGAGGTCTTTGCCAATGGCCTAGTAGCCTCCCTAACACTGTATTCAGTAGGCATGAGCATGATGTTTTCATGGACTTTGAAAATAGTGATACTTCCTTTTTTCTCCTTCGTTCTTCTCCAAAGTTCACAAATACTTGTGTTTTCTTTGGACTTGCAGTTTGGACCCAAATATCGTAATTTAGCAGTTATTTTTAGCAACCAGGAGAAAAGCAGCTCTCCGCTCTTACACAAAGTCGAGACGAGGTGTGAGTCTCCACAACAAACTCATGTGTCATGAATGTGCAATGGGCCTCTCCAGGAAATATTACACCAATCTCAGTGCAGCCCATACCTCACTCACTGTCCGCATCACGCAGAGAATAATCTACACCCCATCGCCTGTAATAAGGTTATAAATTCCACCAGGGATATCGTATGATATCATAAACTACAGCAGCGAATGCTCTGCAGTTTAATAATGTCACCGGAACTCTTCTATGGAATTACAGTATGTCTCTTTTATGAAGCATTTGGATATTTTTTTATTTACTGTGATACATGTAAAATATTACACTTCTTGGGATCTTCTGACCATAATACATGACATAGGGGCTGTGAAAGTAATTATGATTTTGGAAATGGATCAGAGCTTGCAGTCAGTGCCACCTATTAATAGCAGACATATTGTTTACCAGGTCCATTGTCCTGAGAGGGATAACATTTGCTATTGCTCACTAATCCCTGTACAAAACCCCATAACCAGGTTGTCTTTTGTACTGCTATGGGTCTTCTCTAAAATACAGATACATTATGGTCATGATACATGGACAGAAATATCGATGGTCACATCCTAACCTAGCCATGCAGTCTGCATTTACAAACTTTTGTAAAGTTAACGGGCCTAAGGACTTCATTGAATCTATTGTGGTACAGGGGATCCGAAAATACCACTATTTTAGTTTGCACTACTAGTTGTTTCACCATACTTCTAGATGTAAATAACGTTAGTTAGTCTAAGATCAATCATACCACCACACAATGTAATCAATTTAAATATGATCGATTCTAAAATCCTACTTTGGTTCTCCATAGTACGATTGCATACAAATCAATCAAAATACCTAGAAAACCCATCAGAAATTTAGATCATCGATCATACCAGGAGTGTGGGAAACAGTACAATTGACTTAAAATTGATGTTCTTAAGTTGATTGAATGGAAATATAGTCCCGTGTATGGTGTTGCATTAAATGGGGTTCCATGTCAAAGCAAAATAGCAAGTGTTGGATGGAGTGCTGTAAAACTCACTGACACTGGACTATACATGTTTCAATTTTCCTGTTTGATTAACTTCAATCAACTGGAAATCAATTCCTGTCTACATGGTTCGATCTACCTAAATCTATTGAAATTGACCAAAAAAACTATCAAAAAATGATCGGACATGTCGAAACATTTTGATCGATCTAGTATACATCGAATGTGTATCGAGTATTATATTGTTGTGCCCGATTATTTTGGTTTGTTTTAAATGATAAGCGTATTAATATATTTGGTCTGTGCGCTGTAAGGTCTTATATAGATATGTGTTAGGCTTTCCAAATCAAGTCAAGGCTGCAATATAACATAGAGTGAAAAATTTAAGGGGGTCTGAATACTTTCCATACCCACTGTATATATGTGTGTGTATATATATATATATTAATAGTGATGAGTATATAGATTTTTTGGGTGTTTAACCTCCTTAGTGTTCATCACGAGCCCATCTCGTCCAGATGTGTGAAGAACAAACTCTGGATGAGCTGGGCTCCCATGAAAGCCACATATCCCCGGAAAGCTACAGCGATGCTGCTTCCAGCCGCAGCATTTCCGGGGCTCTCGGCTTCACTGATCGCGCCACGGTGACGCGGAAGGGTGCGAGGGTGAGCAGTGCCATAGACCTCCATGTTAATGGAGGGGCTTCTGCTCTCCAGACCTCACTGCCAGTGTCATGAATGACACTGGCTGTGTGGAGAGGGGAGGGGGGAGGGAGGAAATGGCAGGCAGTGTACCTTGTACACTGCTGCCATTGCCTGTACCACACTGTTAAAAACGGTGCGGTGCGCTAGGGAGGTTAGTGGGGAGAGTTCTTTAGGTACCTATAATAAGCTATATGTTCCTTGGGTACTAGCTGTCCTGTCTCTTCTGCAGCCTTCTCCTCTGTATGCCTCCCTTGTTTCATCTGTTCTTGTTCGTATTCAGTAGATATGTATTAAGTTATATATATTATTCTCACTTTGACTCATACTGCATACAGTGCTTGGTGGTAATGTAAGTCAAGACTCTTTCCTGTGTTTTTTTTATCAAAACTAAAAGCGTTGATTTTGGTCGTATAATGATTGAACCTTCCATGTGGTACTATGGTTTCAACAACGATCAGTGTCCGATGAAAAGATCAAGATCTTAAATCAAATCAAAAATCGATCATGCTACAATCGAACCGTGTATGCCTAGCTTTACAATCATATTACGATCGAACCTTCCATGTGGTACTATTTTGGATTAGATTACGATCAGATTGATTGATCCCACTGAAAACCAGGGATTGCCACATATGATATGGGCCAGATAGATGGCTGTGAGTGCACACAGCGCTCGAAGTGGCCATCGATCTGGCCCATATCTACATGTGTGTACCCTGCTCTAGTGTGAAACAAATACTTTCAAGCAAGAACAAATAGAAACAGGAACCAAAAGATGAGTTCGCATCAGAGGAGATTATGACTTGGTTGAGGAATGGTTAGTACATATAAGCCGACATTAAATATAAAATACCTTCTTGAAGGCTTACAGCCCATCATATCCATACCTTATCTTATCTATATGAGAGAATGTTTGGTACTTTCTGTGGTTTGTTTCGTATGTTTTTTACCTATAAATTGGACTCATCAGCAGGAGTAGTGAAAGTATTCAGCTTATGTGAAGTATTTTTGGTTATCACATCACAGGCTTGCACTCGGTGAGTCGGATGATCATGGTTTATTCATGCCTGCTGCGTAGTGCTTGACCACTCATTAGAAGGAACAAAATCAGCAGGAAAGGCTCACCAGGGTTGAGCAGCCTCGCGTGAGCGGAACAGCCATGAGCTGGCAAGGATTTTACTGAGTTATTATATTGGTTTCCAGTGTCCATGCAGCGTGAGATGAACACTGTGCGAGGGACTGGAAATGGTGTACATTACACATGCACTGACAGTTTAAAAACAAAGAACCATATTATTGGTCTCTAGTTCAAAAGATTCTTGTGAGCTTTCTGCTTTCATCTCCATTCAGGTGTAAGACCTTCATGATGAGATAATGTACAGAAAAAAATTTATGCTTAAAGCGGATGCATTCTTAAAATCAAAAAAAATATATATGTGAAATAAAAATTTGACTTACTTCTGAGCTGGTGTGATGGTGGCTTTGCACTCTACATTCCTTAAAACATATACTCACCAGCTGTTCCATGGAATCATAATAGAGATTCCATCTTTATCTGCCAGGCGTTAACACAGTGCAGCATTGCAAGTGGCCACTGGGGGTTATATTGGTTTTCTATGGGAAAATATGTCTTATTAGTTTTAATGCAGAACCCAGATTAGAGATTTACCTGACAATCACTACGCAGTGTTCTTCTTGAGCCGCGGCACAAGCCAGGGAGAGAGGAAGGGCTGTGAGGGATCTTCTTATCTTACTCCTTTTTTTTTGTTTTATTTTTTGTATGCATTCTTCCCTGTTGTCGGTACTTATAGTGCCATTCATGTAATCATGAATTTCTGGTGGTAGATCCGATTGAATGATAAATTATACCAGATAAGAAGAGAAAATAGAAGGTTATGTGTTACATACATTCTATGGTTTTTGCCTATATACCTCGTGGTGTTTTCTCCTATTAATCTCTATGTATCTATATATTCTCCAAGATATGGGGTTTGTTGGCTCCTCATCCCAATAAAATAGTAACAATTTTGGTAATATCCATACTTTTCCCTGATGTATATGTCAGGGAGAGACGGAATATAATGTAAATGGGTACCCTCATACCCTGGGATTTTTGGGGGAGCTGGAGAATGATACCCCTTTAAACATCATTGGTGAATTAAAATCACAAATTTATTGAATTACAGAACATTCATTATAGGAGTTAAAAAATATATAACAATACAAAGTGCAAACAGTGCTGTGTGATACAGTATATACCATTCATCAAGTAAATCGTATTCGACGCGTTTCGCCCCTATATATACAAATTTCACGGCTTCTTCAGGAATAATTAGTTGATGAGGTCTACCGACATCTGCTTGAGTCGGCCAGGCCACAGGGTATTTCAGGTGATGACTAAAGATTTTATACAGTCTAAAAATGACGAGAGTACATGTTAAAGTTCATAAGCAGTCAATATATTTATCATTAATGACCATACTCTTGGTTCCCTTTAATTCCATTTAGGTTCATAAGCAGTCGATCTATTTATATCATTGATGACCATGCTTTTAATTGCCTTTAAAGATAGGGGGATTTTAATATATATTTGTCTCTCCTCAATTACCCATATATATATACATCTCTAGAGAAGACAAACAGGTTGTATATATAGTTTTGACTAATAATATAGTGGACATGATTACTTCTTAATCAGAGTTTTTTATGGTTTCAGATATAGATCACAAGTAGTATATTTTTCATACACAAACAGGTGCATTACTTAGTTAGTTGTCTTTAAATCTTCAAAGGCAACAGCTGTTTCACCAAACAATTAGGTGTACCTTAATGCAGGCACCTATAACACAAGTGTGTGATGGGTTGGGGGCATACCACATGGATCCCGAAGAGAGTAGTATAATAATGTTCAGTCCTCCTCCTTTTAACATGCAATTTAATGACAGTTAATCCCAAATCTGAGTAATCGTATTTCTATTTACATTTATCCATGTTTAAGGGGAGTTGGGTTGTGCTTACCAAGCAGATTGGGAAATAATTCTTGCCCGAGAATAAGGGTCAGTATAAGTAGTCAGTGGCACCAGTCCTTATGGTCAGTAGTCTATAAAACATGTACAAAGGATTTCAGTAAGATCGTTTTAGTAAGATATATCAGGGACTATATAATGGAAAAAAGCCTTTTCTCCTACATACCCCATGTCTGTTGGCGTGTGGTTTTTCCGCAGTGGTCAAAGAGTAGGTCTGTGTCTGTCAGAGATCCGTGTTTGAATGCCTCCACCACCCACAGCTTATGTTTGTTTGGGGCGGGCACTTTGTAGCAGGTGTGCTCTGTACACCTTGTAGCAGGTGTACACTTCACGTGCATAGCCAAATTGCACTTTTAAGGGTAAATCCTATAGTAGAACTATTAACAATGTCATTAACAATGGGAATTTTATAGCAGAACATCATCTGAGGACAGGAAGCTTGCTTCTTCCTCTTTAGGTACAGCTACTCACCAGAAGCCAAACATCCATTAAAGGCCCCCATACACGTTACATCATTACACCTTTCCATACAATTTCTGTACAATCAAATTTTGTTGTACCACAGCCATATAATATGAGGACCTTTCTAATCCTTCCAATCACTATGTATTCTATCAGGGAGGCCACTATACTACACAGTTGTTGGTAGATCTAATGGAAATTGTATGGATAAGGTGTATGGGGGGCTTAAGACAAACAGTTCAGTGAGTCCAACAAAGTAAAAATAGCAACTTCTCCATATTCAAATTAGAAAAAGCTGAATTGAACTCTTTTTGGTATTGGGTTGAGCTAGATTGTCAAGCAAGTTGCCCCAATAATTAAAAGTCACACAGATAAGATTTGCATTCCTTCACTGACCCTCCAAGAACCACACAGACAGACAAGTTGGCCAAAGCTGAAGATTATACTAGTGCCACCCACTCCGCACTGGTAAAAGGCTTTTTCATCAATACATCTCCTGTAAAGTCAAAAGGTTTATAGTTGATAAAGGTTGTAGAAGGGGAAGTTTATTTTATCAAAAAAAATAAGGTTCCTTCAATTCCTCCAATTAAGAAGGGAAGCATAGAGATTCAGAGAGACACTCATTCCGTTTTCTCAGCAGTGCTCCCTCTCTGCTTGAACTTGCTCTATACTGGTATTTACTAAGGAGATGGGGGCAGTGCTGTGAGTCGAGTACTCAGAGCAGAGTGTGCAGTGGTGAGAAAGAATTACTCCGGCTCTCAGCACTGCCCCTCTTCTCCAGTAAATACTGAGCAGAGAGGAGGCACTGTTGAGAGCCTGAAATTAGTCATTAGTCTGCTTGAACATATATTGGACACACAGGCACCCCCCCCCCCCCCCCTGTTTGTTTCTGGGGGGTGGGTTGGGGGCGTGTGTCTTCTAGAACAAAAAAGACATTAATCGCGTCTACCACCATAATTTTTTACATTTAATAACTTATTTTAAGGGACATTTTCCAAATGTCTTTTTATTGCCAAGTTTTATGGCAAGTAGTTTATAAAATTATTCCTGTAACAAAGGCTACGGTTTAAAGCTTAATAACAGACTTGACTGTTTCATACCAATGTTCATACAGGACAGGTGAGTGCTTATGCTCCCACTATCCCAACGAATAGGGGATGATTGTATAATTTATATCAGGGCTACTCAAATATAAATTTGAAAGGTCCACTTACCAAATTTCCATTCAGTCTGAGGTCCGGAGTTTGGAATTTTACCGTGCACTGCTGGCGGATCGGCAGTTTTCAAGGCGCTGACCCGGTCCGCCGCACAGAAGCATGATGTAGTCGAGTACATTTATATAAATATTCTCCCTATAGTCTATACAGGACACAGTCTCAAACATATGTATTTAATTACTAGACAAGGGGCACCTCACAAGTATATATTGAGGGGTCAATATTGAGGGGTCAGTGGAGGGTAAAAAGGGGTAGGAGGACCTGAGGAGCCCTGGGATGGCCATTTTCTTTGCTCACAAAGCTTTCTTTAGGAAATATTGATATAAATTCAAGCTTTTATTAACCTTCCTGTGCAGGGGCCCCCTACCACTAGCACTCCCTTTCCCCCCAGCCTGAGGCCTCCAAAGAATGCCTATGCACATAACTTTTTAGTGAGCTCCTCAGATGAGTAACAGGAGATGGCGTTTGGTACTCACCCCATATGTAGGGTGGTCTCCCTCACTGTCCTCTGCGTCAGCCTCCTGCATGGTAGATTCTGCTGCAGAAGACCCTCCCTGTTCCTAATTAATCCTCCGATTAGCTGTCTCCATCCACAGGTCACCAGCTGGCTTTGGGTCAAATGTAACCCCCAGTAATGTTTTAACCCCCAGATCTCATCGCCGTTGAACATTGCAACTAAATCTCTGTGTTCTTTAAACACTTTGTGACTTTAAACTAGTGTTGAGCTCGAATATTCGAATTTCGAATATATTCGGTGAATATCAGCTATTCGAGAATTCGCAAAATTCGCGAATATGGAGGTGGATATTCGCAATCTCGAATATTTGCATTGAGATGCTTATGGACATGGATTGTGAATATATATTCGCAATGAGAAAATAGATAGCACATGTGACCATTCATTTTAAAGGTAATTACAAGGCGAATAGAATGCGAATAGAATCGAATATTAGTAGAATTATTCGCGAAATATCGCAAATTTGAATATTGCCTATGCCGCTCATCACTACTTTAAACCCCCAGATGCTCCAACACCCTTTTTTGAAATTGTAATTTAACAATGTGACACCACTATCTGCAACCTTTCATCGCTATAAATGTTTCCCTGCGGTTATCCAAGTGACATAAATTGTATGCGTTTACCAATAAAAACTGAAAAAACTTGGCAATCTAAAAATTAGACTACATCCAAGCAATATTTGATAGAGGGCTTTAGTAGGAAGAATTGTGCTCAGGGACCTGAAAATTTGCATGAATGTAATTTCAAGTTTTTACCATACAGGGGTTCAAAGATCTGTGAGTTCAAAATAGGATAAGTGAAAGCATGTATGCAGCAGAGTAGTGCTTTATGCTCATAGGGAAGCAATATAGCTGTATTTTAGCTGAAATTTTACTTATAAGTCTTGTAGCTAGAGGGGTGAAACGCGGGGTGTAAGTAGTAGTAGGGCAGCATTACTGACCCTGAAAGTTTCATGATTATACTATGAATGGTTTTCATGCTATGAATGTTCAAAGTTAGTGTCATATAGGTTTATTTAGCCTGGTTTCTACAGCTCAGCTAGAGTGGGAGAGGGTGTGTCCTGCCTGCGTTTTGATTGGCTGGGAGGACGTATCTGCTACAACACAGAATCTAGCTCCTCTCCTTCCCTTCAAAGCATCGGCTCTCACTAGGAAGGAGGGGAGGAATGAGCTGCAGCCGCCGGTCCACATGTGACCCTATTTGGGTCCGGACCAGGGTCCGCCTATTGAGTACCCCGGATATATATTGTGGCACATAAGGTCTTCAAAGGTTATGTGCCCCTTAGATATATGATCAAACGCTTTGACACAAAATGTGCATTACCACACTACAGTGCTCCCTAATGCTTGAAGTATCATTTAAAATAAGTTTTGGTGTTAAAAAAAACGAAAAATAATGACTTCAAGCTGTGCCTGCTGTCATTGAAAATGTTATGTGCGGCCCTTTAGTGATGCTGAGGGCCACACTTGTGGCCCTCTATATCAACTCAGTTGCCCACCACTAGTCTAATGTAACGATCACTGATTATTTGAATTATTTTAGGTTTACCTAACCCTTCTTTAAGTGTTGTAATTCCCAGTCGGTTAGTTCTTACTGACATTGATTCATGCTCTTATTATTTTTTTCCTTAACATAAAATTGTTTTTTCATCAGTTGCTAGTCGCTAGTTATGTGAAGCATTCACTTGTGGTGGTACATGTAATGTGGTGGCCAGAAATCATTTTTCAGAATATTCCCAGAGTACCTGACTAACTTGACAAGAATTTGCCTGACACTGACAAACTATGGATGCTGTTCTCTTGTGACATTGGAGACTAATGGATATTGCAGTATGATTACAATGAAACTTGGATGGATAAAGTTGTTTTCAAAGGTGAAATCCAAAACTTTTTTGTAGCATTTAGGAATGCTTGATTTAATACTTAGTCACTTGTAACTTTCAAGGCGTCTATAACCTGCATAATGCAGGTTATGCATGTGAAGGCTACATGCCAGTCAGATGTTAAAATATGCATTTACTATTGATTGAGACTGCCTTCCTGCTGATTAAATAAGGAATTAGGCTATGTCTCCACGGCGCTATTGGTTCCGTCGGCACCCCCTGGGCTAAGTACATTCTTGGAAGGGATGGACCCGATCCACATTTCCTACCTACAGCATCAAATGTTCCCACGACGTTAAGCTGATCCATCTGCCGGAAGGTCAACGTAGTGCAGGACGTCGACCTCTGTCCAGCAGATCGGCTTAACGCTGTGGAAACAGCCAATGCTGTAGGCAGATAATGTGGATTGGGTCCATCGGCATCCTCGCCCAGGAATGCGCTTAGTGCAGGGGGTGGCAATGGAGCCGATAGCGCAGTGGAGACAAAGCCTTAGGGGCATATTACTACATCCTTTGTTGTCTATAGCAAGGGTTCCCGTACTTTATCTGCTGGGCCCTCTTCTTCTACATAGGAACATTATCATTAACGAAAACGCCCCACAGCATGCATTTTTGGGGACACAGCATAAGCATCTCCCCTAGGTTTCTGATTGGTTGGCAGTTGTAGGAGAGGGTAAAGGCACTGTGTGCAATCAGTAGAGGGAGAACTGACAGCAAAGGAGCCAATAGGCAGCTGAGAGTTGCAGATATCTCCTCTCCCCTCTCTCTGGCTCAGAGAGATTCTTAAACAGAGGTAGATCTTTCTTAATAGGAGTTCATAAAGGGAGCAATCCAGTATATTTTGCCTTATCTAGGCTTCCTTAGGGTCTACCAAAAATGGTCAATATTCACAGAGAAAAAAAAAAACATCCAGTGAACAGAATGGCCAGTATGGATATTGGCACCACCTAATGCACTGAAACATGTTCCTAAATGGAGGCAATCGTAAACAGATATAGAGGAACAATTAAAGTTAAGAGTTAAGCCACCCCAAGACCAAATTCATCTTGTGACCAGACTTTGCGGGGGTTTAAAAAATACACAGCAGCTAAATGGTACGTCAGGGGGACGACATGGTTCGGCATGGTGCCGCGTGGCACCCTATTAAAATTAATGGGGGAAAATACCCAGCTATGAACATATGCAGTTCAGGATCAGCCTCCAACCTGTGACTGGGCAGTAACAGTATGTTTTGTGCAGGTGGAACAAAAACAGTGCAGAAAGGAAACTCAGGAAGAAAAAAATACTCCAGAGAGGATCTTTTATTGCAACAACTGGTTCACTTTGTTCTGTAGTAAAGAAATGAGATGCTTAAATGATGTATGTTAAGCTGGCCATAGACGCTTAGATTTCCCAACAATCTTAACATGTGATTGAGTCTTCAATCATAACTCATACATCGATCGATAAATGCATCATTTTTGGGAATTTGATTTATCGTTGATTTATGCGCCCGAACGATTGGTGCCATAACTATTGATGGGCTACACAAAAAAATGCAATAGGAAGTGACTTAAATGGGATAAGGCCTGCATGGTTCAACCGAAAGGGAAGATCATAATGTCTCCAATAACGTCCTTCGATTCACCTAAAAATCACGGACATGTCCGATCCCTGCCCAAGCGATTTTTCATGTGATTTCTCGTCATTTCAGTCGAATGCATGCTTTAAACATCCAATCTGTAAAAAATCGGTACGTAAAATCGAAGCGTATATGGCCATCTTTAGACGTTATTCAACTTTAATGGAGTCTGGAAAAGCAAATATTGTTACTTCAGTGTATGAGGACTTGTAAGCCATATATTAATTTTAACTTGGAATAACTATTGATCCAAATGAACTCTAAACTCAGATCACCAGCGAGCAAGTGGCCCCTAGTTAACCCTCCATAAGTATCATGTATTCCTCCTCCCACCTTTCTATATCTGGTAGGATGCGGTTGCCATTCTGTGGACTTGTATAATGAGGCTCATAAAGCCTATCTGGCATCATTGAAGATGTTTAGAGTTATTCAAGCTATCGGCCTGTGCTGGTTATGAGCAAGAGACCCCTTCTTATGGGGGCATGTAGGTAAGTTTACATAAACCTCTTCCATTAAGCTTGTGCATTAAAAGTAGAGCGACAGCATACAGGCAGGGCTGTGGAGTCGGAGTCTGAGTCGAGGAGTTGGAGTCGGAGACATTTTTGGGTACCTGGAGTCGGAGTCAGCCAAAAATGGACCGACTCCTACTAAATTTAAATGGGAATTTAAATTGTAAATTTTTTTCTTTTTTTAAAAAAAAATAGAAAAAAATTTACTTCAAATGTCGCAATTAACAAACAGTCATAAACAAGAATAGTAACAAACAGTCTGCTATAAGAATAAATGCCGTGCATAACATTACAGCACCCACTGTGACCTTAGCCTAAAGGCCCCCACACACATTCAGAGTGGGGGCCGACAGATCAGCTCAGCTGAGCTCCAGACTTCACCGTGATGATGTCATCACTCTGCTCTCCAAGGCTGACAGCATCAGCCGGCACCCTTTGTGTGCTGGCCGTTAGTGGAGACCGGTGTCTTCATTGAAGCTGACACTAGCGGCATCGGCCAGAGATTATCAGACATGTCTGTCCTCTGGCCGGCTGAGCTGTGGGGCGTCAGCGATCTGTCACCCCACATCCGTCCTCTGGCCGGCTGAGCTGTGGGGCGTCAGCGATCTGTCACCCCATGTGAGCACCCCCGATCGGCGAGTGTGCACGCCCATTGGCAAAATTGGCCGCCGCTTGGTGCGTTTATGGCAGCCTTAACTCTTGCTGATAATGAAGTAAATGTGTGTTGCCGGACTAGAGGCGCTTGTATAAGGGAAGGGATCGCCAATAGTTCAAGACTGAAGCTGGAAAACATTTGGAAAACCGTTGTAATTCAGCCGAGGCAACAAATACTTAGATTGTTA
>CM070036.1:17680340-17697573 GCA_036250615.1 Ptychadena robeensis | reverse complement strand
ACTGTACATGATGCTCTCAGTGGTACCATGAAACTCATTTTGGTTTGGAATTGTATTATGGCACCATGATTGAAATTCTTTCTGTGAATGAACTTGAAATTTAAAGATGTTTTTGTAAGCCACCGTAAAAATGATATAAAGCTCCTACGTTACAGGGAAACATTAAGAGCTCTATTCACAGGAAATATTACGTGCCTCATTCTTGCCCACAAGTTAGCTGAAGCTGATACTTTAACTTTACTAATATTCACAAGAATCTTGGCTGAGATTAGCAAGTCATGTTTTCTTAGAGAAAAAACAGGATGAAACTCTGATCGTGATATACTGTCTTGTAACCATGATTTAAACAGAACAATCTTTTGTCTTAATCTGTGCAAACAATTTTGGGCTATTACACACAGCCAAATAACATACTCATTGCAGGTTTCAATACCACAATTAAACTAGTAAGAGAAAATGTAAGAGACTTTATTTAAAGCCATCATTTTTCTGTTTTCACATTATTTTTATGGAAAATACACTGCCTGGCCAAAAAAACACACACTCTAATATTCAGTAGGCCACCTTTAGCTTTGATTGTGGCATGCATTCACTGTGACATTGTTTAGATAAGCTTCTGCAATGTCTCAAGATTTATTTCCATCCAGTGTTGCATTCATTTGTCACCAAGATCTTACATCAAGGATGGTAGAGTCTTACCGCTGCGCAAAGCACAGATTCTCAATAGGGTTAAGGTCTGGACTCTGTGGGTGCCAATCCATGTGGGAAAATGATGTCTCATGCTTTGAGCCCGATGAATCCTGGCATTGTCATCTTGGAATATGCCTGTGCCATCAGGGAAGAATAAATCCATTGATGGAATAACCTGGTCAGTATATTGCACCAGTTGGGATTAAATAACTCATTGCCAGCTGAAAGATAATCACCCATGCAGTACCTATCCAATAGGGGTAATTATCCATTAGGGGGCTCGTACCTATTTGCTTAGTCAGATCCAGGTGGTGACTTTTTTTTGGCCAGTCAGTGGATTAGCCATTCTACTCTTGTATATGCTTTTAGTTGTCTTTTTCGCTTTTTTTTCTTCTTCTTTAAAGATTGCTGCTTAAATAGGTTTTTGGTTGCTACAGATGTTTAGGACATATGCAGCACCCACTTTATCCCAGAGCCTGAGAATTTCAGATTTAAAATCAAATAAAATTAAATTTTGAAGGTTTCTAATGTAAAGACAGTTGGGGAGGGTATGAGTTGTTAGGTGATTGATAAAGTAGCGAAATAACTTTCGATTATTTTTAACAGGAAATAGCTTCATTCAAATTTATAAGATTGAATAAGAACGATCAAAGGAAATTATTTGATATGTTCGATTTACATTCGATGGTTACCAATTTGATCAAAATTTACCAACATGCCTGATAACTTTAAATCGATTTTTTGTTTGATATCAAGAACTTTTTATTGAACGGACAAGTTGCTCAGTACTCAATTATTGTTCGATTGAACGAAAAAATCGAACCGTGTATGGCCACCTTTATCTTGGCACAAAAATCACCATATTTCAGGGCTGCTTAAAGCTTATATATAGCCCTATAGCAGGATGGACAGACAGGTCATCTATTGAGATGGTTGAATTATTTTTTTAAATGCAAACATTTGTAGGTTTATTGCAAAGCCCCTGTCAGCTAGTCTAAAAATTTTGACCATCTCTAGTTATCAGTCAGAAACCCAGGGGAGGCAAGTGTGAGAGCACAGATTTAGCTGACAGTATTAGGGCTCTTTCACAAAATAAGCTTTGCAAGCGTTTTTTACCGCAGTCATTTTATTACCGCATGCGTTTTTACATAGACAACCAATGTTACCATTCACACTGCACACGTTGCATTTTTAAAAACGCAGCGTTTCTGCTTGTGTTTATAAAAACTCACTGCTGTATTAATTTTTTATTGATTTTTCCTGCATTTTTCATCGATTTGTTCAAAAACAAAAATCACAAATGCAGATGTGATGTGAAACGCATGCGTTTTTGTATATATGTAGAAACGCATGCCTATAAAAATGCATGCCTTTAAGATACGCATATAGTGTAAAAGGGCCCTTAGTGTTTACACATGAGCATGAGCTAAACTTTGTTACAGTTGATAGGGAAGGTATAAAATAATTAAAACATCTAAATATCTTAATTTTTTTTTATATGAGAAGAAAATATTTGCAGTGTAATATCTTGATTCCCTCCACTGTGTGATATGACTGTCCCCTATTGCATCATTGGCGTTTTATTTTGTTACAGCTTGAATTCCACTAAAAGGGAGTTAAATGGATGTTAAATTTATTAAACCCAGTTTCCTGTTTAATTTTCCTTAAAGATGTAAGGAAATGTTGCACTCATTGCTTCTTCTTTAATTTCATCATGTTTTCTCTCAAGTCCTTCTATTGTAGTCCAGCCTTCTCTCCATAGCTCACTGGTTAAATGGTGTTGGAGTTATAAGCCTCTAATGAGAACTTGCACCTAAAATATTCTATGATGCTTGGCCTCCCCACAGGATCATAGTCCCTACTTTAGAAGAGGGATGACAATTTTGATCTGTTTTAGCATTCACAGAAGATTTCATACATGTAAAGAGTAGAAATGGCTGCTGGTGTCATAGGGTAGCAAGGTAATCTAGGTTAGGGGAGTAGATCCTTTTAGATTAGGGGGCTAGAGCCAGGGAAGTTTTTCTTTCACTGTGAAACTAATTGGATTGACACAAAGTGATTCTCCTGTTTTCTCTTTTAATGAATGAAAATCACATTAGTCATTAGACATTAGACATTAGTCAATGGGCAAATGGCGCATAAGAAAAAAATTACACCATGCCTTCTTTGTCATCTGCTCATGGTTACTGCTTGCACCCTCATCAGTATGTAGTTGGTTACAGATGATGCTTCATAACAGATGGACACTACTATCATAAATGGTTGGCTGCTTCCTTCCATCTCTGAGCAGGATGTTTTGACTCCTTAAACAATGAAATATGTAAAAACCACCTCCTCGAAGCATACAGCCTTGTCTGACAGACAGCACTCACATGTAAAACATTTTGTCATTTTTGTCATGTCATTTAGGAATACTAGGAAATATTGATTTACCTGTGTGATTTTTCAGGTTGTGCGCACACAGTTCTAAGAAAAGCCAATGTTGCATATCAGGGTTGTACATGTCCATTCCTTGAGATCCACATCTTTATTCATCTAACAGACTGCACTAAAATGATTGTTTTTAAAAACCTGGATTGTGTGTGGCCCTTCAGGGCTGGAGTTGGACAACCATCTTGTAAATGTTCAATCCTGTAGCATGCCATAATACAGAATTGTATTATAAATTAGCTTAAGGATGGGCATATCTTGCTGTAGTAATGAGAAATCATTTTAGTTTTACATATGAATTGTATCTTCAATTGACAAGTTAAAAAATTTGTCTAAATAACACCCTTTACACCCTTATCCTGGCGTTACATTATTAATGTTGTTAGCAATTGGTTTTTTTTTATTTGAAAAGAACTCTATGCCAGTTATCAGTTTTAAACAACATTGATTATTTTCAATGCATTCAACTTAGGACTGTACTCCACTACGTTTTTTCATTCGGTCCTGCCGTTGGGAATAAAAACACAGGCAGGGCACCTCCCTGTGACCTGGGCAATCTTTGCACACGTCCATTGCAAGCAAATGGGCAAGCATGTGGCGGTTTGCATGTCAACTGGACACGGCCATTGATTTTCATTTGGTTGCACCCTTGCATCAGAGTCACTATTTTACCGCAATGTGCAAATAAATAAAACGTAATAGCCCTATTACCTTGAATGTCACCATGTCTTCCGTGGCACGCACATTGTGTGCAGGGAAAAGATAGAGTGGAGTCCTAGCCTTACTTTGAGCTCTTGATTACAGCTCTCCATTGTAATTCAAGTTCTGCAACCTATCATGTCCAATGGGCTTGTTCACATGAAAAACGCACATAAAACAGATGGCTATGAACACAGCAGTACGATTCTGCATATAGCATTGTGCCAATGTCACTGCCATATCATAGATTGACACAAATATATATGTATTTGCTGCAAATATTTAAAGAAATAATCCATTCTTAAAAATAGAATGTTGCCAATTATATACAAAATCTCTGTTTCAGCCTTTTTAGGTAATTGTAGAAGTTTCCTGAAACCCGTAAAGTGTTAGAATGACATAGCCTGCTTCTGCGAATGAAGTCAGGATGGTAACATGACATTCTTCAATGCTGCATCATTAGCAATTGATATTTTTCATATGCAGCACTTGACATAACAGGAATTAAAATAGGAGGTGATTCTATTTCAAGAATTTGCAATAATTCCTCTTATTTAACACATAAATGTGTCCAATATTGGCCAGAGAACACGTTGCTACCAAAACTGTAACAAGATCCTTGAAACAGAGACGGCGTTTCCATGGAAAAATGAAGTAACGCTTGCTACAGCTGTGATGCATTAATGACCAGGATTTTTTTTTTTAATCATTTGTGTTTGGTGTGGCTCAGCGGGTCCCGACCAGATGGTTTCCATGAACAAGATGTGACCCCCAGCTCCAGGACTCCTTGCTAGTAACTTCTTTCTGCTTCCAGTTCCTTGCATTTCAAAAGTGTCGCATCTCGATGCTTCATACACAGCTTACAAGTGACCTGTCTTTTTGTCAGGTTCATCTAAAGTTTTGGTGTGGAGGGAGTGGCATGGAACAAAAAAAATGAAATAGGTCAATAAGCACTCTGGCTCTTAAAAATCAGCTCGTTAACAATCAGATACTTTCATACATGTGACACAATTAGATGCTTTTCTTACAAACACTTTTTATCAAGTTTACATTTGATGGTACTCAAGTAGTTTGAGTGGACAGAAAGCCAAAAACATGACTGAGATTGTCCTTTGTGATGGATTTTTTTTTCTTCTTTTAAACAATGCCAAAGTGTCTTTCCATACAATATGTTGTGTTGCTGAAATGCAGAGGTTCCCAATCTTTTCCTGCAGGGCCCCCCTTTTCTAGATAGAAACATTATCCAGCCCCCCATGCCCATTCAAGTTTCAGATTGAGAGCCACACACTTCCACACAAGCCATGTTTGCGTTGCAGTATCGTGTACTAGTACTATGAGTGAAATTGCCCTCTTTATTTGAAATACAACTCATACAAGTTTATTTTATTTTCATGCCAACCATACAGAAACATTAATCATTTACATAGAGACAAACACACACAGAGAGACCCACACTTTGCTTGCTTACGGTCTACAGCTAGTTCCGACAAGGTTGGCTACCTGATTGTCCCTCCCTCAGCCTTCAAGCTGCGTCCCCTCTGGAATACCTCCATGCCCCTCCAGTTTTAGAACCACTGCTTTAACGCAACATTCAGATTTGCTCAGGTAATGCAGCTGATACACATTTAATGCACCAATAATTTACATAATTTACAGCAAAGTTTACCCCTCACCCACTGGTCTGATTAGGCTATGGTTTTTTTTCCACATTTGTGCATTTGTTTTTCATTTTCCCTTCAGTTGATTTAGGAAATAGGACCTAATGTTGGATGTCCAGTTTAGGGGACCTGAATCCTAATTGTTCTGCAGATCATATAGATCAGCAGCGGGCAAATATTTTGACTGAGCCATGGTAGGCTCTTACATTTAACAGAGGGGGGCCGGACCAATGGCCACCAGGTATTGATGATATAAGGGGTGTCAGATGGGGGCTAGACTAGGCAGGCCATTGAAACCGCTTGTAGGGGAGCCGGGAACATCTTTGGCCAGGTTATAAAAGTAAACTGCTTGTGTCTAATCTAGATCTTCATTATTATGGTTTCTGGTTGTCTGCAGCTACACTGCATCAAAATCCCCTCCTAGACATGTAATGTTGATGTGAACTCCAAGTTTCTGGTTCAAAATAATGTTATATGTTCATACTGTGTCCCTCACAAAGGAACTAAAATGTCTTTCTTTATAATTATTTGTACAGTATGTATGTCTGTTCAAAATATTTTAAAACATGTGCCTAAAATATAGAAAGCTTTCAAATCAAAATGTGGTTTTGTTTATTACCATTTCTGTAATAAACAAATTATTTACACAGTCAATGTCTTTGGTTGAAAATGTATTTGTGCAAAAAATTTGCTGCAATCTGCTTAATTGGCAAGAATTAATTGGATCTGCAGAGTCATAAGAAGATATTTTAATTCATTCAGTAATACAGCACTATATGGTTTCTCATAATGTGCTTTTCAATCATGGAAGCTCAGCATCATGATGTGGTTAATAGGTTGCTCTACATGTTAATGCAGCCTGCTTGGAACACAAAGACCTGAGAATGGACTTTATCTATTCATCCAAGGGACATTTTGATATAAAAATGATGATACATAAATATATACATTTTGTTCAACAAATGCCTCTTCTAATTCAGATATTTCCTGGTAAATTAATTGCTCAGAGACAAAGTTACTTATTGCCATCAGAGATTTCAGCTTTAGAAACAAAAGGTTATCTGTGAAATATTATGCTTTTTTATTTTTTAACAGTGTAAATGTGTGCACCCCTCAAGTGTGTTTAAAAGCTTGCACCATTGGATAATTTAATATAATGTTCCCACAGTTGTTGTGTTAATAATCCTTAATTTTATTTTTATCCTTTTTTGCTTCCTTCAAATTGCCAATCAGATTAGCCATTTGGGTTTGTTGGCTTTCATTTTAAGTAAATCTTATATAAAGAAATCTCCAGATTGTAAAATGTGTCTCTGCATATGTTGGTCTGTGGGTTCAGACAATGGGTACTTCTCGTGTATAGAAACATACTAATGTTTCAGCCCTGACACTCTGCTGCAGCCAAGACCTTACTCCTGGCACTGGACTTTTGGCTGGAGAAATATATAGAGAATACTGCATGGTCCAGTCCTGCCTACTTTGCTGGAACATTCTGTATATTCACTTGATATGTGATTGGCTGTGTTTCTGTTTTTGTTTCCCTCATTTTCTTTCCAAAACGTTGGCTGCGTCTTATAGTCCTAAAAATATGGTGGTAATAATAATATAATAAAATATGATTCAGATAGGCTGGACACTCTTATTTTGGAAACGTCTTTGATCTGGGTTTCCCATCCCTGTATTAAATGGAAAAACAAAGAAAATTACACTCTCCAAATTTGGGACTTTAAAGTGGTCACCTGGATAAGAATCAATCCAAAAGATTTAATAAAAAAATATTCAATCTTTACTTCATCCTATTAAAAAGGCAAAAATACTCACACAACAAAAAAAATTACAAAAAGAAAAAAGAAGAAAAAGGAGAGTTCTTCCTAGTGAACTTCCTCTTTGTGCACAATATTGATAATATTTTGAGAAAATGTTCAATATTTTGCACGAACAATAAAATGTAAATTTAAGGTCACCTTTATATGACAGTGTAGAAGTTCACACGTCACATGTTGCGTTCCGAAACGTGGTAGGGATGATAGAATGAAAGTGAAAATAACAGTTGAGTTTGGGACTGTGGGTGGTCTGCTCAAAGCTTGTCGGACAAGGTTTAAGGTAAACAGCTTCTATTTTTAATGACTGTAATTTAATCACAAGGAAGGTGTTAGTGACAAATATGTTTGGATATCTTGCTAATTGGTACCATGTTTTACAATTATGGTCGTAAACTTTCTGAGATCTATTAGGATAGTTCTTGTTCAGATGAAAACTTTTGCATGGCGTGCTGTTTTTGCTGTATAATAATATTTAGAATGTCTTGGATGTTCCAGATAAGATACTAAGGTGATCCGTCTGGTTGCAATATCACTGTTGTTAAAAGAAGATTTATATGAGTCAAATGCTCTGCTTGTTCTGCTTTTAGTATAAGTAATATCTTTGTTATTAAGTAGTAGCATTCTCTACTAAATCTACCGCTATCCTGTTTGTATTTTTATTTATTTATATATTATCTATTCCATTAGTAATTTTTATTTGGTATATGGTTTAAATGTTATTTTTTTTGTCATGTACATTTCTTGGTTTCCCTTATACTTTAAAGCGCACCTAAACTCAAAAACAAACACCCCAAAAATGTACTTACGTTTTTACTTGCCTCTAAACTCTTCTCCAATGGCTTAAAGTTGCTCGAAAACCAATATACTTACCTACCTTACTGCCGTCTGTGGAAGTTGCCATATTTACTTCTGAGCGAGTTTCATGAATCATTAAACTCAGCCCCAGTTAACTAGAGCGAAGCTCTAGATACCGCCAGATCCCTACGGCGGTCGGGAGCATCGGCATGTATGCCGATCCTTCCGGGTCCGCCCCCAATCGAGTCATCGGGGGTCGGCGGCGCCATAGACCTCCATAGACCTCCATGTAACTCGAGGATTTAATCCCATTCGAAATCGGGGATATCGGACATGACCATAAATTACGGTCAACGTCCATTGCTTTGAATTGGGACTGTTAATCAAGCAGTGTATGCCCAGCTTAGGTAGACATAAAAAGCTGTGGTTTATAAATGTGCCATCTGACATATTGTTCTCGCAACGGCGTGCTTCAGAGGGGGCCAGAGAGAGGAGGAGAGATGGGGGAAATACACAAATATCTCCTTACAGGTAATTATTTTTTATCTTTTATTTACTGAGGGGTTTTCTAGCTAGGGTCAAAAGTTAATCTGGTGGGGTTAGGTGCACTTTCAATTTGATTACTTTGGATAAAAATTTGCATTAGAATAAGTATGCTTCTTTGAAACAGGCTCACACAGTAAACCAGGGAACATATGGCTCGATATATGAGCCATTCGAGGTTCCCTGCAGCAGTGTGATGATGTCATCACACTTCTGTCAGATATCGAAGGAGCTGGAGGTGCAGCACTGCTGTGTCTCCAGCTCAGCCGATGCTTTGCATGGAGACCCCATGGTTTATGGTCATTTCCGATATCCCTGTTTTCGAGCGGGATTGATTAGTCACGTTCAAAAACAGGATTGGCTGCATATTATATGGGGTAGATAGATGGCGGTGAGCGTGCACGGTGCTCGAAGCTGCAATCAATCTGGCCCATTTCTACTCATGTGTTCCCAGCTTAACAATGGACCTTGTAAAATTGTATTGTTTCTAAATACTACAACTAATGCCTGGCATACACACGCCGATTAGTGGCCGATTTTTCCACTGACCGACGGGCGTGTGCGCTCGCGTCGTCGGTGGCAAAATCGGTCGCCAATCGGCGTGTGCCCACATGGGGCCGATGAACAGACATGTCGGATATTCTCTGGCTGATGCCGGCCGATGCCATTAACTTCAATGAAGACCGGTGTCTTCATTGAAGGTAATGGCCGGCACACATAGGGTACCCGGCTGATTAAAGCAGCCCCAGAATTCAACGTGATGACGTCATCGTGTTGCATTCTTGGGATCATCGGAGCTCGTCTGTCTGCACCCGTCTGTGGGTGTATGGCAGGCATAAGGCTACTAAATAATATATGCCTTCCTTCTTGGCCATGCCAAGTTTATAATTAAAATAAACTGAAATCAATTTGATTTGATTTTTTTTGTAAGTTTTCACATCATCAAAGTGCTTCTGTGTTGTGCAGTCCTCCTCCAGCTCTATAATTTACAGAATTTAATAATGAGATTAAGTTAACCAGGTGGCTTTGCCATCCCTCCTGTGGTGTACTTGAAAAGTCCAGATGTGGCAATATGCTGTAAAAGGCTCCATGTACCTGGTAAAACGGGAAAAAAATTAATACTGTATATAAACATGGCTCTTGCAAATCGGGGAATGTGCGCAAAACTACCAAATCTTCTACCATTACCAAATTTCTGATCAGCATAGATCACCTTTTTTCTGTTTTCCAATGTACAAATGTACATTGGGATATTCATGTGCAGTAGTTATGGATAGATTGGAAAGACTGGGTTGCCAGTAGAGTAGATTTGAATAGAAGAAAATCAATTTTTATCCATTGACTCTATTTAAGTATTTTACAGGACTTATAAAATGTTTCACAGCCCGAGGTCACGTGCAGCCAGTGGGGAAGGAATCATTATAGCTATAAGAGCGCTATGGGGCCCGTATCCACAAAGGGGCCCTGCTGTTCATGGCTTTTTTTTTTGTCTGTTCCGGGCAGTTCCTCTCCCTCCAGCTCGGAGTGATCACATTTGCTGGACTCCGTTGGTGAAATATAAATACGCACCATCTTGGGGGCGTTTTTCTATTTTTTTTCTAGAGATGGAATTTTATTTTTCCAGATTTGACTTTGTGAGTTAATCACATGAAGCCTCATAGTATCATCTCCCAAATAGCTGGAGATATAGAGAAGGGTTGGAGGAATATAAAAAAAAAATTATTGCTTTAGCACAAGTCAAAATGTATGAGCAAAATTTTCCTCTTAAATTTGAATTAAATTTATGCAAAATATAACATTTATACAACTTGATATTTAATGAAAAATATCTACAATTGTGGGAGTTTTTCCTTCTTATTAGATATAACAATAGGGAGGTCTAGAAGGAAGAGGGGGTTGGAGTGGCCTGGTCTAGTGGGGGCATAAAAAAATTCACTATGAGACCCAGTAATTTCTTGCTACGCCCTTACTTGCAGCAATAGTATTAATCCTTTATCTGCTTAAATGTAAAGTTAACAGAGGTGTAGACACTACCCCTTTTGTGTATATAGGAAAATAGTGTTGTTTCATTGAACATGAAAAGGACAGCATAGCTCAACTCGGCTCTGACCTGTTCCTAATGAACCAGAAAATAGTTGTGGATGTCAGAGGAACAAACCTTGAAACCTTTACACAGTGACTAATTCTAGCAGGGATTTTTGAGAAAAATCTAAATGCGTTACATCTGGAACAATACATGGTCCAGGATAAATAAAGTTCGTCCTGCAACCTTGGATCAATAAACTACTTATCAAAGGCGTAATTAACTTCAACGCATGACTCAAATAGCACTAACACCAGATACAAACAGAGACTTTGTGAAACAATATATTTATTTTTCCAGAATTACACTATTTTCCTGCAATGAATTCTTGTCAGGTTTTCTAAGCAAAAACCCAGAGAACTGTTTAATTGGAGATGCATATGTAGGTTTCTTTGTGCCAGGTTTTCACATTATTTATAATGAGGAATAGGGGGGATACCGTGTCAATTGTATGATCTTGGGGTTGTTTCAACATTAGAGTTGCTTGTCCTCACTATTAACATAATGTATTAAATGCCCTGTCTTTGTTAAAACTGATCTATGTAGATGCTTAAGTCACCCACTATCTTTTTTTTTTTGTATTGCCAGTCCCTCTATGTGGAGCCTTCCAAGTTTAATCATCACCATCTTGCACTCCCAGGCCCTCCCAATATCCTAAAACCAAACACCCCTCTCAGTTGATAATGTTTTTTCCCCCCTCTTTTACATTCTAGCAAGAGGTATAGGTCTGTACAGTATTTTCAAGCTATAGTTCCTTTCATCCAAATGCGGCCCTTGGAACATGTTGGATCACCATGCAATCTGACATGTGGGAGATTCCTGATCAATTTTGCCAGGTGGGCGCACCCGATTTTCAACCGAGCCAGCGCCAGGCAATTGGCAGTAACACACACGATGGTCGGTCTACCGAAAAATCGGGCAGAAATCTGCTCATGTATGGCTCCGGGAAACCCAAGGACATGCTATAGGACCTTCAGTTTATCCTAGAAATTTTATTATTAAGTAATTAAATACCTTAAACCTAAAAATGAGGTTGTTCAGTAAACAGAGGCACGGACCCATCACAGCAGCTTCCATTAGTCCCCCCACTCATGTTGGGCCCAGAAGTATCACAAACAACAAGTTCCTTTTCTGATTGAGATTTTTTTGCTTTGTATAGTACTGTTCATCTAAACTCCTATAAAATGAGCAGGAGAGTTGTGTTGAAAGGCAATAGTTGTGCGAACTGCAGAACATGTTGATTTACCCACTTTCAGGCTAAGCCCTAAATCGTATTTTGTGGAAGGAAGTATAAGCCACAATCATATAGGAGATCTCACCACAATTACAAGCCTAGAAATAAAGTTTAGCATTCTTAACCTCAAAACATCATTTCATCTCAGCATCTTGATTCATCAGAGTTGCTCAGTTTTAGAGGCGGTTAAACCTAAAATGAACACCCCAGTCTAGAACCAAGACCTACCTGGAATTCTTTATTTTTTTTTTACTTTCTGTTTGCAGCCGGTTGCTTGGGTCTGTCTACATGCATTATGTCTACTTTGTAAGGATGATAAAAGCTGTATTTCCTTTTCTGGAGACAACACCTATCATGTGTCGATGCTATGTATGACCTAGCTTCAATACACACATTCAGTATTAAGAAAGATGCTGTGATTCTGATCACAGAAGAAGAGTTATGGATGGTCATGGGTAACTTTGCCGCCCACAGGAAATTGTACACAGCTAAACATAAAAAGTAGTATGCTAGTCCAGGATGGCCTCTCCCTCCTACCATCACTTTTATTTTCCTAAAAGGTTGCAAGGTTAGCTTGGAGTTTTTTTTATAAACACTGTGCACTAAGTCACTTTTTAAACTGGAAGTAAGTTTACTATGGATCTTTGTGATCCATCAAGCTAGACTTGGCCTATAGTAATACGATATGATCCTTTGAGGTCCCCCCTAGTACAATTGGTTCTGACCGGGGTCCACAGTCCTGTCAGATTAGCCCCGTTGCCTACACACTTTAAACAAAGATCAAGAAGGATTTTTCAGATTCACCTGGACCACCAAAAGCAATCTGTACACCCAATCCTGTTTCTGTGCTCTATGCAAGAAATACAGGATGTGTATCTCCTGATTACCATCTTGTGTCCCCACACTTTTTGCCTTGTGGAGCTACTTTTACCAAGTCAAAATTATGTACAGGCAATAAAAATGATAAACATTTAGAATTTTTTATAAATGATCTTACTTTATCTTACTGTGTGTTAACCTCCTTAGCAGTACTCCTAAGTGTAGCTCGAGGTAGATTTGAATGCCCTAAATTGGCAACCCAGTGTCCAGCAGGTTATTTTTGCCTCCCCGATGTAAGGGATGACACCATGAAGGTGGGGGGTGCCCTCACCATATGCCTGCATTGTATTACAGGCATAGGTGTTCTGGGTCCTCACATCCTCTGCGTCTTTGATGAAACTGGTAATGTAGAGGTAGGTAGAGCTGGCAGGAAATACAAAACCATTGCACGGTAATCAGTTTGTATTTTCCATACTGCTTTTGGACAGTACTTTCGTTGTGCGTTCTGTTGAAATCTCCTGGTAGAACATAATCCCCCAATTGGGCATCCCTAATTTTTTTTATTATTAAACAGCAAAGTAATCATGATGGTCTTAGGCTGGGTCTACACTAGGCAGCCCTGTGTTCATAGTGGCCACCCATGATTTGCCTATGCCTGTAATGGTACATCTCTCTGGTACATACGCGTATGCCACGCCACCCCCTGATCTGGTCATGACGCATCAGTATAGACTGGCACGTCATTTCTTATAGGGCAATACTGGCTGCACTATGCTGTTTCTCACAGGGAAAACCATGCAACAAAAACATAGTGCAGGCACAGTCTTATGCATATCTTTCCTATTTATGATGGTTCCTTGGAGTGAAGTTTTTATACTATTATATATAGTCATTTTCTCCCCATTCACCTGTCCTTTCTTTATTTGTCTTTGTGCATTTTTTTTATTAGACAATTCTATGCAGCTCACACTAACTTCAACTTATTGTCTTTAGCATCAGGTCCTACCTTTTCTCTCCAGTTTTTTTGGATGTGGATGCTTTATGGGCTGTCATTATATTGTTGGCTGCCATCTTTTTTCTGAATTTCTTTCAGGTCCACCAATACGCGTTTCAGGTGTAGGTCTTTCAGATGACTGTTGAGCTTGCAAAGTCTTTGTCACTTTCTGTACAATCTTTTATTCATGTTCAGCGAAGTTCAGGCACCCGACTTTAGCACATTTACTGTGTTTTCTGTATGGCATTAGCAGTTCACAGAGTTATTTTACTTGTCACTTGGTGTTGCCATGTATCATGGCTGAAAACAAATCCTACCTGGAAATGAACCATGCTTTCTCCTTTCAAGTTTAAAGTGTAAAGTCTTATCAGTCTAGCATATTGCAGCTTTTGGATAGCAGTAGCAGTGTTCTGTCTGGTATAAAGGTAATGAACTGCAAACAAAAGAGGATTTTCTCACCCGATGTGCCAAGGCGCAGAGCAGTCATATTTTCTTGGATTGACTTGTGGAAAGGTGGATAGATTTTTTTCATTATATACACATGGCTGTTACTTACGGATCTCTCTTACCGAGCACAAGTGTCTGACTTTTCATAGCTGGGAACATGAAATGAAAACATGGCATCTTTTATGTGCAGGATTTGAGTGCATTCCAGCGATCATTTTCACGAGACGAGTAAATAAAGTCTTTCCATGTTTCTCTTCAAGCTTTCCTCTTACTTTCTTTGTCCTCTGCACAATGCATATTTGTACAAGTTTGTATCTTTTCTACAAATTCATAGTCTCACAATGATTTTTTTTCAGTACAATCTACATGCAGTTGTGTTCAGAATAATAGCAGTCTTAAGGCCCCCATACACCTAACAACTTTTCTTCTACCAAAACCATGTAATATAAGGACCTTTTTTAACCTTCCAATCACTATGTATTCTATCAGGGAGACCACTATACTACATAGTTTTTGGTAGATCTAATGAAAATTGTATGGAGTGATCTAAAGGTGTATGGGGGGCTTTACACTAACCCAGTGGTTCCCAATATTTTCTTGTAGGTCCCCCTTTTCTTTTTATGGAAATTATGGAGCCCCCCTCCCCATTCAAACACAGGTTAAGAAAGAGGGCCAGTGCCCCCCTGGAACACCTTTGCGACCCCCCTGGGGGCCCCACCCCCCAGTTTGGGAACCACTGCACTTACCTGCAATTACAAATTTTGGTAAAAATTTTGGCATGGCAAACAATTTACAAGTAAGTGTGGAAGAGAAATGGAAAACCAGCTGACCCAACAGTCAGAACAATAATGCTGGGGATTCTTTATAACTGAATCATTAATTTAAAAGGGCATGCTGAAATTAAAATAGCGGTTCAACTTCTGAGGTCGTAATTAAAGAAAGGAAGGAAATCTTGTAGATGCTGGTTATAGTGTATTTTTCTTTGAAAATCTGATTATTATAGGCTATTCCAAAAAGTCCCTTTATATCTAATTAAAATGTTATATAATATAACTATTAAATCATATGGTGTTAATATATTTGGGACGTTTTCCCTGATCTACTCTCGGTTCTATCACAATTGACTTTGGGGGCACCCCTGGCCTAAAGTTGATGTGAGAACTATTACAATTGAAAGCCAAACTATCATCAAGGTGCCCCAACAAAGTCCCATTGTTGAAAAAAAGATGTAATAGGGGAATATATATATTCATTGATAAATGTTGAAACATTCCGTGAACTCACATTTTACAAGCTGGCACTGGGAAGTTACCCATGAACAGATATTTTTACATTATATATTTACTTTAATGCAGAATGTAAATTTCTGCAACTCATGATATCTAAATAGCCTCAACTTACCTGACTATTTACATATGTAACGAGTCCCTGTCACGCAATATATTCACGGAAGTAGAAATTAGTATGTGCATATACTAATTTCTATATTGGCATAGAGTAGAAATTAGTATGTGCAGCTCATGTGCCTTCAAATACACTCCTCCTATATGTAAATAGCTGTGTATATAGTCAGGTGAGTTGACGCTATTTAGACAGCAAGAGTTGCCGCAATTTAGATCTACATTTCACATTGAAGCAGTATATATTATTCCTTTGTTTCTGGTACTGGTCTTTTGGCTGGCTGGAGGGACTGGAATAAAGCCCTGTATCCTGGGATGCTGATGTTTTTGCTCTGCCAGTGAAATATGGTTTCCCCCTTCTCCTGTTGGGTGTAAGGGTAAAGCCCCCCATACACGTTCCGATTATTCTACCGACCGATTTTTCGTCCGATCCTGTGTACCCGATTTTCACCTAAAATGTTATGGTCGGTCGGCTGGCACGAAAAATCGGAATTCGAATGATCACCGATCCATCAGCCCGACCCTATTTATACCCTATTTAACAGCAGATCGACAAAAAATTTACGGACAGGTCCGAAGGGTACATAATTCCGATTAATCTCCCGATCGATTAATCTCCCGACCACATTAGTCGGTCGGGCAAAATTCGTACGAAAAATCGGAACGTGTATGGGGGGCTTAAGTCAGAGTAACTATATTTCTTTTTTTTGCTGTATAATATGGCCACACATTTCCCCCCTGATTTTGAGGGGAAAATTGCCTAGGGCCTGTTCCCACTAGCTACAGTGGTGTGCAAAACTATTTGCCCCCTTCCTGATTTCTTATTCTTTTGCATGTTTGTCACACAAAATGTTTCTGATCATCAAACACATTTAATGATTAGTCAAAGATAACACAAGTAAACACAAAATGCAGTTTTTAAATGATGGTTTTTATTATTTAGGGAGAAAAATAACTCCAAACCTACATGGCCCTGTGTGAAAAAGTAATTGCCCCCTGAACCTAATAACTGGTTGGGCCACCCTTAGCAGCAATAACTGCAATCAAGCGTTTGCGATAACTTGCAACGAGTCTTTTTTACATGGCTCTGGAGGAATTTTGGCCTCATCTTTGCAGAATTGTTGTAATTCAGCTTTATTTTCAGGGTTTTCTAGCATGAAACGCCTTTTTAAGGTCATGCCACAACATCTCAATAGGATTCAGGTCAGGACTTTGACTAGGCCACTCCAAAGTCTTCATTTTGTTTTTCTTCAGCCATTCAGAGGTGGATTTGCTGGTGTGTTTTGGGTCATTGTCCTGCTGCAGCACCCAAGATCGCTTCAGCTTGAGTTGACGAACAGATGACCGGACATTCTCCTACAGTAGACCGTAGAATTCATGGTTCCATCTATCACAGCAAGCCTTCCAGGTCCTGAAGCAGCAGAACAACCCCAGACCATCACACTACCACCACCATATTTTACTGTTGGTATGATGTTCTTTTGCTGAAATGCTGTGTTACTCTTACGCCAAATGTATCGGGACACGCACCTTCCAAAAAGTTCAACTTTTTTTTTTTTTGAACCAGACTGATAGATCTCAATTACTTTTGTTCTCATTTGTTCCTGAATTTCTTTGGATC
>CM070036.1:17648635-17673520 GCA_036250615.1 Ptychadena robeensis | reverse complement strand
AGACTCGTAAATTAAGTACATAAGTTATTAGTATAGGGGGAAATAGAAAGTTCGAGTACAGAGGGCTAGGTTTAAGGTCGCATAAGTGGTTCCAGAATATCAGGTGAGTGAGGTGTACCAGTGAATAAGGTGCAGGGGTGTAAGTGTAAGGGAAGTAAGGGGAGTAAAGGGTGATTAACTCAGATGAAAACAAAACAAATGTGCAAAATCAAATATAGATTGTGAAGAAGTGTGTTCAGTAATCAAATTGATTAAGGTGTACAGTTAGGGATATCTGTGCAGAACCAGTGGAGAGAGTTTGTAAACTATAATAAATTGATCCTATAAGTGTGATAAGCTAGTTAGAGTAATAGTGGGGTAAGAGTAAGCGTTAGAGGTGAATGTAGTTACCTGAGTACATGCTGATTCTTCTGTAATAATTAGTATATAGTAATTTGGGTACTTGCTGGTTCTCCAGTAATAATGAGTATATAGTAATCTAAATAGAATTCAAATGTATCAGGTATCATAGTAATTATTAGTAAAGGGTCCACATAGGTATAGTGAATTAAAAGCACAAGTAAAGGGAGTAAGCCGCTTACATATACGAAGAAGATGGGTTTGCCAGCAAAAGCCTCATAACATGATATCAGCCCCACAATGTATGTATGTATGGTTTACCCCTTAGACACATGCTTGTTTAAATTCAGTAAAGGACAGTTAATCAGTGAGACAGATTAGGGCTTGTCCCCACGTATGCGACTGGTCGCGGGGCATGATTTTGAAAGCTGTGACCGCTGGCGGCCGCTAACATACAGTTCAATAGCCCTGTCCCCAATCAGGCGGGCGGTTGTGGTCTGAAACGCGGCCAGCCCCCAAATGGGGACAAGCCCTAAGAGTGGCATCTGTGTAGCCAGCCACCAAAAACCAAGCCATCAATGGAAACTACTGTATTTTAACTAAGAAAGTTTCTTTAAAGTTTTCCCATTCTAAGACATCAGGGCTGAGTTATTTAGGCTACACCCCTCTTCCCCCCCCCCCCATGTTTAGTATATAAGCTCATTCACGTTCCTTTGTGTGGAAATGTGGAAATCCGCACTTTCTGTGACTACTTAACTTCCAGGTGACACGATTATGTTTCCAATTACCTCTCCTATCTCCATATCCTGTGTAAGGTGCCCAGATTTTCCTGTGTCCCTTTATTCTCTGTACCAGGGAGATCAAAGGAAATCTTTACTATTAAAATCACATATGAGAAAATTTGTTTCCTTTCACACCCAGAAGTCAGGCCTTGCGTCTGATTCTCTTTGAAATGTGACTTTAAAAAAAAAAATCCTGGGCCAGTTCTCAGTTTAAGACATAAGACCTGTCCCGTGTGATGAGGAGCCTCAGTCTAGATGGACAGATGATAAGCAAGTAGCCGCTTCAACATTGCATCTGATTTCAGAATCCGGCAATTCAATCTTCTCTATAAAGGAAGAAATTTTCCCTTGTTACGATAGGCTAAATCCCTTTATAAAAAGTTTATTTTTATAGTGGTTTGTGCACTGGGAATAATGCCAACCAAATGTTCACATAATCCCGATATTTTCAATTCTTTAATGTAGCTGACGCCGATCTTTCATGCCGGAACTCTTGCCTTATTGAGACAATTATGGGGCACATTTTAAATCATTCAAGGTGATTTTCCTCCCTCTCTTGTTGTACATATGGATATCTGTCATAAGATGTTAAGGGATAATATCTTACAGTTTTCTTCCCAAAAATAATTCATGCAAGAATGGTGGAATATTTCCGTTCTTAATATCTCTTTCAAACATTTCAAAACTAGGAACTCAAAGTGTGTCAACGTGGAGTTAAGGAGCATTTTGGTTTACATTGATATCTTTTAGGGGGGTGTTTTCCTACCATAGCAAGTATCACTAAATAGGCCAGAGCACATCCATACCCATCAGTTAGCCCAGCGGTTCCCAAACTTTTCTTGTAAGGCCCCCCTTTTCTATTTGGAAACATTGTCGAGCCCCCTCCCCATTCAAACACAGTGTAACGATCTGCAGTCAGGCTCGGAGTCCAGCAGCTGAAGCAGCGACTCAGGTAATGGCAGGATCAACAGGTAGCGAGAGGCAGCAAGCAGGAGTGTGGTCAAAACAAGCGCAGGTTGAAATCCGGTGGTGTCGATTCACAAGGGAGCAAGATGAAGAGTAGTCAGGTTGTCAAAGCCAAGGGTCAGTACATGAAAATGATAAAGGCACGAGCTGGGAAAAACAGGAACAAGATACTGGAAGCACAATAATCTGGCATTGAATCCAAGTTGGGACCTGGCTTTTATAGGAAGTCCATGGGAGGGGCCAAGGGTTCTGGGTTCACGAGAACTAGGTAACAAGTGTCTAAATACAAGGTATCCGATAAGGTACTGAAGCAAACTGTCCAGTGGCCCAGGGTATAGAGCTGCAGCCAGACACCGCAGTGTCCCTGGGTTCAGATCATGACACACAGGTTAAGAATGAGGGCCAGTTTGGGAACCACTGGGTTAGCCTGACTTTCAATATATAGACTCTATTCACAACAGTAGTACACAGATGTATATCTTTATTTTAGCCTTGTCACACATTATATAGGTATATATCTATGTAACCGACATGTGCAAATTACGGCCAGTGGGCTATATCCGGCCCATTTAGTCTTTAATCTGCCCTGTGTGTTGTATGGAAAGCGCTAAAGCAGCGTTAACAAAAACTGCATCCATCTGCTCTTGGTCCAGCCCCTCTCTTGGTCACAGCCCATTGTGGCCCAAATTTGCACAACCCTGCCTTATGCTGGGCATACACGGGTAGATCCCCATGCGCCCTTTGATATCAAGCTATGTATGCCTCGCTCAAGACTAAAGCCCCCCATACACGCTTAGATTTTCCCCAAAATTTTCGGCAGATTGTAAATCTAAGACTTTAAGTTTTATTTCAGGGCAAAATCGGCCGCCAAATCGATCTAAGCCGTTATGGACATGTCTGTAATTCTCACACCAACGTAATTACCTTGGATGGGGACCAGCGTCTCTGTCCAAAGTAATTGCTGGAATACAAAGTGTGCCTGGCTGTTTCTCGCCAGGAACGGCCGCTCGTGATGACTTCATCACACGCGGTCGATCTGGTGGGAGACCGGCAGAGGATCTAAACGTGTATGGGCACCTTTAGGAATCTAAACTGGTATACATTCTTAACTCCCTCGTACAACATTTACACCAGGCTCTAGCTTGAAGAGACCCAGTCTCTTTAATGGAAGATACCTGTGCTCTAAAAGACTAGCATTTACAGTTATTTTTCAGGTGCCATCTCCCTTTACGGCATTTTGCCTGTGGCGCGCTCTCCACCTCCACATCCCCAGCATCTTCGATCAATAGCATCTCCCTCCCCTGCCAATACTCTCCATCATCATGGGCTCTCCGGGGATAGGTGAGTATCCTCAAGTGTAGCTCTGGAGGTTAAATGCCACTACTTTGCTGCCCACTGCAGGTATTTAAGGTGTATAAGCAGCTGCATATCCCTAAAGGGTGTATATGCCGCTAGAAGGAACCAACTCACAGTTGAGCTTTTAGTTCTTATGGCATGAGGGCCTAAAACATGGGTATTTAAATTGATATGTGCAATTGATTCTTTGAAATAAGTGGAACTCCTTCTCCGAATTATAAATCAGAGAGCCATTTGTATGTCCAAATAGGTATTGAACTAACCATCTTCCTTACCTGTAATATCTATAATCAGGGGTGCACATAAGTGGTACTCAAAAGGGGCCAAAAACTAGCTCTGCGAACCTGCATTATTGTTACACAGCTCATATGCTTACTTATAACTTGGAGGCACTCTGTGTCTTGGCGGCCGCAGCTAAATGTTACATGTATACAATTTATGTCATTTGGATACTAATCCCCCCAAAAAAGGTTGGATTTCTAAGTGTTGGAGATCTGGGGGATGAAAGTTAGAGTAGGCATATGTAAGGGTAAAATCTGAGAAGAGAAAAACACTGTGTGACAGCTGGAATATGAGTATGAAAGGATGACATTTGGACTGCAAGTAGTCTCAGGGGTTAGTTACTAACCCAGAAAATGTCAGGGTCACACTATGAGGCATGAGATCTGGGGGTTCAAACTGTGTTGTACTGTGAGAGTTACATTTGACCCAAAGCCAGCTGGTGACCTGTGGATGGAGACAGCTAATCAGAGGATCAATCAGGAACAGGGAGGTCCATCTGCAGCAGAATCTACCATGCAGGAGCCCGACGCAGAGGACAGTGAGGGAGACAGTGAGGAAGACCACCCTACATATGGGGCTAGTACCAAACACCATCTCCTGGTACTCATCTGAAGAGCTCACTTAAAAAGTTATGTGCACCCCTGATTATAATAATACATTTTTGAATAAGTAACCAGAAAATGTGGAGTCACACATTTTGGGTCACTTACCACCATTGTATATCTTCCTGCTGCCATGTCACCTGGAAAGAGTCTTACTTTTTATCCCAGGCCTCCTACAATGATATACGCTGTGCTTTATGGCCGTTTGTACACACATTAACATAAATGTCCTGCAATGCGCAATTTTGTTCTGTAGTGCAAGCGTCTCCAATACACTAGTATGGGAGACCTAGTGCAGCGTCATGCACTAACGCAGGGTTGACTTACCGGGAGCCGATGGGTCAATTGCCAATCCCAACGATCTGTATGCATATGTTCGAGCATGGGCCCACCTGTTAGAGACCACTGAGGAAGAAGCAGATATCCTGGAAGAGGGCTGGTTAGCGTTATGGAAGGCGATCCCAAGCGAGTCTTGGAGGAAAACTTTCTTTAAGGTGGGGCATAGGGCTTACCTCGCACCGTTGACCTTGCTCCAGGAATGCCCCAAATGTGCCCTCCTGGATGCAAATTTTGATCATCTAATGTGGCATTGTCCAACCATTGTCTCATTCTGGCGGGGCGTTCTTCAGTACTTACAAACCATCACCGATCACTCCCTATACTTCCACCCCGGGCCACTGCTTTTGCATGCCTTTCCCTCCACCTTACTTGACACCGTCGTCTTGCCCCACATATCTTAGTTTGAGCACCTGGGCTTGCTGGCGGCGAAACGCAGTATATTAACACTGGATATCAGACTCTATCCCATCAACGAGGCAGGTGCCGACATATCTAACAAAGATGTTTAATGAAAGGTTCGACACTTTACAACATTTAGACACGCTGACGTTTTTTTAAACCTGGACCCCCTTCCTGGAGCGAACCTTCTCACCAGCACAGATCACCACTAAAGCTTTCTGCGATACTACTTGGCACCACACTGAAAAGCTGTGTGGCACTCTGGGAGTGTTGGAAAAACACCCTGGGCTTCCAGACGATGATGTCCTGGAGATCTTACATCCCGATACCTCCTGACTGCAAAATTACTTTGGAGACCTAATCCAGAGACATTCTGCATGGTGATCATCTCTGCATGGTTTGATGCATCAGACCTTTACCTCCTATGCTTGTGCGACACTTCCTTCATTGAGCAGATTTTGGGATTCCTTTTTTTTTAGCTTTAGTTTAGTTCAGAAACCTCTTTTTTTAAGCCTCCCATACACCTTTAGATCACTCCATACAATTTTCTTCAGATCTACCAACAACTCTGTAGTATAGTGGCCTGCCAGTTAGAACATAGTGATTGGAAGGTATACCGTATATCACTGCTATGTAGTGCCGGATCCTCACTTATAGCATACATAGTGATTGGAAGGTATATATCACTGCTATGTAGTGCTGGGTCCTCCATGATAGAATACATAGTGATTGGAAGGTATATATCACTGCTATGTAGTGCCGGATCCTCACTGATAGCATACATAGTGATTGGAAGGTATATATCACTGCTATGTAGTGCCGGGTCCTCCATGATAGAATACATAGTGATTGGAAGGTTTAGAAAGGTCCTCATATTACATGGTTTTGGTAGAAGAAAAGTGGATTATACAGAAATGTATTGGTAAGATTGTAAGGTGTATGGGGGCCTTTACAGTTTGACTGGTACTCTCCGACATGCAGCTTCAAACGTTCTGCTTGTATGGCCGCTTGTGCGCTGATGTAACTACTGCACGGTGTTGCACCGTTATGTTTTCTTGCACCGTTACACATATGGCTTGTCTTCATTTACTACTTTCTGTTAATGTAATACGATATGCTGTACACGATGCCGTTATTTGCTATATTTTTTTTCCTTTGTCCTGTAATTGAAATATACCAATAAATATATATTTAAAAAAAATATCTGTATGAAACAATGTAACAGGTCCCGTTTTGACCTAATTCTTTGGTAGGCATATTAGCACCCGTGTCCTCATTTTATTCCAATAAATAGATATTCTACTTAAACTTGAAAACAAAAATTGTAGTTAAACACTTGTATACCATTTATTCAGTGCTTGACATGTCAGGTCCTAATGAAGTAGTAACTTGTAGTTCTCCATAGAGTCATAGAGATCCCAATCCAAGCTTTCCGTAATCTTTTAAAGGAGCCAAGATGGGATAAAAGAAGATGAGATTGTGTGCTTTGTGTTCCACATGAACTTAATTATCCATTCTCACGCCATTATGATATCATGGAAGCACAGATTATTTTGTATGGAAAATTATTTTTGTATTGTACCGTGAGATTAAACCGGATAGCAAAAAACTGTTCTTCGGTTTAATTATCATATTCTGGCGACTCCTTCCTTCATGTACGCACAGTTCATCTGCTATTTGTCCTTAAAGTCACTGTGTCACAGAATAACTGCTTTTACAAAGACGCAGTGGAACTTCAGAATTTTCTTTGGTTAATTGTGCTGAGGATTTTGGGATAAATATATTTTCCTATTTTCCTTTTGTACTGCTTTGAAGGTTATTTGGGGGTTTGTGGCCACATCTCCACAGATTGCTCTGAAGTGTTGCAGACATCCAGATATGGCTGTGCCCACAATTGAAGTCAGATCTGCCCTTTACCATCCAAAAATCCACCCATGAATAATATAATGTTCATACATCAAGAGGGTTTAATAAATATCCGAGTAAACTTGCAGCAGTCTGACAATGTAGTTTAGGAATAAAACTTTTGTTTTACATTTTTCTGGATACTGTGTTGCATGGGGAAAAAAAAGGAATCTGCTGTTTTCAGCATTGTAGGGAATTGTGCTGTTGTTAATTTACATTAAAAAGTTCTGGAGATTTATTTGCTTCCTAAGAATCTTTATTTGGCTGCTAAAGTTGAGATCCAAAAATCTGTATGTTTGTCATACATCTTAAGCGAGCTGCGTTGACTACCAAAGCATTTGTGTGTGTCCTAAGAAATAAATAACTCTATGAGACTGTACATTTAAGCGGATGTAAACTTAAAAAAATAAAAATCTGAAAAAAATTATATCATAAGCCATCATGCAGCATTCATTCAGGGACCCCTAAAGGAAAAAGTAAATATTCACCTTTCCTGCCTCCTCGCTCCCGCATCCCCATGACAGGCAGCAAGATGGAGGAGCGAGACTCTTCCGATCCCGCTCCCTCCGCCAATCAAGATCTGAATTTACTAGAGGTAGAAGGTGACGTGGAATCACCATGCGCCCACAGTCACATCTGATTCGGTTGAGGCAGAGGGGCGGAGCGTCACCTGAATCAGATGGGGCTGGCTGTGAGCACATGGGGACATGGGAAGGAAGACATCAGTAACATCTACTCTCCCATGTCACCTTTTGCGTGCCTTAAGTCAATGGGGAGGTGGAGCATCACTGGATTTTGATCATTTTAATGGGTAAGTATTTGTTTTTTACTTTTGACCTCCGATCTGCACTATTTTATAGAAGGCAGATGCAGCGGTGGTAGGTCCGCTTTAAGCTTGGTGAGATGACTTTTCTTGAGTTCTGTTTAGCAATAATTCCAGGTCACCTTCCACCTCTAGTAACTAATTGGGCAATGAAGGTATGGCAGCGGCATGTGCCCCTCTGCATGTACTTCCCTTTTCCAGCAAGTGTGTGTGTGTTTTTTTATATATTTATATATATATATATATATATATATATATATATATATATATATATAAAAATAAATGTTGCTTTTAAAATGAATTGCCTCCCTTCATTTAAGGGCAAGGAAATTCGGTTTTCATATATAATTTTGTTCCTTTCTCTTCTTGACCATCACTAGCTCACTCTTGAGCTGGGCATAGGTGGGTCGTTTTCCCATCAACTGCCCGACCGACCGGGCATGATGACGTCATCACGCACGGCCCCTAGTGCCGAGAATCATCTGGGCACCCTTTGTGTGCCAGCCATGATTTAGGATGGGGACTACCATCCCCATCCGAAATAATGGGATCGGCAATGAATTTACCGGCATGTTGGATCACCGTGCGATCTGACATGCGGCAGATTCCTGGTCAATATGACCAGGGGGTGCACCTGATTCTCTGCCCGAAACAACCAGCTTACCTCTGTGCTCCTTCTTACCAGGCTGGTTTTGTCTTCTGGCTATGAAGATGCTTGGAACACAACCACATAAATGTGTGTATAGACTTTTATCCTGTCTGCACATGTATTGGGGACAAGAAAAAGTATTAAAAAAAGTTAATCTGAAATTTTAGAGAAGTGTCTCACAACCTTCCCAATGCTGCATGGAAGTGATGTCACAAAGTGTCGCTTCCGGTATTTGGAACACTGAAGTGCTATTGTGGATTGTCACTTCTGCTTTCCAAATACAGGAAGTGACACTCTGCAGCGTCACTTCTGGCGAGATTGGTTGTAATGTCCACTCACTCCTATTTCCCTCCTACTCTCCCTCCTAACTTCCCATCTCGCTTGTGGGCAAACTGCGCTGATGCTTTCAGTGACCCCAGTATCCTGTCAAATTGTCATTCAACCCCTGACGGGGTCGTGATTTGAAAACCACTGCTTTAGGGTAACGATTGAGCAGGTGTGGGGCAATAGGCTAAATAAACTTTGTTTTAGAGTTTCTGCTATTGGGCTACTATTTTTAGCAACTTACATTTCTTGATAAATCCATACCTTAAAAACTTAGTATAGAGTGGCTTATACTTGATATAGGAACAAAGTCCCTTAGGGGCTGGTCATCCCTTACTTGAGTTATATACTATTCAGTATTGCATAAGGCTGTTGTTTTGCTTAGTATAGAGTGGTTCCATTATCCTTGAAGTCAATAACCGGCCACCCTGGACCGTTACAGGAATATTCAGCCTATGTGCCAAAGTTCTTTGTCTCTGGATTTTAAACGCTTTCACTGAAGATTACCTTTATTTTCCCATTTTCAGTTTAACAATGCAAATAATTTAGTTATTCAGACTGACAGATTGACTTGACATTGCTATAAGAGAAGCATCATAAAATCTTTGATTGTTTTAATATTCATTTATTTTACAATTGATATATACTTACCTAGACATGGCCACTGCAGTCCTGTTTGTTTTCTTCTCTTCACTTATCGTGAATCACACAAATGTCAATTGATTTCTAATTGAGTAAAAAGTATGGACTTTTCAGAGAGAACTTTGCATGGGGCAGTGAATGGAAAGTTCCCTCAAACGTTGCGACATCTGTGACATTGTGCTGTGTAATCAAACTGGCCTTTTATTGTGGGCAGTCTAAGACACACCTGTGCAATATTCATGCTGTCTACTCAGCATCTTGATATGCCACACCTGTGAGGTGGGATGGATTATCTTGGCAAAGGAGAAGTGCGCCCCCCATACACGTATAGATTGTGGCCCGATGTTTTGGCCGATCGACCGTACGCAGTCAATTGGCCAAAACATCGGGTCACAATCGGCCAGGGCACCCTTTGTGTGCTGTTAGGTCGGCATACCCGGCAAACGGCATGTAGTAAAGTTGGCTGTGCTGTGTGTCAGTGCGAAGGGAGAGAAGCACCTCCCCCTTCCTCCCTCACAGGAAGAGAAGCAGGAGGCAGCCTGCTTCAGGGCTGATTTCTCTGAGTTCCCTCGGTGCTGAGGAGACATATGCCCATACTTTAGACGGGGACACTGTGTCCCTGTCTTAAAGATCAGAGTGATCTAAGATCACACCCGATTTTTCGGCTGCCCGATCGGTGAGAGCCACATGTCTGCCATTAAATTCAAGTGTGTATTGGGGGCTTTAGACAGATTTGTTAACAATATTTGACAGTAATATTTGCTCATGCAACATGGGAGCTAAACCCAAAGTTTTGCATTTATATTTTTGTACAGTGTAGTTTGAAATATTGTTTTCCTTGCGGATTGACATTGAAAACTTTCTACTCCTTTTGTAAATCTCAACCTCACGTCTTTCAATCTTTTCCATACTTATGCAAGCCCTATATGGGGATTCTGTTTTCTTTGGTCCTTTGAGGCAGTGTTCAGACAATGACTCAACAACAGAGTGTCCCTGGAAGTTGTTTTTAAATGTTGACAATTCCCAGAACTAGTTGTTCCTTTTTGAGGAATGACTATGTGCGCAGTCTTGTTGCCATTGTAAAGAAATAACAGTTTTGCTTAGCCACTATGTATGAAATGTAAAAAACACCATCTAACATTGTTTTACCCATGCATGACAGTGGTTGTTAGTCATTTACATTCCACTCCGCTTTAAATCTACAAACATCTTACTTCTCTCTCCCCACAAATGAGAAGCACATTGACAATAGGAGGTGCAGGCTTATCCCTCCTTCCTAAAACCTTTCAATATGGTTTCCTTTTCCTAAAATATGTTGTCTCCGCTGGTTAATAAGACAATTTACCAATGCCTATAATCTTTGTCCAAGTAAGGCGGTTAGTGCAGCTACAAGTTAGTGAATGTCTATCAGATGTACAGGGTGACGGACCGCAAAGACATCCTTATCCGTGCTCTTATTTTTTATTAACTGTAGTTCTGTCTGATGGGAATGTAGGAAAATGCTGTTTTTTTGTGTATAGAACATTGTGGATTATTTGCACCCTGACAAGGTAAACTGGATGTGTTGTCTTTAACAACCCATCAAATGCAAACTTCCTATTGTCTGCTTTAGGGCTTATCTCCTGTTTTGAATTCCTCTTGCTAAAGGAGTACAATTCTCCCATTTTAATTAAAAAAATTCAATGGCTTTCTCCGTTTAACCTCCCTAGCGCTTCTGACGGCGCCATCTCGTCCTGCACTTGCTTATGCAGTATTGCAGCTGACGAGATAGAGCCGTCCAGCTAAGCTCAGATCCTCGCAGCTGCACATTCTGCTCTGTGCTGTATTTGAAATCAATAAATACTGTTTTGAAATCTTTCATATCAAATAAGTATTCAAGAGATTTAAGCCTTCAAATGATACATTTTATCATTTTTATGTACTTTTTTTTATAATAATTGTGTGTTTCAAACATTATTATATTCAGGATGTCTATTAGACCCTTGTACGGACAGATTTTTGGAAGTTACAAGCCTACAACACAAAAAAATTCCATTAGAGTCTATGGTGCGCTTTTGGTACAGAAATCTGGACCTTGCAAGAGCGCTAGGGAGGTTAAATGGCATTGGGGACTTTAGTCCAAACTTCTGGTGGTTGGGTTGTTTTGCTTGTTTCTGCCACTCAGTTTCCCCCTTTCAATCATGTAGCTTGTGGAAAGTATGAAAATACTTAAAGCAGACCTACCACCAAGACTGTCTTTGCTTGAATGGCACTAGAAGTGCAGATAATAGGGCAGAATGCCTGTAATGAGTAAATTAAGAAGGTCCTTCACAGCCACTCCTCTCTCCCACTCTCTGATGATGCAGCATCAGAGATCAGTGACAGCTGGGAAAATACCTGATCCTAGCTCTGCATTGAAAAACACATTGACAATTTTTTTCCGTTGAACACCCTTATAGACGCCCCCAGTGGCCACTCACAATATTGCACCCTCATAAATGTCAAATAAAGATAGAATCTCTCATGTTTCCAGAGAACAGTAGGTAAGTATATATTTTTTATACATATGTATCTTACCAGCTAAGATAAGTCAAAGTTTTATTTTATATATATATATATATATATTTTTTTTTTTTTTTAGGTTTTGAGTATCCATTTTTAAGACAAAAAGCCCAATATGGGTGTTTTTAAAATCATTATTTTTAGAATTTATTGGTTAGCAGTTCACCATAAAATGACCGACCTATGAGGTGTGTGTAGCAAACAAAACAAGAAGCAGATTTAATTTTTTTGGTACTGGTATATATTGGCATGAAATCACTTTGTCTTTGTTTCAAAGAATACACAAAGAGATGAGGATGTAAAACAAATGTAGCTGCATACATTAACAATGGGGATCTATCCAACCCCCCAAGATGCACTTGATTAGTTGAAATGTAACCAAATCACCAACTAACCAAAGCCATGGAATCCAAATCCAGCACTGCTCTCCCCTACCAAGTGCTGATCTCTGCATATGTGTTGCCATATTCACTTTCTGCTTACAATGGTTGGTAAAAAAATAATGCTGGTGCCTGGTGCTATGGACAGCACAGCTACCCCCTGTCCTCCACAAGTTATAAGTCTTTCTCTGTATGTTCCTGCAGAAGACCAAAATATCTGGTGAGAAGCAAATGCAGCACGTTTGGACCAATCCTTCATCTTCCACAGAACGGGATGGAGGCCTGTAACCCCTCATGTGTCTATTTCGTTTTTTTTTTGGAGACTGGAGGAGAGATAGCAGACTTTAATCTATACCAGGAAGATGTCAAAGTTTCTTTAAGAGAGGAAATAGAGCAGTCTTATTAAATTGTGATGATGAAAGAAAGCAGCCAGAACTGCTAATCGAATATAAAATTTCAGCAGACAAGGTCGATCAGAAGTGACCCAAAGTAGAAATGTTGGACATCTACCTTCTATAAATATGTCTGTGATATATATTTCAGGCCTTCCTGTACGTTGGACTGTAAAGCCTCTAAACGTGTTGCTGTAATTAGAATAGTCATTTAAAGGATGCAAATATCTAACTTTTAAGGCCTTTTTCTATTCATGCCTAGTGTTCATCAGTGTGTCCATATTTCTGTCTAAAATTGGGAGTCCATTAAAGAGTTTGCTGGTAATTCTCTATGAAAGTGTTAAGTCGGTATGTTTAGAATGGAGGGACACATCAAAATATTAATGGTGTAAGTCCGTGATTCCGAAACTTTCCTTGCAGGGCCCCCCTTTTCCCCCTTTTCTATTTAGAAATATTATCGAGCCCCCCCCCTCCCTATTCAAACACATGTCAAGAATGAGGGCCAGCACCCCCCTGAAATACCATCGCGCCCCCCAGTTTGGGAACCACTGGTGTGAGTGAATATTTAACTTAATTGTATGTTCTCACTCATTGCATAGTGAACCTATATTTATATTGAACACCCAATTAAGTAACAAAAAGCTAATTTTTGTTTGTACCTTATTGGTACACAATTTTTTGTGGCCTTTACCATGTGCCTGTTCTTTTCTTAAACAACTTTCCATTGGAATAGCTGCCTATAGGACACTATCCTGGCTTGACAATACGCCACCTGGAAGCTGATTCTGGAGTTGCAAAATATAGTTTTGAGTTTTGGAATATTGAAAGTTAGATGGCACTTTTGATCCCTGGGCTTGTGTCCACTGCTTCTTATTCACACATCCACTGCAGAAAAAAAAAAAGACTCAGAGATGACACTTTCCATTCTGATCAATGGGAGAGTTTTCACTCTGCATTATCTAAGTGGTGCACCCTCATCGCTGTTTTAAATTTTATGAAGATCGATGGACATGTCTGCAACACGCGGAAAAGAAGCCCCCAATGCGGAGCCGTGGGCAAACAACAAGTTGCAGGAAACCTGCCTGCAAATTAGCTGCCACGTGTGGCACGTCTGGCACAGGAAAGCAGTGGACACATGGCCTAAAGCTTGGCACACACTGGTCAATACTGGTTCAATTGACCTGCAAGAATCTGCTGGGCGCCAGCGTTCATCAATCGAACGGCAAATGGATGTGCACCATTTTTTCACATCGATTCCCATTCCATACTTTGGTACCCATGTAATGGCGATCGACTGGGATTTACGGACATGTCTGTTCCCTGTTCGATCCCACTTGAAGAAAGGGGTTTTCCATTAGATTCTCATGCAATCATCTAGCAATCGATCACCGCTAACGCGCACGTTAGCCGATCAAACAGAAAATCTATCTATGTATGGCAGGCTTATGGGTGACATGATTTGATCAAGACAGTATTTGCTACCTTCTTCGTAGTAGATCGTAGATATTGGTTATAATTAGTGGTTATAATTTAATTTGAGAATATGCAAATAGGCTATTTGGAAAACAAAATTCTATAAACTGATAATATGCTGATTTCTTATGCTATTTAGGTGTTTTGTCTATTACTCATCTTTTTAGTCTTTTAAGCCACAACTTCTTTTTTAAGCTTCCACGTTGAACTGTTATACCTGGACAGATCTCTTTGGCGTTTACCCGCTAAAATCTTACAGGAAGATAAATAAAATTTCAGATTTCAGCAGAAAGCCTTTTATGAACTGGACAAAGCTACAAAATGCTCTGTTGAGCTTTGAAGTGTAGTAATGATTTATGCATTAGGGATTGCCTCGCCATTATCTTCACTTTGCTCAATTTAATCAGTTCCTTTCCATCAAAACCACTCTATGTTCTCTAAGATATATAGCATATGTATCCTTTTATTTCAATTGTTCCTCCAATTCAACAGAGTGGAGGCAACAGTCATTGTATTCATGCTCCCCAATTAGCTCATCAGTGAAGGGATGGCTTCACTTTGTAGCACATGTCTGTGTATTCAGTGTCGACAGATATTTTTATAGAAAGAGGAACGGCTGGTTCTTCTATAGACGGAAAACACTGGTACTTTCTGAAGTTTCTCCGCTAGTGCAGGAGAAACTCCCCCCCCCCCCGGCGTGCTGCCTAATCGGACTGACGTCACAACTTACTCAGTCCGAGCTGTCAGTGAGCAGAGGCTGCTGTGCCGATCCGGGGCCCCAACGTGTGCATCGTCGGGCCCCCTAGTTGCCCGGGCCCGGGACGGGAGTTCCCCCCTGTCCCCCCCTGACGGCGGCCCTGCGCTAGTGAGTTGGTGATGATCAACAGAGTCAAAGACCTTCCATGTAAAGTAGAGGACAATGGCTGCTACAACTTCTCTACACCTGCGAGGTCTAGGTCAGTGGTGGGCAACTGAGTTGATATGAAGGGCCACAAGTGTGGCCCTCAGTATCACTATAGGGCACACATAACATTTTCAATTTATACTGACATAAAGCATTTTATGTTGGAAAAATTACAACAGGCAGAGCTAGAAGACTTTTTCATTTTTATATAACAAACTTGTTTTAATTTATGCTTCAAGCATTAGGAAACACTGTACTATGGTAATGCACATTTTGTGCCATATATATATATCATCAAAGCCTTTGATGATATCTATGGGGCACATAATCTATGATTCAAGTAGAGGACTGAAGGGGGCTGCTGAACAACATCCAAAGGGCCGCAGGTTGGGCAGGTGGGGTCTAGGTGGATCCAACTGTTTGATGGGATAAGGAAGGTTTAATAGCTGTTTTTCTGTATCCCTATTGGGAAAAGTTTTCCTCACTTCTTGTCATAATAACCACCCATCTGTATAACAGGAAGTTTAAGCAAGTCTTTATAATGGGTATGCAGATACCTAGAAAATAATGCTCTGGCATTGTAATGGCTCCTCACCAATGCCACCTTCAGGTCCTTTTTGCGTACCTATTCATATAGATAAACTGTTATACAGTTCAGTCTTATGGAAATTTTCTGTGGAAGCTAGTACAAAAAAAAAGTTATGCATTCACTAAACAGTTTAAGAAACCCATGAGTAAATGTCATAGTATAAGGATATAAAATGTGAAGAAAGATATAAAACATTATCAAGATAATTATTATTTTATACCCATTTCATCCCTTGGACTTTATGCATTTCTATGAAATGTAGGCAGATCCGTGCTGGTAGGAAGAACTGGCAGGGTCATGCCAGCCTGGTCATGCTTACTTGTTGGTGGGCCTCTGTAATTGAAAGAACTCACAATCTATTGAATTAGAACGGTGGGCAGGGGCAAGTGCTTGATGTTGTCCACATCCTCCAGCCAGTAAATAAGGCATTCTCTATCTGTATAGTACAAATGTTCAATTATAGCAGCTGGCAATGATGGTTCATGATCAGTCACAGTGACTAGAGAAGGAACGAGCCCTGCAAAAGTATTGCCCGTTCTGTTCTATGGCTTGGGGGACAGGGGAGGCCAAGTGACGGGCACCGTGCCCAATCAGTAAATGGCCTCACCTAATAGCAATACAAATGTTAGATATTCCACAACTTATATATAACATCTCTATAAGCCTTTACTGAAGCTTCTAATGCACATTGGGAGAAACTTACAGTGTGCAGTAAAAACAGAGTAAGAAATTTGGGTACAGGGGAGAAGCTTGCGCAGCTGTACATTGCTGGGGATAAGGCTAAAGTTCAGTTTTAAGTCAATAGAGTTGTACTGTACTCTATGCCAGTGGCCATGACGCATCTGAATAATGATATGGTCATTAATTATAATGGGAGGATGTCTAGTTTAAAACATATCTGCTGGTCTCGCTGTGTTTTCCTTCCAGCCATCTGGTAGAACAGACACCATGTCACTTGGATGGAAAGTTATGGCAGCACAGCTCTTTGCTTTGATAATAAACATCTCTGCTGCTTTATTTACTATAAAAATCCCCTCCTCTCCTCTTCTTTATTCATGTTACAGCTAGAAACCATTATCCAGCCATAGCGTTCCATTCTGGTGACATGGGCTTCTACTGAGAAATTACCAGTTACTTGGGGAATTCATCCGAGTACAGACTATACACAGGACCGTATCACTGGAAACTATTCTTCCCATTACTAACATTTGTGCTTTGTCCTGTTCATTTGTCAGAATTCTATTGTTCCCATGGCCTGTATTACTGAGGGAGATTTTAGCCAATCCCTGTTCAATGTCTCAATGTGGTCTAAACAATATGTATATTCATATTAGGTTTGGGTGATATGACCAAAATGTTATATCTCGTTGTAGCTCAATTTATATCCTGATAATTATATACATGAAGATATAGATATTTTTTTGTTGATTGAATTCATTGTTTATATAAAATTGCAATGTGGAAATGCAGTTTGAAATTATACACTTTTATACGTTTTCTATAAAGTTAACAGTCAACAAAACAATAAAACAAAGCAAAAATATGCTAATATCTCAAATTTGGTAAATTTAAGTGCAAAACAGAAAGGTACAGGTTAAACTGTGGCAGGCACACAGAATGAGTCAGCTGTGGTTCACAAAAGAGTAAATCATTGTGTATATATATAAAATATATATAACACACTAGCTGGTTTGGAAGCTTCTGAAAAAGAGAGGGATTAACCCCCATTGTGGTCACATTTAGTCCAGTTTTCTGTGAAAAATGAAACCACCAAAGGCGGTCCACTGAGATCCAGATTTCTGCACCAAAAGAGGTACATAGGTTAATTAACTTGCAAAGTCAGATAGTGAATATTCAAAATGAAATTCCACAATCTCTAGAAAAAAATTACCAGAATGCCCACAAGATGGCGATGATACATATTTGTTTACATTTCACCAGTTGAGTCCAGCTCTGGAATATGATGTCACTCTGGGCTGAAAAAATTACCTCCTATCACCATCACAGATGTAGTACATCACACACCTGGTACACCCCAATCTCTGACCTCAGACGGCCACATAACGGAAGCATGCTCCCCCTCTATGTGATTATTTATTGCAGTACATTATCCTGCCGCTAGCTAACGTGGTGTTAATGATACAGCTTCATATCAAACAATATTTATTTATGATCCTGACTTTATATCATGTCATACTGCCCGGCCCAAATACATATTTGTGTGTGTGTGATTATTATCACTGTGTATAAATTGATATACTGTATGTGGATACACACTGTATGTATGTATGTATATATATATGTATGTATGTATAACCACTCTGTATTTATAAAACCGCCACATTGTTGAACCCATCTGCCTCAGGTTGTGTAGGTCCTCTGTGTTTGATCCTGACCCTGACCACAAGGTCAGCAGATCCTTTATGTCAACAGTGTTGCTCAACAGTGTACTTCTAGTACTCAACTGATCATTCTCTGCACTTTTAGAGGTAAGTGGTCTACAGCCATGTAATCCCCATACATAGGAAGCTGCAATACACTGCAAATTGTGCTATGGTGTCTTTTTTTTTGGAATCAGATAATAACTTCCCCCTACAATATGATCGTTCTGCCCAGTTTGCCTCTTAGGTTAAAGCCACTGAACTGACATCAAGATTTTGGTTGAAAACCAGTCCCCACCTAAACACATGGAGAACATATTAACTCCATGGAGATAGAGTCCTGGGTAAGAACTTATAATACATCTTGCTGTTGGGACAGAGTTCTGAGAGCTGGTAGATGGCTAGAGAGAGGCACTTCTAAGTGAGATACCTCCAGTGGTCTGTGACCCATACAAGTGTTATCTAAATAACTAGACACAAAACATTACCAAGCAGTGTCAACCATTTTTATTTATTACCTTTTTGGGTTATGATTCGAATGGACTTATGAGAGCCCTCTGTCCCTCTGATGCCTCAATCATATTGTTGCTGTTGTCTATTGTCTATTAAAATGACAACTATACATGACTAGTTTTCTGCTGATCCACAAAGCTATTACTTTATGATTTCAAACTTTAGCTAGCCACACACCGCTCAATGAAGTAACAGATTAGAGGAATCTTGGGCGCCATGCACGCTCATGGCTCCCGATGTTCCTCTAATCTGTTTTTTCATCTGAGCCATCCACTGTTCAATGGATCCTGCTTGAAGGAACTGGACCAAACAGGTTTCCAACATGTTGGAAAACCTTGGTCGAAATCCATTACATTGAAAGGGGACATTGCTATCCCCATCCAATGTAATGAACAGGCTGACAGCTCTGTGTTTGTGAAGGGAGCGTGGCCAGCACGGACCCAGCTCTTCCAGAAGAGAGGGGGGGCTGGCTGCAGGCTGAGACCCGGAGGACCAGGAAAGCGGGTCCCCATTGTACGGTAATTGATGTGCCCATGTAGTGCACATTGATTACCGTACGATTGACCCGTGATCAATCACAGCGTGGTGACTTCACCAAGCTGTAATTGATCGCCGGTCGATTGCACAGGAATCTACCCATGTGTGGCCAGCTTAGGTTTTCTCCTCTTTTTTTCTATGAAATAATATATAAATTGTGATGTTGCTACTTTATACCTTTAAATAAGGTGGGTTATCTTTGATAGAACTTAGATTTATAACAGACAATTCAGAATTTTTTTAAATGCCCATTTTAAATACAAAACGTATTTGTATGATTGTTGTATCGGACATTGTAGCCTTGGTCTCTAATTACTGGTGGTATTGGTAAAAGTATGCAGAACAATTAAAAAAAGCCATCTAAGTTTTCCTTTCATAAAAAAAAGTGCAAGATGAGCGTAAGAAGAACGTGAACACTAAATATTATTTCTGGATGTACTTTTTCAGGTCACTAAAGACTATGTTACCCACTGTTGCCTTTGTGTGTTAGTCAGAGGAAAAAGAAAAAATCATCTATCTTCATTAGGGGAAAACCTTAGAGACCTCTGTGTTTTAAATATATAACATGCAATTCTGTTCCGTAATGACTTTGTTTTTCTTTGCTGGAATAAACATTTGAGGAGATGTTATTATATAGAATTTTCACTTCACTGAATCAATGCAACTTATATGATTTTATATACATAGCCCCGGTGCCCTTGGAGTATGGAAACCACATTAACCAGCTACCATATTATACATTCCAGCTGCTCTTGTTTCAGCTCTACAGTTTTTTCTTGAAGAGTTGGTGTTCATAGTGAAAGATGTGTATTGGGGACCCCAATATTTACGTCACTACTCTTGGGAATACGTGCCCTAAGTTTTCTGCCTCTTGCTCTACTTCTATAAAGATCACATTTGTTGTGGTTTCCTACAGATTTATTTGTTGAACTTTTTAAGGTGAACCTGTCACCAGTTGATGTGTAAGAAAACTTCATAGCTGAAGACATTGGGGATCCTTAGAAGTTTACACCGCAGGACCTGTAAAGTTCAAATCTGAGCACCTCTGTTCACTATTCTTCCTCCCTGCTGTATGCGTACAGGAGAGATCAGAAGGTTGGGAGACTACCAGTTTACTTTTGGAAGTTAAAAAGATGTGAACATGCTATTAACCATAAAGTGGATTAAAACTAAAAAATAAACATATAAAAATATACATATTACTCCCCTACATCGGGTTGTTGATACTTACCTTTCCTGACTGATCGCTCCCGTGCTGCCATACCTGAAGTGTCCAGTCTCCTCCAGGCTTTAAGATGGAGGAGCACCTTCACTCTCGCTCCATCCCCCTTATCCACATCTGAATAGGGTTACGCTCTCCCCTTGGCGTCACCTGAACTGACATCTAATTTTCCATGCTTCCTTGGGACACTGAGGTGGTGGAGACTCAGGATTTTTAAAGATCTACCTGTTTTGGTTTTTTTTCACATTTAATCTCCGATCTGCCCTAATGGAAGGCAGAATCGGAGTTGGTAAGTCCACTTTAAAAATAATTTGAATAGTGTAGTTGAAAAATTCATAGTGGTTGTGTCTACATTGGTTAATGAGGACTTGGTTTCCAAGCCCCTTTACTGCTTGTGAAGAACACTTATAATAAAACTTATACACATTGATCTCTATAGCATGGACATAAGGGCTCTTACACACTAGCAATTTGTTTGGTTTTGCCAGAATTGTAGTGGTCACGTCTTCGGCATGTCCCTATTCATCTCTAAAGGGAGCGTGTCCACATGTTGTGTGCTCATGTCGGGAGAATAGTTTAGCAATAATAGAGTGTTGGATTGTGTTAGCCATCGATGAATATTGAAAGTTTGTGGTTCAAGTGATTCCCTTCGGAGATATCTCGAAAGCTTGTTTGCAATTTCACTTAGCCAATGAAGAGTATCATTTGAAATTTTACTTTTTGTACAAGTTAGCAAAGTGTTGTCTGTATATGTTATATAGGTATCATAGGAGATTAGAAGATTTAGATAAGTTTCAGCAGCTGCACTCCAATGCAGTTTTGTCAATTGGACCATAGCCCTTTGCATCAAACACTGTACTAAAATAAGCAGCCAGTAATGCCGGATTTTTTAACCAGACCAAAATATATGTAAAGAGCTGTTGGGAGTGTATACATTCTTTATAAATTGATTCACTTTAAACATTATAATAGTGCGAAAAAAGGGTTCATGCAGGATCTTGATTTTAACAACATGCATTTTACGTTTACAATGATATTTTAAATATATGCTGCTTATTGTCTGATCAATCTGATGAGATCAGAAATGAACCAATACAAATTAATTTAAGGGCCCTCTTAAACCAGTCGAGTTGCAATGTTTACCAGCCATGCCACGTTAACACTAACTAGCATGCTGCCAGTGAGTGGCATGCTGCCATGGAAGTGTGAAATGAACAACAGTGTGAAAGTGGAACAGTGGAAGTGTGAAATTGCAGAGGTCCACCACAATTCAAATAGTGTGAAAGAGCCCTCATGTATTTCATGCTGCCAGTAAACAAAACACTGCTTTACCACAATGCGCTGCGTCATACCTCCCATACTAGTGTTCTGCGGTATGAAAATGCATAACTCATGCATGGAAGTGTAAAATGCACAACAGGGTTCTACAGCAATGCAAATAGTGTGAAAGAGCCCTCATGTATTTCATGCTTTCAGGCAGACTAGGTGACACAGAGAAAGCTTGATTTATAACAGCTAGGGAGCATTGCTTTCCTACACGTCACACTAGTAATGGGGTACATAGCTTTAACCACCTTGGCAGTCTGCGTGAACCCAATTCTGCATCGCTGTGGACCAAACCGATTGAGTCCAGCGCCACATCATCTGTGATGTCGAATAGGTGTGGGGGCATGACCATAGACCTCTATGCTAATGGAGGTGCATCACTTTCCCATTGCCGCAGCGCAATACGGGCATACCACTAGGGTGGTTAATTCATCTTTTATATTATTCTTACAGCAGTTGCTAACTGTCTACTACATTATGATCTGGTACCTATATATTGGTATATATATTTACCTATATACAAAATACAGCAGTCTTTTTTTAGACGGGGTTTGGATTTATTTGTGAATATAAATCTTTGAACTATTAGAAATTATTTGCATGAGCTCATGTAATATAAGTTATATAATATAATAAAATAAGTTCTGGGGTTTATTGCGATGGGAGCTCCCCCTCTAACATAATAGTTGGATAAACCAGGCGCCCCGCAAATAATTGTGGCTGCTTTCTGGAGTTTTGGGAGATGTGGCATGTCCAGTGTTTGAAGTTTAAGATTGAGTTTTAGTGATTCTAGCTCCTGTGGATTAAAAACATGCACGCGGAAAACATTTGATATGCAAATGCATGTTATATGTCATGCCAAGTTCAATTTGTGTTACTCTGTTACAGAATCCTGATTTCTACTCGTCATTTCAATTCCTAAAGCAATGTATAGATCTTGATTAACATTGTACAGTATTTTTCGCACTACAAGACACAACTGACCATAAGATACACCTCCTACACCCCAAGTCAGAGACACCACTAAAAAATATAATGTGAATAAATATATATACAGTATGTCCATTCATGTCTATGGCCATGATCAGGGGGGATCAAAGCTGTGGCGATGACCCCCATCAAATACATGGGCGCGATCTCCGCACCACCATTATAATTGTGGGAGATCGCTTAAGTAAAATGGAAGTTAGTTGTCTCCTGATATTGTTTTTATAGACAATGTCATTTTACCATAGGGTCATAGCTCCCTCTACTTCTTCTGTGTGTTACATGTCACTGGTTTTTGCTGTAACATTTCCTTCTCCTTGTCCTTCTGGTAAATATCCATTCACTTCCAAGAATAAACAGTAATTCACATTCTTCATTTATTAAATATCTTATTATATACAACTCCAAGCAGAAAATATATAATAGATCTGGTCTGACATCAGGTCTGACATTGCGTCCCTGTCCCCTAAAGACCTTGGTCACTCATTTATGATTGATGCTATGTTATATTTGTGTTATTTTTCGTTGTAATGTAATTGGTTTAGACATTTATTGCATTTGTAGATATGTAATGATCAATAACCTTCTTTTTCCAACCAGGTGTAGCATTCCCGTGGACTATCAACCTTCAACAATTCAGTGTCTATACTCTCCTGGAACATCAAGTCATACTAAATTTGGTGGAACCCATGGGCTGTACCTCCACGCTGGCTGTCACATCTCATGCTCTGCCTTCTGCGGGACCGGAGGCAGGACACTCATTTGTTGTCTGTCTTCATGTTGACCTTGATCCTCTAGAAGTAAAATGTTCCAGTCCACAGGTTGGTAGATTTCTTTATGTTTTGCCTAATATTGCAGCTAATAAAAACCTAAATAGTAGCAGACACTTTAATCAAGAGTGTTTTGTGGATAGCAGTGTTTTAAAGCATAATTTCATGACTAGTGCAAGAATCCTTAGTTACACAATAACGTAACAAGCAAGTTTGCTCACATACCCCATAATGCCTATGATTGTATGTTTTTAAAGCTTTACTTAATTGCCTCAATAAATATAAAATAATAAAATTTTCACACTATAAGACACACCCCAGAGTTTTGGAAAGAAAGGAAAAAGTCATAGGCACAGCCATTCACATCTAAAGTGAATATACAGAATGTTCCAGCAAAGTAGGCAGGTCTGGTCCATGCAGTTTTCACTCTATATTTCTCCAGCCGAGCCAAAAGACCAGTATCAAAAGAGGGGGGGGGGGGGGGCCGTTAGTTCCTGCAGAGTGTGCAGGGCTCAAACTTTTCTCGAAACCAATGACAAACTTCTAGAGAGTCACAATCTCTTCAGATTCCCTTTTTTTCCAATAAAGGTTTTTATTGAGTATTTTCATAGTTACACAAAATAATGGAACAAGGCACATTTTGTGACATGAGTAAATATAGACATACCTTATATGTAGTTAGGCCCGTAAGCTTACTAAATCAGCACCATTCCTCCTGTGATATTCCCTTTTTTATTAGGTACAATTACAATGCATACATTTACTTTATATTTTTGTTAAATCCCAGTTTAAGTTTGTTCATACTGACTCACCCAATGACCCTTAAGCAGGGAACACATGCATACATATGGGCCAGATCGATGGCGGATTCGAGCTCACGGCCATCTATCTGGCCCATAGCATATGCGGCCATCGCTGTTTTCGAGTGGAACCAATCATTCCCACTCAAAAACAGTGATATTGGACATGACCGTGAACCACCGTCGATGTCCATTGCTTTGCATGGACATCAACCGTTGGAGCTGGAGAAACAGCAGTGATCAGAAGTGCAGCTAGATCTTAGATCTTTCATGTCCAATGAAACGTTGTTCTGTGTCATGAGTACTCACCAAATAATCAGCTGCATCAGATTATAACATGTTTATTGTTTGCTTCTGGGTGGAGATGTTATCATTGGACAAATACAACATCCTGTCAGTGTGTAGCAGATTTAAACAAATGTTTGTTTTATCACAGGACAAATTTATACAAAACAATAACAAGAGTGAAATCATGAGTATAGATGTATCTATGAATAGAAAAAAGCTGTATACTTAAAGAGTCAAAGTCATAGAGATTGAAATACCTGCATATTTGCTTTGATATGTTACTTACTGCAGGTGCACACTCATTTAACCAACATGACCACTAGTGATGGCCCGAACTGTTCGCCGGAGAACTATTCGCGGCGAACATCGCATGT
>CM070036.1:17628929-17648535 GCA_036250615.1 Ptychadena robeensis | reverse complement strand
ACCTTTTAAGCTGTAGGCAACGTGGAAAGCAGATCTTCACAGGTTGTTTCAGGTGGAATCGACACAGGCATTTACCAACCATGTTGTTTAGTGCTCTCCAGAAAAAAAAAATTCTTGGGAGTTTTGCCATGGATCCCCCTCTGTCATGTCATTGTCCAGGTGTAGTGTTACTATAAATAACTTTTCCAACACTATTGTGGCCAGAAAGGGTACCTTTGTTTTTTAATGTTCACCTGCCCATTGAAGTCTATGGGGTTCGCCGGGTTCGCAAACTTTTGCGGAGGTTCGCGTTCGCCGTTCGCAAACATCAAATTCTGGGTTCGCGCCATCACTAATGACCACTACAAAGTATTTGTGAAAGGTTCCATCTTGTATGGCACTGTAGATATAGCCATCAGATACTTACATTCTTTTCTGCCCCCAGTCCTGTTATTGGTCAGTGCTGATGTAATGGATGTAAGATGGATAAATGTTTTTCACTAGCTGACTTTGGGAGTTGATTGTAAAGCCCCTGAACATTGTATCATCATCCAAATTGCTGGAGATGTAGACTAGAGCTGATGGTTACATTTAAAAAAATTTTTCTAGCATATGTAGTTTTTGCATACATTAAGTTCAAGATCAAAGTCAAAATATCGAGTTCAGACATTTTGACTTGACTTGAAACTTAATTAATTCAAAAACTACATATACTAAAACAATACTTCATCTTTTGTAGTATACCCTCAATCCATCTTTACTAGAGGGGTTGGCCTTTGTAGGTTAATTGCAAGCTCCTGAGCATAATATCATTATGAAACTTACTGGAGATGTAGAAAAGGGCCCAGGGTATATTACAAAAAAGAAAGTATTGCTCTTAACACAAACACATTTTGCATAAATTAAGTTCAAAGTCATTTAAGTTTTCTCAAGTCCGGGTTATTCATTTGAACTTTATTTATGCAATTATGTGGTGGCACAAGTAGTCGGTAGGGAGAGACACGTGCTGTGTATCAGCCTGTGCACAGTCTCTGTCCCTGATTGATGGGGACGGGAGGGAAGGTGATTATTTTTCAGCTTGGGTAACATCGTATTCCTGCTGGACTCCGGCTGGTGAAATGCAAACAAAGAGACACAGCACTTCCTGTGGCCATGCTGCTAATTTACCACGTAATTTGAGGTATTAGCCTTCTTTTGTTTTATTGTCTTCTTAGTAAAAAAAAACAAAAAAACAAACAAAAATAAGTTGTTAATTGATAAATACTTGTGTTCCTTAACTGTAGCTGTGATCTGTGATGACGTCATCACGTCATATGGGGTATCCAAGTACCTTGCTTTCTCCTAATTCCTGTATCGGGCAAAATTTAAAACATTTTAGGGACATTTCACACTGCTGTGTGGCTGTGTTGTGTCTTTTGGCCACTAATGGTCGTGCTAGCAGTAAATACATCCGTCACTGGCAATCAATCTGCATCTCCTATTGTTTCAACTAAAACCTCAGAATTCAGGTTAAATTGCCATTTTCGCACTTTAAGTTAAGGTAGATAAGTTCTGGAAGTCATCTGACTTCATACTGTTGCTGAACTTAGACTTGACCAACTGCAGCAACCCCAGACCTTTTTGCTTAGTTAAATCCAGGTGGCGGCTTTTTTTGGCCAGGCAATGTAGTAATCATCTTAATTGTTAACTCTCTCAGTTGTGTGTATTGGCTTTTTGATCTGTCTATGGGTTTTTGAGTCTGCAGCATTGTCCTGTAGCATTGCCTGATGGGATTAAATAAGTATCAGATGTACAGTTTGTGTGGATCCTGACGCATGGCAGCGTTGACTTGTAAATGCACATGCTACACGACAATAAAAGTTCCTGCAGCCGGGTTCACACCCCTGTGCTCCTTCACGCTACATGAACTCCTGATTGGAAGGCGGCGAGCCTCTGGGAAGAATGTCTGGAACACATCACAGTGGGTTGGATTGGAGAGGAGCTTGGGGACACTAAATGTGACCAGAGTTTTCTTTTTGTTTGTGTTTTGTGTAAGTGTCAGTGTGTGTGTTCAGTTTTGTAGTCCTGTCATCTTTTATGTTGGACCTTTCATGTCTTGACCCCACTGGGAAGTAAAGGGGAATGCAGTAGTGAGTTTTATCCATCACCTGTCACCATTTACTTTAATTTAGAGGAAGAGAGACCAGGCTCATGCCTTTCTTTTCCTCTCCTTTCATGTTCATTCTGTTCTGTTTCCTTATTTTCACAGCTTTTTAACAAAGAGCAAAATCCAGCTTTATTCAGCTTTAATGAATTTTAAGTGTGTATAGTGCATACTTGCACATATTGTGTTGGTGAATAGTTGTTGCATTTATTACTTTTTTGTAGCTTAAACTCATTGGGGATTTGTGATGGGAAAGGATTAGTATTGCATTATAATCTTGCATCCCTCTACAGTTTTAACAAACATGCTTAGAACTTCACAGAAAGTCTCCACAATACATTAACCCCCCTAGCGTTTCTGATGGCACCAATTTGTCCAGCGCTGTCCTGTCAGTACTGCACTGGATGACATGGGACCGTGCTGTCCCGGTGGCTCCGATCATCTGAACTGGCCTCGTCACTGAAGGTGGTGTCCAACCCCCCCTCCCCGAGTGACGCTATGACTTCACATCGGAGAGGCGGTGAGAAATTCATAAGTAAATTGCACGAAAGCAGTTTTCTATGCAGAAATGTTTCAGTGTGATTCCCCAGATGTGCTCTTTTTGAAGTGCGTTTGGATGCGGACTTTGGGCAGGCCCCTTGTCCAGGGATGTGGTCGCACGTGGCAGTCACACAAAAACGCGGTAGGTGGGTGTCCAGACCGTGCCTGACCACAGCCGCACAAGTGGAGCCTGGCCAATGCTTTGCCTATGGGTGCAGTGCAGAGCGTCCGCTGCCACGCAAATAAAACCGCAGTCATCCGCACGGATAAGCACAAGTGGAAACAAGCCCTTAGGGGTGGGGAGTTAGGCTTAGGCTCCATTTTTCGTTAAGGATGTGCTGCGTTAACGAATCCAATTGCAAGTTTTGCAACCCATGTGCTCGAGATGCATTAGGGATCTGTCAGGGATGCGCTAAGCAATGTATTCATTTTTTTTTTGTGTTTGCTTATTTACCATGAACAGATTGATCAACTTATCGAACAACACATACCATTGCATTTCAACGGACTCAATTCATTTTCTATGGGTGCATCAGCTTATGTTGCGTTAATGATAACACAGTGCACTGCGTTCATTTTAACGCAACGCAAGCTGACGGATCACACCAACTGACTTTCTATGGATGCGTCAACATCCCTGCGTTTGACGTATGTTAAACACAGGGTTTGAACCCATAGTGGAGTCTATGGCTTACTCTCCCTTCTAACTTCCACCTTGCACTTTATTAGCACAAACACACTTTATTAGCACAAACAGGGTGGGAAAATAGGAGGGAGTGGACATTACATTTACCTCATCGTGCCGTAAGTGATGTGTCACTCCTGGTAATGGCACTTCCGGGGGCACGGATCTAAAAATCTTGAGAACCACTGTGCTTGTAGGGAATCTTTTCCATTCAATACAAATACACTCAGGTACAAGGAATATATCCATACAAAGGTATATTCATAAACTATCCTGATTTTATCTTGTGGCAAAATATGCAAAAAGTGCAAGTTAAAGAGTGATTTCTATCTGTCCAAGTTAACAATGGCACATTAGAGCAGGGTACAGACAGCTCGATGTTTGAGCCGTCCGATGTTCCCTGCAGCAGCGTGATGACGTCCGATATCGGCAGAGCCAGGGAGGCAGCTCTGCTCTCTCCCCAGCCTATGCTTGGCCTGGAGACCAGCGGTCTCCAGGCAAAGCAACGGACATCGGCCGTATTTAACGGTCATGTCTGATATGGCTGTTTTCGAGGATTGATTGGTCCCGCTCGAAAACAGCGATGGCCGCATATTATATGGGCCAGATTGATGGCCGTGAGCGCACACGGCGCTCGAAACGGCCATCGATCTGGCCCATAGCTTCACGTCTGTACCCTGCTTAAGAGTTGGTTTCCTTGCCGTACCAAGTAATAAGGAGCCAGTTAAATACAAAGTTTATTGTGATATTGACTGGCCCTTAATCAAGTTCTTCAGCTTTTTATGATTTGCAGTGTTGGTCTAAGTATATTCACAGATATCCCCTGACAGAAATGTGTTTTATTGTTCTGTGAATTGTGCATGTTCATAGCAATATATTTTAACGGTATCATTGTAACATTCTGGCAAGCCACTGTTGTGAGAATGTGTACTGTGACTTCACAACTGGTCATCGCACAAAGGTATTGAGTGTCTTACAATGTGTCTTGGTCTTCATTCAACTCCACTGCAGCTGGGTGACCTGCACAGCACTCTGCAGGCTTAGTGTGTCTCATTTATAGAAAAGATGTTTCATAAAATATACCCTTGTGATTTGATGCAATTCAGCATTCAAGGTAAAAAGCATATTTGGAAATATAATCTACAAGGAACATATTTTCCTGGAAAAAACAGGCAGTTTGCAGCAGTTAAGGAGAAAAGAGATGTAATCCTTTAAAATTACTTTTCTGATGTCTTCCACTGAATGGCGTGACTTCTAATGTTTGCTTTTTAAAAACTTCTTATGTTGGTGAAGTTTTTTGGATCTTAGATGTAATAAACACTGCATTAAATCCACCTTAAAAATAACAGCTAACTTACTTCACATTTGGGGGTACTAAACAACATTTGAAGAAATGTCTCCAAAGGCCCGGGACATTTAAGGCCAAAGCTCCATGATGTTTTGGCAAAACATGTCAAAGACCATAGTGGGTTGCGCCATTGGCAACCCCCCATTCATTTTCAATGGGCATATACCTGCGTCATAATTTTTAAGAAAGCAATGGGATGCGTGCACATTGCCGGTACGCACCTATTGAAAATTGATGGGGTGCATGGCAAAAACACAACCTCCGGTTTTGCTGCATTTTGCCAAAATGTAGTGGTGTTTTAGCCAAATTTTTTATCTACAGCTAAAGCTGGGCATAGACGTGTCATTTTGCTGCCGTGCGTGGCTGACGTACCAAAGTAATGGGATCACAATTTACCAGCATGTCGGATCACCGTGCAATCGGCGGGAACGTAGGGTCGGAGGGTACAAAACAACACCTGAAGTAGAATCTCCACAGGCAAGAACTCCAGTGCATTTTGCCAAAACATGGCAAAACCTTAGTGCAGTGGTTCCTAAACTGGGGGGTGCAAAGGTATTCCAGGGGGGCGCTGGCCCTCATTCTTAACCTGTGTTTGAATGGGAGGGGGGGGGGTTGATAATGTTCCTAAATAGAAAAGGGGGGCCCTGCAAGGAAAGTTTGGCAACCACTGCCTTAGTGGCATGTCCCCATTAATTTTCAATAGGCATGTGCCCATGATGTGTGTTTTTAGAATGTAATGGGACGTGTGCACATTGCTGTCCAATGAAAATGAATGGGGAACATGCCAAAGACAAGACCACTTGTTTTTCTGCATTTTGCCAAAATGTAGTGGGGTTTAAGCCTAACAGTGGATTGGTTAGAATTTTATTGTTTTTGTTTCTTGTATTATATTTATTTATTGTATTAAATATTTAGCTTGTATTATAGGCCACCGGGGTTAATAATTTGGTTTGATTTTTGGAATTTTGATTTATGTAAAACCAACAAATTGCAATCACAAAGTGTAGTACGATTTTTTTATGCTCACATGGAATCAAAGTGCAGTCATAGACAATGTTGTGGGAGTTTTTTAAGAGAGGGGGGGTTGACATGTCTTTTCCTACTTTGATTTCACATTTAGTAATGCAGATATTATTATTACATTTGATTTTAATATCGCCAGGATTTTTATTCAATTATTCAGAGATCAATTTCCCTATCCCCAAGGGGTCCAGATACCTGTGGTTAAAAATCCTTGCTTTGAATCTACTTTAAATGTTTTTGGTTTTGTTCCCACAATACACACTATTGATGCTGCTGGAACTTATTGTTCATTTGCAGATTAAGCTCTTTCCTGATTTAGTTGAAGTTCTTCATACATCAGTATATTACAAATGATGTAACTTTTTAATTATGCTGCTACCAAGAATTTTCCTCCTATTTTTTTTTTTTAATATAAGCCACCAATTCCCTGTGTTAAAGAACAAAAAACCCACAGTGCATTGTATAGGACTGGTCTGTCCTCGACTATCCGCAGCAGAGTGGATTTACTTACTGAAACTTATAACAATTAAACTGGCACCAGCATGTGTTAGAAGTACTGCCAAGCAGACGAAAAGGGAGACCTCACACTAATTTGGGAATTACTTTAATTGCTTAGATATTTGTGGGAAATCATGTAGCAGCATGCAAACTGTATTATTCAAGGAGCTCCCAACATTATATTATAACAATGGACAGTAACCTGTGCAAGGATATGTTCCCACATAGGCGATAAATTGCACACAGCAATCGCTGTTGATTGCATCCATTTAGTTGAATGGGCACCTCCCCCGCGTTCTGATTGCGGGCAGTCATGATTTTTCTGCCCTGAATGCGACCATAGACATGAATGGACGCGATTTTTGATTATGTGTGCATGTGATAAAAAAACATGTCAATTCATTCTCATTGGACAACATTTTTTTTTTAAATGGAGGCGATTTAAAAAAAAAATCTTGTGAAAAGCCTGGTCAATAAAGGAGCGGCCACCTGTGATGGACGTGCGCAATTAAAATCAAGTCCGTACCGCGGCTGATCGCCTAGGTAGGAACATAAACTAAAGGGGCAGAAATGATGGACTTCTTAGCACTTATTACTTCTGTCTGAAGACTTTGTTCACTCTAGCCATGCTGTAACTGTGGTGCCATTCAACACTGCAATGGTTACTGCTAGGGTTATCGCATTAGACCCGCGTTTTTGTTAACATTAACACACAATGGATAAAAAGGGGAAAGGGGAATCTCCCCTGTAAACACTACAGGGGCGACGGGACTTTAAAGGCTTCAAATGGGTTTCATGGTAGAGGTAAAGTCAGTGCATTACTTAAAACAACCTAGTTTTAATGGGTTGTAAATCCATAGCAATAGAATACAAAAAAAGAAAAAAATAACAATAACAAGCAAGTACAATAATCATCACATGATACAGTTTGACAAAAGTATATGCCAAAAGCCTATTCCTTATTGAAGAATTGAACACCAATAAAGATTGTCCTCAGGTGTTGAGGACAATCCATTCTTCAACTGGGACCAGTCTATTAGGCCCATAAGGAATAGGCTTTTGTCAAACTGTATCATGTGATGATTATTGTACTTGCTTGTTATTATTATTTTTTTTAATTTTTTTTGTATTCTATTGCTACCGATTTACAACCCATTAAAACTAGGTTTGTTTTAAGTAATGCACTGACTTTACCTCTACCATGACCTGAAACCCATTTGAAGCCTTTAAAGTCCCCTCGCCCCTGTAGTGTTTACAGGGGAGATTCCCCTTTCTCCTATTTATCTATTTAATTCTGGGATGTTGGCTTCACACTTGTTCTTAGAGGGAATATCTCTTTTTCATTAACAGACAATGGCACCTGTTAAAGCAAATGTCCTGCAGTCTGAATTTTTTGCAGACTGCACTTGTATGGGAGACACAAGTGCAGTGCAAAATGCGTTTTTTTGTTGATAAGGCTGAGGCTCCGCTAGGTCGATTTAGGAGTGGTTTTTCGCTGTGGCCACACCGCTCCCTTTGTCTCCAGTGTGCCTGCCTCCACAGTCAATCGAAGGATTGAATAATGAGGATAAAGTGAGGTCTGTGGTGAGCATATTATTGGAGGAGAGCCAACAATATACCTTTGACAGTCCAGATGATGTGCTTTCATTCAACCTATAACCATAAAAATTAAAATTTCCCATGTACATATACACAGAAGAGGAGAGCAGACTTATCGACTGGATCAAAAAGCTGATTTTTTGCCATCTCTGGGCCGACCATTAAACATGAGATGTTGAATTTTAAGATGGAAACTGAAAATTTTCAAACCCCCTTTTTCTCTGATTGATTGCCTCAACTATTAGGGAACACACGCATAAATATATGGGCTAGATCGATGGCCGCTTTGAGCGCCGCCCTTACTCTCGACCATCTATCTGGCCCATATCTAATGGGGCCCACGGGTCCCCATGTAAAGCATGGTCGGAGCTGGATGACACAGCAGTCCTGCGCCTCCAGCTTCTTCAATGTCGATGCCGGGAATCTCGAACGGCTCGTATATCAAGCCATGTTTACTTGCTTTTAGTCTTTAGTCTTCAAGTTCAAACATTGAAACCTGTTTTAAGTTGAAATTGCTGGGTTGTATACTGAAATCAGCTGACATTAAACTATTGTTCAGCATAAATGGTGTGCCTTCATGGATTTAGATCGTGGTCATGTATGAGTTCTTGTTGTCATGCTAGTAGGTTAACTTCCATTTTTTCTACTGGCTGCATTATCTTCTAACAAAATGTATCTTAGGCTCCCTTTGTTGGAAATCAATTGTATACCCTTAACCTCCCTAGCGCACTGCCTGTACCGCACCGTTTTTAACAGTGTGGTACAGGCAATGGCAGCAGTGTACGAGGTACACTGCCTGCCATTTCCCCCCTCCCCTCTCCACACAGCCAGTGTCATTCATGACACCAGCTGGGAGGGCTGGAAAGCAGAGGCCCCTCCATTAACATGGAGGTCTATGGCACTGCTCACCCTCGTCCCTTTCCGCGTCACTGTGACGCGATCAGTGAAGCCGCAGAACCCCGGAAATGCTGTGACTGGAAGCAGCATCGCCGTCATGAACACTAAGAAGGTTAATGATGGATCACATTGCCATTGATGCATTCTCTGCAATTCAAACTAACCTAAACAAAACCTCTAATGATGAGAATATGACACCCCTATGATAGTAATCGTAGGTTAGTTAGGCTAAACCCCTTCCAATATTAACAGTGTATATCAATATATGAAATATACAAATGTTCTATAGAAACGTTTGATGGCCACAGTGTATACCAAAGCAGTATGAAGAACAAGAATAAAATATTAACTTTCAAATACCATGATTCTCCATCCAATCACTATCCGTACAGGTCACTAGCCACAAGGTAAACCTACCCAGTGAAAACATTGAGGAAGAGGTTCACACTCTGGAAATAAAATCCAGCGGTATCCTTTATTACAAATACTTAAGCACAGTACACAGTTACAAATGTCGTAGAAACCCTCCCCCCCCTCCCCCCCGACATGTTTGCATTGGAGCTTATTTGTAGCGATCTGATTTCTAGAAATAAGTTCCGAGGAGAGTGAAATGTGTCAGAGGGCCATCCCTGGAGGGATTGTAACTGTGCTTTAAGTATATGTTATAAAAGATACCATTTCAATTTTATTTCCGGAGGGCGGACCTCTTCATCAACGTGTGATGGTAGTGTAAGGTAGAAAATTAGGGATGTTACCCAGACTGTAACCAACATAAATTATGACTGTTCGATAAACCAACACAAAAAATATCTTAAACCGACTTACAATCTTTCAGGGACCAACCAACAGTCTGACAGTGGTACAAACAGAATAAATAGCAGCTTACAGTCCAAACCTAAACCAAAATTAAGGAGGAGTCGGACTGAACACCAAATGGCAGGATTCTTTCCCTTATATCACCCAACCTTCTACCTTTCAAACCTAACCCCTTGCTTTTCTCTTCTTTCTCTGTCAATCACCCTTGTGTCTAGTTTAGCCTGACTGTGAATGTAAAAGATTTTTCATTTGCTAGCTCCTATTGGTGTAAGGAATAAGGTAGTAAGTAGGCTTTTAATATACCTTCCTATTGATTACCATTACCAATGGCCATGGTAAAAAAGATTTCTTCTGTTGAAGCTACGCTTTCCTTTTCCATTACATGGTTTCTTTTACTTTTGATACTTTGCATATATCTTCCTGTAAAATGGAATAGGCAGGCTATAATTGCCTTGCCCATGTTTAAGGTCATCATAGCCGCTTCTTAATCATGCCAAGTTCATCCTTTGGCCTGGAAAGCCTGCATTTCACACATTCTTACAGTACAGCCACACTGTAAATCAAACGTGAAAAGCTGCTGTTGATAGATGTTTAGAATGCTAATTATATGGCTTAGAGCTATGCATAGAACATAAAAAGCAAAGGCACAGAACATTAAAGTATTTTTTTTTATTTACATTATTCTAAATCTGACGGTTGACAGCTTTTGTTGCACGGGAAAATCAAGAGAAATTAATTTAACATCTGCTGGACATTGTCTTCCTTTTTGAAAGAAAAAATTCCCAGCATCTGTTCGGTTCAGTAAAGACCTCAGATGCCCACATGTATCCCCAGTCAGAGTCCACATACAACAGCTCCTTGTACACAGCCGCTTACTATACAGCAAATACAGTTCCATGTACAGCTAGTGTTTTATTTAGAAATCCTGTAGCAGATATCTTCTAATGTCCACAATTTATATGCAAGTTACTTTAAATCGTGTATTCTGTAATTATTGAAATATCACATCCCAGTGGTTTATGGAGCTGTGTTGTGGACACTTCGCCTCAAGCAATACAACTACTTAAACCTAGGCTTGAGTTGACTTAAGTTGACTTATTTTAATATACAGGGATGCACATAACTTTTTTAGTGAGCTCCTCAGATGAGTACCAGGAGATGGTGTTTGGTACTCAGCCCATATGTATATGGCCTTCCTCACTGTCTGTCCCCTGCATCAGCTTCCTGCATGGTAGGTTCTCCTGCAGATGGACCTCCCTGTTCCTTATTTAACCTCGGATATGCTCTCTCCATCAACAGGTCACCAGCTGGCTTTGGGTCAAATGTAACTCTAACAGTACATCATGTTTGAACCCCCAGATATTATACCTCAGTAGTACAACCCTGAAATTTTCTGGCTTAGTAACTAACCGCTAAGACTACCAGCAGTTCAAATGTTATCCTTTCATAGTCATATTCCAGCTGTCACCCAGTGCTTTTCTCTTGTCAGGTTTTACCCTTACATATGCCTACTCTGACTTTCACCCCTCAGATCTCCAACACTCTTAGAAGTCCAATCTTTTTTTTTTATTAATTTACATTCCCAATTCCACACCCCTAAATGCAGTCTTTTATAGTTATTAGTGTTTCCCTGCGGTTATCTGAGTGACATAAATTGTATACATTTAACATTTAGCTGCGGCTGCCCAGACACGGAGCGCCTCCAAGTTGTTAGTACGCATATGAGCTTTGTAACAATAATGCAGGTACGCAGAGCTAGTTTTTTGTCCCTTTTGAGTACCAGAGTACCACTTATGTGCACCCCTGTATATATATTTACTTATTAAATTTTAGCTCCAGAAGCCACCAGTAATCATTCCCTATCACTACAAAATAAAAGTTCTTGCCAAAATATTTTCTTTGTAAAGCTTATCAAGGCAGTCTGGTTCCCAGCATTCTTCCACACCACGTACGTGCTCTCTCCCTTTTTTTTGTTGATGGTCTGAAAGCAGTTATGTGTTTCAAAGGCTTTCTATTTCTCTTTTAATATCTGTATCCACCCTTCACTCTGTCAGACGTCCACGTCGGTCCAGTGGATTCATTCTAGCTGGAGTTCAATTTAATTATTATTTTTGACTTTTTTACCATTTGTATAGTAACCACTTTTCTGTACCAGTCAATTGCAGATTATTTGAACCTTAGTTATATGTAAGAAATCAAGGGGAGGGGGGATCATAAGGTAGCGACACTCACCACATCCTGTTTCAAAATAGTTTGGTTGGGGAGGGTTGGAACTAGACCCAGGGAGTGGCCAGCCTCCATGGACTTTTAAGGTGAGTATTTGGTAGAAATATAGTTCCAGTCAAGAGATTAACGTAATATTTTTAATTTTCACTTGCATAGTACATAGAATAAAAGAGTGGTGGTTGCAAAACATACTTCAACATAAAGTTTACAATTCTATAAGGTTCAACCATGGAAGGCTTGAGCCCTAAACACTTTAAAATCATTACGGCAAGGCGTTTAAATGCAAATGGTCCAAGAGAGATTTTTTGGTCTATAAAAAGTCGCACTCCAAATCGGTCGACGTGTTCGTCCTATTCTGGACTCTTCAGGGATCTTTTTTGGAGTGTACCTAGAAGTCATTTAAAATGCCATGACCATTACTTTGGTGTGCATGAATAATTATTACGAGTTTATGCGATTGCAATTGTCTTAACGCCAGGAAAGTGCTTGGGATCCATTGCCTATCCTATCGCAGCCAAAGTGCGATGCCAATCCACATTTGTCTAGCAAGGTGTGATGTTTTTTAAAACCCACATTCAGCCCTCATTTTAGCAGGACTTGCGCTTGACTCATAATTTCTCAGTCATTTTCACGTTATCCCGAGCTATGTAGGTAAGGATTGTTAGTCCTTCACTATATAAAATTAAATAAAGGTTTGGCTTACCGAAATTCTCTGTGATCCATGTGATCAAGACCATACTTACACGGGCCAATTGTCCCCTTCCCCCACCGTTTTCTCCGAGGTCTGTGCCCCTAGGGGTCTTGCACCTTGTGTGTGTCCCTACTAGCTATGCGCTGTTGGTTTGGGGGGAAGGGCCGTTATCCGTAATGTCATAATCAAGGAGAAAAAAGGCTACACCCCTTGGTTGCTCTACTAAATGTCCTGTGTGATCTTAAATCCCAGAAGATGTCTAGAGAGATCTGTAGTGGTTATCCATCCTGATAAATTCCATTTGGTGTACAATGGTGTATTCTATGTACTATGCTGTGAAAATTAAAAATATTACGTTAATCTCTTGACTGGAACTATATTTCTACCAAATACTCACCTTAAAAGTCCATGGTGGCTGGCCACTCCCTGGGTCTAGTTCCAACCCTCCCCAACCAAACTTACAGTTATATGTTCACTCTGTGAGACTAGAACTGCACTATGTTTTTTGTGGCCCCAGTTTAGGGCGGGTAATCGATGCAATGTGTAAATAAATCGCAGGCTAGGTCCTGCATTTGCCTGTCCAAGTGATTGGGGGGCAAAAACATAGTGGATTTTTTAGTCAAACACTCCTTACATCACATTTCATGAATTTATAAAGCACCATTTCTTGACAAAAGCTGCAATACCAGATCTATATACTGTGTTTCCCCGACAGTGTCCTATATTAATTTTTTCTCCCAAAGATGACCTACATCTTATTTTTGGGGGATTTCTTATTTTTCCATGAAGAAGAATACTGTATTGGTAAAACACAATCATTAGATTAATTATAAAGAAACAAGGATATAACATATATGTCTGTATTTCCATATGTGTTTTAATTTTCACTTCACAGTGTTTCGTTCTTGTAGTTTGCAGTGCTTTGTTTGTTCTGTAGAGACCTGATTATCTTTTTTTATGTCTAGGTGGAGTTGTTGTACCAACTGACAGAAACCATGAGCGATGTATGGGAGAGGATTCAGAAGAGAGGTGTATTGTATCAGTCCTCATTATATTTTGACTCCTCATCAGGTGCTGTTCCAAGCTCTCCAATCAGAAGCAGTGTTGGCACTGCGCCTCTTGATACCAGCACATGCAGCCCATCTGCTGATGTTGGAACCACTACTGAGGTAAGTGTTGGTTCTCTCAGGACATTATAATTTGTGTAAGACTTTTCATTCTGGTTCACCTCTTGTCTCCACTCTCCAACAAATCTTAAGAGCTGTCCAAAGAAGTTATGTAGGCCTTAAGTACAGCAGGTGTTGCTGATGACATTATTTCAGATACCAGATGACTATGTATGATCAATTGAAAAATATGCCTTAATAGTCAATATTTAAATAATTGTGCCATCATCCCATAAGTCTATAAAGAACCACATAAAGTTGCACCCAGTCAACCCAAGTTGATGCACCCGAGTTGACAGAAAGGGACCATCGCTGGCAAAAAGATACACAAACCATAAAATGTTTAAAAAAGAAATTAGACATTTAGTCAATCCCTCAACAGTCCATAAATACATTCTAGTTTTCCAGTCTTGTACATTAACTCAATGTATTTTGCGACTTCACTGTCACTTCATCAGGAGATATACTGGACATGGAGCTAGCAATAAAACACATAAGTATTCAAACAGAAATATGAAGGCTCAAGGCATATATCATTTAGGAGATGAATGATAAATTACCTCACTGAGCATGCCAAGGAGGGGACTCCGACCAGTGGAGAGAGCTGCACCCAAGCAAACAGGGACATATATAGGTGGAGGTGTTGGGCCCCACCGCAATGCTGTCACCGAGGAACGGGGGGCCACATGAAGACACCCCAAATAGCTGGTACCCTAAATCCAGTCCAAAGGACCTGTAAGTGGAGTATAAGTGCCAGCGATAGTCCCTTTCTGTCAACTGGGGTGCATCAACTTGGATTGACTAGGTGCAACTATGTGGTTCCTCATAGTTAGTCTATCTATGATCAATGCAAATAAGCTGTTCTATAGAAAGAGTTTCCCCTATCCTAACCTCCGTACACACATTCAAGCCTTGCCTATCTAGATATTCAATTTAGCCTGATTTTGTTTGACTTGCAGAACAAGTCACAACATAGTTAACCATTTAAATCTTACAGAAGCTGGAGAAAAAAAAATGTTAGCAAAAAAGTGTCTGATTTATGTCCTATGAGGAAAGGACATTTTTAAAATATACAGAAATAAAATAGCAGTCTTCATTAAACCACATAGAACATCTACATTCTATAGTTCCATCCAGCAGGATGAACAGCAACTGTATTTAGGTTTGTAGAACAATTCCGAGATGAGGTCAAGTTAAACAGTAGGTAAGCTCAAGGAGATAAACCCAACATACCCAATGATTAAGGCTAAATTTACACTGTTGTTTCCCATGCTGCTTTCAGCCTGCAGTAGTTCGAGAAACGTTCATGTGCTCCCGCAGACGTGCAGGAGACGACTGCCTGCGAGCCGCTGCAAAATAGTGCAGGCGTTTGCAGCTCATCTAGATTAGGACCCCATGGAGTTCCTATCGGGCTAAATACAGAAAACCGTCCAGCAGACGCCTAATGTTGCATCCGACGGTCAGTGGCGTTTATGGGTAGTTTACCTGGTGGTTGAAAACAACCAGTGTAAATGAGCCCTAAAGGCCCCCATACACGTGTCAGATTCCCACCGGATTCCGGCACGATCGATTCCGGGCGCGTGCACGCCAAACGATCGTGCCAGAATCGCATGCAGCCCACCTTGTCCAATCGATCAGGTCCGATCGTTCAGGGGCCCAGAATCGGATCCGACAGAGAACCAACATGTTGGTCTTTTTGATCCGATTCTGCACAGATCAGGGGGAGTTGCCATTTGTGAGGTGGACAATCGGACACGGAATCGTCCCGGAATCCGTTGGACAAGGTGGTATGCAGCGATCGGATACTCTTAATTGGCCGATCGCTCAGACCTCCGATTCCCGGCGGAATCGCCGGAAACGATCGGATGGGTGATCGATCAGCCATGGAATCCGACATGTGTATGGCTAGCTTTACTCTTTATTGGACCTTCTAGGACCAGGAATAACAACTGACATGTCTGCACCTCATCTTCATAAAGGAAATCCTGCACTCAGATGTTAAAAATCCAAGCAAACTTTACTTTCTAAAAGTCACACGCATGTCATGTTTCCTCGTGAAAGCTGACTCATTTCACCTGCAGACTGGGTTTAATCCGATTTAGCCCAAGCTGTGGGTGAAACATGGGCAGCACAGTGGCTAAGTGGCTAACACTCTGGCCGTGCAATGCTAGTTTCCTAGGTTCGAATCTCAATCTGGACACTATCTGCAAGGAGTTTGCGTGTTCTCCCCTTGTCTGCATGAGTTTCCTCCTGGTACTCCAGTTTTCTCCCACACTCCAAAAGACATGCTGATATAAAATATACATAACAATGGTAGGGGCATTAGTTTATGAGCCCCCCCTGTGAGACAGTTAGTGATACTGATATGACTATATATAATTTGTAAAGCACTGTGTAATATGTTGGGGCTGTATAAATGTGGTATAATGATAATAATCATGTTAGAGGGAGAGTGTTAGCAAAGACTGTGTGCAAATTTTAAGAAATAGTTTTTGGAGAGCATTACTAAAGTAGTTTAGTTCAGATTAACTTCATGGTTAACTTCAGTAACATAAATGTTTATGAAAATATAATTTGAAAACAAAGTAAAAGAATGGACTTGACAGCCAAAGTGTTTTGCTGTATCACAACATAGACTGCTCTTATATCAGGCACTTTGACAAAGGAGACTGTCTGTACTTAATGCTAGTATGGGCGACTTTACCGATCAAGTAAACAAAATCTAACATCTCATCTAAAACATTTTAACATTTAAACATGTACAGTCATATATTTATAAAGTAGCTGGTAGTATCTACAATATATATTCACTTCTGATTTATGCCTGCCATACACCCACAGACGGGTGCAGACAGACGAGCTCCGATGAGCTTTGGAATGCAAACGTGATGACGCCATCACGTTTGCATTCTGGTGCATTCTGGGGCTGCTTTAATCAGCCGGGCACCCTTTGTGTGCCAGCCATTAGCTTCAATGATGATGCTGGTCTTCATTGAAGTTAATGGCATTGGCCAGAGAACATCGGACATGTCCATTCTATGGCCGGCCGAGCTGTGGAATGTGGGCACACGCCGATTGGCGGCTGATTGTGCCGCCGACCGACGGCGCGAGCGCGCACGCCCGTCGGTCAGCGGAAAAATCGGCCGCTTATCGGCGTGTGTATGCCAGGCACCACTTGTCCTTTATAGTGTCAGAAAGTTGCGTTGGACTTTATAAGAATTTTAATCACAGTACCCTTGTCCTTGAATCACAGTACCATTGTCCAAGCAACCATTTTTCTACAGCTGAATGGCATAGCTTAGTTTCAATAATGATGTTTGATGTTCCATTAAATAAGAAAAGTTACAGTCATCTGTTTTCCGCCTAGATACAAAGATCTTCCACATGTGTGATTCACCAGCCTGTGGTCTGGGATTGGGAAGGTTTTATGATTATGTGGACATGAATTCCCATATTAGTTGAGTCTCCAGCACCTTTTTTCCGGAGTCACAGCCAGCAGCGCATAGCAATGAATTGCTTTCGTCTATGTCTTGCAGAATATCAGGTGTAAAGTTGTTTCCAGCTGTGTTCTTTACCGCACCAGTCTTAGAATGTGTGATATCACATTAGCTGTAATAGAAGATGGTAGGCAGCTTTTAAAATGAGGGTGTGGGGGTGATCATTTCCTTAGGTTTGGTTTGGAAAAACGATTGGTGCTCATTTATAATTCTGTTGAGCCATAGCAGTGTATTTGAACACCTATCAACTTATAAATGTTTGCTTCCAATTTGCAGCGTGGCTGGTTGTTATGGGCAGTTCCTTTATCACACTTAATTACAGAGCTCACTTGGAACTTCGAAGCCTGTTTTACTAAATATACGGGATATGCTATTGTTTACTTGTTTTTGAGAGTCTGAGCTGCAGTGCCTTCATCCTAATCATTCTTGATGCCTTATTGTCTCAAAATAAGCTTAAGCTGGCCACACCCGTGCAATTGACCAGCGATCAATTACAGCGTGGTGACGTCACCATGCTGTGATTACTGTCTGATTGATCGACGATCAATCAATGTGCACCACATGGGCACATCAATTACTGTACGATGGGGACCCGGTTTTACCGGTCCCCCGGGTTCTCTCCACAGCCTGAGAAGCAGAGTGCTTCTTCAGCTGGGGAAAGCAGTCCATCTGCAGCCAGCCCCCCCCCCCCAGAGACTGGGTCTGTTCGAGCCACGCCGCCCCTTCACAACACACATAGTAGTGTGGTGCATCTTAGCTTATCAGCCTGTCCCAAATTAAAACGATTGGCTGGGTACAAAAAAAGCGCTGTCCTATGATCCAATGCAATGATTTCGCCCAAGGTTTTCCACATGTTGGAAACCTAGCTTGATCAGTTCCTTCAAGCAGGATACCATTGATATAAGGAACGCGTGGTCGGCTCAGGATGAAGAGAACGAGATTAGAGGAAACAGTCTGTAGCCTGTCCATATCATCGAGCCGTGTTTGGTTAGTTTTCAAGGACATGTATCATTGACGTGCAGGTCCTCAAGCAGAATGCAAGCCAGAATTGCTTGCTCGGCTTCAACTTTTACATTAAACCCAGCCTACAGGGAAGAGCATCGCACTTAATCCCCCCCCCCCGCCCAGGTAGACGTTAGATTACGTGCAACTATCTACCGGCAAAGGACTGCGTGTGATGACTTCATATACACATGGACCGTCATGACGAAATGTGCAACCCACACCTTTTAATGTTCTGTTGCATTATACTTTGGTGTGGGGATGCTTGAGATCGATCCAAGGTAGTGTCGGTTTGTGGGGCCAATTTTAAATGCCTGATTTAAGGAGATGGTGGGGGTCCATCATCCACGGAGTCACAGCTGCATGGGGGGTCTTGAGCTGACTATCTAGAATGTGCAGATATTAGCTATGCAATCGATGCCTATCTGTTTTGTGATTCACAGATTAGCAAGCACACATTTAAAAGTATAACCATTGTGGCGTTTTCAATGACAATAAGAAGAGCCGGAAAAATGATAACCGAGTTTATTATAGAATCATTGATTTGTTTTGACAACCGAGAACAAAATTTAGTCAAAATAAGGAGATTGCAGAATGAAAGTCCTTAAAAATTGCTTTTTTCGAAATGCTAAATCATTTTTCAGTTCTCATTAATGCCCTGCGAGTAGTGTTTTTCTAAGTGCTGGCTTACTTATGTGTATGGTAAGACGCCTACTTCCTGAAGGCATATCTGGGCAATTTCCCGTTCTTTGTTCGACTTGAGGTATTTACCCCGTCATATAATCCAGACCTTTAACAGCATAGTATGTATTTATTGTTAAATTTTTCCTTTTAATCCAAATTGGGAGAGAAATGTAGAAACCTACAGTGTTGGGGTTGGTAATCTCGGTTCTGTAAGACTTAATAAAGACACCGTTCCAGATTAAACTAATATGCGTCAAAGCAAGCCAAGTTCTGGAGCTTGAACGCTAAGTAGATGGGAGACGCTGCATAACTGTTACATGTGTTATTAGCAATTTCATTTGTACGCTTAGACTATAGTTTCTGAGGTTTGGTGAGGTGCTTGCAATGATACTATGTTAAAAGGGCCCCCATACACCTAACAATCTTACCAACAATTTTTGTACACTCGCATTTTGTTCGGTAGCCAATACCATGTATATGATAAGGAATGGCCTTTCTAAACCTTCCTATCACTATGATTTACTTCAGGGGGGACCCCGGCACTACATGCAGTCATATATACCTTCCAATCACTATGTAATTTCTATCAGGAGAACCCAGCACAGGACATGCAGTGATATATCTTTCCAATCACCTAATGTATTCCATCAAGGCGGGAGGCCCGGCACGACCAGTAGGCCAGGTGATAATAATTCAATCCAATCACTATGTATGTCCTCAGGAGAGGATCTGGCAGTTCTCCATGCAAATGATATATACCTTCCAATCAACTATGGTATTCTATCAGGAGGACCCGCACTACAGGTAGAGGG
>CM070036.1:17616107-17628904 GCA_036250615.1 Ptychadena robeensis | reverse complement strand
GGGGGGGGGAGGCTTTAGAATGGAAAAAAATTAAGACATTCTGATTTGCTAATGAAGTCTATACAGTCAGGTGCAGTGTGTTAGCACAGGTTTGGAAGTCCAGGTTTCTCCTGTATGGAGGCGGCTTACACATGGATCTCCTCTGCTGTGGGAGCGCGCAGTGCTTCTCAAACATTTCCTGCCCCGGGCTGCTTCATTTGGCTGTGGCCTCGCTGTAAGCTGGCAGAAGACCGAGCGAAGGGTGGGGCAAAGTGTTTGGGAAATTGCTTTTGGCAATTGAAAAATGAGCTGGTGCAATTTAATACAACACCATGAGACTAGAAAGCAAATGTAAAAACAATCGTTTTTCTAAGCACGGCGAACACATTTCTACCAGATTGTCAATAAGAAACCCACATGTTTGTTCCCAGGCAGTGGAAAATTGATGTTACATACAAGATTAGGAACATTTTTCTTTCAATATATCTGTATAAATATATTTCTGTGTTCTTTGTTCGATTGCAATAAACGTGAGGACTATTTTTGAACCAAGTGGAATATTCCAATGCGAGTCGGAAAGCTGAGTAAACACATGTTAAAAGAATTCTAATACAGGACCTCATGTATGAGATAAGTTACAAGTATCTATAACTTGTTCATGGTAACACATCACACTTATTTTCTTTACTTGATATACTCATTTTTTCTGAAGCAGCGTACCTTTCATATTTTCTTGTATCAGAATATCCTACAGTTTATTCCAAGTTTATTGGGTTCCGTTTTTTATTTTCACAGTTATATGGATGCCTGGACAACTTCAACAGTTCACTGTATAATGTCAATATTTGTTACCCAGTGCTAAAACTTTAAGCCAATTGTGCTGATTTCAAATGATCCATATTTTTCGTACCATAAGACGAATTTTTTCAACCCCAAAACCGGGGGTGGGGGGGGGGGGGGGGGGTGCCTGTATCTTATGAACCGAATGCGCGAGTCGCGCCTTGGCTTCCCATCAGCTCTCCCGGCAAGGAGATTAGCCGGGAAGCTGTTAGATGAGAGATGCCGGTCGGTGTCCGGATCTCCCAATGAAGAGAGGCATAGATAAACTGCCATCTATCCCTCTTCCTCCGTGGAAACTGCAATCACTCTGCAGCTCCCAAAGACGCAGGCCAGGGAGGGAGGGAGAGGAGACTGGGCAGCCTCCTGCCCCCCTCCTCCCGATCAGTGAAGAGGTGACGTGATGTGCTGTGTGTGTGTACTGCTGCTAGTGACATCTACTGGCTGAATTTGATATTGCATTCCTTTAATTCATTGCATTAAACCAATTGATGTGAAAACGTTTTTTCTGGTTTTTCTGCTCTAAAACTGGGTGCGTCTTATAGTCCAAAAATACGGTAATTTGAATGCGATTTATGAGAGTAGTTATCCACATCTGTAGACAAAATGATTTGATATAGATCAGGATTTTGGGGATAAGAAACATATTGACCATTAGCTGTTGTTTATTCACGAATATGATGACTTGTGCAAGCCAGCTAAACAGGTAGGGATAGATAGTATACATTGGAAACATCATTTGCTGTCACTATTTTCTTTTGTCTGTGGTAATATCCACATTTTATTAAAGCTGATCTAAGCAAAGAAAATATTTTTTTTTCTTATTGAGCTCTATTGCACACGTAAGGCAATGTTTTCACTGCGCGTCTTGTATGCGTTATTGTTGTCCATGACGTGCATGTTGCCCATGTTCAGAGGGTGAGCCATCGTATTGCGGGAATAACACGCCCCCTTTAAGCCTATGGGCTAACCTAAAAACAACAGGCACATAATGTATGCATGATACAGATGCATCCATTGAATTTCAATACTGGCATCAATATGAATCACATAAATACCAACTTGGGGCTAGGGCGCATCTGTGTATACTGGCATATTATTGCCTGTTTCAATGGGTAGCCTCTCCACTGTGCCAAAATCGTACCGAATACCGGTATTTTGGCGTAGCTTTAGGTATAGACTTTATTTGCCATCATGGACACATAAGTATTACACATCCATCACTCCCGATTGGATACTAGAGCTGCATTTTAGGTTGGGGAATCGCTTGACCTTTACATTCCCATTTAAAAACAATGGATGTGACGCATACAAAACTTGTATTGTACATGTCACTGGAATGCTCCAATTGATTTTCAATAGACGCTTCCTGCGTCATATACGAAACACTATGCATTGTTTTGTATGCAACTCAAGGTGGTGCGGGCTAGGACGTGCTTGTGGAGACAGGTATGTCATAGCCCATAGGTAAGTATTAATGGCGTCTTCTGCACGTATTTTTCACGCTGTTCAGTTTGGGTCTTAGACTTGGAGATTATCTTACACTGGTCAATATTTTCCCTAAACTAGTGATAAATGGAATTGATGCCAGGCTGAAGGTGGTGTGCATGGATTCGACAATCGATCGTTTGGCCATTCTTTGCGTCACAACTTGTTAACCATAGTTCGTCGATCGCATGGTCTTATATGGGCACCTTAACAGTTGTGTACCCCGATGAGGACATTTGGGGATGCTTATTAGTACTATACTCACATAACCATTCAGTTCTGCATTTTGCTTTGTTCTGATAATGTAACAAGGATTTCTGTAAGCAGATTAAAAAGAAAACCCTCAGTGTTTTGCTACATTTTCATTAAATAGGAGTAGTACTTCTACTAACATTTACAGCTGAACAATACAGGGTATCATATCCTTGTGACTACCTGGAAATGTTATATGTTGGTTTTATTGCCATAAATGTTTAATGAGTAAACCAGCAGTGTTTATATTAGATTGTAATTGCACATAAGCAAACTAATTCCACATAAATTGTATTTTATTTCATCACTCTAACGTAGGTTTTATGGCTGCAGAGAGCATAATCTGAGAACGTTGATCTGGTGTATTGTAGCCACTGCCAGTATTAGGACGGCAAGCTGGAGATCTTTCAGTCTGTAGTATACTACGTGATTTATCTCTATTGCCTGCTCCACGTCAGCAAGTGCAATTAGCATCATTCTAAAATGTGGAAATTAGGCATGTAAGGGCTGTAAATACAATACAGATCAATGTATATTATATAATCCAGTGGTTCCCAAACTGGAGGGCCACGAAGGTATTCCAAGGGGGCCCTCATTCTTAACCTTTGATTCAATAGGGAGGGGGGGGGCTCACTAATGTTCCTAAAGTTTGGGAACCACTAATATAATCGCATACTGCTTATGTTTGTGGATCTATGATTAAACGTAAGTCTGCATTTAGAAATTATTTGATTCTAGGTTAAGAAATTTTTTTGTATGCCATGGCATGTTAATAAACTCCCTTGTGACCTGAAATAAGTGCAACCTACATCACATGGTCATGGTAGATTCCCAAATATGTGTGGGTGTTTTTTTTTTATTAGTTTATGCAGATTTTTTTTCTGTTTCAATATATTTATTGATACAAGATGCAATAATATTCAAAAGTGTACCCTAATTATTATGGTAAGTAATAAGGCATAGGAGGCAATCAGGTTCCACCTAATGCCAGGCATACACGCGGCGACCATCGCCGACATCTGCCCCCGATTTCTTCCGGGATTGTAAACGTGATGACGTCATCACGTTTACAATCCCATTGCATTCTGGGGCCCCTTTGTGTGCCGGCCATAAGCTACAATGAAGCAGCCGCTTCATTGTAGCTTACGACATCGGCTCCCATCGGCTCAGATTTTCCGACATGTCGGATCTCTGGCCAGCCGAGAAGTGGGGCGACAGGGATCTGTCGCCCCATGTGGGGACATGCCAATAAACGGCCGGATTTTAACCTGACCGACGGGGAGAGCGCGCACGCCCGTCGGTCAGATTAAAATCCGGCCGTTTATCGGCATGTGTATGGCCAGCATAAGAGTGGAGTATTAACCACCATTATCTACTGTTACTTTACAGTAGTCACAACAAACGAACAAGGGGGGGGGGGTATTAGAGAGAAAATATAGGGCTTCTTATAGAAAGAAAGGCAAAAGAAAAAGACAAAGCAAAAGAGAAAAAAGTCCAGAAAGAAAGAAAAGAGGGGATAGAGGAATAGAGAAAGGGAGACTGAGGAACCAGGGCAGCAATCAAGCTAGTGGTGGCTAAGTGATAGCGGTCTATCCAAGGTTGCCAGATTTTTTCGAATTTTGGGAGTAGTATTTTCGCCATATGTTCATTAATATAGTACCAGGTTATTTTGAATTTTACCTGGGCCAATGTGGGAAACTAGATTTCCAAACCCTAGCCAGTACCTAAATTTAGACCTTTGGTTGAAGTAGGCTAGTTTTATTCATATTTCACACATATTAATAGTTACCCTATTTTTTTACTTGTAAGACCCTCCATTGTATAGGATGCACCCTTATATATCAGATCGTCTATTGGCTGAAAGACATTTCAGCTTTATTCCACTGCTGGACAGAGCTCTGTGCTCAGACCTGCAGAGCCAGAGTAAAGGAGGCGGGGAAGTGGTCTCTGACATCTCCCCCACCTCCAGCACTGAATACAGAGCTGTATGTGAGCTGGGCAGCTTGAGCCCACCTGCCTGTCACTGTGTGTGAGTTGGATTCAAGCTTCCCAGCTCACAGACAGTAAACAGAGAGCTGTAGGAAGGTGAGTCCAGCTCTCACACACATTCTAGATCTTTCATCTGTCTTTGACACTTGATTGTTTATGTTTTTGGGGCTCTGCTGACATAAACAGTGAACTACAGATGGGCAGATCTGCCTCTCCGACTAAAGCAGGGTACAGACGCTAAGATATGGGACAAATCGATGGCCGCTTCGAGCGCCGTGCGCGCTCACAGCCATCTTTTTGGCCCATATAATATGTGGCCATCGCTGCTTTCGAGCAGGATAAATAAATCCCGCTCGAAAACAGTCATATCTGACATGACCGTAAATATGGCCAATGTCCGATGCTTTGCATAGAGACCGCTGGGTCACTTATTCCAGGTTGACTTGCTCAGCCAGGCAAAGCTTCGGCTGAGCTGGGGAGAGCAGAGCTGCAGCGAATATCAAGCCGTCTGTACCCTGCTTAAGCTTAATGGCGGGGGAGCAAAGGAGTTTTGTGGTCACATAAGGGGAATAGTGTGCTATGATGTGGAAATATGGCATATTACCAAGATCTCCACAATATGTGTGTATATCTCAGTTAAATATTGTTTTTAAAAGTTACAAGGACAATGTAGAGCAAACTGTCTAGCTGGCTATGCCTCCACTGTGCATTATTTACAAAATATTGATGAGTCGGAGCACTTTTTTAAGCAGCATAGGATACAAAAAATTCCTTGGTTTAATGTATTTAACATCGAACAAGGCCTCTCATTTATTGCTCCCATACTCACGTTGCTTCACTTTGCGTCAATGTCGAAGCAGGGCTCTGTGGTGATTTTGAAGGAAGGTGCTGCCAATGCGCCAGTTGGCACTTTCATTGAGCATCACACTTGTGAAACGTGGGGATTTTGACACAATATCAATGGGTTTATTGATATTCAATGGGGTTGAAGCAGTAGAGACCTAGCCCACAGTCTCTGTATAATGTCTAAAGTTTTCATAACTGAAAATCTCTTGTGAAAATAGGAAGCACCATGTGACTTCAGACCCCTAAACTTGATTGCTCCAGAAAGCAAGAAGAGAAACAAATATAAGTGTAAGTTCGGGATGGATAAAAAATAATCAAATTATTACCATATTTATGGGGTTTAAAAGAGCCAATAAACTGCCCTCTCTCACCCAGTTATTATGCATAAGCATACATGGAAAAGCACATTCACACCCAGCAACTGATTGGATTGATCTCCACTTTTTCTCGGTTTAATATACATTGATTGTGCCTCATTTCTGCCTAAAAAAAGGATCAGCCAACATCTCTGATGTTTTGATAAGCTGATCATATTTATCTGAGTTCTCTTGCCGGAACCTTTCCTAAGAGACCTTGCCATCCATATTCACACAACCCTTTTGTATTTTTTCAATGTTTGCTTATCTCAGCTTTAATGCTTTTAATGTTTGATTTCAGCTACTGCTGCCTCTTATACCATCTGCTGGGATATGTAATAGGCCATTAAATTGCTTTTTTTTTTATGATTGCCCTTTTCAATCCTCAGCCAAGATTTTATTATTGGGAAGTCATAGTATGGACAGAGTTCTCACCATAATGCTTTTACTGCTATATATCCATGTGAGATGCTTAAAAAATCAATTATTACTGTGTTTGCTGTACAGTGATTATTTGCATCCATATTCCTCATCATAAAGTTATGCTGTTGAAGTTGGCCAGCTGTGTATTCTAGTTCTTAGTTAGTGAAATGTTTTATATTCTAACTTTGAATGCTGTGCTGGTATGTAAATTGTGTCTGCTATTTGACACCATTTCAATGGGTGATGGTGCTGTAAAATTCGATTTATGGGGAAAAAAAGGAACATGTTTTCCTCCTTATATCTCTTTGAGAAGCATGTTCCTCCTTTTCATACAGAAATCTGTATCTCCGTGGATCGACAGGGTAGTTTTCTTCATACCACTTTTGGCACAGAAAAACATACTGAATCTGACCAGGGGGAGGGGGGTTAATTCCTAGTTATGGTCAGAAACAGAAAAGTGTTGGGGTGTGAGGTCCGGGAGTGGTTCGGGGGATGGTGGTCCAGGAAGAAGGTGGGGGGGGGGGGGGGGATTGGAGTGACAGGTACCAGCAGGGGGAGGTCCATAAAAAATAATTGCAATGTGACCCAATAATTTCTAGCTATGTCTCTGCTTCTGCCTGTTCTGTAGCTAAACCCTGGAATTCCATTATTATATTTGCCATCCCATATTAATTATTCCAGTGCTGCAGCTTTTACTGGCAGATGACTAGTGTTTTGATACTGAATAAGTGTTTTTTGTTATTGTTGAGCGCTCTTTAAGGTGACGCATTTCGACTACACAGGCCTGTAGGTCACACCCGAGGCTAAACCATGTCATGTGAGCACCCTACCTGTTAGCTCATATGTGATTCTGTCCCAGATATCCCAGTCATAAGTGTAAGGCTTTTCCGGTAGACTGGCTGGGAGCTGCCGACAGGCAGCACTGAGATTGGGACACAGATGGCTCCCCCCACACTGTGAACAACAGCCCATGCTCAGCTCCGATCCCTTTTCCTTTGTGTGTTTCTCAGCTGACAACACCAGGTGTACACAGCGCTGGCTATGATGGGGCTGTGTGGTCCCCATCCACAATCGACTGCAATTTAAGGACATGTCCGTACCCAGTTCCATCAAGCTTTTGGAAGGAAGGTTTAAAGTTTGTTTCCTGTTTGATTGGTGAACAAAAGACCAATGTGAACGCTCATGGGGATCAATCGTAAATTTTTTTAACTGAAAATGTAACCGTGTATGGCCACCTTAACATCACAAGGCAAATTCCTTAGTCAAATCCTTGCAGCCCAGTGTCTACCCACACATATGGCATATGTGGATGAAAGTATATGTGATCTGTATATACCTTTTTAGTAATCTAGTAATTCCTTATAGTAATGTCTAAATTTTTCTTCAACATGTTTATTTTAAAAAAGATTTGTGAGTAATTTCAAATGCGTGACTTTTATTAAGATAGTTCCTGGTGATCATGCCATGACAGGCACCTACTGTTGGAACACTTATTATTCCCTCTTTCAGCCATCCGTATTCACTCTTACTAACCACCTACCCTTGGCCTATACTTCTTCACATTGACCAATACCAGGCCTTTTTGTGTTTTACTCCTTTAAACTACATTCTCCCAACCCTAGGTCTGAAGGATAGTGAACTCCAGATTCAAATCTTCTGTCTTTAACTGAAGGATGCTGATCAAATAATAATACTAATAGGCCACTTTAATGTTTTTTTTTCTCGTCTGTATGTGTTTAAGACTATTTCTCCTAAGAGTAGAACAAAGTGTTTGCTTCTAATAAGTCTCCATTTTCTTGCTAACAGTCTCTGCTTACATCATATTAATAGATGAAGATTTATATCACTATTTCCCCTCTGACCTCTGTAAATGTTAAACAGATACTACATAAGTCATTAATGTAATTTCTACTGTAAACCTGCAATGCATTAGGATGGGGTTATATGTTTAAAAATGTAGAGACAATCAGCTCTCATCTTCCTTTGGCTGACTGTTCACGGAAGACTAAAGACCAGCGTTACAGCATAATGGGTGAGGCATCAATGAACAATGTTCCCACCCTCCATTGGCATCACTAATGGTGAACAGATGAGGATGTTTCATCTGTAGTTTAAAATATCCTAACTGGCCATCCTCGTTTCATTAATATGCCCTATTACTTTTCAGTAAGCCATTATACGTCTGTGGGAATTGATGGCCAAAAATATAGCATTGTAATTTCCTCTTTGATATATGTAGTATTGGGAGCATAAGTTTCATACTATAGGCCAGGGCTGTCGAACTCAAATACAAAGAGTGTTTCAACTATCAAAACTTGGACAAAGTCACGGGCTAGTCTTGATATACACCTACAATCTTGACATACACCTTACAATCTTACCATACAATATATGTATAATCAACTTTTCTTCTACCACAACCATGTTATATGAGGACCTTTCTAAACCTTCCAATCACTATGTATTCTATCAGGGAGGCCCCGGCACTTCATAGCAGTGATATATACCTTCCAATCACTATGTTTTCTATCAGGAAGGATCCGGCTCTACATAGCAGTGATATATACCTTCCAATCACTATGTATTCTATCAGGGAGGACCCAGCACTACATAGCAGTGATATATACCTTCCAATCACTATGTATTCTATCAGGGAGGACCCAGCACTATATAGCAGTTATATATACCTTCCAATCACTATGTATTTTATCAGGGAGGACCCAGCACTATATAGCAGTGATATATACCTTCTAATTACTATGTGTTCTATCAGGGAGGACCCAGCACTACTAGCAGTGATATATACCTTTCAATCACTATGTATTCTATCAGGGAGGACTCGGCACTACATAGCAGTGATATATACCTTCCAATCACTATGTATTCTATCAGGGAGGACCCGGCACTACGTAGCAGTAATATACACTTCCAATCACTATGTATTCTCTCAGTGAGGCCCCTATACTACATAGTTGTTGGCCGCACTACACAAGTTGCTCCTATTGTGACTTTAAAAAGCCACTATAGCTAAATCATACTACTAGTATAGCTAGTTAAATGCAAAGCTACACTTCTGTTTCCGATATCGGATAAACACATTTTGCAGTGCACTGCGCTGCGCTTGAATTGTATGGGGGGTACTTGTGCTGCGCCTGCAAAAATGCATGCTGCAGGGCGTTTTCGTAAGGAACAGCATTGCGCGTTACTCGAAACACAAGCGCAGGGCTTGTGTGAACGGTACACACGTTTCCCTTTGCTGTGCTGAGGTGCTGTGAACAAGCAGTTAAAATAATTGTCAATTTATATGTCATTTTTATTCTGTACATCTTCCTAATACTTTAAAATACTGAAGATGAAAATTATAGTTAGGTACAAGCCAAGTGTATGTTTCAGGTGTGTGGTCCAAGTGTGTGGTCTGGAGGGCTGGTGGTAAAGTTTGGACCTAAAGTTTCTTTAATATGGTAGGCCTCTTCTCCAGTGAACTATTGGTAACTAGAAAAACACAAGTATGTGATGCAAGCTGCGTTAACACAGCAGCTTTTGTTTTTTGGAGGTTTTCCTTCACCCCAGTTTTATCACCTTCTAGTCTTGCTAGTAGATCTGTTATTTTTCCATTCCCTGTGACAACACTGTTCATTCTGTAGTGAATTCACACAGAAATTGTGCCAGCAAAAAGGCAATTGAATAAAAAGGACTGGTTGCTAATACTGTCCGGTCTTTTCCAATTATTAACCTACCGGCCTTGTTCCACACTCTCAAGGTGAAGTGACCGCTTATTGCAAAGCATCAGCAGAGCCAAGGAAAGAGCAGAGCTGTCTCCCCAGCTCTGCCGATATCTGACAGCAGCATGATAACGTCATCACGCTGCTACAGGGAACATCGGACGGCTCAAACATCAAGCCGTCTGTACCCTGCTTAAAGAAAAGTTGAAAGGGACAATAGATGGATTAGTGAGTGCCCCCCTGCTGCATCCTTTCCAATTAGAAGAAGTGGGATTCTGCTCAGTGATCTGTTCTACTGGATAACTGAACGACCTAGCCCGGGCTGTACACATATTCCCCCATGGTAATCGCTAGATTTTCCAGCCTGACTTCAGTCCAAGGAGCGGCCCAAGGCACAGATATTTAAATGTAATTCTCTGGGCAATTGGAAACCAGTGAAGAGATTTGAAGAGAGGAGCAGCAGATAAGGAGCGGTTAGAGGAGTAAATGAGTCTAGCAGCAGCATTCATGATGGACTGAAGAGGTAAGAGTCTAGTTAGAGGAAGACCAGAGAGGATGATGTTGCAGTAGTCTAGACGAGAAATAACGATAGCGTATACCAGGACTTGGGGGTGTTAAACAGTCAAAAACATTAACCCAACAAACCAAGCATGCTCGTCAAGTCACAGCAGTGTGTTACCACCAGCTAGGAGAAAGTTCTGAGTCCATAGATATGTCCATATGTGAGAGTATACAATTCCATGGGAGTATACAATTCCATACATTTTGGATGTAGTTCCATCTAATCTTCTATTTATCTAGTCAGGATCCAAGGGTAAATCGTGCACTGTACACATAAATTTTTTACACTGTTTTCATATACATTTTTTCTGTATGTTTACATTTTTTCCATAACTATGTACAATGGTATACTGTAATCATTTACAAAGAATCACTTTGATAACTTTGTTGTATGTTAAATACTTTATATACAGTAGGAAATTTTCTATATAAACACAGAGTTGTCATCCACCCCCTAATCTTCTACCTTTCATATGTCTATCTGGTTCTATCCCACACTCCGTGTTCACAGGCAGCAATAAAAACATTAAATCAGCCGCCCCCTATGATCACCATGTGCACTTCACACTTGTCTGTCTTCGTTTCCACTTCTGCTTAGTTCCTAAATGACTTCTGGTTTATGTCTCTTCTGTAATTAGAAATATGTAGAAAATTCAGGGAGGGAAACGAAACACACATAATGTAACCAGTGTTCTTCAAAGTGAACATGACTCCCCCCTCATAACTCTACATTGGTGGCTTTATATCATTGAGAAAGGATTTGCTTTTATTATTAACTTCATTAATTTATTATTTTGTATAGTCAGAAATGTTTTCAATTTAATTGGGGTTTCTAAGAAGTTTTAATTCTTATTCTACAGGGAGTGCAGAATTATTAGGCAAGTGGTATTTTTGAGGAATAATTTTATTTTGAGCTATTTTAGGGAGGATCTGTGTGTGCAGTGACTTTAACAAAGTACATATTATAGGCAAAACTTAACAAAAAACACATTGTAGATGAACCATGGTTCAAGGGGTAAGTATGGTTATTAATGTTTTACCAGTGCAGGATGCCAACACCTCCAGGCTCTGTGAACGTCACAAATATAGCGTTCTGGAACATTCAGAATCACAAAACAATGAGGCAATCAGTGCCTCAGATAGGCCACCTTTCTTTGCAAGGACGCTAACAAAGCTGCGCAAATCGCTGGATTTGTCAGGGGTTATTTTGATCTGCGCCATCAGGCTTGCGTGCAGCCTCAACCACAGCCTCCCCATACACTGTTCAGAGAGGTGTACTGTTTTCCCTCCTTGTAAATCCCCATTTGATCATGGACCACAGTTCTCAATGGGGTTCAGATCAGTGAACAAGGCTGCTTGGCATTAGTTTTTCTTCTTTTATAACCCCTTTCTTGCCAGCCCACGCTGTGGAGTCTGGGGGGACGCGTGTGATGGGGAGCTTGTCCGTCATGAACTCGATTCAGGTGTTTTGTCTGAAGATGCAGACCTTCCTGTACCACTGCGTGGAAGCAAGGTGTCTTGCCAAGAAACTGGCAGAGGACTGGGAGTTGAGCGTGCTCCATCCGCAACCCGAAAAGGCCCCCACAAGCTCATCTTTGGGATGATACCAGCCCAAACCAGTACTCCACCTCCACCTGCTGCTCTGAAGGTCGGACCTTGACTCTCTGCTGCCCCTTTACATCCAGCCACGGTGCCCCATCCATCTGGCCCTCAAGACTCACTCTCGATTTCCAGTCCATAAAACCTTAGAAAATCAATTCTTGAGATATTTCCTTGGCCCAGTTCTGAACGTTTTTCAGCTTGTTGTGTCTTGTTCAGTTGGTGGTTCGTCTTTCATCCTTTTCTTACCTGCAATGTCCTCTGAGTATTGCCACCTTGTGCATTTGGGCAACTCCCAATGATGTTGCAGCTGTGAAATATGGCCGACTGGTGGCAGTGCATCTTGGCAGCTGCACGCTTGACTTTTCTTCTTCTCATTCCTGAGCAGGTTATATTTTGCGTCTTTTGTTGTTTCCCACACGCTCCTCTTGCGACCCTGTTGACTATTTTGAATGAAACGCTTGATTTGTGCGATCACGCTTCAGAGCTTTGCAATTTTAAGAGTGCTGCATCCCTCTGCGATATCTCACTATTTTGACTTTCTAAGCCAGTCCAAGTCCTTCTTTTGACCCATTTTGCCAACGGAAAGGAGTTGCCTAATAGTTATGCACACCTAATATAGGGTGTTGAGTCTTAGACCGCCACCCTCTCATTACAGAGATGCCCAATCACCTAATATTCTTAATTGGTAGTAGCTTTCCGAGCCCTATACATCTGGAGTAAGACACATGCAATAAAGAGAGAT
>CM070036.1:17590806-17616082 GCA_036250615.1 Ptychadena robeensis | reverse complement strand
GATGATGTGGTCAAAATACTCATTTGCCTAATAATTCTGCACTCCCTGTAAGGGTGGGCAAACTTTTTGGAGTGACGCAATAAATATCAATCAGCCAGAGAACGGACGTGTCTATTTTTCTCTGGTCAATCACCATTTCTTTGAATGGGGACCAGGGTATCGGTCAGCTACTCGCACACGTAAAAAACAGCTGACTGCAGCGTAATGATGTTTGATGATCGTGGATCTATAGGTCTGTGGCTGATTTAAGAGATAAGAAACCAGGAAGGCTGCTAAGTGTGGGTCATCTGAGCTGCTGAGAAGACAGATGCAATCTGTCCAATGATGGACGACAATGGTCTAGAGATTCAGACAGTGTTTATTGGTGTCCGTTGGGTGCACTTGATGAGGTAGTCTACTGGCAACAGCTCTGCTTGGGGTCATGCAAACACATGACCCAGGGAGTACTGAGCCATTTTGTCTCTTGGACTTAAACATACCTCATTCATACAAATAACGACCGAGACCATGATATACTCTTTGGAAAAGTTCAATATATAATTTGAAGTGCAAATGTATATATATACATATATAAATACGGCCACAGCCAATATACAATCTCAATACAGTTAAAGGGGGGTCGTCCGACAGTGCCACCAACTTCTTTCGTGTTCCTTCCACCAGCCTTTCAATACCAGTCCGGTGGGTACCTTATAGAATGACTTTAAATACCGTAACATAACTGGGGCTTAAGCCCCGCCTTAGAAAACATTTTCACCAGTGTTTGTGACTGCCCTTCTTACACCGATACGTCATAAGAAGCCTTCAAAGTCAGATTTCCTCCTGCAGGACTGTTGTGTTTCTGCCATGCTGTGACAAAAAAAACAAAACAGGTTACAGAACACATAATACCCAAACACCCAATCCAACCAATCGGGGAGGGAGGGTGGGTGAAAATACTGATCCAAAAAGGATCTGCCCCCTGCTGTCCCTTCCTTATCAAACTTCCTGAGCCTGCCCACCTAGAACACTCCCCCATTCCCTACATCCCCATGTCCCTTCCAAAACCAGTCACCCTGGTCAAGTTGCCCTCCGACCTAAGCTTTCAGCCCAGTTCTAGGCATACATGCATTGCTGGTAAGTGAACCCTGCGTTTGCGCATTCCACTCCACTAGGTCTCCTATACAGGTGTATGGGAGACATTTATGCTGTGGAACAAAAACGCATGCTGCAGGGAATTTGCTTTATTGTACTGCGTATGCTTGTTAAGGCAAAACCACAACTTTTCAAGCATAGCGTGAAAAGGTGCCACAGGCTTCTTATGGAAACCTGTGAATCCTGCCTTAACACAAATGGTAAACGCAACACAGTGCATATAGTGTGAAAGACTTGAGTGTAAGGACACTTATGATGCCTTGCTCTCATTTTACGTTCTCACTATACCAAATGATTTATATGTTCGTTCATCATGCATCATTTAACCCAAAAGACTGAGAACATCTAGTGGAGTGTCTGGGTATGCAGGTGGGGCAGGAGGTGAGTATTCCAACCAGATAAAAAAAAATAATAATAATAACCTTCTGATTATTATGGATTAGTAAATTTTTTATGTAAAAGTTGTCAGAGACTTGGGCTTTAATTATCCTTGGCTGCCGTTATGATTATTAATGAGGAAATTTTCTGCAGCACCAAAATTTAAATGTTTGTGACCAGTAAGCCACCCCTTGTGCGATTCCCACCCTGTCTCTCTGCACACACATTTTTCTCCATTACTTTTAAAGCCTTGAACACTGTCAAACAAAAATAAGTTTCCCCAGGCCGTATTTATGAATTTTTGAACTTTGTATGTTTTGCATTCAAGTCGTCCTCTTTTCAGAGAGCTGCAAGGCCGACTGATTATTTTTCAAAGTCGTCTTTAAAGTGTAGTGAACTTCTAAATGAATTTTTTTTCTCTTCTCTCTCTTAAAGAGAGAGGTGGGGGTTGGGGGGGGGGACCCATCTGAGGACTTGTTTACATTGAACTGGAAAAGGAGGCATTTGCTTACAATATCCATAGATGATTTATATTTTGAGCTGTGAGTAATTCTTTTCACGCTGACAAGTTTATGGTATGCATTGAACTCCTGTGTGTGCATATGGGCAGAGGGCAGGCCGAGCACCACAGCTTCCTGCATTCATTTCAATCTGGGTGGCTGCAGGGGTACGCAGCAGGAGGGGAGAAGCTTAGGTTATTCCTTTCAGATGAAAGTTTGAAAAGTGTTAATCATTTTTTTTTTTAAACTAGGCTTAGATTAAGGTTGGAGAGCAAAGGTAACCCGTACTTGAACACACCACTTGTTACTGTTTACCTAGGCCTAAACAGTGGTCGGAGTGTTTAGTCCTCTGGGACACTTTGTGATTGAACAAGAAGGTTGAGTTATTTTGATAAGGCCTAGCACCAGTGTGGCCAAAAAGCTGCGATCATCTCGAGGCCTTGAGGCGGGCCAAGGATGAAGACCTTATGTGTTTTGTTCTTCCTGATGCTCAAAGATAAATTTCTGCTAAGAAAATAAACTTTCTATTTGGACCAATTTGCAAAGCATTGGTGAAAGAATTAAATTGTTTATGTTAGGACTTGGCGTTAGGAGGTGTGGGAAAATAATAGAGAAAGAGACTAGGGAGCTTTTGTGTGATTGTGGGATTGCTTTTTGTTTATGGGGATCAAATGAAATGATATATTTCAATGAAAAATAAAAAAAAGTTGCGTATTAAATTACATAATGCTGTAGATCTCAAATGTAAAGAGGGCCTGTCACTTATTAAGCTCCATACAATATATAGCAAAATCAAATTAACATATGGTTGTCATTGCCTTGTGTTTCGCTGATAAAATCAGACAGTATCGTTTTATATGTTCCCCCCCCCCACCCAAAGAAACAGCTACAGGAACACTTTGAACAGTTTTGTTTGTTTTGGTGGTGGACACTCGGGCATCCGTCGTTGGAACTGTGAATCAATGCGTACCACTGTGGGCATAGATTCCGGTTCAATACTTTGGATGAGGACCCTGGCTTCATGTGGGCAGTGATCAGCTGTGCGAAAAACACCCGCTAAATCGTATCGCCTATGGCTGGCTTCACTGATATTTGGTACAGCTGAGCTTAACTATAGTAGGGTATGTCTTCTGGCATAGGTTTCCTGCTGACCAATCAATGTGCCTTGCATTTGGAGATAACATTCTCAGCTGGTAGCTGAACTAGGTAAGACTAGGGATAGGGTTTACTTTTGAAGTATCATAAGCCCCCTAACAGAAATGGTCAGTATTATCCAGAAAAAGGGGCAGACTTTTTGACATTTGGGCCACAATGGGTTTTCTAATTCGACAGAGGGGGGTTGGACATGGATGGACATGTAAGAGGGCTCTCCGGTCCCAAGTCCACCCAGCCAGACAGATGACACTGATGCATTTTCCATACAGCTTTAGAAGAAGAAAAAAACACATACTCCTAGGTAGGTTAAAAAAAGAAAAAGAAAATATATATTTTTATATCTATATATATATATATATATATATAGTATAATAAAAGAAAAGGCTTTGGATGGCAAGCTTTGGGCTCTTAGCGCTTCATTTCCTTTTTGTAAGCGTGTGCCTTTTTAAAATGCTAGCTTTTTTCTACACTACTGTGTTACCTCATAGAAAACTCCACTACATGCATTTTTGATGCACTGAAGTTATAATATGGTTATAACATTCTATTGCAGATATAGGCAAAGTAAGGCTATGTTTCTACAGCTTCAGAATGGATAGGTTTGTGATAGGTTTTTTAACACACCGTAAGCACATCCAGAGACTTTTAATGTAGATGTTTCCATGTTGCGTTAGCGGTCTGTTGCATTTTTTTTCTTCAACACAGGGCACCATGCTACGCAATGGAACGCTAATAAACTGTGGCTGCGTTAACGCATCCATAGAGAATGCATTGGGTGCATCAAAACTGTTTACAATGTATTTTTCATCGCCTTAAATAAAGGAAAACACATGAATCAAAAATAGATCACAAATAAATCGGATCACAAATGGATGAGAACACAACTCCCTGGGTTAGAAAACAAAAAGAAACACTGAAGTATCCAAGAAGCAGTGGAAACATAGCCGAAGGACCTCTAAAAGGAGACCAAAACAGTCATCCTCTAGGCATTATCTCCACTTATTGGGGGACCAATCAGAGGAGAACCAGGATGTATTGAGACAGAGGTGACAAAAGGCTGGTAGGATATGGCTCACAAGCTGTAGTTTGCCCACATCTGATCTAGAACAATAAAGATGGTTTCCTTAATATTGTTTGGTGCCTGCAAAAGCCATTTAAACATTTATGTACTTTTACAACTGGTGCAAACCATCTGCAATGTACATAAGCCTTCACTACAAATCAAGACATGTCCTCTGTGCTATATGTTAAAATATATATATACTTTTGCTGACACTTCATTGGCTGTATTTTACATCACCCTATTGTAGCGTAATGGTAAAGTATTCCCAGAAGCTACATACATTACTATAGTAATATTCTCTAATTTATGACGTTGTTATAAACCATGTTTGACCTGCTCCGTTTTCCCACACTGAGTCAGTTTACCCCTCTTCCTTTCCCTCCTTTATGTTTCTGTCCTTCACTGTGAACTTTTCCAAGTGGCATCTTTTAAGTGTGTTTATGTCAGCCTTTAACATTGTAATTGCTGTAAAAGTATACAGCTCTTACCAGTGTTATGCAAGCTTTCATAAGACCACCCATGCTGGAATGTGCCTATTACGGCATTTCATGTGGCTGGATTTGATGGAGAGATCTGCGAGCCACTCGACAGCACAACCTGGCTAATCAGGCCAAACCACTCAAGTAAATACATTGCACTATTTTTTATTCCATAAGTGTCTGTATAGTATACACAATTTACAACCATATAATGAAGCCAAATGACGTCGGTAAATACTGTATTATTTTCACGGTAAGCCAGGTGTCTGTATCCTATACATGATCCCCATTTATCTTTCACAGTTTCATAAACCCATGACTGTGTGCTGGTAAGTGATTGCCCACTGTTGATGCCATATATAATATCTGTACAATGCTTGTTATTCTTTCAGATGGATATAGATTTTAAAGCTTCTATTAGCCCAGTGGTTCCCAAACTGTCCTTGCAGGGTCAAAATTTTCTATTTAGGAACATTATCAAGCCCCCCCCCCCTTGAATAACTTTGCTCCCCCCAGTTATGGAACCACTGTATTAGCCAATTAGATTGTTTTTGGGATACTTTGGAAAGTAATTAGAAAGGAAAAGGGTTGCTTTGGAGATGCAGTGTTTGAGTGAGTCCTGCGACAAAATTATTTTTAAATAATGCAACACAGAGTCAAAGTACTAATACTCGCCTGCAGCAATGGGGTCATTCATGCAATTCCCACACTAGCTGTGCGAGATTTATATATTGTGTATGAGTTTCCTCCAGGGGTGCACGGCTTTCCACAGCAATCTAAAATACACTGCCTGGCCAAAAAAGGCGACACAAAAAAAAGTCACACACTCTAATATTCGGTTGGATCGCCTTTAGCTTCCAGATTACGGCACGCATTCGCTGTGGCATTGTTTCGATAATCTTCTGCAATGTCTCAAGATTTCCATCCAGTGTTGCATAAATTTTTCACCAAGAACTTCCATTGATGATGGTGAGTCTGACCGCTGCGCAAAGCCTTCTCAGATTCTCAGCGGGATAAAGGTCTGGACTTTTAGACCTGGTGGCCAATCCATGTGTGACAATGATGTCACATGCTCCCTGAACCACTCATTCACATTTTAAGCCCGATGAATCCTTGCATTGTCATCTTGGAATATGCCTGTGCCATCAGAGAAGAAAAAATCCATTGGTGGAATAACCTGGTCATTTACTATATTCAGGTAGTCAGCTGACCTCATTCTTGGAGCACATAGTGTTGCTGAACCTAGGCCTGACCAACTGCAGCAACCCCAGATCATACTGTAGCATGGCCCCCACAGGCTTGTTTAGTAGGCCCTAGGCATGATGGGTGCATCACTGCAGTGATATAAAAGTATGGTATGTGGTTCCCTTTGGGAATGTGTGTGTTCTTGGGACTTAAGATGGTAAGCACTTCAGCCAGTAAGGAATTATTAAACTGGAAAATGTAAATATATATATAAAAAATTTAAAGAGTTGTTAATTGTGTTTGAATTACTAAACTCATTTACACTTTCTCCATGCAGGGAGATTCTATGCAAGCGGCAGAAGACTCGCCGTTTTCTGATTCGGTTACCCTGGAGCAAACAACAAGTAATATCGGGGTGTCCAGCGGTCGAGTCAGTCTCTGGATGCAGTGGATGTTACCCAAAATTACAATTAAACTCTTTGCTGTGGATCCTGCAAATAAAGGAACAAGTATGTCTTTCATAAAATACAACATTTTATAAGTTGTATTAGTGATTGTCACAGCAGACACTAACAAATCAGCTCTTTCTTACCTTGTCTAGGGATTGTGTTTGATGGCCTTTTGTTTGTTTAGATCAGGGGTGGGCAAACTTTTTGACTTGTGGGCCACATATGCTTCTTAACTTTGCTAAAATTTGTAAGCCGGACTAAGAGCCTGGTCATAGGGGTGCAAATGCAATGCATTGCCAGCATCACAACGCTGATGTGTAATAGTGTGACAGGGCATTGTTATCTCTCTTAATTCCTGAACTTGGAAAAAAATGCTAGTTCCTAAAGACTGTTAGTTGTCACCATGAGGATGTGCCCACAGTGTCATGATCACACCACTGCATTATCTCCCAGATATTTGGACTCCTAGGCATTAAGTGCACTCATTGCAGAGAACAAGCAGAGGGGAGCATCTTTTCAACAAGGTGACAAAGGGAGGCTTGATCTGGCCCCTGGGCCTTAGTTTGCCCACCCCTAGTTTAGACGATGCCACAAAAGTCTATAGGAATTCTCAGAGGCATATCAAGCTGATGTATTCTAAACTAGCCCAAAGTCCACTGGCACAGGCCCTTAAGCCTCTGTATGTTATCAGTTATCATACTTGGTCCTTACCAGCAGTAAACAATAGTCATTATTTAGTTACCTTTACAAATTATAATTTATCCACCTGCTTTGCCAATGGGAAATGTATAAAATTTGGAGCACTATCCAGTGAACCCTGAACTTCCTATAATATATATATTAACCGCCCTAGCGGTCGGGACGGCACCATCTCGTCCTGCACTTTCTTGTCTTGTATTGCAGCTGACGAGATGGAGCCGTCCAGCTTAACTCAGATCCCCCGGCAGCACATTCTGCTCTGTGCTGTCCGGGGGATCTGAAGCAAGCCGTCATGTCACCCCTCTCCCAGCCTAATTTGCATATGAATATCCCGCGGCGCCCCCGCGGGGGTTCCGAGGGACATTCATATGCAAATTGGGCTATCTTCAAGGAGCAGACCAGGAATATCACCCCCATTGTCATTTCCAGATGTGGTCTTTGAAGTTAACCCTTTCAGAGGGTGTCAAATGCCATTGTATTGGATACAGTGATAACTGTATCCAATACAATTCAAAGTAAAACAAAAAACAAAACACATTTCCAATTGTAATAAAAATGTTATTATAAACCAACATAAATACTGTTTTGAAATCTTTCATACCAAATAGGTATTCAAGAGGTTTTAGCATTCAAATTATACATTTTATAATTTTTTAATGTACTTTTTTTATAAGTATGGATGTCTATTAGACCCTTATACGGACATATTTTGGGAAGTTACAGGCCTACAACATAAAGAAAAATTTACCATTGAAGTCTATGGTGCGCTTTTGGAACAGAAATCTGGACCGCAGCAGTGCGCTAGGGAGGTTAATTGTTTTTTTTTTTACTCTATTTTCCAGAGATATGTGTAGTGAGCGAACTGGAAGACCTCAATGCTTCTGTTGATGTCCAAGATGTCTACACTAAAGTCAAATGCAAGATTGAAAGCTTCAACATTGATCATTACAGGAGCAGGTAAAGGCAGTTACGTAATGTGCTTTATGTCCTACAAAGGCTAGACCAGAGGTGGGCAAACTTTTTGACTGGGGGGGGGGCACAATTTGACAGGAAGGCCAGACCAAGCCTGTAATAGTCATTTGGCATAGGTGTCGGGAATGTGCGGGACGGGCTAGGCCAGGTGGGAAATTTCAACAGATTACATTGTAATCTGTAAAAAAATTCCCATGACACTTCCCTAACATGTACACGTTGCTGTATAATTCCAGCTTGTTTCAGGAAATGAGAAGGAGGAAGAGAGTGTCTTGCCACCAATGGAATGATAGATTTCTCACATCCGGACTCGACCAACAAAAAACAAATGTTAAAAACTTCTACAAAAGACCTAAGGACCCAGGGCTCTTTCACATTGTGTGTGTGTTACCTTTTGGTAAATCATGCAGTTTGTGATCTGCAAGTACCATTTAGGTTAAGAATGCATTGCTCTCCATCATTTTGCGGTGCAGGTTGAAAAGGGACTAATGGGAAAGAACCCTCAGTCTTTATTTTCCTCACTTCTCCAGTTTTAGGGCATGTTTATTAATTAATAAACCATGAAACTAAAGTTGTTAAGTTATACCAAACTTTTTGCAAACTTTGTGCAAATGTTTTATGTGGTTGTTTTAAACATTGAAAATGTGGAGACCAATTATCAATTACAACTGCCTATTCTTCTTCTGTGGTCTTCATATTTTCACTTACGGGATCCTCAACCTAAGTCTTATTTTAAGTTGATACACCCCCGAAAAACCATGCATGTGGGTTGTGACCTTGTTACTCCCCATCGCCTAAATTCCAGATCCGATCATTTTTGGCGATTGTGGAATCAGTGATTGATCGGATTAGGAATCGATGGAACACCACCTTGGGAATCCGATTTGTGGTCGATTTGGACATGAGTCAATCTCCAAAATGGCCGATTCTACAAAATTCATCCATCGGAAAGGCTGCTGCATGGAGAGCTATGGGTCCACCAACGTACAAAAAAAACATTTTTAGTCGATCTTTTTAGCCGATTTTGTTTGCTCGATCGTTCAGGGTGGGCGTGTAGAACTTGATTGATCGGTCAAAATCTAGTGAAAAATCGAACTTTGTATGGGGGCTTTAAGGTAAGACTTGACACAGTGTCTTCCTAAATAATATAAATGTAATTATATAAAGTTAATAATGAATAGTGAACATTAATTATGATTATTATTAGTCTCTTGAAGTTCATGTCTAGCAGAGATGTGAAGTTGCAGGTAAAATAGCCAGAAGAATTGTAATAGAAGAGAAAGAAATGGGATAGAGATATGAGCTTATGATTTTGAATATCTTCCTTTCACTGACTGTTCACAGTTGGTGGTGGCTCCAGGATAGTCTCAGATATATTAATGTTGGTTAAATCTTGACGATTCTCAAACGTGACCTAAAGCAAGAGGGAAGTGGTTGGAATCCAGGAGGTGAAGCTAAATATTGCTGCAAAGCTGCTCATCTGTAAATGTTTTATGTTTGTTTTTTTCCATCTTGTTATATTTGTTTACAATTTTTCTTTGCTGATGAAGACCAGTATTGTCACATAGGGTTAGTCAGATGCTCCTCCATACCCAGAAGTACTAGGTGTTTCTTTTGGCTCTTTGCACTTAAACAGTGGTTAAGCCTGAAGAAGGGATCTGAGAAATCCCAAAACTTTCTTCTGTAATTACTTTGGTCAGCCAATAAAGGGGATCCCTTAAACTCCAAACTTTCTGTATTCATCAATGGCTAACACGATTCAACACTCTACTATTGCACTTAAGCAGTGTTAATTGTTAAGCAGTGAAAGAGCAAAGGTAAAAGTAAATATTACTGAAGATAAATAGTGTTGTCAAACCTTAATGGGCAACGCTAAGGACTGCTATAATGTTAACTCTAAGGCTAGGGCTCCACTGTCCGTTGAACTCAGGGATTTAAACGGAGTGTGCAAGATGCCCATTCACGGCAATAGAGCATCTATGGGAACACAAGCTGTGTCTATGGGAACACAACAGAGGCTTGAGAGGACACCATCTGATCTCGCTGTACAGTAGAGCCTTGGCCTACATTTTGACCAAGAATATAAGGGTTTTAAAAACTAAATTCTGAGATAAAATAGAAATGAGCTCATTAATAGGGAAATTCAGCGTCTAGATTTGGTTGTCTAGCTACAGAAAACTTTAGAATGAACAATCTTGATAATAGTGTCACCCTCTGGCTGTCTAGTATGGAGGTGGATAATTTACAAGCCTTATTTACAAGCCTGATTAAGAGCGATTCCAAATATTTTGTTCAGCAACCTCCAGTTCTTTATTTGCCTTTGTTCTGAGTAGCCTCTGTATGTTGTGTGCAGAAACATCTTTGGTACTTTGCCTACAAAAAAAACATGGGGATCCACAACCTGTTAATTAGAAACCAGTGTTGTTCCTGTTTCCCATTATCTGCTTGTTACGTTGACATCACAAACTGATTTCAAGATGGTAGTAATCTAGTTTCCTGAAAAATTTTTTTGCTCATCCTTCCTGCTAATGTGTTCCTAATTCCCCATGTGCTATTAGTTGAGTGCTGCATATCCTACCAAAATACTGAGCTGAAATGATGTATGCTTCTTGTTTACAGTATATGGTTGCCTGATAGTTGCATTGATGAAGCAATATGGGGACAGAGGAGAGAGAGGGTTCTGTCTGAGCAGTTTAAAGGAGCAGCCTGTCCAAAACAGATGTATAGGTTTTGGCTGGACACAGGTGGGTTAGATTACCCACCAACCTCTGTTATCTCTCAGTTTATTCACATTTAATCAGTTTGTCCTTAAATTCTCTGCTCAGTTTGCTGTGAAATGTACAAGAGTGTATCATGTTCTCATTGAACATACTTAAACTACATTCACACTGTCATTTCCCGGGCTGCTGCTGACTGACGGACCCACTGGGTCTGCATGCGCTCGGGGGTCGCTTAGACCACAAGCCTGTGACATGTACAGTCAGATCCATAAATATTGGGACATCGACACAATTCTGGATTTGGAATGAAACAAACACAATTTGCTTTAACTGCTGACTGTCAGCTTTAATTTGAGGGTATTAACATTCAAATCAGATAAAAAAGTATACGTATTACAACAGTTTTCATATGTGCCTCCCACTTGTTAAGGGAACAAAAGTAAAGGGACAGAATAATGATCATAAAACTTTCCCTTTTTAATACTTAGTTGTAAATCCTTTGCAGTAAATTACAGCCTGAAGTCTGGAACGCAAAGACATCACCAGATGCTGGGTTTTCTCCCTGGGCATGCTCTACTCGGCCTCTACTGCAACTGTCTTCAGTTCCTACTTGTTCTTGGGGCATTTTCCCTTTTGTCTTCAGCAAGTGAAATGCATGCTCAATTCGGATTCAGGTCAGGTGATTGACTTGGCCATTGCATAACATTCCATGTCTTTCCCCAAAAACTATTTGGTTGCTTTTGCAGTATGCTTTGGGTCATTGTCCTTCTACACTCTGAAGCACCGTCCTGAGTTCTGAAGCATTTGGCTGATTATGAGCCAAAAATGTTAGAATTGTGTCAATGTACCAATATTTATGGACCTGACTGGCGGGTGCCTCATCTTGCATTAGCTGGTTGGTTGCATTAACAACTGCCCATGTTAACAAGCATTAAACATAGGTTGTCTTGTAAAATTAAATATGCCGTCCATACTATAAAGCCAGAGGAGTGAGTTTCTTTAATAGGAAATACCAAAACTGAAAGATGGGCTCCCAAGTTTGGAACCACTTGAGTCATGGTGGGTATATTAATCTGTTGCTGTTCTTGTTGTCGATTATAATGGATTGCATAATGCAGGCAAGGGTAACATTATATTTATTTCAGGCCAGATGAGAGCTGGCAGACAGGCGATTTTCTTGGGATATTCCTACAATGCAAAGAGAAACCTGTGGTGAGACCATGTAGTCACTAAGCTACTTCTCAGCTCTAGCCTCCATTCTGACCCGTGTGATTGTTTAACCTTTGCAAATGAAGACAAGAATAAACCCAGCCTCTCATGCCAACCTTCTTTGATATTGACAGCAATGTGAAAATAATTTAAAGGAAGCTTCAAATTATCAGTATTCATTCTGTCATTTAATATCAACGCATGCATGAAACCCCTGATGTATCTCTGTACCAAAGTACCAGTAGAATTGCCATGTTATATTTGAATGCTGGCTGCTATAGTAAGCTACTGTAATTCACAGTTCCAGCCACAGATTTATTCCATTTGAAAGAGCGCCTGCTTTTCCATTGTTATCTACACTGGACACAGCTACGTTCACTCATCAATTTAGCTTCACATTGGGGAGTTGCAAGAATAAATTCAGCAACTGACGTGTGATAAGAGCTTGAAAGGTACAGATAGCTCCTCAAACCATTAAGGAAGATGTTCTGCAGAATAGTTATGATGATAAGTTAATAGCTTGAGGTCGGAAAACTCCTTTAAATAATGCTTTATTCTTGTAACCATTTGCCATAAGCCTAATCAAGCTTTGCACTAAATTCACCAATGAAAAATGACCTTTCTTCCTGATTTTTAGAGCGCTGGTAAACTCTTAATGAGGAGCAGATTGTTACAACACACATTCGTATTTTGGGGTTTATAGCTTACCATTGATGGGCTCAGATTCTCCTACTAGGATGGCGATGTTTAGCCATCTTGTTTTTAGATTTAAAGAGACATTTAAAACACTAAGGATGTTCATCGGTATGAAATGAACATACTTAGGAAAGCTGTTTTGTCGGCTGTCATCCTTTTAAAGGAATTTTAAAGTATAACAAAAATCTTAGGGATGGTTTCTAATTTCACCATTTACATTTTACAGAGATTACCTTTTCTACATATTTTAATGCTACCTGGACTTTAATTACAATAAAACTCTATATAAGGACTATGTTTTGGAGTATGGTGTTTGCTATTGTAATTATGATCGTATTTTGAATTGTAATTACGATCATAGTACGCATGCACTCCATAGTACGATCAAAAAATCAATGTTTAACTCGACTACACTGTGTGATGGTACAATTGGTGTAAGATTGGCAAAATCGTAAAATCCCTATCTAAAATCGATCGTGCAAAAGTCGACCCGTGAATGGCTAGCCTTAAGAGGCCTGCTGTAGTATGCTAAATGCATTAAGAAAAACAGGACCTCTTGATAATTCAGACGAGCAGGGAATTTCATTCTCCAAGATTGTTGATATCATTAGATATTATTGGATATCATTATTTAATTTACAACATGATTAGTTGTATGTGTTACTGCACTTTGCACATCTCAATATTGTTTCAGCAGCTCAACATCATATACAAATTGACCTGATTAAGAATGGACTTTATCTACCATTTTATTATTATTGCAAATTGTTTTTCCCTTCTTCTCCCTCTATCCTTTGTAAACAATCTTGAAGCCTTGGTGAAAACTGTTGGTGTCTGGGGCAATATGGCGGCGTTTTCCTTTCTTGTACCGACAAGCTGAACAGACGCACCACATTGGTTCGACCCGTCAGCAAGCAGGACCCCTTCAGTAACTTTTCTGGCTTCTTCCCTTCTGTAAGAACTGCTTTTTTTATTGATTGACCCTTCTATTTCAACCTAATGTGATCTTTTAGTCGTATATATATTTTGCCATCCTTTTTCCATGCATGTTTATTCTATAATTGTAGGGTTTATAGAAGTTTTATGAGTAAAGGATATTAATCCAAATAAACCTCTACAATCTTAAGAGTTTACCAATGAGCCCACCAGCTGCTCTTATTGGCTTTGCGTGCTCTAATAGCCTATTATAATGTCTCAGAAAAAGCACTTTCAAAATCCAGTTATTTTATTTATTTCTGAAATTACTTATGTTTGACTAAGACAACCCCACTATTTTTGGCAATGCAATATATTAAAGCAATAACACATTCATTAACAAAATTTGCAGTATATCTATCTGTCTAGATCAGTGGTTCTCAAACTTTTTAGATCCGCGACCCCGGAAGTGGCATCTTAAAGTGTCACTTCCTGTATTTGGAACAGGGAAGTGCCGGTGCGATATGTCACTTCCGCGTTCCAAATACCTGAACACACTGCGATTTCACTTCCCTCCTATTGTCCCACCCCGCTTGTGAAAATTATGTTCAGGGTGAGAAGTAAGGAGAAAAGAACAAATTAGGATGGAGGGGCCGTTACTGTTCCTCCTAACTTCTGCGACCCCTGTGAAATGGTCATTCAACCTTGAGGGGGTCTCCAACCCACATATTGAGAATCACTGGTCTAGATGTACTTACCTAAACTATGTTAAACCAGGGGTAGCCTGCCACCTCTCTTTTGCCATCATCAATTTTTATTGGTTTTAATATGTTAAAAGTACAAAGCCGAACCTGTGTTCTATTTTCTTTAGTATATATGCCTTTTGCTCCCCGGCCCCTGGCTTGAGGACAGTTATATGGTCTTTGTCCGGGACTTTTGAGGTTTTGCCTTGTTATGTAAATACATAAAAAAAAATAATAAGTACAAATGTACATATTGTAAGATTCTGAATATAGCATATTACACATTCTTTAAATTGTTGTTGCCCTAAGCAACTTCATTTAAAATTATAATATTTTGTATTAATACAAAGTCATGTTAATGATACTTTATTTAAGAAGAATGAAAAAACAAAATATACACTATATGTGTATGGGAGCATAGTTTTTTTTTTATGAATGTGGTACATTAAAAATATCATTACTGTTCCCCATAAATCTAACATTCCATGTATAAGACTTTCATTATTTTACCTTATACAATACACCTAAATTATAAACGTATTTGGAACTGGCGAAAGAGCTTTTTCTTTCAGACTTAATCAGTGCCTTTTATTAAATCTACACAGTTTAAATTGAAATTCAATTTCTTTCAGTATTTTACTTGCATATTTTAATATTCTTTTCTTTTGTGTTACAAATATATTAAAGTAATTTTATTCTTGGAAATTTACTCATTTCTATTTTAATGGCATCTTGGAAACCCTTTTGCACAATATTAATGTTCAAGTGGATTTTAAGCTATTTTGGGTCCATCTAGCCTTTTGTCTTTCTTTTTTTTCCCTCTACCATTCTTCTGTTGGCAGTCCTCAGTAAAAACTACCTCCCTGCATTATGTCCATGTATTTTTAGACATGTATTTATATCCAACCTGCATTATGTTCTAATTAAACAATTACGTTTTTGCAAGCAATGGGGTAGTTCACAGTCCCACAGGATCCCAGGGGCCCAACTATAATGGGGGGGGGGGGGGGGGGGGGGGGGGGGGGGGGGGCTTAAACAAGTTCACATTTGTATTGCACATATCTTATTTGTAGTGCAAACAAAAACTACATTACAAAAAACAGTGGGAAGTGTGATTTTGCTACCCTGACATATACCATTTATGCCTTCTCTGACTTTATACCCCCAGATATCCGACTCCCTTAGAAATCCAATACATTTAGGGGGTTAGTAATTTACCACTCAGAATACCTTCCCTCCAAATTTCACACCCCTAACTGCAATCTTCTATAGTAATATAAATGTTTCCCTGTTGTTGTTCAATGGACATTTACTGTATACACACTAAAAACTGGAACAACTAATTGAGTAATGGTATTCTAAAGGTGGCCATACATGTTTCGATATTTCTGGTAAATCGACTTAAAACTGTAGATTTTTAAGTCCATCGATCGTAAATTGTTTCCCGCACACCTGGTACGATCAACCAAAAATAATCATAAAATGAGCGGACATGTTGGTAACTTTTGCTTGGTTGTACAATATCTTACGGGTTTTCTAAGTATTGCGTCCGATTTTTTTACATAACATATTACAATTGTATCATGAATCCCCTCCACCGTACAATCACAAACAAATCAGTTACTCTGTGTGGTAGTACATTAGACTGATGTTCAGCAATCCATAGACACAAGGTGATCAAAATGGTGATCGGTAGAGCAGAAGTCGACCGATGGATGGCTAGCTTTAAAATAGCGTATACTTGATAAAGTCAAGCTGTTTATACAGCTACTTAATATGTTCAAACTTTAAACCTCATTTCAATAGTAAAAAAAATCCTCCTGCACTGCCTTCATTTGCCACAAGATTCACTCTTGCTATATTTTCTCTGTAACCTCCAGCTTTCTGACAGCTTGATAACATTGATGTGACTGTTTAGGGGGTTGGAAAAGCCCTGGAGGGCCATATAAGACCCATAGTTTGAGGATCTATGATCTAAATGATGACTGCAGAAGTGTTGATAATGGTACAAGGAAATAAAAGTTATACATTAATGTTGGGTATCGTTTCCCTAGACCCCACTGAATGGTCCCTTGGTCATATTTGTGTATTGTACTTCTTTTTTTTTTATTGCATTACTAATTGTGGCTCTATCTATTGTATGTTGTACCCCCTTCCATTCCACATAGACCACTGCAAAACTCTTAGAGAGTTCCCATCAACAACATGGCTTTCTCTCCCTCACCTACACCAAAGCTGTGACTAGGAACGTCCGCCACAAACTGACCACAAGAAGCGAAAGGACTTCTCGAAGTTTTCAGAAACTTTCTGATGGTTTTTTGGATGGTTCCCCTCATTTTCTTCATGAGATCTTAATTTCAGCTCAAGCCTTTGACGTTGTCCTATTTTGTCCTTTGATTAACACAATCTCAAGCATTTTTGAAGCTAGACGACCCAGAAGCCAGAAAGAAAAACACAAGTCATCTGGGCAGCCCATGAGATCACATGCGCTAACCTCTCGGAGTCTTCCACTTATCTACATCAATACTAGCGTCATCAGAGTCTTCATTCCAAAACCTGAAGAAAGACAACTGAATGTAGCAGGTTGGTTCAAATATTTAAGTAACTTAGTTTTTTTAGGGTTAAGGGCTGAAACCCATAGCCATACTGTATACCTTTATTCCACCCATCTGGCATCAGCAACCACAATGCCCCAATGAGTACAAAAATCAAATGTGCCAATCTGCAGTGCTTATAAAGCAATGGACAGAATTTTATTGTGGTGTAAATAGAGTGTAAACTATAGCAAATGTCTTTGGGGGCTCTGGAGACCCCTTTCATCTGGGGTTTGCACTGCTTAGTCCTTGCTCAATAAAACACACAAATTTCTTTAATTCTTGGTATTGGTCTGTTTTATGGCATAACAAATTGAATAGATGATAACAGCCTTATTCATAAGCCGTCCAGCTACTAAGGGTCCCCACACATGTATCGAGTTGGGACTGACAGATGAGCTGTGAAGAGCAATGTGATGACGTCATCACGCTGCTCTACATCGCTCACAGCATTGGCGGGCACCCTTTGTGTGCAGGCCGTTAGTTTCAATGGGGACATGTAGCGTTCTCTGGCTGAAATTGGTCGCCACTCGTTACATGTGTGGGGACCCTAAGTGTTTTATGAAGCACTGTTCCTCAAGGCTATATTTACATTGTTGTTTCCCGGGCTGCTCTCGATCTGAAGCAGCCCAGGAAGCGACCAGACACTCCTGCAGCAGTCCAGGAAAGGACCTGTCTGCACAAGTTTGCAGATGCTCGTGGGTTGTTTTGATAACAACCCTATGACAGATCTATCAGTGTAAAGCCCGAAAATCGACTGGTGGGCGGCTCAAGCTGTGTCCGCCGTCTGGTTGTGCTTATCGCTTGCAAACGAGCCCTCATTGTTGAGTCCTGAGAGACTAATATAGAGGTTCATCCCTAAGGGGTATGAATCTCCCACCTCCCTATTTCCTCTAGTAAATTATTGGACATTGTCAAAAAACTCACAGTTCGTAGTTGTCTTATCACAGAAAAAGGAAGTTTTTGGCCTTCTAGGACTTGAAAAGTGCAATTAAAATTCCATTTTTATTAAGTCTTCATTAAAACCACAGGAATTGGCATAAAATAACTTAGGCTCTTAAGACGTCGGCATCCTTAATCATAGCTATGATTAGGAATCCTTAGGTTGGAAATGCCTATGATGTTAGTTTATGCCATTTAGGATATTTCATCATAACTCACTAAAATGGAATTTCAACCACTGAGAAGTTTTTATACCTGTCCCATTACTCAATAAACGTTTTCCTCATGGTCAAATTTATTTCTGCACTTAAATGTATATTCTTGTAAATATTCTTGGCCACTATAAACATAATTATATTCTGGGTGGGTAACTTCTTTGTAATCCTGCAATGCAGATGTACCATATTTTTTGTTTTCAGCCAATAAAAAGTGAACTGTGGTTTTCATGAATTTTATACATAATCGATCAATGTTGCTGTTCTAAAATGTAGTTTAGAATGAACCTAGAATACAAATGAATTATTTATTTAATTATCCATAGTTTAGGTGTGAATTTATTCATGATATGCTGTAGGAAAGGCAACTTCTCATTGGAAAATAACTTATGGAGAAGCACATGATCAATTTGATCAGCTGCCTATCTAGAACTTTTTCGATTGTCTGTTCCTGTTTAGCCAATGGACATAAACTGCATACACACTAAAATATGAACAGAGGAATGAGAAATGATCACCTGATTTGATGGTTGTTTTTTAACCGCCCGATAAACGAGCATTTAATGCAACCACCCAGCAGACACAACATTATGTTGGTTTTCAAGCTTTTGTCTGATAGACCTGTCATAGAGTCGTTATCGAGACAGGACGTTTCCCGGGCTGCTGCGGGAGGGCCCAGATGTTTTCCGGCCTGCTGCAAACTGTTGCAAAACAGTTTGCAGCAGCACAGGAAGCGACCATGTAAATCTAGCCTAAGGCTATGTTTCCATTACCTTGGGACCCCTCGGCCGAGGGTCTGACTTCATTGCGCTGAGCCGATCTGCCGATGTAAGGCTGAACGTACTCGAGTACTTTCAGCCTCTGCATCGGCAGATGTGTAAACAGACCATCCGCCGAGCAGGCGATGTCTGCTAAATACGTCAGGACCCCTGCTAAGCGTATACGCTTAGCGGAGTGGTCCCGACGTATAATGGAAACAAGCCCTTACTCACAAAGATTAATCAGATTAGCTCATCAGATTGGGCCATCAATGAGTTCTCCTTCAGGAGATATAAAGATAACTTGAAATCTCTATAATGCCTCTTTGCCATTTTTTTGTAGAGTTGTTTGTTTGTCCTCTTTATGTTACCTTGCTGTATTGGGACCATGTAAATTCCATTTTATTCATTAAAAATTATGTTTTTACCTCTGGCAGCCAATCAAATTATTAATGAAGACACCTTAGTGTTGAAAATTGCTTCAGTGTCCATGGCTCCACAAGCAGATAACCCCTTAAGCCGGAGTGTATTGAGAAAAGATATTTATCAGTAAGTAGTTTATTTATCATTATATTTCTTTCCCTGATCTGGTTTTTAATTAAATATGTTATTAGGTTCATGAAACATGTTATTCTATATCCTATAAGGTTCAAATGGTGGGGTTGTTATTTTATGTTGTTAAACTACTTAGGTGAATAATACCATTTAGAACTACTGTAGGTGTATATTCTATTGGAGTTCAACAACATTGACTTATTTCAAAGAAAAAAGTTAAACTAAATATTTATATATTATATATGTACTATCATTTTCAGTGCAATGATGGTTCTTCATGGTTATTACTGTGCTGCATTTATTATGCTCATTGAGCATTTCTCTGGGCGAGACTCAGCAGGTCCAACTGCTACTGGCTCCTTGTAGGTAGTAGAGATGGTCAAATTTTTTTTTCTAATTAATTAAAAACTAGCAAAGCTCCTGAACATAGTATCATCACCAGAGTGATCATGGATGGATGAATATGAGCGGAGTAGTTTCAAAAAAATGAAAGTTGAATCCTTAACTTGGTTTAAACCTGGTAGTTAGTTAGTCGCTATGATATACCATGTGTCTTGGTAGCCTAAACCCAGTTGTACCTGTTCCTTCATTTACTTGTGGATTACTGAACTATTGAAACCCAGTGACAATTTAAACATCCCTTAGTTTCTTCTATATATGGGGATAGACAGACTATTCCTTCATCGATCTCTATAGGAAACAACCTTTTGTTAATTGACAGCAAAGCTCCTGAACAGGGTGAAGGCTTGGGAGAACATTTGGAAAGAAATATATATATATATATATATATATATATATATATATATATATACCGTTATATATATACCGTTATATATATATTCATTTTTTCATAAACTTTAAAGTTCAAAGTCAAAAATCGACTACCTCCTTATATATGCAAGCGGATACAAGACCACTTACTAGATACTAGAAGAGCTGTCATTGGTCTTTAGTACATGAATTTACCCAGGTTATTAATATAGAACAGAATTATATGGGAAAACATTTGTTTATCTGCTGTTCATCATTTTTAACACTTATGCAAATTATAATGTTCTGTTTTGTCCTTTGGTGTTTTTTGTCATCAAGACACATTGATGTGTATCTATATATAAGCATAATTTTGTGTATTTAGGCCAGTAGTAATTTTATCACCCTTTTAGCACCTTAACTCTCAGCATCTGCAAAATGAAGTGAGATAACCGAAAAATTGTCAGGTGTAAATATTTCTTTTCAATATGTTAGTCTCCTGCCACAAATCGTTGTAACAGGGCAGACTGCACTATTTCCTAAAGGTTTCAGACTTCAAACAAAAGGGATTGACAGGAACACTTTGTTATGATTACAACCCCTTTTTAAGCTTTATTGTATGAAAAAAAAATGAAAACGTGCCTATTTTATATATATTTTTTAAATATGAGCATCTGAAACATAGCACTACTGATGCACTGTGGATCAAAGCTGAAAAGAGGGGGGAAATATCAAAGCTCTAAAGGGAAAAATCGCAGTTTACTGATTTTCTGTGAAATATCATGCTCTGGCTTCTGTCACCTTGTGATTTAAACCATATTGATCATCAGGGCAGGGAGGCTGGCAAAAAGAGGCATTTAAGATCTCTGTGAAATAATACATGACTCTGAATGGAGCTGGCACGCTTGCCAGACTTAAAAGCAAAGCACGTAAGTGGTACCAAGCGAGAGAAGTCACAGAGAACAGTCAGCTGTGTAACTGTGTACACCGGCCTTCCTGGAGGAAAGGCGGTCTGCTTCTCAGATGTGGAAGCCTTCGTGTTCCAAAGTGTTTCCTACTGAACTTCAACAGATGTTGTTAAAATGAAATACTTTTCGAACTGTAAACAATTCCCATTCTCATACATGACAATCCTTTCACTTCCTGTATCATATAACGGGAGGTGGTGGTGTGGGGGGGTTATCCCTCAATGCCGCCTTTTTACTAAAGCTTCTGCAGCCGGCAGCAGATTGTTAGAGTGAAATTGGTGCAGCACGATCTGGGTTCAAAGACTGAACTGATGAGATTTGCAAGTTATTGACCAAAACTTAACATTTTAATAGCTTTAGTCGGACTTCAAAGAAAAATGCTGTGGCTTGTCTCAGTTGCCCTTCTGTCTGAAAGAGAGGAAGGAAACTTGCTATTTTACTATTTTAGCAAACACCTTATTAGGTACTATACATCTAATATAGCCATAGTAATCTGTTTTCTATATGTCTAGGTTATCTGATTTATTGTCCTTGTTGGAATCTTTGGTTCTGTGTGTGGCAGATAAGTATACAGTAACTATAGATGTATGTTATCACTTTTGATGTATTATTTCCTTTCTATTTCAAGTACAGCAGGTTTCATATTAGTCAAATCATATTTAAACCCAAGAATAACCTTTCTAATCCTTAAGCAAGGGAACAGACGGCTCGACCTTGGGCGTCATCGCACTGCTATCAGATATCGGCAGAGCTGGAGAGACAGCTCTGCGCTCTCTCCTGTTCAGTCGATGCTGTGCATGGAGACCCGCGGTTTCCATGCAAAGCAACTGACATTGGCCGTGATTAGCGGTCATTTCCTATAACCCTGTTTTCGAGTGGGATTTATTGATCCCGCTCGAAAACTGGGATGGCCGCATATGATATGGGCCAGATAGATAGCCGTGAGCGTGCACGGCGCTTGAAGCGGCCATCGATCTGGCCAATACCTTTATGTGTGTACCCTGCTTTAGGCTATGTCTCCACAGGACCGTGGGACATCCGCTGGGCAGGTACAGTGTATGTGATTCATCGGGACCCCTGCCAAGCACTGTGCTTAACGTAGGGGTCCCGACGGATCTTTTTGAGCTTCTACCTGATGATCTCTCTGTTGTCATACATCCCTTGGGCACTCACTCCATTTTAAATTATTATGAAATAAAATAATGAAGCCCATTATTTTCTGAAATAAGGCAGGTACCTTTTTATTGTTTTACCTCCTTGGCAGTATGATAATTGTTTTGTTAAAAGTGGTACAGCAAATTAAAAAAGATTACAATGTCCTTCCCACATTTCTGACATTATAAATTAGGTCGGAACGTGAGAAATTAGGACACTTATACTGTGTGACCAATATGGGCTTTTTTTCCTGCCCCCCTGTCAAATGAATGAACCCCTGATTACGTTTGCCCACCCCTGATGTAGCCACATCTGAAAACAGCATTTACATTGTAGGTGGTAGTGTTATACTTTTAGTAGACACTAGATCAATCTATCATGGTAATTTTTCGGCCATACGTGCCTATTGGCTCTCTCTACTGTCAGTTATCTTATTCCTCTGTGTTGTGGTGGCCCTCATTCAGAACCTGTGTGATTGGTTTCAATGGGGAGGCTTGATAATGTTCCTATATAGAAAAGGGGTGCCCTGCAAGGAAGGAATGTTTGGGAACAAAATGTCTTAACCTCCAGAGCGGTTGAGACGAACCCTAATCGTTCTCTGTTCGGGTTCGCCCCAACCACTCGGGCAGCTAGTGTACCCGATACACTTGCAGAATGCTGAAGCGATTGTCTTAATAGACCTTAATATTAATGGGCTATTTGCACACTGCCGCTATTGCCCGTACCACGCCGTTAAACTGCACGTTATGGGCAGACCGCTAGGGAGGTTAAGGTGGCAATGCATAGTTCGATGTTTTCGTTCAATCGATCAGGAACTAATGATCTTTTGTTCGATCTAACCAAAATCGAGTACTGAACAACTTGTTTGTTTGATAAAAGTTATCGATATCGAACAAAAAATTATCTAAAATTATCGGACATGTTTGTAAACATCGAATGTTAATCGAACATGTCAAATAATTTCATTTGATCATTTTTGTTAGATCTAGTAAATGTGAATGAAGCTATTTCCTGTTAAAAAAAATTTAACAATATTTCATTTGAGTACATCCAAACAAAATTTCATTCAGTCGAACGAAAATAGAGTGTATACATTCAATATAGACACAATGGATATTCGATCAAAATATTGAACATCCTGATCAAATCTATTGTCAATTGTGCAAAAATATATACATGTATAGTGTCTGAGCAGCTGTAAGCATTGTTTGTTAAGCTGCCATACACCTTTGTCAGATATCCTTTAGATCTATCAACAACTATGTAGTACCGGGTCCTCTACACAGGTAGACTTGATTGTTTGGAAATTCCCTCATATTGCATTGTTTTGGTAAAAGAAAAGGAGATCTAAAGGAAATCTGACAGAAATATCTAAAGGTGTATGGGGGCCCCTAAGCGATCTAGCAAGACAGATACTAAACAACCAATCTGTCTGATACTGGTTGTTTCCTAAAGAGATCGAAGGAGGTATAGTCTATTTATTCCCATATATAGAAGGAAATAAGGGCTGTTTAAATTGTCACTGGGCACCATTAATTCAGTAATCCACAAGTACATGAAGGACCAGGTACAACTTGGCAGCATTTATGCAGTTCGCGCCTGATATATCAAGAGCTTGCTTTGCTCGATATGTTCGATTGCCTGTGATACTTGGTGATTACTTCATTGTTTCGGTGCCATAGATGCCTTGGCTCCATCTGTTCGACAGTTTTATTTATGGATGACTACAGCTTGTCCCGAGACATCCAGACTGTAGAAGTAGTCGTCTTGTGTACTTTAATGTTCCTAATGAAATAAGCCCCAGACACAAGCAAAAAGAACACAGGGTTCATAACATCATGAGCAAAACTCTGCCAGATCTCCCGCTGTTCCTCTAGAGTGAATGGAGATTAAAATACAAATAGTTTATCTCTTACACGATGACTTAGCTGATTGATGACTTTTTTCCTATATTAAACTGGTAAAATATGTATTGTATATGGGCACAAAGGGTCAATTTATAATATATACCTATATTTACTTGTGCCAATGTGAATAAGGAATGACAAATAGTTAACTGGCATCAGAGGCACAGTTAATGGGCATATGCTTTGTTTATATGGGAATGCGTTGCAAATTGAAAATAATGTTGTCTGTTCCAATAAGCCCCAAAAAGCTTGTAACTTAACATTTAAAAATGGGGTGCTTACCTCTTGGAAGCCAAATACCATAGAATACCATCAGAGGTTTTGTAGACCCCATACTTTGATAGGCCACACATATTAAACTATACGAGAATTTGTCTTAGACTGTAAATCAGTCAATGGATATGCTTGATAGTTTATAGAAAACTTAATCTAGACCAGTGGTTTCCAAACTGGGGGGCGCGAAGGTATTCCAGGGGGGCGCTGGCCCTCATTCTTAACCTGTGTTTGAATAGGGAGGAGGGGCTCCATAATGTTCCTAAATAGAAAGGGGGGGGGGCCTGCAAGGAAAGTTTGTGAACCACTAATCTAGACTAACCGAACTGGTCTGATCCCAAGCGTAGTTGTAAATAGTCCAACAAGTTCTATTAATATTTATTGACCATGCATGATAATAGGTTTGGGGAGGGTAGAAGTAGTGCTTTTGTGATGTCCCTCTTGTACCCCTTCATGTCACATAACAGCAGTTGATTGGCTAGGATGTCATCCAGGAAAGTTCCATCCTAGCCAATCAATGCATGCAGCAGTAGACACTTGTCAAATTTTGTAAAATAAATTCTAGTAAGAGTTATTTTTCTTCTTGGTAATAGTTAAAAAACACATCTGCTTTTCTGGGTTATAAAAAAAAAATATATATATATTATATTCCATTTGTCAGAACTAGAGGTTCTTTTTCACATTGTTTAAAGAATTCCAAAAGCTAAAACCCAGGCTGATGGACATACCTTCATCAATGCAATTCTCTCTTATTTAAATGGCTTCCATTTTTTTTTATTATCAGAATCTGACCCTTTCAATGGTACAGGGAGTGCAGAATTATTAGGCAAGTGGTATTTTTGAGGAATAATTTTATTTTTGA
>CM070036.1:17545014-17580486 GCA_036250615.1 Ptychadena robeensis | reverse complement strand
GGGGGGAGGGGGGGGGGTGAGTTCGATCACCTTTTCTCTGAGAAAAAAAGCCCTGCTTACAACCTTGAGTAACGTGAATGCCTTTTATAGTATAAGCACAGTTTTTCGAGGAAGCCATCCCCAAAATGCCTTTGGATAGTGGATGGAAACTGAAGTGCCCAGAGGAAATCCATATAAATAGTATCCTGATAGGGATCTGAACCTGAGTCCATAGTGTTACATGACCACCGAGTTGCTGTGCCTTTTTTACTTACAATATCAATTAATGTATCTGTCTATCGGGTACTGAAATGTAGACAAACCTGCCAGTGAAATCTATAGAAGAATGCTGGTGATGCCTTTTTCTTTTGCAGTTAGGCAATACAACCAATGTCAGTTTTGGAGTAGCAGCAGTTCACTCCTGTCCTCATTCTTCCCTCTTCAGTCAGAATACTGTTTGTTAGCACGTGTGTAGAAAGTGTATCTGATTGGCTTCAAGGATTACAAGGGTTTACAAGAAGATCCTAAATCAAAAGCAGTAACATAAAATTAGTATATTTTTTCATTGAGTACATATTTAGCTGTGTTGTTTGTTTAGAAAAAAAGCCAAATTCCAATGTTATATAGCAATCTGAATGTAAGGTAAAAATGAGCCTTCATTGTGTGCTAGGTGATTAAATTATGAAATATGAGGATTTCTTGCTAATGGAATTTGTTCATTTCAGTTCTCATTGTAAGTAGATAATCTTGTACTCGCGGAATGTTCTCACCTGCACAATCTCTCTCCATCTGACCTTTCTGGAAATGTACTTGACACATGTTCTCAGCGCACTTTCCATAATGAGAGCGATCAAAATTTTCTGTAGGGCTGGCAGTCATTCTGGATTTTTTTTGCAGGGTTTTACCACCGATCTGGTTCCCTAGTGGAACTTGACTCATTTCTTTTATACTTCCAAATCCTTCGTTTGCTGGTCTTAATCTTTAACGTTTGGCTTTAGGCCCAGAGAAAGCCCCATGCACTTGCCAATTAGCCTTGTCCTTGCTGAAGCTGTCTCTTTTATAGGAGCAGTAAGCCTTTAACTACACTGATTATGTATAAGAATAAAGTCATGGTTGGGGTCATGTTGTAGATGGTTTTGACGTTATCGTCAACCTCATGTGCTATTTTAGGGCTTACAAAAGGATAGCACTTGTTTATTTTGTTCATTTATATTATCTATGCTGTGTGTGAGAGATACTTACTACTTTCGAAGTGTCAACTTTTGCAGACTATGGGGGTTTATTTTAAAGACTTATTTTTATATTATTAAAGGTTTAAGGATAGAGCTACACTATACGTCAGCCAAACCAGCTAGTCCAAAGAGCACAAGTCCCCCCCCCCCCTTCCCGTTGGCTCTATTAGGGCCACGTGATCACCCGTGACACATATCATAGCAGATAACACGGCTTCTTTAAATCAACGGGCTGAGGTATAATTAACGTGCCTGGGCACATTAGTCATACATCAGTAAGGCTATTTTCCCACTTATGCGATTAGAATGGGCTTGTCCCCACTTCAACTAAAGGCTGCATGTGGGCGGGGTGCGACCCGCGTTAAGAATCACGGCTCACGCGTTTAGATCGGGGTCTGCTGGCGGACGAGATTTTTCAGCCCTGAAAAATTTTGCAGCCCTGAAGAAAAAAATGTTAAAATTGTGTAATTGCCCGGTCAATCATGCCCGATCGTGTTAGCCATCGCCCACGATCGGCTGTCCGTGATCCATGCGCACAATTAAATTTGCTTACCTAAAAAGTTAGATCTCCAAGCCAAAACTGTTGGTTTTTTCACCAGTCTTTTAGCATGCAGTATGTGCTATTGCGCTAATGCAGTTGTGACCCCATTAGCACCTTACAATACTCTCAGTTTGTACCCTTAGCTCATTGTTTGGCTTCAAATGACATAAGGAGGTGTTTTTTACTCATTTACCTGTCACATATTGGCATGGGTGCATGAGTGAGAGGGTGTTCGGCTCTATCTATGTTAGTTCCAATTGGCAGGTTGGGCATGATTTTGAACAGATATTAGATCAGGTCATGTGAAATGTGTTTTTACAGTCTTGGGGAAAAGAAATTCCACAGTTTATTCCTTTTTTTTTGTTAAAATAAAACTAATCTACGTTTTATCATTTATTTTATTTAGTCCTGGAAACATATTGTAATCTAGGCACCCTTTTAGATCTGCTAAAGCAAAGAACAAAGCATAATGTTCTATAGACAAATCTCAAACGATTGGGGACAATTAGGGGGGTGCAGCATGTTCTATGTGTGCACATGTTCCTGGTCTGTAAATCCCTGGACTGAGAGCCTCGCAGAGCACTGACAAAGGAGGTGCACATAATTATGGCCAGAAGAGAAGGTATTTCTTGGCCTCACAGTTGCTTCTGTTTTCAACAAACACCTTATGATAAAAACAAAGAGAAAATTTAATACTCCAGCTGGGACTGGGGAATGGTTTGCAATATCTCTCAAACAAATTCTTGACCTCATTGCTTCTCACTACATAAATTGTGTCTTTAGTGTGGTTGCCCAAGCACAGATGCTAAGGTGTGGGGAGATATTTCTCGATACGTGATTTTTGGAAGACGTGGGCGATGACTTGCGTTGGCAAGTGTGTTTGATTCGTTCAGTGGTCTATCAGGGCTGTCTTGTATTGAAAGTTTCTTTGTTAAGGCTGAACTCTAGACAATTAAGTGAAAGAAATATGTATGCTTTAGCTGTTGTATTTCTGTCCTCCTGTTTCTGATATTTACATTTCAAGACCAGTACTTCTGTCAGCACGGTTCTCACTAGTATATGAGCTTTTCAACTACTGTATATACTCGAGTATAAGCTGACCCGAATATAAGCCGAGGTACACAATTTTGGAAAAAAAATCTGGAAAAATTGAATGACTCAAGTATAAGCCTAGGGAGGGAAATGCAGCAACTAAAGCCCCCCATACACGTCTAGATTTTCTGTTCAATCAACTTAAAGAGATAAATTTTTGGGGGTCAGGGAAATCTGTGATTGATTGTATGTTTGTCAACTGTAGTAACAGATATTTGATAAACTTTTTTTGGGATCGACTGAAAGTGTAATGAATTTCAATACAAACAATAAAAATTTACCAGCACGTCCAATCATTTTTCAAAAATTTTTTTCCCCAATTTAAATTTTTTAGGTTGATCTAACCATGTGGGCTGCCATAGAATTTCAATCAATCAACCCAAAAAATTTATTGAATTAAGTTGATTGGAGGAAAGATCTAGACGTGTATGGGGAACTTATGGCACAGAAACACATAGCAAATGTACTTTTGTTTTGAGGTGTCAATTTTAATTCAGCGGATTTGTAAGTTAATTACAAAGCCCCTGAACATGATATCATCACTTAAATTGCTGGAGATGTATAGAAGGGATGTAGGAACATCGTAAAGAAACAAGTATTACTCTAGCATATAAAGTTTTTGCACAAAATAAGTTAAAATTTGACTTGACTTTGAACCTAATTTATGCAAAAACATATGCTAGAGCAATTTTTTTTCAAATGTTCCCACAACCCTTTCCTACATCTCCAGCAAGTTTGGTGATGATAGCATGTTTGGGGACTTTGCAATTCACAATAATGTCCACCTACAAAATGCCGCAATTTAGATTTTTTGACCAGAATATAAGCTGAATTTCATTTTTTTCGGCTTATATTCGAGTATATACAGTAAATGTTTTATTCTTACACTGAAGGCTTACACTGAATCCAATGTTTGTACTCACTGCTCGTTTTTTACTTACTACAAAGTTGCCTTCATTTGTAGTATACAGTTGTTACACTTGTGGAAGCAGAGGGTTTATCTGAATATGTTTTATCCCCTCATTATGATCAGGGGTAGTCTTTGGGTGAGAGACAGTGAACATACCCAGAGTAAGTGCATTTCCCTTCTATGAGGGGGTCATCTACAATCCTGTTGGAACCTACCCTGCATATTGTCACTGATTGAGGGAAGGAAATTGCACAGTGAGGGGTTCCTCTACAATCCTGTTGGAACCTACCCTACATATAAGCATGGATTGAGGGAATGAAATTGCATGGTGTCAACAGGTCTCTGTGTGGGATTTGACATTACTATGGCCTTGCAGGAGCATCTCCATAGTGTAAAGCTGGGCCTAGACGTTAAGATTTCGTTAAGATGTAGATCAAACAGCTCAGCATTAACAACTAAACTAGAATTTTCTAAATTTGACAGACAATTATTTAGCGTATGCACATCCCTCGTGTCACTATGTATAAAGCTGGATACATCTGTATTTCTTTCTAGAGTTGGACACGGCTGAACTTTGTTCTTGGAAGTTTTCTCTCTGATTTTATGGACCGTATCAGGAAATCATAAAAGCTTTGCAATTGTCATTATTTTATTTATATTGTGCTTGTGGTTCTAAATCGTCTTTCCTCTTATCCCTGTCATGAAGAGCGCAGACTGAATCACTTTTGTATCTGGTACAACTGCAGGAACCAGGGAATTTTCATTACTACCAGAGAAGGAGTGGATTACACAGACATGATTCTATAAAGGGTTATAGACAAATCTTTAGTTCTGCATTCTGGAGGAATCGTCCGGTGAGGAATAGACGCCCGCATGTAGAATTAGTTTTTGTTTTCTTTCACATTTTGGATAAAATAAAATGGGTATAGTTAGAAGAGTTTTTCTTCTGTTGTTGCTTAGGGGTTCCTGACCTTTTTAACCTCCTTAGCGCACTACAGATATCTGTACCAAAAGAGCACCATAGACTTTAATGGAAAAAAAGTTTTTTACATTGTAGGCCTGTAATTTCCAAAAGTATGTCCATACAGTCTGGTAGACATCCTGAATATAATAGTATGTTCAGATGCTTTGTGAATAACTCACAAAATAAAAAAAGGAATATTTCAAAAATTCAGGTAAATTAGCACTGCAACCACTAGATGGCGCTGCAGAGTTTACATAGGAGAGCATGGGGGGGATGGAGTGATCCTGCCTCTTCATGAGATCGGGGTTTGCTCTCCTGTGGCTCCGATCTCTGCCTGACGAACCCAGCTCGTCCAGTGCTCTTCTGACAGGTCAGAGCTGGACGAACTGGGACTGTCAGGAATGGCAGGAGGGTTAATCTAAGGACACAGATAATAAGTGTAACTGTCCTGACATGATCATGTGTCAACAAGAAAGACACACGGCTGCCGATTTGTGGGCAGATTTTCCTCTTCTTAGGGCATGTTCCTTCTGCATCGGCAGGAGCACACCATTTCAATTAACATAACAAAGACATAGAAAAGCACTGCTTTTCCTTGTCTTACTGACACATGCATTGATCTTCAATGGACGTGTATCCGCCGCCACAATAACGATGCGGGTATCCGGGTCCTGCATCTCTTTGAACACGTGCTGTCCCATTTATCAGAATGGAAAGTGTCCTCTCTGGAAGCAACGGAGACTACGCCTAATTTATAATTTAGATACTTGACCAACTTCAGTGCATCATGTGGCAAATGATCACAATGAGTCCAAATGTAAGTTGTAGTATAATGTAGTTTTTTTTCTTAAGAATTAGACATAACCTTGGTCTCAGCACCCAAAATGTACTTCTAAAAAGGAAATGTGGCTTATACTCCAGTCAAAAGATGAACATGGAGAAATTTCACTGGTGTGAGTTAATTGCAAAGCCCCTGAATATGGTATCATCACCACAAATTGCTGGAGATGTAGGGAAGGGTTGTAAGGACATTCAAAAAATTTTGCTCTAGCAAAGTCAAGTGAAAATTTTAAGTCAACTTAACTTTGAACTTGATTTATGCAAAAAAAAAGTTAGGGCAATACTTGTTTCTTTTAAATAGTCCTACAACCCTTCCCTACGTCTTTGGCAGTTTTGGTGATGATATTATGTTCAGGGACTTCTAATAATCTTAAATCGGCTAGTTTCAATATTGACACTAAAACAAAAAGCACATTTACAGTGAGTTTCTGTGCGTTAGCTGCAGCATTTCCCAACCTAGGCTTATACTCGAACCCATATTGTGCTGTGGATACGTTAACACACCCATAGGGAAGCATTGGGCATGTCTGCATTGCCGTCTCTGTGGGGAAAAAAAATATATCCCCCTGATGCTGCGTCAGGAATGCATTCTTTATACAGCAATACGGGGCAGCGTCATGGGATGTGTTGCATGAACGCAACACATCCCTTTACACTATGGAAACATAGCCTAAGGGGGGGGGTTCCACATGCGTCGGGACCACCTCCTCTAAGCGTATTGTCTAAACACAGCATCTGCCAAGCAGGTATAGTCTATGTGCTCTGCCGGGATCCCCGCCAAGTAATACGATAGCGGAGGGGGTCCCGACGTATAGTGGAAACATAGCCTTAAACAGTCCATTCACTGGTAATATAAAGCTTGTGTTTATTGTTAGTTTTGGCTCAGCTGGCATTAATGCAATGCATATTTATATAAGTTAAGCTTATATAAATAAAAAAATTTCTATTTTTTATTTGTTTGGCCTCATCAGCCTAGCTGAAGTAATGCTTTGGAGTCTATGATATTAATGACCTACGATCCATTTGTCCTCGTTGTTTCTTGCGTCCTCCTTTTCTTGAATAAATGCTTAACAAAGGAATGTATTTTACACGCATGTAATTATATGGTGTCATAATGTTGCACAGATTTTGGATGACACATTTAAGACCTGACATGTGTTTTGCCAAGGCAAATGTCTAGTTTTAAGTTTCTTTTTGGTTTCCTGCCTCTGTTTTTAAGACATCCAAGGATTAGTCGTATTCTATGCTCGTCTCTCCCAAGAGGCAGAAGCTGAGCCTAATATTGCTCTTACACAGGCACCTGTGGCCTCGAAGATTAAAGGCATCCCTAAAGGGGACGGTGCAGTGCTGTGCTCAGCATGGGGGAGAGGCGAGTTAATCTATTATCTTGGAAAGACACATATAACAACAAAAGGAAATTTCTGTAATGGATCTTTCTTGAAATGAAGGCCACAAGCCAGGTTTGTTCAGTTTTTGTTATTACTCTTCAGTTTTTCCACTGAGCTACTACTGGAAGTTAACTTCTGGTATTTTTATAGTCGGCTGGATAATTACAGATGTTTTTGGAATATGTTTGTTTGTAAAGTTTTACCCCTGAGGGTAGTTATTCTATTTTTCAGTGACCCCTCTGGTTCATATGCAAATGAGCAATATTAAGTAACACGGGGGCAATCACAATTTTACTTTGGCGTATGCTTTAAATAAGATAAAAATTTTCTTTTTCCCCGTACATTTTCATTGGTGTGGTATCTACTCCAGTACACTTTGTATGTGCACATTGGAAAAGATATCCATTGGGCTCTGAGGCAGAGAAAAAGGATAAAGTACCTTGATCCAGGTATCTAATCTATAAGAAGTAAGGACAAACAGTTAGGGCTCTTTTCAGTAAAAATTTGCAATCAAATGTTGAAACACGCCCCGATGAACTAAGAATGATCTTCGGAGAATCCTGTTAGACCCTGGTCCTAGACGATAATCCCTCAATCTCCTCCACACTCTCCTATTCTCCTATAGACAAACCTCCGCTCAGCCTCTGGCGTTGCACCTCCCCAGCATTCTGTTGCCTGCAGGTCCTATGTGTGCAAGGATGCCTTCTGGGAACAGGTACAAAGGACCAGTAGCCCACATAAAACAAAGCCGGGTGGTTGCTAATGTCAACCACTGCAGTACAGGGAAAGTAGTCAGGTCCAAAGTAGGTATTCAGAAGGGGCAGGCTGGAAAGTAGTCACGTCCAACCCTCCAGTCACCACACATCCCTAAATGAAAAATCTAACATGCCTTCGTAAAGGATGTTTATTTATTTAGTCAAAACTAGCTACAAATTACCCCCCTAAGTTACAACTACTTAGTCCCATTAGTGGGAGTGCCACACCTTGTTGATAAATATAAATTCCTTTATTTATTGTTTATTTATTTATTTAGTTATTCTTAGGGCTTGTTTTCATTATAAGTTGGGACCCCTACGCTAAGCGTATACGCTTAGCAGGGGTCCCGACGTATCCCACAGACATTGCCTGCTCGGCGGGTTGGTCTGTTTACACATCCGCCGGTGTAAAGGCTGAACGTACTCGACTACGTTCAGCCTTACACCGGCGGATCGGCTCAGTGCAATGAAGACAGACCCTCCGCCGAGCAGGTAAGTCTATCTGTTACGTTGGGACCTCCCGCTAAGCGTGTACTCTTAGCGGATGGGTCCCAACGCAATGGAAACAAAGCCTTACTTTTTAGCAGAATCTAATGAAATGTAATAATTGTTGGAAAAAGGCTTCTTGTGTTAAGGGTGAAATATAATAAACGTACAGACTTACAAGCTGTTCTGCATAGCAATTTGCATGACTAAACCAAAAAATGTTCACTTCAGAAATGGATTTTATAACTTTATAAACAAAAGCTGCAAACCAGTAAAGATTCAATGTATTGTAGATGTGTTCCCAGACATATAATTGTTTAAAAAAAGCAGATGGAATTCTGTGAATTCTCCACAGTAAAGCTAGCCATACATGTTCCGATTCCATGGCCGATCGATCACCCATCCGATCGATTCCGGCGATGTCAGCGGGAATCGGATGTCCGATCGATCGGCCAATTAAGTGTGTCCGATCGCTACATACCACCTTGGCCCACGGATTCCTGGACGATTCTGTGTCCGATTGCTTACTTCACAAATGGCAACTCCCCCTGATGTGTGCTGAATCGGATCAGAAAGACCAACATGTTGGTTCTCTGTCGGATCCGATTCTGGGCCCCCGATCGATCGGACGTGATCGATCGGACAAGGTGAGCTTCACGCGATTCCGGGACGATCGATTGGCGTGCACGCGCCCAGAATCGATCGTCCGGGAATCCGTTGGGAATCGGACCCGTGTATGGGGACCTTAACACTGGAACATTTATTGATGTGTAATCAAATTCCAGCTTTTGAATTTAATATTGCATATGTATGAGTTTACTCACAAGTGATCAGCAAAATATACTTGCCTAAGTCACTCACCCCGTAGGTTATTGTATTTAGGATGACCAAATATTTGGACACATTAAGGAATACATTTTAGCATTATTACAGCAGTAATTTTTGTAGTTTTATCTGTAAAATGTTACAGATAAACCAGAAAAACTGGGAGGAGTGGTGTGAAACAGAGGCTAATTGTCATCACTAAGGACAGAAATGACAGTGCTATATAGCCCTGCCTCAAACTACATTAGCTTTTCCATTATGTCCAGTCTTACAAATGAGTACATATCATACCAATGGCCATGGTTGTGTTGCACTGTTCACTAGAAAAGTCTCAAATCTGGATAACACAACAGACAACCTACAACCCTCATACACCTTTAGATCACTCCATAGAACTTCCTTTATATCTCCCAACAACTATGTAGTGCCGGTTCCTCCCTGATAGAATACATAGTGATGGGAAGGTATATATCACTGCTATGTAGTGCCGGGTCCTCCCTGATAGAATACATAGTGATTGGAAGTTATATATCACTGTTATGTAGTGCTGGGTCCTCCCTGATAGAATACATAGTGATTGGAAGGTATATATCACTGCTATGTAGTGCCGATGGCCGCATTAGATATGGGGCAGATAGATGGCTGTGAGGGCGCACGTCGCTCGAAGCGCACATCGATCTAGGCAATATCTATGCGTGTGTCCCCTGCTTTAGAAAGGTGCTCATATTACATAGTTTTGGTAGAAGAAATGTGTATTTTACAGAAATTGTACAGTAAAATTGTAATGTGTAAGGGGGGACTTATGTATATGTGGGTCCTTCAGGCATCTTAAAGGCCAAAATGTAAAAATGCTACAAAATTGTATTTAGAAATGGTATGAAAAAAATTTCATATATGATATAATCCAGGCTGGATTCATAGTAATCAATAGGGTCACTATTTCCCCCTTCAAGAAATTTGACCAGTTTGACTTTGTCAGTTGATTGCAAAGCCTCTGAACATGCTATCATCACCAAAACTTGCTGGAGAAAGGATGAGGGTATAAAGGAAGTATTGCTCTAACACAAATAGTTTTTTGCATATTAAGTTGAAAGCATATTAAGCTGAAAGTCAAGTCGATATTTCAACTTTGAATTTGAATATAATACATGTAAAAACTACATGGGCTAGAACAAAAACTTTTTATCGTAAATATTCCCACAACTCTTCTTTATATCTCCAGCAAGTTTGGTGATTAAGGAATGTTCAGGGGCTTTGCAATCAACTCACAAATGTTTTGAGATGGCCTTTCCAAAAAAATTAAACATATCCAAACCTAAACTTTATTGTCACATCTAATTTGTTTTATGCAAAACTCTTTTTTTTATTCATGTATCATTTATTAACCTCCCTAAAAGGATTCCTGAGTGTGGCTTGAAACAGATTTTCATTACCACTGTTGGTTACCCCCCCTAGCCACACTCATCCCACTTACCTGCTATAGCCATGCCCATTCCATCCTGCAGTGTCAGCATCCTGTAGACATGTCATTGGTTTCAAATCCCTAAAGTCAGTCATGATGCTGGACAGGTGTTAGATTACAGTCATAGGTGTCCAGGGTCCTCACAGGAGCCAGGTATGTGCGTGGGGGGACAGAGTGGGTGTAATTAGCATGTAATCAGGTTGTATATTGCATACTGATTTTATGACCTCCATGTTATTGGAGGAGTCGTTGCTCGCCCCCACCCCCCTCCAGCACACATTGACAGTGTCTAATTGGCACCGGCTTTGTGTAGAGATTCCCCGGACAGCATAACGCTCAGGAGGTTAAAAACTAGTAATTTAAATCGATATTTTTAAAAATCACATTCTTTTAAATGTAGCTATTAGTATAATTATTTTACTTTTTACAGCCTAATGTATGTGTTTATTATAGCTATGGTATTATTAACTCTTTAATAGAGATGCTATTTTTCTGGTAACACACAAGCCTGTTGTAGACCTGTGAGAGTCTTGTTACAACAGAAGCAATTATGATCAGACATATTGTTGCAGTAAAGTATTGTTATTTCATAGATCTGCCCCAGACGGCCGGGTGGTCCACCGATTCATAAACCGGGGAAACAACTAGCATAACAATTTTCTACTACTTGGCCAATTGCTGTTTTCACTAAAATTGTCCTGGAGGCTTCTGTGATTTATTTGTCTACACTTTTCAGAAACAGGAGGAAACAAGTCTATTTTCAGCATTTGGATCCACGTCCGTCTATAAAATTGTGAAGCAATAGATTTTGCAATCATTTTAGTGTTAAGCCAAAAAACGAAAAGATAGAGATTGATGTTGTCTAGACAGCATTGGTTCCTCTTCTGAGTGCAGTAAACATCAGGAAGACCGTTATCCAGAAAGCATCAGTAACCATTTTATGGACCACCTATGCTTCATGTTATAGCAATCAAATATCGGGGCAGACACCCAATTGTTTAGTTAGAAGCCTGTGCTCCTTTCTTCTGGCTACTGTTGTATTTGATTTCTTAAAATGCTTCTTTTTCTTTTATGTTTTGTTATATATACATTAGAAGAAAAAAAAAACCAAGACATACTAGTCCTTCAAATACCATTTGAGGCACTTTTTCCCATCTGTCTGTCTCATTTTTTAAATATGTAAAACAAAAAGGGGGAAACTTCCTGGCAGCAATATATCTGCATCCCCCGACAGACAGGGATTTGTTCCATTTGCTGCAACCAAAACAAAAGGCCAAAAGGGAGATTTTAAGATTTTAGCTGTATAAGCACTAGTAGTATCCATGCTCTGAACGCACTGACCAATCAGCTGGGTGAGTAAAGGCAATTTAGATAGCATGAGTTGTGTATTTACATTAACATTCTGTGTTGCAATAAATACATTTGTGACACAGACTCATCTCTCCTCACATATTTAAATAGGTGATCGTGGGTAAGTTGTTAGTTCCAGATTGTAAAATGTGTCTCTCCATAAGTTGGTCAGTGGGTTCAGAGAATGGGTACTGCTAGTGTATAAACATGTTAAAGTTTCCTCACTTTACCTTCTGCTTGAACTGTGACTTGCCTACTTGTCTTTTGGCTTAAAGAATACAGAGTGAATACTGCTTGGACCAGCCCTGCCTACTTTGCTGGAACATTCTGTATATTCACTTTTTTATGTAAATGGTTGTGTCTGACTCTTTACTTTATTTTTTTTAATGGTTTCTTCAAAACTATGGGGTGTGTCTTGTATAGTGAAAAAATACGGTAGATTTGTTTTTGAATGGTTGAGTGTTTCATATAACTTGGGAGTGTAGCATATTTCTAACTGTTCATATCATTCTCTAAATGCTTCACATGAAAAGTAAATGGTTTTAATTATAATAATTTCTAGAGTATTCAGCAATGCTTTAATAAAATATCATGCTACTGCTTCTATTTGAATGACTCTGGCGTCATTTTCTAAGAATAAAGGAGATTTTCACCATGTAATATTGCAGGAAAACATGCATGACCTGGAATAATATGTCAGCGAACACTTTTGTTTTTGTGCTAATATTTCCAGATGTAAACCTCAACCTTTTATATTTGGATTAGCCAAAGCAAATACGTGCGACCTGATGTCACTCAATGATTTGTAATATAAATTAATGTACACAAATTCATAAAACCGCCTTGGTAAAAGAAATACATGACATCATTCAGACCTCGGCAAGAAAAGCCATAAAATCGGGGATTGGAGTATTAAACTGGTGCTGTAATATTTAGTTGTAGGCTGTTAATTACATGCTTTGTACCTTAAGTACTTGGTTAAGACTCTAAAGTGAAATGTGAAAAATAATTTATTGTAATCCAGAGAATTGTGACATTGATGGTAATAATAGTATTAGTGTGCATTATGGCCGTGTCATGGGAGTATTAGGTTTTTATCTTTATTATGGCTCTTTCACACTAGGCAGCGGTGTGGTCTGGTCATGCATACGGTATTGTTACCCATAGCGCGTTACCAGCAAAATAAAATGCTCTACAGCACACGTAGTTTGAGAGGGCCCTTAAAAGAAGTACACGTGTGGGTTGACAAATCCGTGGTGGTAACCTTCTATCTTGTCACTTACCATTTAATTTAGTCTTATATGGTGCCTAACTAAAGCATGCCCCCTCTTATGGCTAAAAATTGTTCTATCTAAGCCAGAGCTCCATATGTATTAAAGTTCAATGCAGGGATTTTAGCGCAGTGCATCCCTGGGCTTTGACAGCGGATGCTTGTGCGGACATCAGTGAATGCCAGCACATAATGGAGCACTAGCTTTACCCTCTACTTACCTCTTCACTCGCCAAAGGCCCAAACATGTGGTCATGTTTACTACCAGCCATCTGAGAGATGGATAATACAATTGAAAGCTGACCTAAGCACACTGGCAACCTTGAACCTTGTTTTTACCACAGGTTTTTACCACAGGTTGACTTTATGTATTGTGAAATGATAATCTGTTTTGTATTTTGTTCCCTTTTATTGCATGGACTTCATCATATGAACCTATACCATCCTACCTTACTTCATATGTTGGTTGTGTAATGCATCTTTTTTCTGCACATTTTCAAGTTATATGCACGCTTCTTATCTTGAATATTTAAATAATTTTTTTTAGACGTGCATTGAATTTGGGGATCATCAGAGATCCAGGGTCAGAAGTTGAAGACAGACAGTATCAGATTGACCTGCAGTCAATTAATATTGGCACAGCTCAATGGGAGCAACTGAAGCCAGAGAAGGAGAGTACTAATGGAGGATTGACGACGGAGGCCGATAGAGGCTCCCAGAATCCTGCTCTGGAGTGGAACATGGCTAGCAGGTGAGACTTTACTGTACTTCATCCATCTCCTTTATCTGAGACACATTTTCTTTACTTGCCATTGTATATTCACCAATACTCAAAGTCTTCATATTCACCCTCAGAGCCTATTTTTTTAGTAAGATTTGTTTTAGTAAGATAGGTCTATTGTTTTCTACTTGCTTCACATCTTTAAAAAACAAAACAAAAAAAAAACACTATTTAGATATTTGTTAGATCTTATGTTTATGATTTTACCTTTTCAATAATTACTTCTTTTCAGCCAGGGGTGGCATATGTATTTGCTACATAAACATATTGCACGCTCATCCATTCCTTCCAGAGTAAAAAAAGTTTGATCACCCATGGCATTTAGTAAATTTTCTCTCTGTTTTATTCATTTTACAATAAGAATAACTTACTGCTTATAAATAGTAATTCTATATCAGTGAGTGACTATACCACATTCTAAAGAAATAGGCATACTTTGCACTGATGGGAAAATACATATTGCTTTAGTATTAAAATTCAATCTGAGTATTTCTAGGATTAGTTCACACTACCGCGTTCGTTACCAGTAATAAAGCACAGTATTTATTTAACGCAGTACACATTGTGCTGCATTTGAGTCTCCCATACACTGCAGCCCGAAATATGCATGCTTTCGGGATGTTGGAGGTCACATGCTGTGTTGTACGTTACCGTTAACACAAAGTGGGGCCAGTGTGGAAGGTACAGCAGGTTTCCTATGTGCTGCATTGCAGTACAATGAAAGTGTCCTTAGGTAGTGTTTTACTTTTACATAGCTAATTTCATGATCTTCCTTTAGTTCCATGGTGTCAGAAAAATTGTAGTCCACTTTGTCTCTCTATTGCCTGGTTTCTCCATCCTCCATTCCTTTCCCATCAACATGCAAACTTTTCAATCAAACCTTTTTTTATTACGTCTTGATATAAACTAGGTCTCTCCTTCCTTTTAAAGCATGCAGCTTGTGGCTTGGGGCCTGACATGGTGCCTTTCCATTTTAATGTACATATACCTATATTGTTGTGGACTCATTCACATCATTAGGACATTGTATGAATGTCCGCATAGTTATGCTGAGTTTCCATGAAGAGCAACTAAATTTGGGGCTCTTTTTTGGGGTTGGGTATCAAACTTAACTATATTTGTTTTACGCATACCTAAAGCTAGGTTTTTGGTTACTATAATTTCATTAGCAATAGTGGAGTGTTGTACCTTGTTAGCCATCGATAAATACAGCAAGTTTGGAGTTCAAGTGATACAGTTTATTGGCTAACTGAAGTCATTAGAGAAGCACGCTTTCGGGATATCGCAGATCCCTTCTTCAGGCTAATACAATTCTGGTCTTTGAAACTTAAATTTATACACAAAATAACATGGTCATAAATATTTGAACAAAAGAAACAGTTTTGTCTTGACACACATGACTGATGGAGGTGAGAGTGAAGGGTTAGTTAATGGAGATAGTGATCAGAGTTAGGAAGAGTTATTTGGGGTAATAGAGATAAGCGGTTCAGCCGTGATATTCACCTCCTTCAGCAATTAAAATGTCCATAGACCTGGGAATTTCTGATAATTTCATTAAAGATAGAGACCAGATGGAAAGTCTTTTTTTATAGAATAGAGAAGAAAAACCTTCAGGACTTTGTCATTCCTAATTTAAAGAGCTTGATGTCTTGTTGAACCTCCTCTGGTGACACGTAAGCTTGTACCTTATTGGTAATTCTGAAAGAGAGATTTCTGAAGACAAGGAAGGACGATGCAGTTCAGCTGAGTATGGAACCCTGTTGAATAGGTCAAAAGAATCTTTATTGAGCATCAACTTTTTTTAAAATTACTTTTAGCATAAAATTTTTGCTTTACCCACCGTAACCTGCACTCAGCTTCAGAGGAAAGAAGCAAATTAAAATCAGTACGGAGCTTTCAAGGGAGCGCAAGTTAGAAGTAATTGGTTGTAGTTTAAAGATTTGAGAAGCCTTACATAATTTATGTTTTTCTATTGCCACTTTGAGTTCTCTCTGCAGAGGTGCTGCTTAACCTTCCTAGCGCTTCTGACGGCACCACCTCGTCCTGCACTTGCTTATGCAGTATTGCAGCTGACGAGAGGGAGCCGTCCAGCTAAGCTCAGATCCTCGCAGCTGCACACTCTGCTCTGTGCTGTCTGGATCTGAACTAAAGCAAGCCGGCTGAACAAATCCCAGCCTAATTTGCAAATGAATGACATTCATATGCAAATTGGGACATCTTCAAAGAGCACACCTGGAATATCACCCCCATTGTCATTCCAGATGTGATCTTTGAAGTTAATCCTTTCAGAGGGTTGCCAAATACAGTGATAACTGTATCCAATACAATTCAAAACAAAAACAAAATAAAAATGTTATTATAAACAAACATAAATACTGTTTTGAAATCTTTCATCAAATAAGTATTCAAGAGATTTAAGAATTCAAATGATACATTTTATAATTTTTTTTGTACTTTTTTTTATAATAATTGTGTGTTTCAAACATTATTATACTCAGGATGTCTATTAGACCCTTGTACGGACAGATTTTTGGAAGTTACACACATACAACACACAAAAAAAATTCCATTAGAGTCTATGGTGCGTTTTTGGTACAGAAATCTGGACCTTGCAAGAGCGCTAGGGAGGTTAAAGAAGACAGTCAGTAAAAGCAATTCTGTCACTTTGTTGCTGTTCTAGATCTTTTTAGATCAGTGATAGGTTCTGGTTAACCCTTGGTACGCAGATTACTCCTGCTGGACCTATTCTCAGTATGATCCTGTTTATCTTTAATAAGGTTTTGTTCATCGTGAAGTAGCATTTTCCATCTTGCCATCAATGGAGGACGTGTGCCAGCCTATTTCCTTAATCCCACGTGTTGGTTCAGAGGATAATTTAGTATAGGCCGCAGTTATCTATTCCTATATGGTATCTTGCTTACAGTCTGCAAACTAGGGATCCCAGGGGGAGGTAGTGTGGACAGAAACTAGTTCTGAGTATGACAGGGCTGGTTAGACTGCTAGAGTAATGCTCCTAGCTAGCTCAGGAGGTGGCCATCTTGGCTGGCTGTGTGCATATGCCCCCAATAAGGGTGAAGTTAAGTCAAATTTTAATTTTACTGATGGATATTAACACTGTAATCCCACTAAATGTATTTTTGCTAATCATTAATCCCACAGAGAGACGTAAATTGCATTATATGATCTCTAGGTCAGATATATCAATGTCCCCAAGTTTGGTCAATATTTTTGGAGTTGGAGCAGTTTTTGGGGGTTAAGACCAGCATTAGTTGGATCAGTTTTTTGGAGGCTTGACTTAAAATTTCATGTGGATGAGCATTATTATCTACCGGTTTCTCGATATATGCGTCAGATTTTGTGCAACTTCCATTTGTTGGACGTTTGGGCAGCCCACCTCACAGGGAGAGGCCTGGTGTTATGGCAGCCAGAAACACAGAGGCTCCAACTGACATGTAAAATACTTTTGGCACGCTGTACATTAACAACACATCATCCTTCAGCCAGTCAGAAAAGTTCCCACAATTCCAAATTCCTTCATCTCAGCTGATCAGAGCCTTCCAAATGCAGTTGTTGTATTATTCTGCTCCATTGTAATACTGGAAAGTAATCAGCTTTGTTTGAAATGGCATAGATGTGCCTATTAACACCCATGTGTAATATGCTTCTGATTATTTGTTTTACCACTAAACACGTTCCAATCAATAGAGTAAGATTATCCGGAGGAACATTAGAGTTAGGCAAAGGTTTACATTTCCAATTTTGACTCATGCTTTCTGTATATACATAGTCGTGGTATGTTTATTACGGTTGCCCAGAGGACGTGATCAAATAGTTTCTAACATTCCAGAATACATTATCTTCTCTTATGATGTGAAATTGTGTGCTCTATAACCGCGCTGAATATATAACTTACACTTTTATAATAACAAACCACAGGTGGGCCGCTTTAATATGTATGGAGCTTTAAACAAAGGGCTTTAAAAAAGCCTGAAAGTTAAGTTTTGTACTTATCTCTCCTAACCCCCCCCCCCCCCCAGATATATTTGAGAGGAACAGAATACTGCTGTTTGAATGGCACTTACAAGGAAAAATTGCTGGATCAGTGACAGTTTAAATACACCAAACAGGCTTCTGCTTTCAAGTGTTATCTAAAAGGACGACAGGGGCCGGCACAGAACAAAGCAACACAGGAGTGTGTTTGGCAGAAAGACTTGATCATGTGTTGATCAGTGTTTACACAACCATGGAGCCTTTAGGAGAAAAAAAGTCAAATTAAACAAATTAATATTAGGCCTTCATTGCCCTCCTGCGTTACCCTTGTTCCAATGTTATCATGTTGAACCCTGTACTATTATTTAGACTGCAACGCTGTCTCTCTCAGATACATTGACCATATGTGAAGCCATTGTTCTGGACTATGTATACATTGGTTTGAAGTTTGCTATTGCTATAAACTTGGGAGAGGTCATCTGGTTTTCACTTTCACTGAAAAGGAGGTAGTAGAGTGTTAAACCGTGTTAGCCATCGATATATACAGAAAGTTTGGAGTTCAAGTGATACAGTTTATTAGCTAACTGAAGTCATTGGAAAAGTTCAGATCCCTTCTTTAGGCTTAAAGGAGTGAAAAGGAGGTAAATGCCCTAATTTTAAGAGTGAAATTTGTGGTGGAATCCTCTTTGATCCTTGCTAAGCTTCTGAATAACGTTTTACACTTACAACAAAACCAAATCAATGTTCTTCTCAAAGGTTTACTGATTTTGGAGAGACGGATTCACTTTAGAGGAAATATCTTAGGGTGTCCATACACCCAGCAACAGGCGCACGATCGATGACCCGTTCAAGCGCAGCGTGGTGATGTCACCATGCTGCAACCGACTGTCGATTGGACGAGAATCAAGTCGCACCACTTTAAGTGCCCGATTCCAGATCAAGCAGGATTTACAAATATGTCCAATACCTGCATGATTGGCCTGTCTTTGAGTGGGATCGATTGATTGAAAACAGGGATGACCGCATGAGATGGGTGCTAGACCGATGGCCGCAAATGCATACGGCATGGCGTCAACGCTCCAAGCGACCATCGATCGCATATGTTTGTGTGTATGGACACCATTTGGTAAAACTTACAAAAGCTGATAATTGTTTTGAAAGTTAATGCTCCTGGGCTAAGTTTGCTCTTTCAAAGCGACTGACATCGACATCCTCTGAGCTGCAGTGTATCGGAGCATCCACGGAGAAAATGCGACATGTCCAAAAGGATAAAATTTACAGAGGGATAAAGTGTGGGTCAGTTGGTGGTGTACACCAACTCGAATGAACTATCCTTAAATTTGTAGCCAAAAACACTTCAGGTCATTCCATATACAAACATAATACGAACGGACGTGTACTCAATCCAACTCTACACATTAAACAGGAAATAGCTTAATGCAAACTTTTCAGATCGAACAAGAAATGATCAACACGTTCGATATACATTCAATGTTTAACAGCTCAAAATCTACAAACCTGTTCGATCACAACATCCATTGTTTTATGTCAATCAAATGAAAATAACGAGCCGTGCATGGCCACCTTAAGTGACTCTCTAGGCACTGATAAAAGTAAGAGGATGACATTCTTGGAGCATTTATCTTTACAGCAAATCCAGTTTCAGTATCAGAGAAACTGGAGACACAACACTGCTGTGTCTCCAGCTCAGCCGATGCTTTACATGGAGACCCCGTGGTCTCCATGCAAAGCAACTGACTTCGACCATGGTTTACAGTCATGTCCGATATCCCTGTTGATCTGTTGACCATCGATCTGGCCCATATCTACACATGCGTTCCCAGCTTTAACCGTAACCAAAAAAACTGAAAGTTCACTCCTTTCACAGTAACTGTGTATAAAGTATCTAACCATTTGAACCTCATATGAGCTCAAGGACATCCCACAGGGGAGGGCCGCATGACACTAGAAAGTGATAAAGACAACACTGCCATGCAGAATATATCTTAATTCTAAGGAAGGCCATACATATTTTAGTAATAATTTTAATGCATACGTGTTACAAGGAGTGGTGAGGCAACACAGTAGTAAATATAATCATGTCCCAACTTTTTCTGGAATGTGTTCCTGCATCCAATTTAAAATGAGCATTTACATGAAAAAAAAATTAGTTCAAACATTTAATCGGTTTAAACTATAGACATGATGTAATCTTTGCATTGGTTTTGTATTAACATTAATTAACAAATAGTCTCAACTAGAAAAGGTTGCGTAGTACAGCTAGTAACCCGGTGCTTTTGCTATAACTTCATTTTCTGCCCCCCCCCCCCCTTTAAGCTGAAAAAATCATGCACTAGGTTTGATTGTTCCATATGTGTATGATGTCAGATTCAGCCTTCATCAGGCCATAACTCATCTCTCTTCCTCCTTATGTTTTAAAGTGAGCAGACAGCGATCTCTCTCTCTGACATGAGGAAGAGCAGTCACCAACTCAAATTCCTCTGGCTTGCCAACTCCAGTTGTTTCAAAGCAATGGCTGCTGGCCTGAATTACATAGAGAGCATCTGAAAATACATCTAACAGATGGGGTCCGTCAGTGCAGAACAGTAACGCGCTCTTGTAATTGGCCATGTCATACTTTAGATCCCTGTAAAGGAACAAGGAACAACAGCTCCCTGTTCGTTCCCCTCCACACCCTCTTTTCGGCCTTCCTCCAAAGTAGCCTCGGCAGCAGCTGTGACCGTGGTATTTTGCTGTTTTGGGTAAAAGCTGCTGAACTGCTTCCAGTCTGGATTTTTTAATACATTTCTCCATCTGAAATGAGAGAAATGCAGATGTAGTATGCCTTGAGTTATGTTCTTTCTCAATGGCTTGTGGGTGATGTAGGCACTTTTCTGCCATGCTGCCAACTCTGTTCCCTCTTATTGAACACACATGTCATGTAAGAACTATTTAACCTTGTAGGAACTTGTAGGACACACACAATTGTATCACGCAAATACATCTAACTATCTCAATAAATCGAACATCAATTTTAATTTAATCCATGTACACCACATGGGGAGTACGATTATTGTTCAATTTCGACTGAAAAGTAATTAAATTAATCCAAAATCGTAGATTAAATTCCTCTTACGATTTTAGTTTCCATCAGAAGTTAAAGGGAAGTAGCCACACACATCAAGCCACACAAATCAAGCCCAAAAAATCAAACCAAAAAAATCGACCAAAAAAAAGGCTGCAAGGAATGTAGTTCAATGATTGTACAATCTAGCAAAATTTTCCAACCTGTCCGATCACTTTTCAATCGACGATTTGACAAAAATCAATCAATGATCGTCAATTGTACTATGTGGGCAGCACATTTTTTTTTACAATCAATCGTTTTTTCATCAAAAATCGTCGATTGAATGCTAAAATCGAACCATGTGTGGCTAGCTTTACATCTATCTACCTTTATTTCCCTATCTCATGAGATATATTTTTATATGGTAGACCTTATACCAGGCATGTCTAATGTCTTCATGTCATAGATAGGGGAATGGTCAGGGGTTAGGTAAACTAGGACTAGGACTAAACATTTCAGCATGCCTAGGGGCAGTTTTTAACAGTGGTATAGCAGTGATTGGATTATGCTTTACAATAATAATGCCAAGTATGTGTGAAGGAAGAGATAGGTAATTTGCATTTAATTTAAATGGTTAAAAAATGTCAGGCTGAATGGTCACCCCCCCACACACACACACACATTTTCACCTCACCATTCTTGGCCCTATTTGCAAAAAGTTTGGACACCCCTCTCCTAGACCAGTGAGAACATTGTTTTCTCCGTAATGTGTAAATAAAGCACTTTACACTTTAAAAGCAGGAAGTTTAGATATGTATAATCTCAAAGCAGTTTTGCACCACTCAATATATTGAAGAAGGTGTATATATAATACACCGCTCAAAAAAATAGACTGAACCCAAAAATAAGACATCCTAGGTCTGAATGAATGAAATATTTATATATATATATATATATATATATATATATATATATAATACTTAGTTCTTCACGTAGCAGAATGTGCTGACAACAATTCAATGGAAATGGAATTGCACTTGAAATGAAAGTGAAAAAACACACTTTGATGTAATGTCCTTAAAACAAGTCGAAATATGACTCAGTAGTGGGTGTGGCCTCCACATGCCTATATGACCTCCCTACAACACCTGAGCATGATGAGGTGGCAGAAGGTCTTCTGAGGGATAATGGACAACACATCGTTCAGTTTTTGTCAGGTGCATTTGAAGTTTCATTTATCTCATTCTAACCATTAATCAGTTGGATAAGTCCTGCATAGGCTAAGGGACCCCACACATGTAACGAGTCAAAGCCGATTTTGCCACCGACTGATGTGCGTGCACGCTCGCGGTTCGGTGGCAAAATTGGTGAGTGCCCACATAAGGGGACATGTCGGTATATCTCAGGCCAATGCCATTAGTTTAAATGGGGACTGGCATCCCTGTTCAAACTAACGGCCGGCACACAAAGGGTGCTCGCTGATACTGTGAGCGATGGAGAGCAGCTTGATGATGTTATCACATTGCTCTCCACAGCTCATCTGTCGGTCCCTGCTCGTTACCTGTGTGGGGACCTTTAGACTTATATAAAAATGCAATACCCTTTGGAAAAGTAGAAAATGACCTTGGAAAGTGTCACCATTATTCAAACTTTCATTTTGGGAGATTCTGGTAAATTTGCTTTCAAGTCCTTGTATACTTCTGAGGCAAACTGTGAGCCAAAAATTGTCAAAGAAAAGTCACAGATAATTAGAGTGAAATATAAAAGTACATTTTAATAATCTTAAACAAAGTGGCTTCTGAGAAAAATAAACCCAAAAGTTATAATATGCTTGAATGTATCAGTCTACTGGCGTAACTCTTTAATGCCATCAACCACAAACTTTTTTTTACCAGGACGCTCCATTTTAATTAAGTACAATTGGAAGAATTTTTTTTAACTCTATGCCAATGATGAAATCCTTTTCACCTGACATTAATACAATCATATCCATCTGTGGTTTGAAATATTCAATGGTTTTTCTTTCTTTCTTTTTCATATCCAGTCATGTTTTAATTCTATATAACTAATTTAGTCTGACAGAAACATGATGTCTTATGAGAGCTGGCATGGCACACTGTTCAGACCTCCTCTTTCCAGTCTCTTAAACCCTGGGGAAAAAAAGTTCAGATACATATGAAATCAAATAGCTTTGTACTGGTTCCAGTTCAGAAACAATTTTTTTCCCTTTTTTTTATTAGATATGTGATTAATTTATAATAGACCGCTCAATGTATTTGCTAATATTTTCCCTCTGTTGCAGATGAAATTTTTTTAAATATCACTTTATATATGTTAGGTTAGTAAAAGCCAACAAGGAATTGCCAAATTCCTCTGAAGACATTGTATTGGATTAAACTTAACTTAGCCATACGCAACTTTTGCTCAATCCGTTAAGTTTAAATGTTTATTATTCATGTCCAAAGGGTAGTGATTCCGCACGGATAGCTTATTCGTAGAGATAATGTGGGTTTTCCAGGGTCCACATATACTGTATACACGTACACAAATTACCCCTCTACCATACATCTGAATTGTTAACCCCATACCACCTGGGCCAGGGTCAGTCTATATACACATATATATATTTTGTTGTGTATATATATATATATATATATATATATATATATATAAAGAGCATGGAATGATTCTAATGATATATAGACTCCATACTAGGTTCTGTTACAGGTGTTCTCATGAATCTAATTATCATATAACATGCATCAACAAACAATTTATTTGCATAAAAAAAAGGCTGGAAAACATTGTCAATGTCCATGTCATACATGGGTTCCAAGATGAAAGCTCCCTATTTAAATATTTTTATCCAAATAATGTGTTTGTTGGCAGGTGGTATGGGCTTTACAATTCAGGTGTACAAAAGAGGGAGTAATTTGTGTACCTGTATATATATGTGGATCCCAGAAACCTTTCAGTATCTCTATGAATAAGCCCCAGATCAGTTGGGTGAAACACGTCAGGGTACCTGGTTGCATTTGTGGGTCTTGTTGTTAAATAAAGATGTTTTTAGAGTTTTATGCAGAATCTCTACCTTTTGGACACATAAAATTTGACCTTGGAGAGGGGGTGTTGGCGATCTACACACCTGGAGGTCCTTTATTGATAGTTTATGAGCCTGGCCAGAGTCTGTGTGGGGATAACCATCTGTGCGATGAGTGTGGTTTTAACTTCTCTTTTGTGGATTTTAAATATTTATTGTTGGTTGAATATTGATTGATGGATGACTGAGCAGGATTTTGTCCACTTTATGCTCAATTTTGATCACTTTTAGTTGATTGAAGATTTGCATGACTCAAACAATAATTTTTATGTCAGTCAAAGGGAAAAATTAAACCCTATTTGACCAGCTTTATTAGTGAAACAGTTTTGTTTTTTTTACTGAATTCATTATTTTGTATTCTATAATACTGTATTTTCCAATATTTGACATCACTCTTGCCAGGTTGTATCTCCGAGTGACAGTTGTTTATAGTATATGAGGTGTTATGAAATGAGATACTCTCCTCTTTTTTACTTGTCAGTGAACCAGCCATATATCTTAATGTCTAGACTCTTGTTAGAAGCCCATTTACATTGGTACATTAGCACCTTTGTTGCATTAGTGTTTAATATTAATTGTCTTACTAAGAGTGTAAAATTTGCTGTGCAATGTGTCTTAAATTTGTTGTGTAAGTAAAAAGGAGACCATTGGAAGTCCTACCGCCTTCCCCCTACCCAATACCCCCTCACACTGAAGTTTATTTCAATGTGAAAAGATCATTTTCACCTGACCATTGGTTAGTGGAAATGTAAATAATCTTTTATGATCAGAGAGTAGAATGCTTTGTGAAACTGGTGGTTAACACAGATGACCTATTGAATATAGAATTCCCTCATACTACTGGTGTTCACTGGTTGTGGGAAGGTTAAGCTGATTATGTCAATAATAGAACTGATGACAATAAATTGGTAAAAACATATTTTTAAAATGTGTGTGATAAATATTTGTTGTCATGTACAGATAAAAAATAAAATAAAATTAAGTCAATCATGAATGCTCCTGCTAGTCTAATTATCTCTTATTGCTCTTTATCTGCTGCTCCTCTCCACAAATTTAAAAAAGGTTTTCAAAGTGTGCCTCCTGTCCCACTTGCATCCCAACCAGCTCCGCTCCTACACAAGCCTATTAATGACATTATAATCACTTCACACCAATTTCTTCAGAACTTCTCTAGGGCTGCACCTATGTCTAGAACTCTCTTTAGGTAGCCATACATGGGGCGATTTCCCACACGATTCCTGGCCGATCAATCACCAGGCGCGTGCACGCGTATCGATCGCCAAGGAATCACGTGCAGCCCACCTTGCCCGATCGACCCCGCCCGATCGACATGGCCCCCAAATCGGATCAGCCAGAGAACCAACCTGTTAGTCTTTTCTGACCGATTGAGCACACATCAAGGGGAGTTGACATTTGTGAAGCGATCGATCGGGAACAGAATCGTCCAGGAATCGGTGGCCTAAGGTGGTAGTCACAGACTTGATTGGGTGATCGATCGACGCCTGTGGCTTCACCGGAATCGATCGGATGGTTGATCGATCGCTCTGGAATCGACACGTGTATGGCTAGCTTTTCTCTTCCCATTAGACTTGCTCCTGCTTTTAACACTTAAAAACCAAAAACCCTCTTCAATCTGGCTTATCCATTTTTCATTCATAATATCACCACCTACCCAGTCCCATCTATTGTTACACTGTTGGCCAACCTTAAAGATTGTAAGCCCAATTGGTCAGGGTCCTCTTCTGCCTCCTGTGCCAAACCTGTACCTGTATGTTAGCTTGTGTTGCCTTTCCAACCCTTAGAAATAAAAGTTAATAATGATAACCTTAATGTTCACATAGACACAGGCAATTACTGATAGGGGCAAATTTTCATGGAAAAGTATTTGCATGTCTTCTTCATGCAAGTCAACATAAAAGCAACACCTTCAGCAATACATAAGCATTTTTAAAGGATCCTATTTGTAGGGTTAAGTCCACTATGAGCTTAGGGCTTACGTATCACACACCAATATTTAACTGTTAAAGTTCACATAGGAGCACATGAACTCAGTGTGTGGCCTTTATGTATTACAAAAAACAGAAAAATGAACTTTTGCAATGAAGAGCTGAATTTAAATAGTGCTTATCATTCTCAGGAAGGAAACCGTGCACACAAACTTTCCTTTGGGTAATGGATACCAGACAATTATATATTAATAGCAACTAATATGTTGGGAAGTAGTTTGGTCTGTCAGTTATCCTATGTGTGAAACTCCTAGAAAGTTACCCTTTGTTGACTTGTAGATGTAATTTTGTTATCCGGTGTTTTTCTTTTTGTGATGATTCTTACATTTCTGACAGTAGTGTCATGGCTGCAATGTAATATATGACTTTGGCCTGTGTAATTTATATAATTGTGGTGTAATAATTCTGAGATCTTAAAAATAACATACTTAAGACTGAGGCAACCTGATACTCTGTATGTCTTCCAGTTCAGTAGTAGTCTGATGGCTTCTGGGACCTCACATTCAGCCTATGACCAATCCAAAGGGACCAACAATATTTAACCTTATTTACCTTGTGGAAGGTTTAAACAAAGTGCTCAAAATGGGGTCGGTACTATCCTTATTCCAAAAATAAGAGCTTTCATCTTATCCCCTATTCTAAAAGTGGGGAAATGGAAATGCAAAAAATTATCTTGTGAAAGTTTAGGATATATGTATGTATATCATGTGTATTAAATACAACAGTAAACCCTATGGATGCTAATAATAAACAAAAAAATGTTTGTGATCAGAAGATGCTTTTCCATTGTCATTTCTCTAGCTCACTAGGAATAAGCAATCTTGTTGAACAATGCTTTAAGTGCACATTCCAAGTTTTCATATAGACAGGGGTGCACATAACCTTTTTAGTGAGCTACTCAGATGAATACCAGGAGAGGGTGTTTAGTACTCACCCCATATGTAGGGTGGTCTACCTCACTGTCTCCCTCACTGCCCTCTGTATCAGCTTTCTGCATGGTAGATTCTGCTGCAGATGGACCTCCCTGTTCCTGATTGATCCTCTGATTAGCTGTCTCCATCCACTGGTCACGAGCTGGCTTTGGATTAATTGTAACTCTCACAGTACAACACCGTTTGAACTCCCAGATCTCAGTACCTTCCTCAGTATATATCTCAGTATCATATCTCAGTAGTGTAACTTTTCTCTTGTTAGATTTTACCCATACATATGCCTACTCTGATTTTCGTCCTCCACATCTCCAACACCCTTATAAGCCTAATCTTTTTTTTTTAATTAGTCATTTACATTCACAATTTGACACCCCTAACTGCAACCTTTTATAGTTATTAAGGTTTTCCTGCAGTTATCCAAGTGACATAAATTGTGTACGTTTAACAATAAAAAGTGCCAAAGAAAGTTGTAATCTCAACTTAATCTGCATTGTCACTAGATGTCACTAGAGAGCACATGCCCTCAGAGCACAACACAAGCACATTCCTTCTCATCAGAGAGGAGGGGGAGGAGTGGGAAAGCTGCGTGCATCTTTCCTTTCTGTGTAGTACACGGATGCGCTTAGGAAGGAAAAGAAAGGTACGCAGAGCTAGGTTATAGACCAATTTGTGTACCAGCATACTGTTTATGTGCACCTCTGCATATAGATTAATTTGTACAGATTTCTGTTTTTCCGTGTAGCAGTGTCAACACGTTTTGTAATAGTTTGGAGGTAATTGGTTTCATGACCTTATTGGTGCTATTAGTGGGATAAGATGCGTAGATTCGCTTGTACCATTTTGAGTAGTTGCCATCATCACACAGAGAGAAATAAAAGTTAAAAAAGCTATGAGGATCAATCACAAAAATAAAACCTACAGAAGCATTGGTCAAAGCATAGGATTACCAAAAAGGAGTAGTAAGCGTCACTTCGATGTGTCCTCCTTCATAGGAGTCAACGTCATCCAACGTTGGGCAGCAAGATCATTCAACGATCAACACTCTTGTCTAACTTCTTTACACACCAAAACAGATATTTTGCAGGGGTTATCATGATAGATCATCGAGTCTGACTAAATGTGGATTTGTCAAGTATCTGATGAGTTTCTAGGTATTTGCTAGGTGTTTGTGTTATCTATTATGTAGTAGTAGTATGATTTTAAGAAATATTTTTGCATAATACTTCACTGTGTGGTAGTACCATGATTCTATCCAGTGGTATTAACCTCTGTACTAAACATGGTGGCTTTAATATACTTAGCTTTACTTTGTAACAGATGTTTTGCTCTTGAAATGAGAGGTTCAATGTGTAAAAAGTGTTGTAATTTCTACATGGTGGAACTCAAATGCGTGCCAAATAGTTAAAAAGTTTGGAATGTGCCCTTTTATCAAATTATACAGTGAGGTGCACAGGAATAAATGATAGGAAAATTAAGTTTTTGTCTTATAACGAATATATTCACTACATTGTATTGTGTATAGAGGAGACTGTACTGTGTTTGTGACTATATTATATTTCTTTTTTTTAGATTTTCAGAGCTTTCCTTTTATTTAAATCTAGGTCCTATACTTGGTATACTGACCAGAATATGTGAGGTGCAAATAACATATTAACACACTCATGACCAGCACAATACACATGAGTAAATTGCAAGTGATTTTTTATTTTTGTTACATATTTTACAAATTAGTTTTATGATGCTTATATTTCTCTTTATTAGTATAAGGCGGCATCAGGAACGTCGAGCAATACTGAGCCCAATATTAACAGATTTCACAGTAAGAGTTACGGCTGCTCCAGCGATAATCTTCAGTAAAGTGTCTGGACATGACAGCATGCACCCTGAGGTATGGATTTTAGTTATCTTTATATCTGTATATATAGTCCTTATGTTTACAGACATCACTGTACCGACAATAATATACAAATCTGAAGTTTTAAATCAATTCACTTTTATACCTCACTTCAGAGCAGCATATTTTGCATTTTTTATGTGTCATCATTGATATAAAGTGATTTGCAAAGGGTTGTCTTCTCCTGAACCTTAACATGGGTGCAATCCTTTCTGCAGCTGACCTAAGGGTTAAGGCCCCCATACACATAACAAGCCCCTGCCGAATTTTCTGCCGACCAATGTGTGTGCGTGCTCGCTTGAGGCTATTGGTCGTTGGCAAAATTGCCCATAGATCTCGGGTGCCCACATGGGGGGACAGATCCCTGTCGCCCCACAGCTCGGTCGACCAGAGAACAAACATGTCCATCAATCTCTGGCCGATGCCATTAGCTTGAATGGGGATCAGCGTCCCTGTCCAAACTAATGGCTGGCACACAAAGGGTACCCGCCGATACATTGAGCGATGGAGTGCACCGTGATGACGTCATTACGTTATACTACACCACTCGTCTGCCGCCCCTTGCTTGGTACGTGTGTGGGGGCCTTAAAGGTCAGGAGAGGATATGATTGAAACCTATCATTCAATCTTGTATGATCAAAGTGCAGGTTTACTTTATAGAGAAACGGTACAATGGTCGGTTAATTGTTTTTGGGAATTATGAGTAAACATTTTTTGCAACTAGTGCTAGTACTCTGTTCTTACATAGTTCCCTGAAGCCAAGCAGGCTTCCATCCCCAGAATTTACTTAAAATATGCTAGAGTTCTTGTGCTGTTGCTTACATCAGTACACATATTATGTTAACCTTGCAGCTTTGCACGGTGTTTGTAGAGGTTCTCCGAGGTATATGAGTGAATGGCTGCATTTTTGACATGTCAGATTTGCTCAGCAGCAGAACATTCGTATTGATTACAAATGAAAATAATCTCCGTTTGAAAAATTTGGCACCCGCATGTCAGTATTTCAGGTGCAGTTGATTTAAGATATGTTAGACACGGATATTTCGGAGGTTTGTTTGGTCCCCCGAGCTTGAGTAAACAGAATTGACATGCGATCTACCTTTTCACCTCAGGATATTTTAGTGTGTGGCCATTCCTTGGAAGTGAATATTACCACAAGCTTGGATTTCTTCCTAAGTGTGGCTCAAGTACAACTCCTTCAACAGCTGGTACAAGCCAACATGGTTGGATTTGAACAAACAAACATGGCCGCTGAGGTAAGAGATGACGATAGAGTTTGTGTTTAACATTCTACATCCCAGAAAAGCGTATAATAAGTCACTTCTTTTCATGTTTTCTGGTTCTTCCATTACTAACGTATTTGTTGAATTATATTCAAAAATAGTCAGTGTTTAAAGCTGAACACTAGGTAAGAAGACTAATATACAGATGAAATAAACATTGAACATTTTGTTACCTTGCAGAGGTTTTTCCATTTTGTCTAAGACATCCTAAGGTTAGCACGGCCAGGCTGGTGACCTGTATTTTTACTACTATAGCTGGTTAAGGTAGTTTGCTCAGCCTTCTGTCCATAATGAGATGTTTACAAGTAGCCATACTCAGGTCGACTTTGCACGATCTTCAATTTGATCATCTTGTGTGATTTAAATATCGGTCATCAATCTAACATCAATCGATAGTACCACACTGTGATTGATTTAAAATTGATGGATACCTTTCCTTGGATCGGTGCTCATGCATTATATCAGTGGTTCCCAAACTTTCCTTGCAGCGCCCCCCTTTCTATTTAGAAACATTATTGAGCCCCCACTCCCTATTCAAACACAGGTTCCCTATTCAAACACAAGCCCCCTGGAATACCTTCGCCCCCCCCCCCCCAGGGGGGCCCGCCTCCCAGTTTGGGAACCACTGTTCTATAGAAAACAAATTGATTGCAATCCCTAGAAATCCCTTCAGATACTTGAACGATTAGACAAGTAACCAACATGTCTGATCATTGGTCATTGACTTTATGTTTGAATTTTTTGTCAATCGTACAAGGTGTTCGGGAAACGATTTCCATTCAATTGACTTAAAGTGATCTATTTTTTTGGTTGGAAAAATTTAACCCTGTATGGCTACCTTAAGCAGCAACAAGCAGATGGGGCAGCCTTTCCTCTTTTCACTCAGTATATTAGTATGGGCGTAGAGCAGAGCCTGATGGGTACAGACACTGTAATATGACTACCTCTGCACAAGTGGTTACAAATTTGTGTACAAATCACTGTATTTGCATTTTTTTTTAAACAGTGTCTGATTGGTCTAAATATTTTATTGGAGAAAAAGTGTAAAACCAGCACAAAGCTCTGTATATGACAAAACCTATTACACACCTATTCACACCTATACACCTGTGATATACCTATGAATGGAATAACATTTGAGATGGACAAGTAGTTAATAAGCGGCACACACTTTCAGTTGAAGCAAATCTGTGGTAGGTAAGATCACAGATCGCAGAGGAGCAGACTCCCGCTCTGCAAAAATCACTTACAGTATTTAATTTCTTGCTTCTATTGCCAAGTAATCAGCAAGGGAAAATCAGCAGTTTTAAATGTACTGTAGTTGCAAATCAGCTGCTTGGAGTTGTACCTCTCAACCCTGCCCTGTGTCTGGATGAGGCAGAGAACAATTCAATATTTCTTAATCGGGCTTTCTTAATAAATCTTAATCTACTACTGTAAAAATTTAAGAGGTGGTTAAGGGGTCATCGTGAGCTCCATGGGGGTCATAAGCCCTATTTAGATGGGCTAAAAATGATAAAGTCCATGAAAGTTTCCATCTATAGGGAACTTGAGTCTAGAGCTGGAGATTGTTTTGAAACTGCAGATATCAGGCATTGGTATACTGATAAGAACTGGGGAAGAAGATTATTCTGTACTAATAGAGGGAAAAATAAGTCATCTGTATGATAGGGCATGGGTTGGGGGGGTGGCAGGAACAGAAACAAAATACTAAATTGTTTTACCTTAATCCTCTACTGTGTGGTCTTTTGATATTAAGATGTTACTCTTAAAAGGTGTATAGAGAAAATGGGCAGTTAAGCTGGCCATACATGGCAAAATTTTGCCATGCACATTGTGGCGATCAATCATTTTGAACGCAGCCCACCTTAACAAATCGATCCTGCTCCATAGAAAAATTTATCGCACATTGTTCCTACATGTCAACGTTTCCCTGTACATATGCACTTAATTTTGGCCAGGAATCAATTTCCCAAGGTGGTGGGGAATCAACCCATCTGGCTTTAGGGCAACTGCTGGTACAACCAAATGAGGATTTCTCTACACTATGAGAAATTTCCTCTTATTTCCCATTACATCTTGGATATTAAATGAATGGAAATTTCCAAAACCGTACACAGATGTAAAAAAATAACTAAAATAAATATTTGAATCTTCTACTATAACTATATATGGCTTTACATACACAAGTATAAATATATGGAAAGTATAAACACACACATAACAGTGTTTCTTCCTGCGTAATAAGATAATAAAGGGCTTTTGTTGTACTGTGACAACAGTCTACTTTTACAGGGAACATTGTGATTGTAGAGTATGTCTCCCGTCTCCCTTGTCCTTAAAGAACATGCACAGCTATGAATGTTTGCGGTTTTGCAGCCAGTCTCTATTTTATGCTTTGTGTGTTAGTTGTCTGTATGTGAATCTGCTAAATGAAACATTTATGTCTTATAATAGAAAGCCCCATTGTTATGGAGAATTTCTGCAGCTTTCTTTGTTTTCCATGTTTTCTAGCAGTGACTAAAATAAATCACATGTGAAGAATAAAAGAGGAATTTGTCTTCAGTAACATCAAGTTGGCCCGACAAGAGTTTTAGATTTAGGTGAATAGATCTTGTCTAGTCTTTACCTTGAAAACAAGTGTGTGTGTGTGTTTTCTGTCAGATTTAAACTCTCCACACAACAGGTTCTATAAAGATCTTCCTCTTTCTAAATGGCACTTAATTATGCAGAATTGTACCCCTAATATATAGAAGGTTTCTGGGTTCATTATCACGTACTACTGTTAAATTTTTATATCTCTTCGTCAACAAAGGGCATATTTCTGTCCATCTTTGGTCAGTTTTCAAAGTAAACTAAGATTCAAGGTCCCTATACACGCGCCGATACCCGTTCAATTGGCGAACGATCAATCACGCAAAATCAATACAGGTATGGCTAGCTTAAGAATTTAACCCTTGTTAGGACATTCATATGCCACTTACCTTCAGTGTATAACCTCCTTGTCTCTGATCATACATTGCAGTAATTAGCAGATGAAAGCAGTTGCATAGAATATGTCTACGGGGGTTAGGGCTTGTCTACACTGGTTGTCATAGATGCGTTGGTGTCCATGGGGGGCGAGGGCACAGTTTACCCATGTTTAGGATGCATAAAGGGGGCATATTATTGTACTGCAGCAATAACTTTGCTCCTTTACTCCTATGGCCATGACAAAACATGCTCGATAAACAATCGATGATGTGTATTGAATGCGTCATGCCGTGTGTCATGGCCTATTTATACTGATATTTGGAAAATATAGACCAGTGGTGGGCAACTGAGTTGATATGAAGGGCCATAAGTGCAGTATCACAAAATTTTCAATCTATGCTGAATTATATAAGCATTTTTTAATGAAAAAGGACATTTTATAGCTAGAAGACATTATTATAAATTTTTAAATAACAAAACTTGTTTGAAATTATACTTCAAGCATTAAGGAACTCTTTAGTATGGTAATGCATATTTTGGGTCATATATATCATCAAGGTTATGTGCCTCAAAGATATCATCAAAGCCATTGAGGATATCTATGGGGCACCATAACCATTGATTCAAAGATTATGTGCCCCTATTGCTCTCCTCCTCTTCCCACTGTAAGAAGATCCCGGGAGAAGATGTGTCAGTGGGGGATCGGTGGATAGGTGAATTCCTATGCGCTATGCATTAACAGTTAGGTTTCGGGGGCCACAAATGGAGGACTGAGTCGGGCCACTGAAGAATGCCCAAAGGGCCACATGCCGCCTCCGGGCTGCAGGTTGGGCACCTGGGCTATAGACAGTAATCAAGACAGTTACCTTTATTGCAATCTTGGCTTTGTAAAGTTTACCACAAACATCTCAACACAAGTAAACATTAGCCAATGTAATTGTTTGTTTCGGAATATGTTTGCACTAACGCGTGTGTTGCATGATACCCACAATACAAACCATACAACACTTTTGTCTCCATTACAAGTGTATCCACTGTCCACATGTATTTGGTAATGGTTGACTAGAATAAAACACTCATGCAGGGGAAAACAATATATTTCTAATATTACTATAGCGTCACTTAACACCACCAGCCGTCTTATACTTTCAATTGACATGAACGTTGAAGAATACACATCCACCTGTGGTGCCTAAGCTCCTGCAGGTGCTTCTCCTCTTCTCCTTCTTTGATTTTTTTCCTTTTTCTATAATAACTATTAATTCCATTATTTGGCTTTAACACTGCTTTACAATCGGAGTTGGGGGTTTTATGTCATTGTTCTCTTTGCTCTTTTTTTTTCCACCACTGGAACTTATCACACACTGACCTCATTTTTATTTCTTATCCTCAGCTCAGTTCCATGAAACTTTGGTACATAGGGTACTTTCCTTGAATGGTGTTGTTTACAAATTGTTGTCGTTTATCTATGAAATAAAGCAGCCTATTATAACAATACAATTCATTTCAGTAGTAAAACAGGAAATTTTGTCCTTAAATCTGTGCAGATGGTTTATTGGTAACAAATGTGAGCTCCATATAAGGATTTGGTGACACAGAAACCGCAGGTCGCTCTGAAATCTTGTGTTTATTATGCTAGCAGAGCTCTTTACCAAATACAGTATATGGAGTCTAGTAAACATGATGCAGAGAGGCCATTGGGGCCACTCCTACGTTCTTTATGGCATCTTCTCAGTTCTTTACTAGGATTGAAGTTCAGGAGAGGTCAGATCACTCAATTGGTTTGGGAGTGGAGGGTTGACAATACATTGCCTCATTTAAAAAAAAAAACTGGGTTGGAACCAAAAGCACCATACTTTGGGAAATGCTCCACATGCACCAGCAATTACAATCTTTTTTCAAAGTCTGGCAGATGTATAAAACAACGTACATAAAACATTAGATGATGGTATTGATGTGACTAATACAAAGATGTTTTTTAGCCTCACCCATTATTCCTGATGTCCTGCAGATGGATAGCTGTACCTAAAGTTAAATAAGTTGCAGAAAAAAGATTTAGAGGCTAGTGTTGTTTTGTATTAGTACATTTATGTGTGTTTTTGGTTGGGTTTTCCCCCTCTTTTTGTAATTTTAGTTTATTATATGAAAAATGAGCCAGTGCATTGATTTTTACCACAGAGAACTTTACACTGTGAATGTACAAGTATATACCATAGTCCAGGGGTGTAAATCAAATACACAGCGAGCCATATTTAAAAATTTGGACAAAGTCCCAAGCCAACCTTGATATTTATTTAACCTCTCTATCTGTTTTCAATAGCACAATACAGGCAGTGCAGAGTACTTTGCTTG
>CM070036.1:17519166-17535983 GCA_036250615.1 Ptychadena robeensis | reverse complement strand
GTCTGGCATGGTGGTGATGAGAAGAATGGTAGGCCAGGCTGAAGAGGAGGGTTTTTTGAAGATGTCAAAAGTAGGAACAAATCTAATGGGATGATAGGGAGAGCTCCAGAGTGTTGGAACAGCCCTAGAGAAATATTGAAGCCATGCATGTGGTGTAAGGAGTGGGGATGTTACAAATATGTCACTGGAGGAGCAGAGGGGGTGGTAAGAGATTTATTTGTACAAGTTGGAGATGTAGGTGGGACAGGAGCCCTTGGGGGATTTAAAAGCAAGGCACACAATTTTGAATTTGATTCTCTGGACAATTGAAAGCCAGTGCAGAGAGGAGCTGCAGATGAGGAGCTGTTAGATGAGTAAATCATGATGGACTTAAGAGGTGACAGTCTAGTTAGAGGAAGACCAGAGAAGATGATGTTACAGTAGTCAAGTTGATAAATGATGAGAGCGTGTACCACGTGGTGGTCTCTGGGGAAAGGAAGGGGTGGATCTTAGAGATGTTGTACAAGTTGGCCTTGCTCTCTAAACACGGATTGGCTAGGGCCAACTATAAACTGCCCAATTCCACCTTCACCTTCTTAGTTGGTTGTGACCCTTGTGAGTCCTCCTTTGACAGACCAGCAGAGCAAGTTGCATGCACAATGATATTCCAATATTTGTTGGGCCACCTTGTTGAAAAGATTATGCAACTTTTCATAGGGTCCATAAAAGAAGAGCTTAGCTCCCCAGCTTATAAATATGAAATAAAGTTCCATTTATCTGCATTAAAGTTCTTTGATGGAATGTTCGTTTGCCGGTAAAAGTGGAAACAGACACATTTTATCTTTCCTTTTTTTAAATGCTCTTTAACAACGGGAACACTTCTTCTACCTACATTTCAAAAGGTATAGCTTTACAAAGAAAACAGAGGGAGGTTCATTTCATGTTGTGTACATGGGTCTATCTGATTCCTGCATTCTATTTCCATGATTCATTCTTGGCCCAACTCATCAGATAAGTAAATCTGTCATCAGTGCTTTTACTGGGCAGCTCATAAAGGTTTGGAGATTGGGCGCAGTACACCTTTCAGTAATATCAGGATCCCTTTGTTTCTTTTGATTTGAATTGTTTTAATTATTTGTATCACTTTAAAAACTATTTTGCAATATGTTGATTTATGTTGGTGAAAGCCCCTTTTTTGCATAAAGTCCATTCCAAATTTGGCATCTGCTGCTCTGTTAGGGCATGTTTCCACATCGTTATGTGATCTGTCGGGACCCCTACGTTAAGCACAATGCTTGGCGGGGGTCCCTATGGAGCACATAAACACTACCTGCCCAGCGGATGCTTCCGCAGCATCCGCCGAGCAGTGCGCTTAGCATAGGGGGTCCTAACTGATCAAACAATGTTGTGGAGACATAGCCTTAAGGCCCCCATACACGTCAAGATTTTCTGTTCAATCAATTTAAAAAGATAAATTTTTTAGGGTCAGGAAAATCGGTGATTGATTGTTATCTATGCCAACTGTAGTGACAGATATTTGATCAACTTTTTTGGGATCAACAAAAAATTAAGGTTCAATTTCAATACAATCGATTAAAATTTTCCAGAATGTCTGATCATTTTTCGATTGAAAATTTTTCCAATTTTTATCGTTTTAGGTCGATCTAACCATGTGGGCTGCCATAGGTTTTCAATCATTTAACAAAAAAAAATGAATTAAGTCGAAATCTAGACGTGTATGGGGGCCTTAAGACTGAATGATGTTCAGTACACCTTCATCTTGCCATGGTACAATGGGTGTAAAATGTAATGTGTTAGACCAGTGGTTCCAAAACTGGGGGGCAGGCCCCCTAAGGGGGGAACAGAGGTATTCTTGGGTGGCACAGCTTGAAGGCTGATAGAGGGACAAGCAGGAAGCCAACCATGCAGGAACTAGCTGCAGACCGTAAGTATAGTGCAGGTAAAGTCTGTGTCTCTGTGAATGATGAATGTTTCTGTATAATTGGGGTGTGTCAGCTGAGGATTGCTGACACACAGACCTCTATGTAGATAGGTGTTCATCTTTGCAAACCATTGTCTAGCAACATCTAGTGGCAATAAGCGTTACTGTATTTAATTTACTTCTTACAGAAAATGGCAGCTGTCAGGGCAGGAGGGAAGAGCAGGGAAGTATTCTGACCATTGAAAACTGGAGTTAAGCTAGCCATACACGTGTAGGATTCCATGGCCAATTGATCACTCCCCCGATCGATTCGGGCGATTCTGCCGGGAATCGCAGGTGTGATCAATCGGCCAATTAAGAGTATCCATCGCTGCATACCACCTTAAACCAACGGATTCCGGGACGATTCCGTGTCCGATTGTCCACCTCACAACTGGCAACTCCCCCTGATCTGGGCAGAATCGGATCAGAAAGACCAACATGTTGGTTCTCTGTCGGATCCGATTCTGGGCCCCTGAACGATCGGACCTGATCGATTGGACAAGGTCCGGCACGATCGTTTCGCGTGCACGCGCCCGGAATCGATCGTGCCGGAATCCGGTGGGAATCCGACACGTGTATGGGGGCCTTTAGACTAACTTTCTGTAGGCTTTAGTCCACATTTATGTTTATTTTTTTTTTACCATTGTGATAACCAACCCTCACCCCAAACTCCAAATGCCACATATGTCAGTACTTATCTGCCAGTCTGATTGTTCTGCAATATAAGCGACCATAGGGTTTATACATTGGAAACAGTCAGAGAACTTAAAGTGGACCTGCCACCAGAAATCTATGTTTTTATGAATGGCACTAGAAGTGGCAATAATAGGGAGGAATGCAGTAAAAAAAACTCAAAAACGTTCCTGTAATGACCATTTTAACAAGATTACCACACAGTTCCTCTCACTTCCTGGTTCGCTGAAGGCAACACATGAAACTGGGGGTGCAATATCGCGGGTGGCCACTGGGGGGGCGTTCAGTGATCTTCTATGGGAATTTTCAAAGCAGATCACTGCTTCCTGTGACGTCCTGCCTATTTCTGTCTACAATGAACCAGGAAGTGAGAAGAGCTGTGGGATTATCTTATTAAATTGCTCATTACAGGTAAGTTTTTGAGTTTGTTTACTGCATTCCTCCCTATTATTGGCACTTCTAGTGCCATTCATGAAAACATAGATTCCTGGTGGTAGGTCTGCTTAAAGCCCCCCATACATGGGTCAATACCTCTTTGCACATCAATTCCAATTCGATGGTCTAGTGTACACCTGGTATTGTGAGATATTCTCCTACCCGTGATATTTAGAAAGATATGAAAATATTTCACAACTCTCTGGGAGCTGCTGAAAGGCAGAGCTGAGATCGGGGCACAGGACGGCTGCAAGGAGGGGGGCTCCCCCCCCCACACTGCTCGGCTCCACCCCTTTTCCTGTGTCCCGGCTCTGATCTGCGTGTCAGGCAGCTCTGGCTGAAGAGAGGGTGTCTCTGCACTGATTCTGTGGTCCCCATCGATGATCGACCGGGATATACGGACATGTCAGTCCCCAGTTTTACATATCAATTGACCCCATTCGAAGACAGGGGTGGCTGCGTTGGATGGCCGTGCATGTGCACGGTATGACGTCATTGCTCGTAGCAGCCATTGATCAAGCAGCTATTTATACATGTATGGGTATCTTTTCATCCTATGTAAAGTCCCATAACTGTCCTATAGAACTGATTAGGCCATATCTGAACATCAGGTACCATGCCCCATTCAAGTCTATAAGATGTTAGTGCATAGTAGTGGCCAGCTGGGCAGATGGTCACTACTGGTGGGGCAGCAGCCAGTGCAAAAGGGCGCAGCCTCCTAGAAAGTGAATACACACCACAGTTTAATGTATTTAGCGAGCTAGCAAGTGGGGCTGAGGATTTTGGTAAAAACATGAACTTTAAAAAACGTTTTTTTTCCCTTTCCAGAATAGAGGAATTACTTTATTCTTGGATTCCGTTCTTGTTTTTCCATTTGCCGCTTGTTAATGCACTAGGTAATACAATTACTTACTTCCTGCGGTTTAAAGCACTCCTTTCCACCTGCACCTAGTTAGGGGACGTGTGAGGCGTTACTAAACTTCTGGCCTCTGAAAGTAGTTAAAGTAGCCTCAGGGGCAATACCTTACTACAAGGGGTAGCCTCCATAATGACTTTCTGAGCATCTACGCCTATCTAGGAAACCATGTTGTAAACAATATCATTTGCAGTAATGTTGTTATGACTTGCTAACCACATCATTCATACTTTTAAACTCAGGCAGATAAGGACCGTTTTTTTTTCTTCTTCTAAATGAAAAAGGAAACACAGCTAATTTATATAAGGAGAATCCTGCTCTGACTCAAAGTCTTGTAATCTGCCTCCTCCTTGTAGGCTTTACAGTGTGGGAGTGACATCAGATAATCTTCCTTTCAAGCTCGCTATCTGTGAACCGTGCTCCTGGCCTGCATCTGGAATTTTCATAAGAAAGATTTTATTTTTTTCCCTCTACTTCACGTTATAATTTTTTTGTGGCTTCAGAAACTTTAATATGTGTTTACAGATTCTGAAGTCACATTAATATTCTTTGACAGGGAGGCGATTAGGTTTTGTGTGTTGACAGTAAGGAAATTAGATAATGAAAGAAAATGACAGTTTGGGAAGGGAAATATCTCTATTTATTACAGTCCATGAGAAAAAGTTTTCATTTTAACCCCAGCTCTCATATTTGGAGTTTTTAAAGTAACAAAAAAAATGGAAAGTTACCATATTCTCCGGCGTATAAGACAACCCCCAAGTTTTCCAGTTAAAATATAAAGTTTGGGATATTCTCGCCGTATAAAACTACCGCTCTTCCAAAGCACACCAAATATACATTTTTGTGTCTACTGTGACTTTCATCCCCCAGATCTCCAACACCCTTAGAAATCCAATCTTTTTTTTTGGATTAGTGATTTACATTTTTTACATTTACAATCCCAATTTGACACCCCTATCTGCAACCTTTCATCGTTATTCATGTGTCCCTGCAGTTATCCAACTGACATAAATTGCATACATTTGACAATATAATAGCTTTAATCTCAATCTCCCTGCAATACCAATGTCAGCCACAATAATGCTAGTGAGCACACTTGCCATCACTAGCAGCCGACCACTTTCACAGACATCTTCACAGACATCGGGAAGTAGAAGGAGGGGCGAGGGGGATGAAGAAGATCTCTGTTTCTGTTGGCCAGCGTGCAGTGTGGGGAAAACGGATCCAGGGGGCAGACCTATGGACTCCCCTAGAGCAGGATGCCTCCTGCACCCCCCTGACGGCGGCATCCAGAGTATAAGACGACCCCCGACTTTTGCACACATGTTCCTGTGTTCAAAAGCCGTCTTATACGCCGTAAAATACAGTATATTCTGCGCTACTTTATTTATTATTTATCATCTTTTATATCTGTGCAACGTTTTTAAGAATTTTATAAGCTGATTCGCTTGTAAGCCAAGGTACCTACCATATTTTGTGGACCATAAGATGCACCTTTTCACCCCCAAAAACGGGAGGGGGGGAAGTGCCTGCGTCTTATGGTCCAAATGCGAGACCCCCGCGGACACATGGCCCCCCGCCAGCTCTCCCGGTAAGGAGATTAGCCGGGGAGCTGTCAAATGTGAGATCCGCCCATAGCTGGATCTCCCATCTAAACTGTATAATTTCTTATGTCAACAGAGCCCTGCTGGCATAAGCAATGAAGAGAGAGAGATAGATGAACTGTCACCCATCTCTCTCCGTGTCCGAGGAAACTGCAATCACTGCAGCTCCCACAGACACATGCAGCCAGAGAGGAGAGGTAGCTTTTTCTAGCACATCCATTGACACCTGGGATGTGAAGGGGGATGAGGAAGGGTGTAAAATTGTGTCGTATTGCATTGTAATCCACCGCGATTTCCTACGGTGCACTTTTTTAAATTCATTGTAAAATTAGACGGGAGGAGATAACCCCACAACTAATTGGATTCCCCCTGAGAACATCTCAGGGGCAAGAGGACTTTAACGGTCACTAATGTGTAATGAGATAACATGTGGATAATTTGTTCAAAACAGTAGCGATTTATTAGATGTTAAAACTCAAAACATGGGACATTACAGTGTTGGTCGGTGTTGCTTCTTATATTGGGTACATAACAAAGTATAAGTAGATAATTAAATAAATATATAAAAAATATAATACAATAATCAGTAAGCCAGGATAAAAAGTCCTGTATCAACATTGAAACGCGCGTTTCGTGTAGAACTTCATCAGGGGGTATGTCTTTATCCGAGTAAAATCTGAAACGACAGCAGCAACAACAGAGGACAGACATGGAACATCGGGAAAGGCCGGTCAGCATCTCAAAATTACTATACAATAAATCAGTCCCAAGATCAAAATTTAACCGGTAATATTACTCACAATGGGACACCGAAAGACCAGTCACTGGGGCAGGTAGCTGCCAAGGCCCCCCACCAGGGGGCAACCATGAGCGGAGAGCGGGAGCCAGAACAAGCAGCCCGGCCATGAGCCAGGCCCAAACAGACTTGCACATAAGGAGTGGACCTTATTTGAGTTTTATGAATACATATAGGTTAGATCGAAAAATAAATAAGGAGGTGTAATCCTTAAAGTTGTGCAGGTAGGTAGTCTCATCCAATGATGTGGATGAAGAGGTCTAATTGGAGGAGGTGTATAAACAATCAAACGGTCAAATAACACAAAAATTGTGCAAAAAATCATGTAGAGAAAGTAAAAGAGTTGCCAAAACCATGAGAGTTAAGGTGATGGGAGAAATAATTGGGTCAGTGAAGTGTATATAAGGAATAGATGTGAGCATTTTAGAGAGCCATAGGTCCCCTAAGAGTAGATAAAACATAAAGGTTGTGGGTAAACTGAATGTCAAGTGCCAGTAGTTACGGTGAGTGTATGGTTATGTTAAACAACGGTACCTGTAACTTCACATGATTCAATGATGTAGTGGTGCAAATTGTGGTAGGTAGATCAGTAAGGTAAGCTTCCTAACAAGCAGAAAGATTAGACAAATGTATGCTGTAACAGAAGTCAAGGCAGTCACAGGCGTAGCTATAGTAATGAAAAATCTGACTTTAAAGTAGTAGTTAGGTAAAAGGTAAATCAAATGGGTCAAGTGTGCAGGTAAGGTCCAGAGGTCCCTGTGCTAGCTGTCCGGCCATCGCCACCGCCAGCGCTTTATGGCCCCCCGCCGTCGCTACATCGGGCGCACGCGCGCCCGGACTAAACTCCTCAGCACGCATGCGCCAGCAGCCCCCGCCCAGCGTGGCGACGTATGAATACCAGAAGAGTCCCAGTCGCACAGCAACGGCCAGGGAGCAGGCCGCCACCCAGCCAGGGGAGGAGCCACACGAAAAGAGGAAAACCCCTAACTCAGAGGCTCCCTCACCCGGTAGAGGCAGACCGCCCCCCCGTGCCACCACCGCTGATCGATAGGTAGCTCCCCAAAAGTCTCCCACACCGTGGGGAAGCAAAGCAACACCCCACTAGAATGGGGGACTGGCCGCAAATGCGGCCGTTAGTGTCCGCATCCCGCGTATGGTATGCAGCCACCACACACCAAAGTGACGGTCTAAAAGCACTTTTTTTAAACTGCTTGTAGGGGTTAATGCTGACCTTATACACTTTGATGCTTTGACTTATATTAATTAGATTTCCATTACATTTAATGTTTTATAAAACCTTACATTGACGTAATCAGTATCATTAGATAACTGTAGTCCCAGAAATAGGTCTGTGGTCATAAATGCATAGTTTGTATAGTAAAAAAATATTGTTGGGAACATCTTTGTCCATTTATTCTTTTGTATGTACTCAACCGAACCGCATATTTGTGGTAACGGGCCATAAAAATAAAATAATAATTGTAAATCTTTAACAGCAACAAAGCAGCTGAGTGATATTTACACTCGCCTTTTAGCACTGCGGTCTTGCACTGGATTTCAGTTGCCAGTACTGTGCTCTGTACATTTAGATGTTCACGTCTATTTGATTCATTTCCAGAGCCCATAGTGGTAAGTCAGTTGGCTTCCACACAAACCGGCCTAACTTTATATGGATGTTCTGTATGACAGTGACCAATGTTAATCCAGTATTTTCTAGAAAGTAGATGGATTTAAAAATCACTAAGTTGTTAAATAATTGTAAAATATTGCATTTGTTAAGTTGATTAATCTGTCATTCCTCTTCTGTTTTTATACTTTAAATTAATCATAAAGTGAGACAAGCAGTAACTTTACCGTTTGTAACATTCTCTAAGCTGAAGACTGAGTCCAGGTCACTGGGAAATATGAAAACCCACAAAGAATCACTTGCCTTTAATGTATTACGTGAATTACTGGCATGTGGTGGGAGAACAAACATGAACTATTTCTATTGGAAATCTCAGGTGGCAAATTTGATTTAGCACAGTTTCCTTTATCCCAGCTCATAATTAATATTTTGTAGTTTTCACATCTTTTGTGTATGTTGGCAGCTGAGCAAAAGGAGTGTCTGTAACAAGATAGGCTTTTTATAAATGGATGTGGGTAGAGATTCCACTGCTGCTCGTGAGTCACGGCGGAGAAAAGTTTCTACGCATTTCACCATGTATCATCTGTAGTGTTTATTTTTTCAGATGTATCTTTACTTCACTGCTCCTTCTTCTGCTACAGCAATTATCAACCCACCCTGAAGGTATTCGCAGCAATCAAGTAATTGTTTTATGCATAAATGTTCAGGCATTTGTGCTGTATAGATGTGATGGCATGCAAGCATATGGTCCAGATCATGAAGATGTACAAACATGGACATTGGTTCCATACTGAGATACACAGGGGGTGCTCATATGTATTTAAATGTGCATGTGTGTTTATATATATTTAAATTATTTATAATATAATTAACAATTTTAGGGATTGGCTATAAAATTTACATAAACAAAATGTTTTTTTTAGGTTCTTCAAAGTAAGGCTGCATCTACACGTGTAGACCGCAGGGAAAACTGCGCAGTGCAGCCGCGGATTCACAAGGTTGGGGATCCAGGGGGCGTGCCGTATATAGGATGCATCCTAAACAGCGTCCAAACAGCGAAATGGGCAAGCACATGCCAACGTGCCCATAACTCCCCCTGTGGTTGCTGGGGCACTGTAGTGTAGACCCAGTCTAACTTTTTTCTTTGATTTGCCCTCTTCTGGTATTTTTTTTCACGATGAGTTATTTACCAAGAATCGTATTTACTGAACAGACATGCTTTGACAAGAGCTTTGACATGGTTGGATATTTTCGTTCAATCAACTTGAATACGATCATTTTAAAATCCATTCCTTTTTTAGCTAAATGGATTAACCAGTGATCCAAATGAAAAAAATCTATCGAAAAGTGATCAGACATGTTGATAAATTTCAGATGATCATCTGATCATGTATCTGATGGATTTTCTTGTTATTTTGATGTATTTTGTATCCGATTCATGTGGAGCATGCATACAAGGCTAAGGAAAGGGATTGATCCGTTAGAAAATAATTACATTATGTTTTGCTTTAAAACTATTTTACTATAATTTTTTTAACCCCCCCTGGTGCTTGAGACGATCCTAGCTCTGGTTGAGCCAGGATCGCCAAAACCTCTGCTTCTAAAAAAACCAAAAAACCCCGGCAATCAACCCCCATCTGTTCAACTGCCCCTCCCATGTCGCTGCTAACGCCAAAGGGGCGAGGGGGGCCATAGACCTCTATGTTATTGGAGGGTCGTCCGTTTCCCAGCCCACAGGGGAGGGAGAAGAAGCAGGAAAGGCACACAGAGTACTGTGTACTCTGCCGTGTATGCCCAGCTTCGGTCCCAATTGGTTACCCTGACGTTTTATACTCATTAAACCTCTTGGAAACCGCCAAGTCATTTAGAAAACTCAATGAAGTCCATGAGAGCTGTTCAAAAGCATAAAATGTGCATCGTTTATCAAGAGGTTTCCTGTCCTGTTTTTCAACACCTTAGGGCCCTGTTTGGATGTCCTTTCTGGCATTTGCCTTCCTCATTGAGTTCAATTGGAAAGCTCTTTCTGACAAAAATATCTGTTTATGTGGTTCCCAAACTGGGGGACTGGCCCTCCGGGGGGGGGGGGGGGGGGGGGGAGAGTGCAAAGGTATTGCAGGGGGGCACTAGCCTACATTCTTAACCTATGTTTGAATAGGGGGGCTCGATAATGTTTCTAAATAATAAAAGGGGGCCCTTTTTCGAAGTATTATGATTGTAATTATATGCTTATTACTTTCGTTTAACAAACACGCTCCATAGTATGATTGTAAACTGATTGTTAAAAAATCGATTACACTGTGTGGTAGTTCGATTGAACGATGTTTGCCGATTAATGTTTGAAGCTCAAAAGGCGATCGATCAAACAAAATTCAATCCGTGTATGGCTAGCTTGTATTTCAAAGAAGTGCTGCCCAATCCCAGGTTGGACTTAAGGAGTTGACAAAGCTGCATTGTTCAACCAAAGAAGAGTTATGTCTCTTTGTCTTCGCTGTGTGTTTTAGCAGAGTTAGGTAAAAAACCTGTAAATGTAGCTCAGGTCTGAACTTAGCCACTTACATAGAACTCAGCATTATAAATTGAATTTGACTAGTAATTTTTTGCATTGGGATTTAAGGACCCCTTCATACTTCTACATAATGGGCAATACCAAAGACATAACTTGTATTTACATTAAAATAGGCCATAAAGTATGACCAGAATACTAATTATGCAGGTAATTTTAATTCATTGTAGATAAATATTTTTTCCATAAAAAATTTTATAAAATAATTTGTTCTTCACATAGTTGAACGTATTGACAACGAAATCACACAAAAACGAATGGAGATAAAATTTATCAACCCAGTTCCCTTTAATCGACTTCTTATGTGTTTGTTATCCATTTCAATACTATTGTTATGATCTTTTGGGGGCCTGGTATGTTAATATTGTTGCTCTCTCATTATTATGTACCCCTCTGAGTATTCCAAGAACAATTGGTTTTAATTTCGCTTTGCTGATAGTATTTTGCTATTTCTCTCTAATTGTTTCCTATGTTATGTATCACGCCATGGAGGTCTGGATTTGAAATCACCCGAATTCAAAATTAAAGTGGGGGAAAAAAAAAACTACAGGCTGATCCAACTTTGATGTAATGTCCTTAAATCAAGTTCCTCCTAATGCAAGACAATGCAAGACCGCATGTGGCTGTAATGTGTCAGTAGTTCCTGCAGGACAAAGGCATTGATGCTATGGACTGGCCCACTCGTTTCCCAGCCCTGCAGTCAATTGAGCACATCTGGGACATCATGTCTGGCTCCATCCACCAACGCTAAGTTGCACCACAGACTGTCCAGGAGTTGGGGTATGCGTTTGTCAAGGTGTGGGAGGAGATCCCTTAGGAGACCATCTGTCACCACAGGTATTGTAGGGAGGTCATACAGGCATGTGGAGGCCACACTACTGAGCCTCATTTTGACTTGTTTTAAGGACATTGCATCAAAGTTGGATCAGCCTGTAGTGTTTTTTCCACTTTAATTTTGAGTGTGACTCCAAATTTGATTTCCATTGATAATTTTTGTGTGATTTTGTTGTCATCACATTCAACTATGTAAAGAACAAAGTAATATTTCATTATTCATTAATTCATTCAGATCTAGAATGTCTTTTTTGTGTTCCTTTTATTTTGTGAGCAGTTTATTTTAACCACACCTCTTATCTCTTATCCTTATCTCCTATCCTCCTATTTTTTTATTTTAGGTATTATATACAAAATCAAAAGGTAGATTGGAAGGTAAATGTGGTCACTGTTCCCATCCCTGGACTGTGGATGCAAAAGAACAAAAAATTCCCTCATGGGACTTTGGTTGGAACAGTGACACCAAATACGTAAACACCAATAAATATGATTTTGACAAAATGGTATTTTTTTTAAAACAAAAGGGAAGAAACTTTTATTGTAATGGTCCCTGTCACAGCGAGTGATCAAAATAAAATCATACATTCTCTTCCACAGCCTTAGTATCTAGCAAGTGGAAGAAACATGTACAGAATATAGTACCCATTGTGAACATAATTGTCCCACATGTAAATAATCCATATATTGAGAGATCAATCTGTACAGATAAACCGTTGATAAGGTGCTTATAGGCTACATGTTTCGCCACTCGGGGCTTCTTCAGGCCAAGGCACCTTGGAGTGTATATGAATCTTAGACTGTGTGTATAGGGTACCTCTCCTAGGTGACAGAAGGAATATCCGAGGAGGCATGGTGCGCGGGCATAAGCGGTCCTGCAGATTTAAGGGTGTTATGGTCCAGGACTGTTCTGGGACCCCTCGAAAAAACGAGGGGGCATGGAGAGGATTCATTTCAACTCCTCTGCTGCCAGTCGCAGTAATGTCTTTTCTACAATCACCTCACAGAACGTGCTTATTTTAGGTATCATACATCTTAAAGGTTATTTAACCAATAGAGTTTAATTTAACCATATGGAACCAATAGGCCATGTTTCCTCATGTGAATGTTTGGAAAATCTTACATTCATATGGTAAGAGTACACATCCTTTACTCATTAACTGGAAAGTAGAGAGATTTTGGCACCAGTTCTACGTGGAAGCTTTGTGCTGCTTTTATATGAATTTTTGTTTTTAGATTTTGATGACATTGTTTAGAATAGGAAGTATCTAATAAGTCAAGCATTTTGTCTAATGTCCTGCCAGTGTTTTTAATATTTGCCCGGAGGTCTGAAATACTATCTTCTTCACTACAGTAGTATGCATTTAATTCACCGAAAGCAGGAGGTTGATATGTGTATGCATGTGTGTATATATATATATATATATATATATATATATATATATATGTGTGTGTGTGTGTGTATTTTGTATTAATGGTAGAGTCTTACTGCATTCTCTTACTGGGTGATTTAAACCATCTGTTTTGGGGCATAAGAATAATGTAGAGTTGGCTTTTCTCTTAATACTGATCATGTTAATGCACAATGGTAACCAATTTAAGAAACTTTTATTGTCCACTTGAAATGGCTTTTATGAGGAATATACGTCCAGTTGTCCTCACTGCATTCAATAGTAAATAGTTCCCATACAACTGGCTTCTCCTTCCTTGTTAGATGTGGAAGCCCAGGTCACCCTACTTGTTTGCAGAAGAATGGTTTTAGTTTCTTATTTTTCTCCCTCCACAAATCAGCCTTTATTTGTTTTTTATTCCTTCTTTTTTTCCTGCATAATCACAGGGATTAACCCAAAGGCAGAACCTGTGCTCAGGGCATGTTTGTGTATGGGCAAAACAGGTGACTACCAGGCGTACACTAAGCAGCCGTTAAACCCTGGACTGTTTTTGGAGCTCCTCATTTTCCAGTAGTCATTCCTGCTAATTGCCATATTTTGTTTTCACCGTACCTCAGGGAGAATGTTAATATACTCAATTAGTTGCAGAAGCGTGCATCATAAATCAACGTCATGTGAAACCTGCATTCTTTACACTTTCGGACTGTAGTAAAACATACGCTCTATTGATCTGTTGAATTATGGAGGCGTTACCTCATTAAATAAGTCATTCATCTCATTGATTTTTGCACAAATAACTATTATACATTGGTGTGGTCATATACTGGAGCTTTGTATTAATGTGTTTTATTAATACAATGAGCCACCAGTAGATTCAAAACTCGATTTCACGCCTAAGAGCAGTATTTATTTGGCTGCCCCGTGCGTGAGTTATTTCCTGTTCATATCCTCAGTGAGAGTGGGAGATATTCATTTCCAAACGTTTAGGCTTAGTACCCTAAACTGGGGCAATCCCTTGGGCCTTGATATAGCATTTATTCTTGGTCAACGTTATAAAAAGTCTATGGACTTACTGCAGCTGAACTACATTTATTGTTCTACTCTTTTACTATCTACACATCTCCAACATTTCCAATCAAAAGATATTTTATATATTTTATCTTTTAGATATTTCAATAGTTTTTCATGATATCCAGTATGTTTTACGCTTGAACCCATTACAGATATAAAAAACACATATGAATGTAATCATTTTTTATTTCATTTAAAGGCCTGGGAAATATGCAGGTTGTAACCCCATTGTCCTTAGTTTCAGTTTTGTGGATGGTGCAATATTAACATGTTTCAGATCAGTTTCCTTTGGTACACCGTTGACTTCTGTGCCTCAGTTTTATAGGAAGTCAGAACATTGGTCTTGTGTTGATGAAAACTCCCCTATATTTCCCCATGACTCCCCCATCACTCATAGGTATTCCTAAAACCTTAAAGCACATTTTTGGCAGAGTTTGACACCACTGGACTACACACCCTGCACACATGGACTGCATATAAACTGTACAGTGCATGCAGTTGTGTACTCCATGTGTGTACTGTGTCTGGGGTCCATGTATGCCCCATCCCTGTGTGTACAGTGTTGTGTACTTTGCCTTTCCCCAGACCATCTCTGTCACCCCTTTCCCCATCTCTGCTTTCCCTGCAGCCCCCCTAGCAGCAACGCTCACCATGTCTGTGTCCTCTTACTCTGGGAGTGGAGAACTCCAGGCAGTGAGTTCTGACTGTGACACTGAAACTTAAGTAGGGAACACATGTATAGATATGGGCCAGATCGATGGCCACTTCGAGAGCTATGCACGCTCACAGCCATCTATCTGGCCCATATCTAATGCGGCCATCCCTGTTTTCGAACGGGATCAATCAATCCTGCTCGAAAACAAGGATATTGGACATGACTGCAAACCACGGTCCATGTCCATTGCTTTGCTTGGGGACCAAGGGTCTCCATGCAAAGCATTGTCAGAGCTGGAGGCACAGAAGAGCTGTGCCCTCAGCTCCTCCGATATCCGATATGTCATCGCGCTGCTGCAGGGAACCTTGAACAGCTCCTATATCGAGCCGTGTGTTCCCGAATTTAAAGCTGAGCAGCCAAGACTCATAGACACTCCCAGAGTGGAAGGATGAAGGGACAATAAGTTCAGCTGATAGGGGGACTGCCGAGAAGGGACAAAAATATTTGCTCAGCGGGTCAAATTGGCCACTGGGCCAGAGTTTGTCACCTATAATGTAGACATTCAAGTGTTTATACAAAGTGCCCCAACATATATTCTGTCTTTATTCTGTAGTTTCATTCCAAGTGAAATACTAATGTGTTCATCCGGTCTTAAGTTATAACCTATTACAATATAACCCCTACATACAGTACTTGCCTAAAATGAATGAATATGTTTTTCTTCTTGGAAACATGGTGAACCAAATGAATGAAACCTTAAATGTTAGGTATTGTCTGCAGTAGCCCCCTGTTACAGTTACTGGTACAGCCCCAGATGTTTTGCTCGATAGCTTGTTCTCTATGCATATGAGGTAAATCGACATCTATAATTAGTGATTATGAAAAAAAATGAAAAGTGAATTAATTGTAGTTCTTCAGGTGACATATAACCATTGCATACTTCCATGTGACATTTTGACATTATCTGAGAATGTATTGCCACTTTACCTTAAGATTAATCTTCATTAGAGCACATTTATATAGCAGTGATTATGGCATTCAGGTGATTATTGGAGGTAATTCCAGTGAATGTTTGGTTCAAATACTTTTTATCAGATTTAAACAGAAAAAAAACTTACAACTACAAAGTGTTTTGCAATGACATCCCTTTTGCATGTTAAGTTTTAATATCTCATGGGCCTTGCTTTCTAGGTTTCGAAACAGGAACAGAAACGTGATGCCACTGAAGGCCGCACAGCAGACACATCCTCCCGCTACAGCGGTGCCCAGGACAGTGGAATTGGCAGCGACAGTGTGAAAATAAGGATAGTTCAAATCGAACCCCAGAGTGGCACGAGCCATCACAGAATTGTGCGTCCATCCAAACAGTCCTCTATTGTGAAAAATCTTAACTTTATACCCTTTGATATCTTTATCACTGCCAGCCGCATATCCTTGATGACCTACTCATGTACTTCAGTGTCCAAGTCAAAAGTGGATACCACTGATGGTGAGAAGATTGGGAAAAACTCCCTGAAGTTATCAAGTACAGAATCAGATGAGGTCCTGGACGTATCTGCTCAATCTGGCATCTCTACTTTAACAGCTGAGGATCTTCTACCTAGTAACTCCTCTTCTCCAGTTACTGGAAAACCAGGTCTCTTCTCTCTGGAGCGCCTTCATGCATCGACAAGATCTTCTGCCCGCCAAGCTTTAGGCATAACTATTGTCCGTCAGCCTGGTAGAAGAGGAGCTGGAGATGTGCAGCTGAATCCTTTTCTTCATCTCACGGTGTCTCAGCCATCTTTGCTGATCAGCTGCCACCACAGGAAACAAAAGATGGAGATATCACTCTTCGATGCTCTTCTAAAAGGAGTGGATCCAGATTACAAATGTTCAGGTATGAATGGCGATGAGGGAAGCAAAATGTAGCAAAGCAAAACTTTATAGTAAATCATTCCATTTGGTAGCATATCAGGTTTTCTGAAAATGTCTAAACTCTATCACCTCTTATTGATATATTATTATTATTATCATTTATTGATATAGCACCAACTTATTACGCAGTGCTGTACAATAAATTAGAGTTAAGATGCAACACAAGATAACACACAGGTAAAGGTCATGACACAGGAGGAGTAGAGGACCCAGCCCGATCTGGCTTACAATCTAATAGGTTGGGGAACAGCGTACAGGTACAGGTTATGACACAGGCGGAGTAGAGGACCCTGTCCGATCAAGCTCACAATCTAATAGGTTGGGGAACAGCGTATACAATAGGTGGGGGGGGGGG
>CM070036.1:17493806-17513002 GCA_036250615.1 Ptychadena robeensis | reverse complement strand
AATAATAAAATTATTCCTCAAAAATACCACTTGCATAATAATTCTGCACTCCCTGTATAATTTGATGCCGAATTAGTGCATTTGCCTGTTGTATTGGTGTAAGCAGAGAATATTCCAGCATGCCTTATGCAATGTTTTGGGTCCGCGCCCTCCAGGGTATGTAGAATTGGTATGATAGAAGGTAGAAGAGAGAGTGATCAGATAAAATTCCAAGAGTATAATCTAGCATGGTGAAATGAAATGGACGTTTATGAAGTTTTTAGGTTTTCTACTGATTACACGATGTTTATGTGGCTCACATAATAAAAGAAGTCTTAATTATTGTATGTACTTAAAGCAGTTTTACACTAAAAATACAAAAACAGACATACATTAAAGAGACACAATACTCACCTGTCAGCAGTTCAGATGCTTGGAAACTGCTACACAAAAACAACCCCACACTATACTCACATCATCTGCTTGTAGATGTCATGCTGGCATCTTGGCTCCTGGCATATCCTTCAGACTTCCGCCCACACTCACCCCCCCCCCCCTCCTCCCCTCTTCACTCCACCTCCTCCTCCTGTCTCTTTTTTGGAGCTGCAGACTCGTAGGGGAGGGGGGGGGGGGGTTGTGAAGAGGGGGATTCTGCTGCTGACGATTTCCTACCTGGGAGAGATCTCCCACACACCACTTTGGCTGCCTAGGCTAGACGTAAGGCAGTGGGAGGGGGAGCACTCTTAACAAGCTTCTCTCCAGCTGTTAAAAGAAGATTTGTTTTCTACAATCAGGGATGTCAGAAAAATCGGCTGAGCTGCACATGATAATGCTGAGTGACCTCACAGGTGGTAGGTCCTCTTAAATATTAGCCGACTGGAATATAAGCTGGAGTATTCTAATTGGGAAAAATATAGCACCATTGCCCCTAGGACTGAATCAAACAGGTGAATCTTAATGCAACGCCCTCAATAAAGTTAACAGAACACATTTTGTGCTTAAAAACTCGGCTTATACTCAAGTATATACAGTAAATGGCTGATCAAATCCTTTTTTTTTTCTACAAATGTTAATCTTCTGCATTAGTAAGGCATGGATAAAGTTATTTATAGGTCCATGTGAATTCTTGCAAACTTTCAAAAAGATTGTGAAACATTGATCACTAGTTTCCAGATTTAGGAGAATCTAAATATTTGCAACATTGTTTACAATTTTGCATATCCAAATCGGAATAGTAACTGGCTATTAAAGTCTTAAAGGCTAAAGCAAGAGTTTTCTTTCACTATCAAGGGATTTAAAGACATAATTGTGTCCAGAAGACACAATGTTACCTAAGGTCCGGTGGCAGTGTATACAGAATAGATACTAATATAAATAGCGTATCTATACAAATACATTAAATAAGAAAAATGTGTTGGCAGCTTGATATTTTAAACGTTTATTTGTGAAATGTGTTGGTTATTTAGCATTTGCCTTCAGTTCAAGACCTTTACAAAAAATTATTTTGTAATGCAAGGTGCTCGTAGGGTTTGGATGTTGTCCAGTATATTTGCATTTATCTTTGCAAATGGCTATGTGCTTTTGAAGTCTAAATCTAAGTGGACTCTTGGCATTGGTTGGCTTGGTGGGTTAAATGTTGTTAAGTGATGGTAAAAGACTGGGGGAACCGCAAGATTCTGTTCAGATTTATTCTAAATGTAATAGGTTATTTGATATTTTGCTGCCTTTTCTAGATCAGTTTTATTAAAGGGTAAACTATAAAAATGGTGTCAGCCGTTTTCTCTGTGATAGAAGTAGTTTCAGACTAACTCACTGGGCTGAAATGGGTTTCTCACTTTTGGCACAGTTCTTCTGACTAGAGATTTAGTTAACAACGAGAATCGATGATTTCAAAGCCCCTGAGCATGGCATCATCACCAAACTTGCTGGAGACGTAGAGAAGGGTTGGAGGTATACTGCAAAAAATTATTGCTCTAACACAAATATTTGGTGCATAAATTGAGTTCAAAATTGAAATTTTGACTTTGATTTTGAACAACATGTGCTAGAGCAAAACAAAAAAAAATTCCTATGTTCCCACAGCCCTTCTCTACATCTCCAGCAATTTTGGTGATGATATCATTTTCAGAGGCTTTGCAATCAGCTCACAAAATCAGCTACTAGAAAAATTCGATAATTGATATTCCCTTTTGTCTGTTTACTTAGTACAGTCTCCCTGATGAAGACCTTGATATAGAGAAAAACACATCCATATAATCTGTACCATATATATGAGTACAAAACTTCAATCATCCTATGGAAAATGTGGTGATATTTGTCTGTGTCTTGTCTGTGACAACTTTTAAAGGACTTTTTTAGATAAACTGTTGTGATTGGTTTTCATGCTTTAGCCTGATAGACCTGTAATGGGGTAATTTTTTTAAACGTCCCGAATGCCTGTACAATTTTGTTTGTTTCATGCGTGGCTGTGGGAGCACCCGTTTGTTTCCTGGGCTGCTACGGACCGAAAGCAGCCTGGGAAACGACAATGTAAATTTTGCCTTATTGTAGACTTAAGCCCATTGCATCTTTTTCCTGGCATTTTAAAATGGAAATCTCCCAAACTACATTTAGGGCTCTTTCATATTGTGTGTGTCCAGTGTCATCAACTCATGTAGTGTGCAATCTACAAAATATTCCCATAGGAAAACTGTTACAGTTTAATTTGCAGTGTGTTTAAGCCATTTTTATTGTTTCTGCTACCTAATAGGAAATGCAAGTGCATGTGCAGGCAAAATGCATAGCAAGTGCATTGCTGTTTGAGACTCTGAATAGTGTGAATGAGCCCTTGCCTTTCCAAATCAAAGCATGTTACTGAACCTACAGTATCAAAATGAGCAGTAACATTTTCAGTAGAGAGGTGGGCAATAGTGGTGTCCATCACAGGTTTCCTTTTATTTTTAGGTCACCTTCTGTCCTAAGGGAAAAATTATTAATATATATATATATATATATATATATATATATATATATATATATATATATATATATATATTTAAAAATATATTTTCTTGTTATTGCCTTTTTAAAAATAACAGTGACCAATCCCCTTCCTAAATGTTATATTCAGTATTGCTGAAAATTGTTATCTCCATGTCATTGTAGATGCTGGGAAGACATTGCCAGAAAGTCTTGATTACACCAAAATCTGGTTACAGACTGCAGCAGGAGAGGCCAATGCCAGAACAGGGATTCCTCCACCAGTCATCACTCTACAAATAAAAGATTTCCTGAATGGACCAGGTAAACATATCTATTAGTTGTTATATCTTCATCAACAATAAAAAAAAAAAAAAATTTGTTTAATTAAAATTTATTAAAAAGAAAAGATGTAATAGCTGGAGATGGTCACAAAATATCGACAAGCTGATTTGTTAGCTAATTGACATTTCCCTGAACATGGTATAATCACCGTAATTGTTGGAGATGTAGAGAAGGGTTGTAGGAAAGATGTTTTATTCTTGCAAAGTATTTCTCTAGCACATATAGTTTTTGCATAAATTAAGTTTGAGGTCAAGTTGAGATCTTCTTGAGTAAAAAACAATTGACACAATTTCAAAGGCCCATAAGGTAGAATTAAAAGTGTAATGGGCGTTATTGTCCACAAAAGAGCAAGGTACAGGGGTACAATGGTATAGGTGCAGGGTGCTGTACATACCATCTTTGAAAGTTGAGACTGTAGTTACACCAATATGATGCCCAGGTTTCATGAGTGGCAAGACTTCCAGTCCACTCAATCAAACGAGACTAGAGACTGTAAGGCTGGGTGAGAAAGGACTAGAAGATTCTGTCTGCCCATCAGCATTTACGTTGTCTCTTTTGTGGCTTCTACATCTTCTATTACACACTGGGATATTATAAAAGGCTGTAAAGCCCCCCATACACCTTCAGATCACTCCATACAATTTCCTTTAGACCCTCCCAACAACTATGTAGTGCCGGGTCCTCCCTGATAGAATACATAGTGATTGGAAGGTTTAGAAAGGTCTTCATATTACATGGTATTGGTAGAACAAAGTTGATTGTACAGAAATTGTATGGTAAGATTGTAAGGTGGCCTTAAGGGTTTGTCCTCACAGGCGTGGTTGCGGCCGCAATCACGGCTAACTACATGTCAATGCAGCCGCTAGCGACTGTCTGCTGCAGCGGCAAATTCGACTAGGGACAAGCCCTAACTCTCCTACCTATTATTTACGCCATTCCACTACCTCTAAAGGTCCTTATCTCCTTCTCATAGGGTCATAATCTTTACATGTATGTTATCTTGTGCATTTCAACCAGCAAGCCTTGTTGAGTTTTAGGTTACACACAAATGTTGCATGGACCATGTTTTGGTGGTGGTTGTGAATATATTGGGCTGTTTTGCTTAGCTAACAGTCCTGCGTTGTACACAAGGACATCAGGGGTTTGCCCACAACCCCTTCTACTAAATGCAAGAGAAGCTAGGGGAGCAGAAAGTAAAGCCACTAAATGTGTTAGATACATTACCCAAGCTATAAATTCATTTTAGCTCCTGCAGGGTATATTGTTTCCTGAAGCAGGATTTGAGCTTTAACTTATTATAATGCCACTATGAAAAATAATACAATATATGTTTTAATAGTACACCTGTAAAAATTTTGCCCTAAGTTCTATTTTAAGCTCATTTTTATTCTGATTGTGTGGCGTTTTGCATACATTGGTCATAAAATGTGCTCTGATCTTCATGTAAGTCACACCGATAGAAAAACACAGTCTGCTTAAAATAATACTACACAATACTACACAGGGTGAAAAAAGTATGGGGTCAACCAGTTATTAGGCCAACGGTTCACATACTTTTTCCACCCTGTACTGTGAATGTTTACATGTTATGTTCAATAAAAACATGAAAACATAATGTTTGTGTAGTATTGTTTTCTATTTGCCTGACTAGTCTTTCTATTGGTGTGACTTAGGGCTTGTTTCCATTATACGTCGGGACCCCTACGCTAAGCTTATATGCTTAGCAGGGGTCCCGACGTATCACATAGGCATTGCCTGCCAGCGGATGGTCTGTTTACACATCCGCCGGTGTAAAGGCTGAACGTACTCAACTACGTTCAACCTTACACAGGCGGATCGGCTTGGCGCAATGAAGACAGAGTATCCGCCGAGCAGGTAAGTCTATCTGCTACGTTGGGACCCAACGCAATGGAAACAAAGAGATGAAGATCTGAGCAAATTTTATGACCAATTTATGCAAAACTCCATGTAATCCCAAAGGGTTCAGATACTTTTTCTTGCAACTGTATAAATAAAATGGTAAATCCATTTCTTTAAAACACAAAAATTTAGTACATTTTGCAGGTTGGTATATAAGCACACACAACACAAGACTGGAAAACTTTTTTTTATCTTTTAAACATTCTCAGAAAGATGTATTTTAAGTAAATATGCTTGTCATTTGAAATTAATTCAATAGTTGTTGGTTTATTCTTTAAAACATTTATCTGTAAATGAGAGAAAGTTGTAGTGTTTGCTGTACATGTTGTGTGAGGTTTCTTCTTTTACTGAAGTCACTTGAATCTGTTGTGTATAATTTGAAGCAGCAGTACCACCTAGGGGTTGTGTGTGTCCAGACGAGTACTTGACTTGGTTTTCTGGTGCTTTCCTTCTCTTTCAGTCTTTCTAACATTCTTGCTTCTTCACTGTGATTGCACGATAGTACTTTAGGCATCTAACTTTATGTATATAATAAAAGCATGTCATTGAAAATATTGTCTGTATTTTTAACAGGCACTGTTATTGTTACTGTTATACAATGCACAAATGTAAATGACAGTAAGGAGGACATATCTGCGCTAGTTAGGCAACTTAAACCACTTTATACTTTCCTAAAGGAGCAATTCTAGCTTTGCAATTTATGTGTGTGTGTTTATATGTTCATATGCAATATGACACATTTCTTAAACAAACTTTGTCTAGAAACATTGTGTATAACAAAATAAACCTAACTTATATACAGTATAATGAATATTATAATAATGAATTGAGACAATAGCACCTGCACACATTAAGTTGAAGTCACTAATTACATTTGAAGCAGCAAAGATTTATTTGGGCATTGATAGAGTTACCTTATATAAAACTTTATTTCAGCCCCTTTAGAATCTTTACAGACATGTGACTTGTGAAAATAGTCTTCTTATAGTAGTATTTTACTATTGCTGAATTTTTAAAATACTTTGTAAAAACTTTGCATTGAATTTCCAAATAAAAACTATTTTCCCTATCGCACAGTAAATACGGAACATAATTACCAGAGCATGCAAATACAAAAAGATAGAAAAAACTGTTTTACTTTACTCCGTGTCATTTATTATCAGCTAAAGCTATAACCATTGTTTTTTAAATGTATTATTTAGTACTGAGCCTGTTTAAAACTATCCCTGCTGGCTGACAGTTTGGGAACTTGAAAAGAAAGTATTACTTATGTTATATTCATATTTTTGTCTATTTGCTGCATCACATGTAGTTCATTGTACTACTAATAGTATGTTGTAGTAAAATCTGAGTTGGTTCGTGTACAAATTTGGTAAAAAAAAATAAAAAAATTAATAAATATATATATATATATATATATATATATAAACAATGAATGTGTTTTTCTTTTACAGAACTAATATGAATGCTTATTTTTGCATAAAGTTTTTTCAATCAGCTTACACAGACAATACAGTCTATTTCATATATTACGTTTCCAAAACTTTTTCAACACTTAGTTATTTAACTGTTTTTATATATTTATTTATCTGTTTTTTAATCCTTTTAATGTTTTGTAACATTTTATAAAGAGTTGTATGTGCAGCTTTGTGCATTACCAGCAGCTATTAAGGATTAGATGTGTTGTGTCAACAAACATGCTTAAAGTTATACTTTTTCATGTAACACATAGCAGTCAATCAGCTTTTTTATGTATGGATTCTCAAATTGATCATAGAAGTTTATTGCCTTTTACTGCAAACATAGCACAATCAATAATTAATTAATTCAAATATAGGTTTTTTTTATTTACTTAAAATTGGTCTGTGATGGGTTCTCATCGCATCTTTCTGTGAAAGTCGGATGACTAGTGAAACAGCAAGTCCTGTTGATTTTAACTAAACACTAGAGATATACTTAAAATTGGCTGAGTGTATAATTTTCTGTTTTAGGTTTACTAAAGACACGTTTAACATATTGCACAAAAGCTTTTTCTCACATTAGGATTTTAATTTATTTATGATGTTTACCGTGCATACCTATTATTCTATACAAACCTTAAAGTTTACTTTTATATCATATGTATTCTGTGCAGTGTCCAGCCATATTCACTCTCAGTTTTCATGCTGCACCTTCTGCCTAGTAATGCAGCACAGCAGCTGTGCTTTCCTCCTATCTCAATCCTTCAGCCTGAACTCAAATAAAATATATTTTTACTAAAAGTGATTAATAGTGGTTGTGGGGTTTTTTTTTTGGGCTACCTATAAAAAAAAAGGCTTTTTTTTTCTGACTTACCATTCATACACATTTTCTTACATAGGGCTAAGACCTTTTAGTTAAGCCATGATAAAGTACAAGCTTTCAACACAGATTTATACTGAGCTCTCAGAGGCATTTATAGTGTGGCATTTATAAAATAAATGTATGCTAAAATAATGTATTGAAATATTATACTCGGTGCAAAGAACCCGCCTGTTCCTGGACTATAATCTTTTTTCATTAGTTAGCTCATGGCTGTTTGTCAGAGAATATATATACCACATTACATTTTCTCCCTGCCACAAAAATATTTTGCTTTCATTTAAAAAAGGCACAATTACACCCATTAGCTAGCTTAGCGTTATATGAAAGGCTGGAAAAGGCTCGGCTACCAAAAACCCTTTAGAATAATATATCCAGCAGGTGATAGATTAGTTGGAACAAATTGGAACCATTGCACTTAAGGGTTCCTGGTTTCCATCAAACTGTTTTAAAAATGTCGTCATTTTAATACACAATCTCGAGCCCCGCGGAACAGTCCACAGCAGGTTAATTTGAATCATATGATGTGTCACTGCCCTCAGCTGACATGAGCCGCGTTCCATGTGTGAAGCTATAATAAATCCAATCCCAACCGAGGCAAATTCCCAGTGAGAAGGTGAACTAATCCAGGCCTCACACTGCCATGCTAGCCTTCCGTAATTGAAAGCAGGGCCACCTGTTGCCAACACCGTTCGCCTGTGGCAGGGCTGAGCTGGAAGGAGATTGGGGAATAGCAGGGGTAGAGAGGGCAAGTGTGTGTGTTGTGTAAGACTGTGTGTGCCACCGTTTTGTGTTTCTCTCATTGTGTGACCTTATGTGTGACAATGTCACTAGGTTGTGTGTTTCACTAGTAGTCTTATGTATGTGCTTAGCAGATAACAAAGCTTTATACCATTAATTCCACTAATGCTATACAATTGTTACCTTTCACTGGCAGAGTGTGATAATTCCATAATTTTTTTAGCATATACATTTTTATTGAGAAAATTACAGAATCATATGTCAAAAGCAAACATGTAGGTATAGATGTACATTTTAAATGACTCTCCAAGCCCCTTGCAGAATATTCATACATAGTAAATATATTAAACATGAATAAACCCCAACAAGTCTCACTATCCCACCTCCACCCCGTTTTTAAACTATGTAAAAAAAAGATCCCTGATCTACAAGTTGTTTAGTTCTGATCTTCAGGCGTTTTGGGGCATAAACCCTAACTCGATGTTAACCAGTTATTAACCACTGGCATGTGAAGGTGGTAGAAAAGTCACTCCACTCAATCAAATCTAAACTTAACTGTCCCCCCATTTCCACATAAACTTACTCTACTGCAAGCCCTCCCCCCAGCAATATAATTTCATAATTTTCACATCCAGTACATCAGTATCGGTTAGCAAATTAATTTTTATCTCTGCCTTTTAATCTTAAAATACCAATTAACTTTTTTTCCCAAAGGTTTAGACATAAACATATAGTAAGTGGCTCTTAATCTCTTAGTAATCTCTAGAATTAAAAAACTGATAATATATGTTTCTGGGTTAGTTCCGTTATAAAAATGTTTAATTAATTATTAAGTAATTATATGAATACATAAAATATCCAATTTTTATGTTTTCAACACAACATTTTCTGTTTTATTAATATTTAAATTTGATTAATCATTAATATTTTGACAACTTAAATAAAATAAAATAAATTTAATTTTTTTTTAATTAAAACAAGCTACATGATACATACACATTTGCCTTAACAATATTATCATTTTTATTTAGATTCTATGTTAAGTTATGTAATAGGTGTGTTGGGAAGCACTTTGAATTGAATTCTACTTTCATATAATGTATAAAAATATTATTTATCCAGTGTTTTTGTTTTAAGAACCCATTTTTAATGACCTATACATGTGGGTTGATTAGTGTGCACTAATTGTCATACCATAGGTGTATCATATCTGTATGATGGGTTCTATTTTTTTTCTTTGCCTACGAATTAGAGAAAATGTAAGTTCAGTATACCTTCGAAAAGTAATTAATCGTTGTTACAAGTTAAGCTGTAGGCTGCTTAGCATGACTTCATGTAGAAACCCAAGAATGTGCCCACTCCATTTGATTTCAGCTGTTATGTTAAGCATGGCATTCGTTAACTTTGAAATAAGAATTTTTTCCTTCTTATGATTTAATGAGTCTTGACACGTGAGAAGTGGAGCTGGCTGGAGTGCAGACTTTTCTAATTAACAGAGGGTCATTTGCTAAAAAACATTTCGGCTTCCTGATAGTTTTTCATCAGTCCATTGGAAACATGGTGACTTTGTAAAGGCATTATCCCAAAATGTTTAAGATGAAGGGGAATGAGCTCTGTCTGCCTGAGCCAACTGTCTGTGACGTACAGGGAAAGTCCCATGGTTCTTAGTAAGTTTCTGGACACTTTGCCTGATTTTCAGTTCTGACAGTTCAGTTCAATTTTTTTGCTAGATTATCATTTTCTTCTTCACAATGTTTATTATTTTAATAATGGAAAGTATGACAAAAACATGTTTCATATGTCAGATCTAGAATATAAATCTGATGAATACATTATTAAAATATGACATTGATAAAATGAGGCTTGCCGGTGCCAGCAGAGGACATACTAGATTTATTTACAGCAAACCTAAACTAAACTGTGCTTATGCTTAGAACAACGTTTTTTTAATGCATTGTATTGCCTAAAATTATTGTTTGTGAAATTTTACCAAACATGATGCATATGCTTTGGAAAAATACTGAGGAATGCTTCAGATTTTAAATAAAACTCCAATTTTATAACCAGAAACTATCATTAGTCAAAATTTTTGACACAGAACAGGCAGATCCATAAATGAATGCTTAGTATATTCAAACCTCCATCTGCCCATTAAAGCAAATGTTGATATTTGTTATGAGAAGAGTCTTTTGAATGTTTTTTCACTTTTCAGTATTAAACATTTGGCACTGCCTGGTGTAGATTAGAGTTGAGATGCAACACAAGATATGACAGGTTATGGCACGGGAGGATTGGAGGACCCTGTATACAATAGGTGGGGGGACTGGCATGATGGTTCATTTGACTGTTTAAGCCAGTGGTTACCAAGAGGGGGACGTGGAGGTATTCCAGGGGACAGAGGTGCTCAGGTAGGGGGAAGACAAGGAGGAACTAGCTGCAGACAGTAAGTAAAGTGCATGTAATGTGTGTGTTTCTGTGTGTCGGTGTGTTTGTCTCTATGTGAATGATGAATGTTTCTGTATGATTCGGTGAAATCCAAATAAAATTGTATGAGTTGTATTTCAAAAAAAGTTTAATTTTACAATAGTACTAGTATATGATAAATGTTGATGAAGCTGTAACCTTCTAGCCCAGGGCTGGGCAAACTAAGGCCCGGGGGCCAGATCCGGCCCATTTAGCTTTCTTTTCCAGCCATTCATCACATTGTTGAAATGATGCTCCCCTCCGCTTGTTCTCTGCAATGAGTGCACATAATGCCTAGAGGTGTCCAAACACTTTGGGAAAGATGCAGAGGTGTGATTATGACACTGTGGGTGCATCCTCATGTTGACAATAGGCAGTCTTTATTTTTTTCGCAATGCTAATACCCCGAATATTCAAATTCACGAATATCGAATCGAATATTAATAGAACAAGGCTATGTCTCCACTGTGTTGTGTGCTCCGTAAATACAGGCATAGGCGCTCTGGGTCTTCACATCTCCCGGCGGAATGTGAAGGGGGGAGCGGGCAGATCGTTAGGGAGGTTATATTTGGGAAATGTTTTAAATTATTCCTTGTTGTATCACAAAAAAATGGTAAATCATCACATTCATGTTTAAGAAGTGCTTGAAACAAAGGTGGGCGTAATTGAATTGCTTGAATTAGTTGTATTGACATCATTAGTTACAACACTTACAATAGGAATGCAAAATGAATTAGTGGTAGCAAGTCATGTCTGCAGTTCAGTAGCTATGAATGTCTTGTGTCAATGCAATGACTTGGACGGATGCTTAGACAACATATGAGAGGTCAGACAGAGTTCAAAAGTGTTAATGGGCAGAGCGGGAACCCCCAAGAGAAATCGGTGTAGTCTCAGAAACCCAGTGTCTTGGCTTCTAGGGTTAAACAATGGTTTAGCTTTAGGAACGCTGCAACCAAGGAGTAACTGCAAATCTCTCATTAGAACCACTGCAAGCTAAAATTGATCTTTACTGCATAAAGCAAGGCTTTTCCTTATTTGACTGATGGTATTTCCGAAGGGTGGTTTATTTTTCTTTAACTTGATCCATCACACTTTAATTTGTGTATGATACAGTTATCATTGTGACCTAACCTGATATATACATCTGTCTTCTTTTCCTTTTTTAATATATCCCTTACCACATATTTGAAGGACCAGAGCTGTATTGGGTATCTGAGTAAATAGCTGGATTTGTACAGACTAGAGTTGACCTGATTTCTTATCCATTATTTCACCCTTTACATTGAGATTCATAGGAGCTCCCAACCTGCTCAGTATTGTTGTCTAATCCCATCTGGTGTGTAGACCTTCTTCTGATTGATGAGTCTTTGCCAAGTGTGAAAGGTTAAATGTATTTTTTGAGTAATCACAAAGTCTGGAAAAGTTGGATTTGTAACACTAAGTGACTTGACTACTCCAGGGAACATTTTCTGCTAACATTTGTTTCTTATGTCTGTTTCTAAACTTCATCTGCTTTTGCAATCTTTTCCTTCCATTTGTTTTGTGGTGTAATTGAGACTCCCAAATTCAACCATGTGGTGGATTTTGATAAATGCAACATTTTAAAAAGGAGCACATCATCCAAAATTATTTATGATTAGGACCAACCATGTAAACCATGCAAGCAATTCAAAGAAAATCGGGCCACGTTGACATGGGTTACCCATTAACACACACAATAGAACCCCAGCGCTTAAAAGCTACATAGCTCATCCCACAATATTTACTTTTCCTAAATAATAGATAGTGATACAACAAACTTCTTTGGCTCATTAGTTTTTTTATTATTTTTATAAAATTAATACGGCAATGATCACAGACTACTTTACTATAAGTGGGCAAAAACCCTTGAATGTGTTAAAGACACAATATATTTAAACATATTTAAAGATGTGTTAAAGACACTTAAATAATTAAGTACAAAAAAAAAATTGAAATATTGTTTTTCTGTTGGAAAGTGATGTTTTAAGACCAATGCAAGGATTGTATTTACTAATCAATAAAATTCTGCTCTTCTTGTTTTAACAGTTGATGTCAATGTTGATGTATCAAGACCACTAAAAGTTAATCTGAGTTTAGCCAAGTTGGACCAGGTTAACCATTTTTTGGAAAAAATCATGAGGACAGGAACGATTTCTCCACCAGAGACCCCATTGTCAGCTGATGATTTTCTTCCCAATGACGAGACCCTAAAAATGGCCTCTTGCAGAAAAGATCACGCTACTCTGATCCAAGAAACTTCCAGATCGAATACTCCACCTGAAGAAGGCGTATGGAGATTAGTATCTTCCTTCCAGAAGATCACTTTGCAAACTACTCAAGTGTTTCTTTCCTTTGAAACAATGCCACACCCATTGAGTCCCTGCGTTTTGATGTCTTTCTCAGATCTTCAGGGATGTCTTAGTATTCAAACAGGAAACAGAGTATCAGGTAGGCGCAAATTATTCTGATTTACCCTTTTCATATTCATTTGCTTACACAATGGTTTATTCTTTATATTATATGTCCAGATAATTGACACCTTTTGAACCATTGTGAGGAAGTGTTTGGGTTGATAGCGAACAGACATTGACTATTCCTGTGCATGAGCATTTGATTATTCCCTCTTCACTGGAGAGAAGGTAATCATGTTTTAACAGGACACATGTTAAAGTAATTCCTATATATTCTGAGAAGATGACTTTGCTTTCTCTTGGGTAAGTACACGGGCAATATGAAAGAACAGATCATGCAATTACTGGAACCAAATTAAATTTGGACACCTTAAAACTCAGTTGCACCAATTGCAAGGATACAGCTAGATGAGTTCTTCAATCTCCCAAAGAGCATTCTTAGTAATGAAGCATATACAAGTCATTATGACATTTAGTTGGAAGAATGTGACTTGCTCATTATAGCTTCAGAAAAAGTTTTGACAAATGATTTTGTTGGGAGGGAAGTCCCAACTTGGGAACCTTTATGAGATTTAAAAAGACTGTTTTAATATATAAAGCATAAATATGCATTTATATAACTTCCCACTCTGGTTATTATACCTTTCTTCAGTTGGGCAAAAAAGTGTAAGAGTAAGGCTAAGACTTTCCCATGTTCGGTCTGTGCACCGATTGCAGGGAAAAAGGTGCTGGAGCAGCAAGGCCCATTCAAAGCAATAGAGCTACAAAGCACCTATACACACAGGCATGTAGTGGCCTGTGCATGCACCGCATTATGCTAAAGAAACACTATTGACATCAATATACAAAAAAATAAGTATTCCATGTTGTAATTTTCCACTGTAGTTTCAATAAAACAAGTGAAACTATACAACCACTCAAATGTCACCATCTGTAGGCATATTACATTTTTTTCTGGGGGGTTACTTAATTTGACACTTAAATCTTTGCTTTACAGAATAAGCCTTGTTGTGTCGTCCCACTGTTTGTCATATTAATGTGGCTCTCAGGTTGTAAAATGGTACAGCTTTATTGTAAAACATTGGAATGTAATCACTGAGCACTCAAGTCAAGTCAAAAAATCCTACAAGGCTTTCCGGGGCTTCTAAGGTCTTCCGAGCACGGCAGCACATTGCCATAGTCATAACAGAAAGTGTATATGACGAGGATCCTATGCTTTTTATTAGCAGCCGATGATGTTATTGTGGCTTGTGTTGGCTCCAAGTTATTGGGTCTAATCTGTCTTTTTGTTCTTTTTCATGCGCTTATTTACCAAAATAACTTTCCTCTTGTCATAAGTAGAAATCTGGTTTGAAGAATCATCTCAAAGCATAATCTGTGGGCGAGGCCGTTATCTGGTCGCGGCATCTATAAACAGTCGCGTTTAGTACTGTTGCAGAGAATTTTTTAAAAGATTTAATGATGCTGTTCCAGTTGGAAATATTTACAAAATCCAACTAATTGCTCTTGCTTTTATAGCCTGAAGATCACGTATCTCATCATAAAACAGTTTCTTCATTTATTTTTTACCGTCTCTTAAAATGCCTGCCATTTGTAAACTAATATTAATTGCTTTTTGACTTTACAGTTACAGTTTACAGTTCTGGTATTGGGTTTAAATAAGAATTTGCCTCTAGCAAGTCACTTTGTATATTCTTTCATATTTGTACTGCTTTCAATAAGCACTTTTTGTATATCTTCTGAAGAAAAATATGGAACACTGTAAAAGACTTGATGCTTAGCTGAGTCTTTTAGTTTTACAGTGCCACTAGGAAAATCCTATGAATAGAGAGCAGTGTATTTTCTGTAACTCTATATGAGTTATTGTTTTTACGTTCCAAGCAATAAGGCTCTGTAAAATGCTCATGGTATTTAGGATGTCAACTTTTTTCCCAGCAAGCTGCTGAGGTGAATGGTTTTGGCGCCCATTCTGCATTTGATGGCTTGCCACAAGGCCTACTGCACAAGCCAGACCTGACCTTGCTGGCGGCTCTGGCGGTTTCCACACAGAACAGTTTCTGTCAGGGCCTGGAGGGAAATAATACGGCCTTAAAGAAATTTTTCAGGACCATTTTGGCAGTGCCAGCTGCACCTAAACATCTCTATAATAGGTAGTCCTTATAAAGGAGAATACAAACTCAAACTTTACATGGCAACAGAACAGATACAGGAAATGTTTTGTAACTGAGAAGCACTCACAGCGGGCCAAACCTAGGTGATTTATTTTCCCTTTTTTCACTTAAAAAAAAAAGTCTGGCAGGCCCCAGCACATTTCAGTGCATTTTACAAATGCTTTCGAAGTGAAAATGCAACATGAAAGGCTTGGGGAGTGCTCTGGAGCGGCATTCTTGATTTAGCCATAAAGACATTTTCAGACCAATTCAGAATGTTGCTCTCATTCCCACGCTTACCTTAGCCAGGGTTGGGATGCTTGAAGCAAGTTCATGGTCACTTCATGGATTACTTTCTCATTTCGGTTCATGTTCATATTCAGTATGGAGGAGTCTGCGCTCGTCTTCTGAACTAATCTGTGTGTCTGATAATGATTCCTGGAGTCAGACCTCTTTCCTTTATTGCTAGACACTGGGGAGCAGGAAGCTGACTGATGCAGTCTCCTTAACTTGTCTCTTCCTTGGGATCCAGTCTGTAGCAGTCTAGTATATATTAATATGTATGTGTGATAGACAAAGAGTAAGACCAATTCATATTTCATGTAAAACAATAGCTACTCCCCCAGAGTTGGGGGACTTAGATGATAATACTTGGATTATATCAGTCTGACATATTAATATCAGGAACAAAACATTTCTGTTATTAAATATTGAAGTATTAAAATATATTTTTGCTTATGTCTCTCAGAGACTTCAGTACTACAATCCTTCACTTTCTTTCCCAGCTCTGCACACCTGCTTCAGCGTTTATAGTGGGGTTTAGCAGGAATAGAGAAGGGTAGATTGTACTTGTGTAGGCCGATCCCATAGATCAGTGGTGGCCAACTGAGTTGATATGAAGGTCCACAAGTGTGGCCCTCAGCATCACTTAAGGGCCGCACATATCATTTTCAATCTATACTGACTTGTATGAGCATTTTCTAATGAAGACATTACAGCAGGTAGAGCGAGAAGACATTATTTAGATGATACTTCAAGCATTAGGGAACACTGTAGTGTGGTGATGCACATTTTGTGTCATATATATTATCAAAGCTTATGTGTCACAATATATATTATTCTCCCATTCATTGGTGGAATAGTGGGAGCATAGGCACTTATCTGTCTGCTGATCCCCCGCCAACACTAGAGGAGAAGAGAAGGAGAGGCGAGGGACTTGCTCAAGCGCCATCTGGGTCACTGATTGGCTTTTGCATATGCCTATCTTCTAAGTTTATCGCCTCTTCTCCTCTTCCCACTCTAAGAAGATCCTGGACAAAGACCTGTCAGCGGGGGATCGGCGGACAGGCAAGTTCCTATGACCTATGCATTAACAGTAAATTTTTTGGGGCCGCAGGTGGAGGACTGAGGGGGGCCGCCAAAGGACGCTCAAAGGGCCACATGCGGCCCCCAGGCCTCAGGTTGGGCACCTGGGCCATAGATGATTGATGAGTCCTCCAACATAACTCTGGTAATGATGGGACCATGCATTACAGTAAAATAAGCTAATTCTTTTGCTTGTTGGTTTGATGTAAAGATAGTCATAGACTGCCTAATTCCCGCCCAATTTTTCGGCTGAACGACCGCCGTGCACATTGCCACCGATTGCTTGGTGCTCATTTGGCTGCATATCGGATGCTCCCACTTGGACAGATCGATCAGGATTCTCCCATATTCTTGATCGGTGATTCGACATGTCGGTAAATTCCTGGCCAATCGCATTATGTTGGATGGGGTCCAACGTCCTCATCCAAAGTAATGTCCAGCACACAAAGGGTGTCTGCTGATCCTCTGAGCAACCTGCTACAGCGTGATGACATCATTGCTCTGCAATCGGCCAGGCGGGGATCGGACTGTGTATACCCATTTAGGAATCACAGAATCAAAATTCATGCAAAAGGAAGTTTCAATTCAATGTAAAGTTGGAGCTGCTCAGATTGCATTGAAACCAATATGTAAATACACAAACCAGAATCTCAATCGCAAGGTTTGAGAAGCTAGGGGTGGCCAACCCAATGGGATTTGGCATGGACTAGGACCATCAATTAAACCCACCCATGAAGTATATATAAAAAATTGCAATATTTATTACATATCAAAAAATCATGAATACATAAATGTCCAAAGGTTCATAGTATGTTCTACATGGGTCGACAGCAGTAAAACCATCCTGATCACAGTTACACATATATGAATAGGGGTGGATGAAAGCATTCAGACATAGTTCATATGTATAGGCCCAGAAGGGGGAGTACAGAAGAAAAACTTAGTTCTCCAAACATATCCGAACATAAACTTAGTACTCCAACCTGGCCATTGTGGCCCCCTCAACCTGTTTCAGCCCAAGATGTGATGGCCTTTTCAGGAGGGGATGGTAGCCCTGTTTAAGATATGTCTGTACCACAAATGATACAAACCAATACAGGATCTAAATAAGCAAGAAAAACATATTTAGGGGCCAAGGTATGGTAAGCAGAGTACATGTACATGAGCTGTAGATTACATTCATGGTACATTCCTGATAACAATGGTTTAATCGCTATGTAACATAGATTTCCTATTCAGGGGTCAATTTTCCACAATTGTGACTCTTAGGGGATTTCAGGGATGGGAAAAAAAAACCTCCACCGTAGGTGTAAGTAACATATAACAAAACTTTACATAACAAAAATGATGGTCATTGCTGGCCCTGTTGGCGTCATGGCAATAGGCAATCTTCATTCTTTTATATGAGCCTATAGGCATGTGCCTTTGTAGCTTCTCCATCAAAAAGGCCGAGGCATTCACCACATCATATATCTTATCAAGCATCACCTTCCTGTGCTAATAACAAAGTATTTCACATACAAAGAAAATTATTATCTTTTTAATATTAGAAGACATCCATGTGTTGGCCCTTTGTAAAATACGAAATGAAGTCCATTTTTTCCAAAATGTGTTATCTATAACTTGCAGAGATACCCCCAGCACACCCAGATCAGTGTCAGTATTTTATAGCATGAAACCAATACATGAAATAATTCACTCCCTCTTTGATTTTATTGTGGCCCGGCAACACGACCATCTGCAGCAGCTGCATTCTTTTTACAAATTATTTGCTGACCCAAACCTAGCGCAGCGACAAAACTTGTCATCTCATATATACGTTCGACCAGGAGAAAGAAAACGGAGCATTGTTTTTCCTCCTTGTAGCCATCTGCTCTACAGATGTTATTATATAGAATTACTTAAGATAAAATGATGGTAGTTTTTTTTTCTTCTTTTTTTTTTTTTTAACAAAACCTCAATAATTTGCACTTGTTTATTTAAATCTGCAAAATTCTCATAGGAAACAACATGATCCATTTTGGGTTTTGATCGTTCTCACCAACGTTGCCTTTGATCGGTGTCCTTGTACTGACTCATATAAACACAATTGTACCCAGCATGGAAAAAAAGACAGTAAAATCGGCAGAGGTAGTGGAGAACATATTACTGTAATCCAGCTCTTGTTGCGCAAGCTATATTTAGTAGAAGAAAGCTTTTTTTCCCTTGCACGTTTTATATGACATTGTCCTATAAACAATATCAGACTATTATTTCTAAGTGATTTTAATTTGGAGACAGAAGATAGTTTGTGTGTAATCTGAGCAAGTTTTTGTTGCTCACATATTTTTTACCCCTCATCACATAGGAAAAACCGGCTTAGCGTTTATAGGTTCTGCAAATCATCTTTCATGTGTTGGGGTTTGCCTCCAAAAGTTGTATATGCACTAAAAGTTCAGATCTAAGGCAAGGACTTCACTAAGCGCTTGGATGCGTGGACGTCGGCACAACTAATGAGCACAAG
>CM070036.1:17475562-17493796 GCA_036250615.1 Ptychadena robeensis | reverse complement strand
CCTATTTTACTCCACTGTATAGCACAGCTATTTACGTGGCCCCTTTCAGTGAAATGAATGATGTATGACGCGTCATCCGTCAAGCCCCCATTGTATTCATGTCGACATAGAGCTCTCCGTTGGCATTAATGCGACAGAGGCTTGGAATGGCAGATCGGACGGGCTGTGTAGATAGCCCTGTCATTTTGTTAGTTGTACCTAGCTTGCTATAGGTATCTGTCATTACATGCATAGTATTTGAGAAAGGGTACGACTAATTATTAAAAAATCATTGAAAATACAATAAACAATTGGGCAAAAAATGTGTACTGTCTTCATCCAGACCTACTGCCAATGCACTTCTTCATATGAAGACACCGAAAAATACTTCTCAATAGCTAATGAGATAAAAGTAGCTTTAGAATTCGCAGCAATCCAGAATAACATTTTTATAATAATTACAACTCCATTGAACATTATGTTAAAGCGGACCTACCACCTTGGTATATGCTTTCTATTATCGGCATCGGAGGTTAAAGAAAGAAAACTTACCTTGTCAAATCTGTCAGAATGCGGGCGCCCCTCCCCTCCTGTGACATGCAGCTGCGGCCGTGGCTAGCTCAAGAGGCAAGTAGATTTAGGGAAAGTAGATGTCACTTCTGACCACTGCCTCCCATAATCCGTGTGTTCTCGGCAGCCAGCCAGATCCGAATGCTGGAGGGGCAGAGCATCACCAGATTCAGATCTGGATTTGTGGAGAGAGCGAGACAGGAAGAGTCTCTCTCCTCCATCTTGCATGCTGGAGGACAGGATGCTCCAGGCATGTCAGTGCAGGAGCAAGGAAGGAGGGAAGGTAAGTATGAGATTTTTCTCTACAGGGATCGCTTTGCCTGGATCAAGAATCAATATAGGTATAAGTTTATTTGCTTGTTTTTTTTATTGTTTTTATGTAGAGTTTAAAACTGCTTCAACCTTATTGTTAGGGTCTGATGTTTGTTGTGTCAAAAAGTTTAATTGCATTTTTAAATTAATGTTTTTAGTTTTCAATGTTTTTACTTGACTTACAGTTTAGCTTCAGTGTACATTTTGATATTAAAGGCCCATTGCATTGTGGGAGTATATGTTCTCTTGGAGCTCTGGTTGCTATAGAGCTGCTGATAGGCTATGTCCCCACTTTGGTGATCGTCAATGATCACCTGCCATTTTAATTGCGTTGCGGCGATGCATGCATTTGAATGGGCTCTTCCCCACAACTTTGATCAGAAGGGACCGAACGTGGCAGCGGTGCGACCCATGATCTAAAACGTGTCTCACTGTGTTTTTGACTGGGGGCCACGGGAGGTTGTGCCCATAGACATGAATGGACGTGTTTAAAATGTGCATCTCAAATAATTTTTGAACGTATCTCCATTCATTCTCTACGGGCATGGTCAGGGGCGATCGCTCCCGATCAATTGCACAAAAAATCGTTAGTGATCACTGCCCCCCGATTAGAATAATGGGAGATCGCTAAGTGGGGACATAGCCATAGGGAGGTTGGGCTTTGGGCTTAAGCACATGGAGCTCAGCTGCTCTCCCTTCCATCAACCCCTATAGCCCACACACTGGGAGGAGAGAGAGCAGCCAAGATCTTCTGGGTGGGTCCTTGTTTTAATCTAATTATAAAAAGTTGTAGGTATCCCCTGCACTATTATTCGTCAGCTTGTTTAAGATATTTACCAAAGGTCTTCATGTCTAGAAGGATTTCAAGGTGTAAAGACCAACTGACTGGCAGTATCCTAAAGCTGTCCATACATTGCTCGATTCCCCTGCTTTCCCATTGTTGTACACAACCTTAGGTAATCTATCCCTGGTTGATACCGAGGCTAATGTCAATCAAACAGGGATCAAACATGTTGGCATCTAATTTTTCCTTGGCACAGGAGCGATCGCTGAAAGTGGGCAAATGCAAATGCAGACGTGTATGGCTGGCTTAATACTCACGTAACAGAAACATGGGGAATCTTACACTAAAGAGAATTCATGGGCAAAAAATCTTATCTTCTTACATGTTATGTTTTCACAGCAGTTTCATTTTAAGCACCAGATAGTGTAAGAGATTCTTTTCCCTGAGCTAGTTTGTCATATTTCACGTTTATTTTTATTGGTTATATTAGTTCTGTTTTAAAAAAATGACATTCTATTTTTCACTGGACTAGAGTTCTTCTTTAATGGCAGCTGATGCCTCTCTCCCTCAGTCTGTTAGCATTAGCTAAACCTTTGTGTTTCACCTTTGCTGTCTCTTTCACTCACTTTGAAGTAGGCTTTATACAGTTTGGGATTTATTGCCGTTCGTCTGTACACACCCCGATCCGTGCTCATAGATTGATCAGCCTGCTTTGGCCCTTGTACAAGTTCATCCACCAGATAATCCATCACAAGAGGAGGATCCAATGAGCCAACTAATAAGGCATCAGAACTACATGAAGATTAACCTGACATTCCCGTTTCTCTTTATTTGTCCTGGAAGACATGTTTAGCAGTCGGCCTTGTTTAAATCTGTCTGCTGTGCTTTAGCTAAAAGCCCTGAAGGATGAACCACATGTGCTGCACATTTATCTCAGCTAGTGCACACTGGAGGTATAGAGATTGCTCATAGGATACCAAGGGCTATTCCAGTAGGTGAATATGTCACTCGTGGCGAAATCAATCCATTACTTTACATCTGATTAGATAGTGTCATGCTGAAATGCAATGCCCCATATCCAACATTTATGTTTTGATATGTTTTAAAACATTTGCTTTAGCCCCGGGCTCCACTATGCGCTGGCAACCGCTGATGTCAGCGCAAGCCTTCGTTACTGTGGACGCAGTGCTGCGTCGACATTAACCTTACGAAGGTAGGGACCAACGGATCGGGAGCTCTGACGGGCTCTGGAGACAGCCCTGTCAAATCCCCATTGCCGTGAATGGGTGGCTCGTGCTCATTCAAGGATAGTACATTTTATGTCCTAGCCTTCGCTATCTGTTAAAACCCCTGTGCTGAAAGCATAGTGGAGGCTAGGACATAACATTAACTATCCTTGAATGTTTTTCAGCAAATACAAAAAAACAAACAAACACACAGACATTAGTAATGTACACAGAAGCTTTGAAAGATTGTGAATGGAGAACTTAAAAATCTGTGACTCCATTGAAACATTGAAAGTGCAGTTGTGTTTTAATGGATAAGTGCCCTAATAAAATGCCCCAGAACCTTTAACCGCTACTCCCACTATTGTACTGGACGTCCAGTGAACATGGGGGCACCGACAGCGCATACTTACTGTTTTGCGCTGTCCTGGTGTCACCGATGCAACATGGCTGCTGGATCCTCCAGCTCTCCCCCCCCCCTTCCGAGTGATGTGATGACCTGGTGTGATTTTACCACATCCATCACACCAGGTTAGAGAGGGTTAGTTGGAAATGAGCACATCTGGGGCACCAGAGACTTTATTTGGGCGAGATTTAGTATATAGCAGCATAGCTTTGTGCCCTGATTTTTGTGTTTTATTAAAAAAAATGTTTTTTTATTTTACATATTTTTATAATTGTTTCAAACATTATTATAGTCAGGGTGTCTATTAGACCCTTGAACGGGAAGTTTATTTTGGGAAGTTACAGGCCTACAACATAAAGAAAAAATTACCATTGAAGTCTATGGTGCACTTTTGGTACAGAAATCTGGACCTCAGCAGTGCGCTAGGGAAGTTAATATATCCAGGGAACTAGAGGGCACACAATCCCTACCAACACAAGAAAACAAGGCAAGGTTCATACAGTAAAGATCAGTCCTATAAAGTACAGTGCAGATAGATAAAGCAGGAGACACGGTCAGGGACAAATGTAAAGCAGGGAACACAAGTGTAGATATGGGCCAGATCGATGGCCGATTCGAGCGCCATTTGAGAGTCACCTATCTGGCCTATATCATATGTGGCCATCCCTGTTTTCGAGCGGGACCAATCAATCATGGATGGGTGGAGGACATTGGAAATCAGACATAACCAGAAGATGAAATGACAAATGTACATATTAAATAGGATGGCAGCAGGTTCTCTTGAATGAAAAAACAACCATATACCCCTCACATGTTTTTACTGCTGCATAACCTTTTCCTTGTGCTTGTCTGAGCTGAATGTAACCAAGAAGTTATATGTTTCCTTTAATAGCAGTGAATTGTAATGTTTATTTCAGTCTCCAGTCTGTGGATTCAGGTATTTTATATATACATAAGTCCATAGACTTGGAGCACTGATTTCATGTTTCCTGTTATAAAGCACTAATATTTCTAATATTTTCTGTCACAGTGTAAATAAAAGTTATCCACCAATCCTCTCATATAGCAATGAAACCCAAACTCTCCCTTCTTGTGCACAGTCAGTCTTTATTTCTATTTAATCTGACTTAATTCTGCATAGATTTAAAAGTGAAACACATTTTGCTTTTGGGAATACTCATACATCATATTCATATATAAATATATGCAATCAAACTAAGATTAAGGGGATTCCCATTTTTTATGACACATTATTTTACCTCTGGCTAATTCCCAGCACTGTAATCGTGTTCTTTAACACCAATCTATCATATCTAAATCCAGCAATAAGAAGTGATGGGACACAATGGTGTTTTCGGGGTTCAATTCAACATATTTATTTGTGATCATGTTAGCAAAGCTAGACAGTTGTGTTGTAGGAGTTATTGGGGCTTTAAGAACTGTTTGCGTGGAAGCCAAAATCAATTGGACTGCTAGAAAATAATATTTTACTCAAGGTCTCTAAAAGCGTAGCCCCTTCAATCAACTAATACTGTATATTTCAGATTATAAGATGCACTTTTTCACCCTCAAAATTGGGGGGGGGGGGGGGGGGGTGTCTTCTGGCAAGAAAATAAGCCAGGGAACTGTCAGATAAGAGATGCCGCCACGGCCACTGTCCGGATCTCCCATTTCACCTGTATTGCTTATGCCAACAGAGCCCTGCTGGTATACGCAATAAAGAGAGAGAGATAGATGAACTGCCATCTGTCCCTCTCTTGGGAGACAAGAGGCTCTACAGCCTTTCTCCCCGTGGCTCCCTTCCTCCCAGTCAGTGAGGAAGATGATGTTTTGCTGTGACAGTACTGCTGCTAGTGACATCTACTTGCTGAATTTGATATTGCATTATTGAATCCATTACATTAACCCAATTGGTGTGAAAACATATGAAACATTTTTTCTCTTGTTAACTGCTCTAAAAACTGCGTCTTATAGTCCGAAAAATGTGGTAGATGGGTAGTGGACGTTGTATGCTTCACAGCAGTATTTCTGTTGATCTGGCCTAAAGGGGAGGTATTACTCAAATATGTCAGTGTTATGAGATATGGATTTAAGTCAAAGGAATAAATTGTAACCTGGCAGCTTGCACATGCCCTAGGTCATGTAAGGTTTTTATTGCTATTTTTGTCAATTAAATCTAGACCAGACCAGGTCACGTCATTGCCCCCCATTCATTTTCAATGGGTCCATACCAATGAAGGGTGTGCATCCCATTGTTTCATGGTTTTAAGAACATGGGTCTCTGCGTCCTAAAAGTTGTAACGTGATGGGACAAGTGCACACTGGTGTAACGCACACAATGAAAATAATAGGGACCACTATGGTTTTACTGTGTTTGGTCAAAAGGAAGTGGAATTTTGGCCTTAAAGTGGAGATTTGGGACACCTCTACCAGGCAGGAACTCAGCAGCAGCTGATTTCCCCCTCCACACACCACGATGGGGGGGGGGGGGGGGGGGGGGGGGGGGGGGGAGGAGAGGGGGGGCAGTGAGGGTGGAAGCAGCTGCACTTCACTTAGGCATCAGAACTGAAAGTAAAGGAGGTGCGTATGTTGTGGGGGGGGTTTTGTGTAGCAGTTTTGCAGCATCTGAACTGCTGACAGGTGAGTATTGTGTCTATAAAATTTTTGTGTCTTTTTTTTCATTTGTGTTTTAAACCGCTTTAAGAAGTTGGCACATAAGTGCACCTATTTTAGTGTCAGTAGTAGGCCTTAAGCTGGGAATAAACAGTAAGATTTACCATCTATTCCTTATCTGATTCTCTGCACTGCATCTTCGGATCTTGCAGGAATTGGAACGTCTATGCCCAGCTTTAGAAAGGTTTTCTGACTTCCTGTTATGTTTCTTTCTGACAGTGTCTATATATAATTGTATATATACAATTATACCGTATATAATTACGAATAAACTGATCCAAACATAAGCTGAGGTACCTAAATGTTCCCCAAAAACCTGGAAAAAGGAATGACTTGAATATAAGCCTAGGGTGGGAAATGCAGCAGCTAAGGCACAGAAATACACAGAGAATTTGCTTTTCTTTTTGGGATGTCGTTAGAGATGAATTCTACTATGTGACCATGTGTTTTTGTAAAAAAATTTATTGGCTTTGAGTGTAATTTATGCAAAGACTGGTGGCGATGAAGGTGATGCTCCCGTGTTCAAGGGCTAACAATTCACTCACAAAGCTAGTCAAAATGTAACGATTGTCATCTCTTGAGCATGAGGCAAAGTGATTTTTTTTTTCTTACCACATCTAGGTTTGTGGAACTATTCAGCTTATACTAGAGCAAACAAGGTATATATTAAATATATTGTGTGGCTTTCTCTTTTCTAGTAGTTGCACTAGCTCATGGATAACATTGTAGTTCATTGGTCTGCTTTGGCCCTCAGGAGTTGCACTTAATGTTCTTCATCGAAGGCTGCAGATTTTTGCTTCTATTGTCCTACTTTTCCACTACAGTGACGGAAGGTGTGTGCGTTCTTGAGGGAAATAAAACATAAAATTAAAATTGACTACCTGCAATAATAAGCAACAGAAACCAGCCGGTTTAAATACCCCAAAGGGCTTTTTAACTTTTACAAAGAAATCAAAACTCTGCAGCACTCAAACAATAGGAAATGAATTCTCTGTCGGTGAAGCCAGAGGACAAGCTAAGTAATGTAAATAGCCAAGAGGGATTAGGGTAGAAGTGTAGCATGCGGACAACGAAACAAATTACTAACAAAAAGTGAGTGTACTGGGTGCAGGTATCGGGGGGCTCTGTCAGCATTGACACCTTGACCCAAGTCCTGCAGACCAAATGATCCAGGAAAGTTGGAGACCTCATCAGCTCGTACACATCTGGGATTGTATTTGTCATTTTGGCATTCTGTGCAAGTGCAAAACAAAAAAAAAGAGTAAAAGGGGATTATCCTGACAATGAAGTGAGTTACTGAATCTTGTGATAATGAGAAGCAGAAGAATTCTAATTCCTTTCTATGGTCCCCGAGGTGGAGGTGCGTTTATAGTTGAGCAAAAAGTAGAATGTAGGAGGGAGGAACAGATGGCCTAAAACCTATGAAACAAGACACCATATAATCCTAGGGTTGAGTACCACTATTAATCCTGGTCAGTTCCCTACTGTTAGTTTATAGCTTCTCTCTGAATGGCTACTGATAAACTAGCTCCAAAAAATGCTGTGTTCACGCTGAGTTTACAAATTGTGCAGACATTGATCAAATCCCATTCACACGTTCAGCCTTTGCTTATGGATTTTGTGCAGTTTACAAACATTCGAATCTATCTGACAATAGAAGAAAAATGCTCTGGGGAATCCACATACTGGCAGCAAATGTGTGTACAGTACTAGCACATAGCAATGTATGGATTACAATCGGCTTTCACTGATGTCTTCCAAAATGTGGTGTTGCTAAAATTCGGAGAGATTATGTAAACTGTCATTTTTTTTAATTGCTAAAAGTATTTCACTGACTTACTATGGTGTGTCTGTCTATGGTCTTTTTGCACAACCTAATAACCCTTGAAATTATGGTCTTCCTTTTCATACACCAAAAATGTTTTACATTTTTTTTTCTACTACCGTTCATTTTTTACATCTGAGCTGCTGATTGGACAAATAACAAGAGCACTCCAATGGGAACCCCCTTTAATTTCTAACCCCATATTCTTGTTTACATTACCAGGCTGACAGAACTTTGCAAAGAAATAGAGCGAACCCCCATTTGTCCTTCTTCCACTGCCCAGTCTGTACAGAGGCAGCAATGCCTAAAGGTAGCCATACACGGTTTGAATATTTTGCGTTTCAATAATCGTTTCGATCATATTACACAAAAATAAAGATTACCATTTGAACATCCATCGATTGTACGCAACAGTGTAAAGCTGCCATGGTTCGATTTTTAGAGTTTAATCGAGGGTTTTCAATGAAAAATTTGATCTATTGAAAGAAAATAGTTTTTCTGCCCACATATTATAATCGACAATTATTGATCGATTTTTGTCAAATCGTCGGTTGAATCGTGATTGGACAGGTTGAAAAATTTTGGTAGATTGTACAATAATCGAACTACATTCCTTGTGGCTACAACACATAATTTCCGATTGAAACTAAAATCGTAAGAGGAATTCAATCGACGATTTTGGTTTACTTCAATTAACTTTTCAGTAGAAATCGAACAATAATCGTACTCCCCATGTGGTGTACATCGATTAAATTAAAATCGATTTTCGATTTTTTTCATCGAGCTACAAAATCTAATCTAACATCAATTGAATGCTAAAATTGAACCATGTGTGGCTAGCTTTATAGTTTCACAACTGACCTATTCCTTTCCTAAGTTTGATGAGCATGCACTATAGTACAGTTGAATACAAATTGATCAAAACACCTAGAAAACCCGTCAGATACTTGTACGATCAACGAAAATGTACCAACATATTTGTTATCTTCTTGATCTGTTCTCTGTTTCTTATCGATCACTTGTGGTCGATCAAACCAGGTGTGCAGGAATCGATTTCTGTCCGATCTAGGTAAACAGATTTTTTGGTAATTTGAACGGAAATATCGAAACGTGTATGGCTATCTTTACATGATCACAGACACAAAATATATTTAGGTATTATGCTGCAGAATAGGTGTATGTATGCACAAGGATGGCACAAAGTGTACTGATATCTTTCAGGATAAGTTTCCACTTTTTGAAATATAAATTTTCTTCCCTTTTCTTCTCCCCCTTTACTTCCCAGGTAGTACATTGCAATTTGCCCTTATATAAAGTATATGGAAAGGGAAATTCTCTGCAGATGCATTTTCAAAACAGCATATAACCGCAGCGAATACAACTGCATTGCAGTTCTGTGCGATGATGGCACTGCAAACATTTAACCCACACTGCCGCTGCGTTGTCAAATTAAAAGATTTTTTTTATCAGTAGACCACATTTTGCAAAAACCAGAAAAGCTGCTCCCTTTCCATTTATGCCAATGGATGGGGAGTTGTAGGGCTTTTTTTATTGTGCAAGTTTAAGATTCTTCTAAGCCCAAAGTATCTACCAAAATCTATTGTCACAATACTTGACTAGGTTCCCCGAGCTACACAGTGGAGTGCAGCAGTGGAAGAGCAGGCCTGAAGTATTAATGACTTAACGACTTAAGATTTTGTCAAGTTGAGTCATCAACTACTAAAGTCAACTATTATTATTATTATTTATTTATATATCGCCAACATATTACGCAGCGCTGTACAGAGATACAAACACATGATAACACACAGGTACAGGTATAAAATAGGAGGAGTTGAGGACCCTGCCCGGTTGGGCTTACAATCTAATAGGTTGGGGAACAAGGTATACAATAGGAGGGGGGGGGGATGGGACTGGCATGGTGGCGATGTTAGGAATGAGAAGATGGATAGGCGAGACTGAAGAGGTAGGTTTTTAGGGCTTTTTTAAAAGTGCCAAAAGTAGGAGCAAATGGGACGAGGGAGAGAGTTCCAGAGAGTAGGAGCAGCCCTAGAGTAGTCCTAGTTGTTGTAGTCCTGACAGATGCAGCAGAGGAACACAAGTGTCCAGTAATGAACAACTTTTAGTTCTCTGTAACATTCAAATAAAACAATAAAACAAAACAAAGGGTCAAAACATTGGATTTTGTGGTCAATTTAAGTGCAAAACGGAAAGTGTGAAAAGCTTTAACTGTGGCAGAAAAGTGAACACTGCACACTGTGGTTCACAAAAGAGCACATTGTCATAATAAAATAAATATAACTGTAAATCTCCTCGACGTGCTCTGGACATGACAACTGATGGTATTGCTGCATCAATGTGTTAGCATGCGGATGCCGTTTCAGATGGCCATGTATAACGGTAGTACTTTTAGTGTACTTCAACACAGACGTGCAGGTCACCATGCTGTTTACATGGTCTACAGTGAAGTATTTCCATACTTGTGATGTGTGTCTGTCACCTACCACCTCTGCTGCCATGTCTCTCATCTTGAATGTAAATTCCCCCCTTTTTTAAAGTGATTATAATAATTGATAAAGTCGAGGAACATGTGACGGTGTAACCCAGGGGCAGAGACTGCATTGTGTATACAAGTGCACATATAGATAGAGGAGAGATAAGGATTCTACATATAGATAGAGGAAAAAACATATGACTTGTCGACTTCTGGAGTCATTGACTTGCACCATTGTCAATTAGTTGACAACTTAAATTAATTGGTGGACTCTCCCTTTAACTGGTTTATCACAATGTTGCCAAAATGATTAAGTTTATATAGGTTTACATCTGTTTATACTCCTCTAGCTTCTCATGTATGATTATGTTGGAAAGCGGTGTTAGAATACATTTGTTCTTATCAGACTCCAATGTTCGTGGCCTTGTACCTGCGTGTTGTAGGTCAGCCATGATGATTGCACTGTCAACAAATTAGCATCTTTCTATTTATTCTCTGACACGAACTCTCTGTGAACCACGTTTAGATAGAAAACAAGATTTCTGGCCCAAGCTTAAAAAGGTAATTAGGGCCCTTTTGATATAATATATACTACAAGCCCCCACTTGTGACCTTATCCTAACCAATAAAGTTTAGTCCTGTACTGCCTGTGATTATTTAAAAAGGTTTCCAGACCAGGCTGTGTGAGTTTTGGAAATGTGTGAAACAATGAGCTTTCTGCTGCAAGTGTAACAGCCTTCTGCAAGAGCGCCTATTAATTTACCAATAGATGGCATCTGTTTAACATAACCGCACTGGAGTTCTTTGTAAGGGAGCCTGTCACCTTAATGCAATTTAGGATTGGGTCTTTGCATAAAAAACTTTCACTGTGTTTTTATTACTGTAAAATAGCCTTACAGTTTCTGGCTATATGATACTACTGCCAGCCATCCCTGGCCTTGTATTTCCAAATGATAGAACCGTTTCCAGTATCTCTTGGCCACTCGAGACCACTCCCTAACGATAACAAGCGCTCGCGGGTGTTAGAAGTAAGAGATCTAAACACGTCTTGCTTTAATTTCCTGGTTCTGATGCGGGTATCTATATACTGTACCTGTGCAAGCAATCTGTGCTGTAAAGGAAAAAAAGTAGTAACAGCAGCCATACTGTTCACACATGTTTCTACACCTTTCATCATTTAATAAGAACATCCTAACCTCCACAATAACGGACATTTATAACAAGCACCTAAACTGATGTATTAAATGTATTTTTATTGATCAGAGATATTTACAGTAGTCTGGCAATAATCTATAGAAAACTGAGACTTGGATAAGAATTTCCTAAGAAGGCTTACCTCTAGTCATTGGTTTTCTCTTTTGCCTTATGCCAATCATCACAAAGATATAATCAGGGGTGCACATAACTTTTGTAGTGAGCTACTGGGATGAGTACCAGGAGATGGTACTCACCCCATATGTAGGGTGGTCTTCCTTCCTGCATGGCAGATTCTGCTGGAGATTTACCTAATCTTGATTGATCCTCCGATTAGCTGTCTCCATCCATAGATCAACAGCTAGCTTCGGGGCAAATGTAACTCACAGTACAACACCGTTTGAACACCCAGATCTATTTATATATCTCAGTAGAGTATCTCAGTAGTGCAACTTTTCTCTAAGATTTTACCTTACATATGCCTACCTTGATCTTCTTCTCCCAGATATCCAGCGCCCTTACAAGTCCAATCTTTTTTTAAAAATTAGTCATTGATATTCCCAATTTGACACTTCTAACTGCAACCTTTTATAGTTATTAAAGTTTCCCTGCGGTTATTCAAGTGACATAAATTGTATAGGTTTAACAATAAAAACAATAAAAATTGCCAAAGAACCTTAATCTGCAATATCAGCTTCAGCCACCGGATGTCACTAGAGAGCACTTGCCGTCAGAGCACAACACAAGCACGTTCCTTCTCATCAGAGAGGAGGGGGAAAGCTCCGTGCCTCTCTTCTCCTGTAGTCCACAGATGCTCTTAGGAAGTAAAATTAAGGTACGCAGAGCTAGGTTTTAGACCATTTTGCATACCAGCGTACTGCTTATGAACACCCCTGGATATAATTGACCTGAACTACTAGAAAGGGATTCACCAACCTCTATGCTCCACTATGTGCTGGCATCTGCTGATGTCAGTGCAATCCTCCCTTACGTTCCTGTGGACGCAGATGGGCTGAAAAGGAAAAGGCGTCTAAGGAATTATTTCTGTCCTCTTTGGACAAACTTTAGACTATAGACTTGAGTCTATATTTGTCCCAGGTTCCCCATACACATATACCTACCCAGATGCACTCCTTTGCTGTTCCTCTACTGCGCAAAACTGCAGGCTCATGTCAGAGATAAAATTTGGTGGTGAAATCATGGCACCCCCACATGACCCCTGTACCTGGAAACCTTTCTATATTGTTGAAAGTATTTCTGACTGGTTCATAGGGTTATCACTACATTAAACCATTTCCCACAAAATATAGAATGCCTGTCTATGCTAAGTAGTAGTATCAGAGTCTCTTTGTAAAACATGGGCAGAATGGCCCATTTATGGCACCTACTAGATGGAACTGAAGATGAGGGTTGCTGGTAATCTGGCAGGTTGAACATCCGCTAACGTTTTGCTGTGTAATGGACCAGACTTATCAGAATGATGGAAGGAGGAGTTTCTGAAAGATAAGATCACTTGGTGTGTATCTACTAGATAGGTTGATTGCACATTTTCCTGTACAATTTGGCTTTGAGGATTACAAAAACAAATACGAATTGCTGTCAGGCCTTCATGCCTGACCTCATATTATGGTGTCCAAATCCATTCCATTTGTACCGGCTCTAACCGTGTGATTAGAGCTTGCTGTAAGCAGCCTGCATCCTGAAGTTTCCTAGTACATTGGCGTAAGGATTAGTAATCGTCAATGTCTCTGTTAAGCAGCCGTTCCAAAGTAAACACAAGGAAGGAAAGAACAGCTGAGAGAGATTATTTTCCTTCAGGTTACTGGTTTATAAAATGTTATTTTTGTAAATAAATTGTTCAGTCCTTTCTAGGGAGACCCGTAGCCAAGATTGAATGTTGAGCATGATGGCATTTTGCCCAAGAAACTTAACGGCTATGGCAGTAACTGTTACCGCTGATATCTGTTGTCTTACATATAATCTCTGAAGCACAAAACTGTAATCTGAGTTGCAGATTGATAAATTAAATTAAAAAGTCTAAGTGTCCCATTTAATGGTTATATCTTTGATATTTACTTGTGAACAAAAACTTTATCCATTAATAGAACAGGATTCTTTCTATTTAGTTAGGACTAAACAGTACTTGTCCTGAATATGTCTACTTTCTGGGTATATTTTTCCCCCTTCAACTTCCCAGTCTTAATTTTCTTATATTTCATTAATTATGATAGATATTTAAGCATAGCAGTACATGTTTTGGCATATAAAAGTTGTGTTAGGTTTCATGGAAATTTATAGCTTCAATAATCAGTCAAGGGTGAATTTTAAAGTTGAGCTTTAGGCTAAATTTACACCGTTGTTTCCCGGGCTGCTGCGGACTGAGCGTAACCGGGCACTCCCACAGCAGCCTGGGAAACAGCCGCACAAATTTGCTGTCTCTCACAGGTCTTCTAGATAAGGATCCATTGGCAGTTCTATCGGGCAAGAGCCTGAAAACCGACCGGTGGTCACAACCAGTTATTGCTTGTTTAAATGAGCCCTAGGTTTTCAAGAATGAGTAGAACTAATGGTATCGTAAAGAGAATGCAGCGGTGCTATGATTGGAATCCCACAATGAAATGTATTGTTGTGTGTGGTGTTCGAAGGTATATATTTAGCACAAATTATCATATATAAATTGATCTCTGCACCAGTCTTCCAAAAGCTTGGGGTGGTCATATATCCCAGGTGCCCAACCCGCAGCCCTTAGTGTGTTGATTGGCGGCCCCCCTTAGTCCTCCACTGGCAGCCCCCAAAACCTGTTAATGCATATGGCTTAGGATCTTACCTGTTCACCGATGCGCCCTTGCCTGGTAAGGGAAGGAGAGGGACTCTCTAAGCCTCCAGCTGAGCACACTAATTGGCATTTTTGAAAGCTAATAGACAGCACCTGAGTGTCTATGCTTCCAGTCGACTACTTTGATAATACCTACCCTGTTTCCCCGATGATAAGGCACTGTCTTAAGCCCCCCATACATCTTAAGATTGATCCATACAATCCCCATTAGATCTACCAACAACTGTGTAGTATAGTGGCCTCCCCGATAAAATACATAGTGATTTACAAGGATTAAAAAGGTCCTCATACTACATGGTTTTGGTAGAACAAAAGTTGGTTGTACAGAAATTGTATGACAAGATTGTAAGGTGTATGGGGGCCTTTATATATTTAGAAACGCCAAAATAGGCCCTAGGTCTTATTTTCAGGGGGATGTCTTATTCTAATCACTCTGTGTCATGAAGTGTCCCTTTCTGATCACTCTGTGCCAATCATTGTCCCCTTCCCCGACTCACTTTTTTTGGGTTCCACTGGTACGGCCGGGTAACGGACTCCGTTACGACAGCAGCTTGCTTGTCCTTCCTGGCGGGGAGGAGCGTGCGCGGGCCTTTTGTAGTCACTTCCTGCTCTGCTCTGCACTGCAGCCAGCCCTGATTGAGTCACACGGAGGCACACAGTTACCCATTGTACCACCGAATGGGAGATTGGGGCAAGGGCAGGTATCGGTGGGTGTCTTATTTGCGGGGGTTGGCTTATTTTAATGTTTTCGGCAAAAATCAGGCGGTGGCTTATTTGATGGGGAGTGCTTATCATAGGGCAAACAGGGTATGAGGCACATAAACTTTGTTGATGTAAATGGGGCATCACCATGTGTAATGGCCACACACTGACCCGGCGTTCCTAATCAACTTTGGCAGTCCTACATGTTTTGTGTGGCCCTTTAGTGATGCAGAGGGCTGCACTTGTGGCCCTCCATATCACCTCAGTTGCTCACCACCGTCATATATGCACTTGAATGAAGAAAGTCATTGCTAAGCCTACCATACATTTTTATCCTTAAGGGCCCTTTCACACTATATGAACTGTGGCGCCATTTTTTTTATTTTTATAACAGACCTGTAAGCAGTTGCGCTACGGTACTGGTTAAGCACTGTAAAAACCCTGTATTTTGCGCTGCGCTTGCATCTCTTATACAGGTGTATGGAACACACTTGCACTGCGTGCAGCAGGGCATTGATTGTAACAGGATGCCAGTGTAAAGCATACACCTATGGTCTTCTCATAAGGATATCAAATGATGTGACATCCTTTTGTTCCTAACACATTATTCATATCCATCAGTAGGGATATCCACTGAGTAGTAAGTCTCAATAGTCAGTACATCTTAATGAATCCTATATATTAATTCCATTAATTAATATTATTATAATATATTTCTTTACTTTCAAAGTAAACATTGTATTTTCATAAGTTCCTATTAAAAAGTTTTATAATCTGCAGAAATGTAAAAGGAATTATTTTTCTAATGAATAAGCCGAGCTGATTTGCTGCAATGGTTTGGGTCTGGGCAGATAAAGCTTAAGCCCTGATTTAGAGGAATCATGAAGTTGTAACACTTGCTCTAAGCCGTTTTGTGCTCTTTGGCAAGATGGCTATGAAAGTCGGAGTTTAATCGGTTTTATCCAGAGCTGCTGATTTAAATGGAGTTGGCTCCTAATTTTGGCATTGAGTTGCATTTTTATGGAAAATGCAATTTTATTCATTGTCTCTGTTTTAAGAGATCTTTTTTATTGTGTTTGAATAATTTTGCCTCTGGGAATGCTTGTAGTTTGGGAAGAGGCGCTCTTATGCCAAACAATGCTTTTATGCCTGATATAACAGGTCTCATGTATCAGGGATCAGAAATTAGTGCAAAATAGACTTCACTTGGGGATTCGCTGGCAGTGTAAGCAGTGTACCACATGTATACAGTTCAACTGGCGCAAGGGAGAGGGCTTATCTAATGTTACGTGGGAATTCTCCTTGTGTCAAACTGCAGCACTGTGGAGGTTCAACAAGATCTTTTGTGTTCTGTGGATTGATACTCATATTTCTTGGGTACAGATTGTGGTTGGCATAGACATAAGGGGTGATTAAACCTGAGACATGCTTTCAATAAAAGTTATTGGAATACAAAAAAAACCTGAGACATGCTGCCCATAGAGGCGCATTGTGTGATTTTCTATTCTGGGACCCATTCAGCAAATACAAGCCTCAGCATGATTGTGAATAACAATATCACTGCTAATTCACCATTTCATTAATCGATAATATTTAGGATTTGTAGAGGCTTTTGATCAGGTAATTGTCAGGAATTCCCATAAGTAAAATAAGCATTTTAAAGGTGAAAACTCGATTTTTAGCTAAACCTTGACGTTGAATATTTACATCATTTTAAATACAGTGTCCGATATCATTTTTGCCCCTTTTAATAATTTGTGCCACTTATAACCTCTTCTTCTATTTGTATCTCCGATTTGTACACCTGACTTAAGAATATATATTTGGTTAGTTATAAATATTTAAGTGTACAGTCATGGGAAAATCCATAAAGCTGGACATAGACGGGCAAATTCCTGCCCAATCCGACAGCTGATCCGCCGCCGTGCGTGTTCCCGCAATCGATCGGCTGTTGGGTCGGCAGAGAATCAGGTGCAGCCCTGGTCATATTGACCAAGAATCTGCGGCATGTCGCATCGCACAGTAATCCGAAATGCCGGTAAATACAGAGCCGATACCATTAGTGCCGTCCCCATCCGAAGTTATGGCCGGCACACATAGGTTGCCCGGCTGATTCTCGGCACTAGCGGCCATGCGTGATGGCGTCATCACGCCTGGTCGGTCGGCTGGGCAGTCGATGGGAAAACGACCCGCCTATATCCTGCTTAAGAGAGCAAGCAAATGGTGACTACAGATAGTACACCTTTACGTTTACCACCATCTCAAACCTGTGGCATTAAGATCAGGTGTTTTTAAGATTGAGTACCTAGATTAAACATTTTAGATTAGAAACATTTTTAGAAGTATGATGGATATTGAGAGTATCAAGGTTAACCCAATCATTCATGTGAAATATATCAGAAAACCTTTGGGATAGGTAGCTGCTCTTGGTAATCAGGAAAGTGCCACACCCAATTAGATACCAAATTGTCCCCACACTAAACTACAGGGCTTTCAAGGCACTGAGAATCAATACAAAATTGTTTCTAATAAAAGGTTTATTTTATATTACTTTATTAATATTACAGGACCAAAACATTTTTGTGAACAACTCATCAATTCCTAAACTTTAGAGTTGCAATGGCAAGCAATAAGGGGTAACTCTTCAATGAGGACAATTGTCTTGACGGAAATTACTCTCACTTACTTACTAATGTTTTACTCTGAAAGAAAATTCTACATTTACATGGAAAGTTTAATAAACATTTATAATCTAAAGCCTTTTTTATTTATGTGCAAATGAATAGTCTGAACCGCAAATCTTGATACAACTTGTTGTCTAAAGCTGTCCTCTTGATCACAGCGCCAGACAGGCCACTCCTACAACAATAACCATACCGTGATCAGACTTTACAATGTATAGCTTAGTTATGATTTCTAAATTTCTAGTATGGCTTTTGTTATAATTCTGGAAACCTGAACCATCTGTATGGTTCCTATGTCCCTCAGGCCACTCTCAGAACATATTTTTCCAAGTGATCTGATTTCATGAGGTCAGTGGATAAACTGATATTATAAAGGTCTATGTAGTTCTATATATGACACCATAAAATTCAGTTACCGTCTGGGGAAACGCATGAACATCCAGTTCAAATAAACCATTGATTTAAATCTGTTCAGGGTATTGCTTATCAGGAGAATACAGGGAGTGCAGAATTATTAGGCAAGTGGTATTTTTGAGGAATAATTTTATT
>CM070036.1:17446818-17474162 GCA_036250615.1 Ptychadena robeensis | reverse complement strand
CCCCCCCCCCCCCCCCATTTGCATTTGCTATCAATTGCTCTCAAAATGCTTGTCAAGGGTTGCTGTATAAATAGATTAGCCATAATAACTACTGTCAAAATCTGACCTGGGCCCAACTTAATTTTACCTTTCCTGCTATTTTTATTTATTTTAAGTCAAGAATGCTTGAAAGTCAATTTTAAATACAGGAAGTGCATAAAATGGAGATTACTTAAATTATGAATCAGTAAATTACTACATTTACTACATATAGGTTATTTGCCACTACTGAAACAAGTGATCTGTTCTAACAGACCATATCAAGCGTCTTTGAAGTGTGTTACATTATTATTAACATTTATTTATATAGCGCCAACATATTACGCAGCGCTGTACAATACATTAGAGTGGAGATACAACACATAATAACACACAGGTACAGGTAATGACACAGGAGGAATAGAGGACCCTGCCCGGTTGGGCTTACAGTCTAATAGTTACATCTCTGGTCTCATCATATTAATGCTTATAACTTGCTTTTTCAATTGGTAGATTGGCAAACTTATCCATATCAATGGTCTCTAAACATTTTGGGATTTCGTTTTATGTTAAGGTTTATTGAATAATGTAAATAAGGCTTCTTAACATTGTGACCCCATTCTACCCCTAAAGTATGATTTTATGTTCTTAAGGGGGGGGGGGGGTTCCACATCCAGGAGGTGCTGACAGAGCACATTCACGTACCTGGTCGGCAGATGCTGTGTTCTCACAACGCTGAGCAGATGCAGGGCTGAACATAGTCCAGTACATTAAACTTCTGCATCCCGACGGAGCACATAGACGTTACCTGCTTGGCGGATGTCTGAGCAGGTAAAGTCTATGTGCTCCCTCCCTACGGATTTGGAAACCCCCCCTTAGGACACTTCCATTCATCTCTTGTGGGTCCTCGGAATACATCCAAATAGTAACAATATGTGTTCCTGGTCCTTAGGTATGGCTATCACCATGTCTTGCACAAAATGTTTGTTTCACTGTAGAAACTCTCCATATAAAAGAGAGCCGAACATTCCTTTGCAAAAGGCATTATTCACTGTTCAGCAATGTTGGGGTTGTATAACTCTGGAAATGGAGTGACCTGGTCAGTCCATTGAACCCATGAATAATATAATTCTGGGGATACATCAGTCAGCTGAAGTTCTGGGCTGCTCCACTTATGGTAGAATAGCAGTTTAACTCTCCTGTCTGAACTGGACATTTTAAACTTTACTGGTAAAGAAATACAGGAGAGAGACAAATATATTTTATTTACACTGATTCTGCATTACAGTAATAGTGTGTAGAGATAGTCCTGACTTTTTTGAAATTTTGACTAGCTGTAAGTTAATGGCAAAGCCCCTAAAAGTGATATCATCACCAAAATTGGAGATGTAGTAAAAGGTTGTACATTTTATTATGGTAGCACATTGAGTTTTTGTATAAATTAAGTTGAATGTATGCATTGGTTTTGATGATGCCATGTTCAGGGGCTTTGCAATAAATTCACAATTCTCCTAGTTAAAACATCACAACCTTTCCTAAAAGTGAGGTCTAGGAGTTGGATTTTGGCTGTATTCTTTAAGTTATAAATATTGGGTATTTTTTGCTAAAGGGTTTTCTGAATAAACATCTTATCTTTTTTCCCCCATAGATTCAATCTCTGCGGCATCATTCACACTGAATTTAAGTGATTTTCTTCTGAAAACAAGCCTGAAAGAAAGAAGCAGGAATCTGATTGGTCCGGTTTCTGGTTCTGTAAATCTGGATGCCAATTGGTGCAAACATAGTGGGAACCCAGGTCCCCCCCACTCATCTCCAAAAATCCTTCTTGATGTGAGATGCGGAGTACTACAGGTCAGTTTATTATAAAATAATTAGTGCATAGGCTTATTACTCATCAATAAAAAAAACATTGTTTCAAAAAGGCTACACAAGATCACCAAATTATTGGCAAAATAATTGATGGAAACAAAGTAAACAAGTGTGCAATATCTTTTACTGTTGTTTTCTTTATCTATCTACATCTACATCCCCTCTGCCTCACACTTGATCTATGCTACTATTCCAATTTTCTGATTCCACTCTTTGGCTATGACTCCACTTTAAGTTAATACACACCAATGTTAATGCTTTTTAAAAAAACACAACACAAGTAAGAAGTGTTAGTAACCTTAGTAGCGTTTGTTGCTTTATTGACGCGTTAGTAACTTATTTATATATTTTTCTTTTACACAGAATAGAGAGTGGAAAAAATTTAGTTTTAACTCGGCCAGTGCATTTTCTATGGGCATGTGAATGTGCCAGTTTGCGCATTGTGTGGCTTCGCCTCAATGCTCATTTTGAAATAACATATAGCATTGTGCATCAGAATTTTGAGGTAAAGTTAACACATCCATTGACATTCAATGGAGCTGTATCCACAGGCACGTTTAGGCTGCATCATGGTGCTTAAAATCAATGTGCCTATAGGGGATGCATTGGGCATATCAACAATGCTAGGGTAGGCATTTGGTGATGCATTTATCAGTGCAGTCAAGATGAAATCACATCAGATTTTTCTGCCTGATGCCACTTCTCTAACATGACTTTCACATTTTCTGGATGCTTCTAAAGCCCCCCATACACCTTACAATCTTTCCATACAATTTCTGTACAATCAGTTTTCCTTCTACGAAAACCATGTAATATGAGGACCTTTCTAATCCTTCCAATCACTATGTATTCTATCAGGGAGGACCCGGCACTACATAGTCGTTGGTAGATCTAATGGAAATTGTATGGAGAGATCTAAAGGTGTATGGGGGGCTTAAGCTAGCACATCCTAAAACACAGTGGAGACAAAGCCTTAACTTCCTTTACCTTTATCACTATTCTTGGTACACATTTATAATATTATTACTTTTTTATTATACTACCATATTAAATTAGCCCATACGCCTACCTCTTATGAAAATAAGCAAGGTTACTTTGTTCAGTTTGTCATTATCCTACTAGTTCCAGGCTTTCCAATTGGTGGTGATAGATAGTGGTGTCAAACTCTATATCTGGTTCGCCAGTATTTTGGCGTTGATGTGTCTTTTATTCAACCTTTGATGTCATATGTGTTATAGTATTACACTTTGCTTGTTCTACATTCAATGTTTAATATATATATATACGTATATACTCTTGTGTAAGCCTACCTGAATATAAGCCAATGTACCCAATTTCAGGAAAAAAATCTGGAAAAATGTAATGACTCGAGTATTAGCCCTAGGAGGGAAATGCAGCAACTAAGGCACAGAAAGACACAGCAAATGCTTTGTTGTTTTGAGGTGTAATTATTTAATTCAGCAGAAGTTAATTACAAAGCCCCTGAGCATGCTATCATCACTAGAATTTTTGGAGTTGTAGAGAATTGATGTGGGAACATTGTAAAGAAAAAAGTATTGTTCAAGCATATCAAGTTTTTGCACAAAATAAGTTAAAATTTTACTTAACTTTGAACCTAATTTATGCAAAAACGACATATACTTGAGCAATAATTGTTTTTCAAATGTTCCCACAACCCTTTTCTACATCTCCAGCAAATTTGGTGATGATAGCATGTTTGCAATTCACTCATAAAGTCCACCTACAAAATGCAGCGATTTTCATCTTTTGACCTGAATATAAGCCGAATGTGATTTTTTTTTTAGCACATTTCAGTTGCTGAAAAATTTGCCTTATATTCGAGTATATACGGTAATGTTTCCATATGAAAAGTTTCATCATTGTATCTGATGAGAAGGAAAAACATCCTCAATTGTCCATTTTTTTATTTTTGGCTCACTCTGTGTTAGAATTTCACACTTCGGACCTAAGACATGAGTAAGCCCCCCAAAAATTGTATTTAAAATCAACACGTTTTGTTGCTTTGGTATGTAAAGCAAGCACTTTGTGTTAGAAGATACCTTCTATGCTCCATGGCAGCTTCCTTCTTGCAGGTTCAGAAAAATAAAACAAAATAATACATCACTAAATTACAACATTTTAAGTAGTACAAATACACTTTTTTAACAGGTTTATCGTCATATCATCTTCCCCCATAGGCTATAATGTGTGAATGATAGCTATTCCTAGAGTAATGCATTTTCAGTCCACTTTTTTAAGTCTTTATTTCTAGAAAGTTTCCAAAAGTAACTAAATTACACGTCTGTTTAAAAAATTGCTTGTAATTATGAATTATCTACATTACACTAGGAGTTAAACACATGTAAAATATGCTTCATAAAACTGCTTGTTTAATTTTCACAGGGGGCATCTTAGTTGCTTTCAAGATAATAGCGATGTGTTTCATTTAATTCATGGGATACTTTATCTGTGTTGATATTAAGCAGGACTGAAAACAATAGCAATACTGTGCCGTGAACACGAGTCAGAGGAAGTTATCTCTTCCCTTTTTCCCATTTCTCATGAACTATGGATCAGATGCTGCCAAATAAAATATATAATCAATGTGAATAAATGCTGTTTAGATAACTTCCAGATTGAGACGTTGGGTTCTTCTTTTTTTCATACCTTTCCATGGCTAATAACGTTTTCTTTCTAGGTTTTCTGGGGTCAAGAGAACCTGAATTGTTTAACCCTCCTAAATAAACTTTTCCAAGAATACCTGAGGAGGGAGTCAGGATTGGACACACCAAGTTCTGAACAACCAATTCTCCCTGTATCCCCTTCTGTGAGACCCGCAACCTCTAAGACAGAGCACAGCTCTGATGACCTGAGAACAGGTCTTTTTCAATACATTCAGGATGCTGGTAAGTGAGTTAAAGTACAACGTAATGCTCATGGCACGGCAGTCGGAACACGTACCAAAATCCTATTGTCTATCCATATTCCATAGTGTATACATGCCTACAAGGTCAACTGAATGTAGGAACAGTTCAGACTCATTGCCACACTTTTGCAGGAAGCTGCATGAGGTGCACTTCCGTCAGGATCCTTAGGTATCCGTTAACCGTTTTGGAAACTGAATATGCCCTTAAAATATGTGCTTTTTTAGTTTTAGAGGTGTGTTTTTAAAAAGTACTAAAACTGATAGAAAAAATAAAAAAAGCTTGTATTGTATGCTATTTTTAGATAAATTTTATCTAAATATATTGTCTCATAATTTTTTTTTAACATTTCCAATAGTTTTATTTTTCATTTATGATTTCACTGAAAGGAATATCAAAGTTATTAACCCTCCCCTTTTTAAGAGAAAAAGGGAAGTTTCTTGCTTTCTTTTTCATTATACCTGTGACCCCAGGACAGAAAACAAGGAGCCCAATGGTATACATTTAAAAACAATGGTTCTATCCCTCTCTATTAACCTCCATAGCGCTCACCCTGCCCTCCCACCTCCCCGATACACATGTTGGCAAACCAATATCCCTTCATTAACGTATAGGTCTATGGTGCGAACCTCTTCTGCCCCTTCGGCATCACCAATGACGCAGAAGGAGTGGTCCCGGAATCATAGAGATTCGCTGCAGCTTTCAGGAGCTCAGGTTAGTTTTGACAATCCTGGTTCGGGCAGAGTTTGTTTTTCAAACAAACTCTTGAACGAACTGGGTTTGTCTCAACCCCTAGGGGGTTAAGTAATTTCAGACAAATTATTTATTTTTTTATAAATACAAGCAATATCATAGTTTACAACTAGTATTTGGATAGTATGTACCTAACAGTTAAAGAAAAGATCAAAAGATACCAACATTTAAAAAAATTAAAAATTTGTGTTGTAAAACAATAGAAGAAACTGAGGACCTGCGTCTTATGTGTTGCATTCTGTGTGTTTTTCAGATTATTGTTATATGTTCAGTTAATCCCTCATGATTCTCTTTCTTGACTATGTCTTTTCATCCATTTACTCTGTAGAAGCACAAAAGATTCCCAATGCTTATGAAGTTGTATTCTACAATGAGACAGAGGATAGTCCAGGGATGATGCTGTGGAAATATCCAGAACCTAGAGTTTTAACATTGGTCCGGATAACTCCTGTGCCTTTCAATACGACTGAAGACCCTGACATCAGCACTGCTGACTTAGGAGATGTCCTGCAGGTTAGTCTAGATGTAAACTTTGTTTCACTTATCAGGTAAAGGGATCTTTGAATATTTATAGAGGTTATTCAGTGTAAAGTCACCCAAAGCAAAGTCTACACAAATTATCAAGTCCCTGTTCAATTACTTGTTATGTTATGAAGACATTTTTCAACTTTGGTTGGCCAAATGTAAGGGCGAAAGGAGTACAAGCACACTTCACATTTGTATTGCGTCGGCTGCATTGGATTTAAAAAATATCTAGCAACCATAGTTAATTTTTTTTCCTGCATTTACTTATCTGTTTTTTGTTTACCACTTAGACAATATTTTTTACCTGTCATCATGTGGTCCTTGATGCTGTATTGATGTGTTCAACGAAAAAAACCTTAACCCTAACTTTGGGTGAAAAGAATCACCCTGGTCCAAACAAGGGAGACTACTTATTCTGGCATTACAGGCACAGAAGAGTCTTGTATAAAAGTTATTAAAAGGTCTTTATTACAAAAATTGTGGACCAGTACAAGATTATAAAATATAAATAAAAATGTAGGCACTTAATGGCCTAGCAATTCACATAGCGTAACACTCAATCTAACAAATATACAGAATAAAAATTCATCACAACATGGAACATGATCTCGTAAAACAGTATCACATAATCTTTGGTCCTTCAACGCGTTTCACCCCTTGGGCTTATTAATAACCGGGAGTCATTAATACTTGTATCTTGTAATTTGTTATGGTATCATAATAAATGTATGCATATAGAATGTTTCTTATCATTATTAACGAGATCATGTTCCATGTTGTGAATTTTTGTTCTGCATATTTGTTATATTGAGTCTTACATTATGTAAATTACTAGGCTATTTAGCGCCTAATTTTTTTTTTAGGCGCTAAATAGCCTAGTAATTTACCCAGATTTTAGGGCAGGAAAATCAGAAAAAATTTTTTTTACCTCTCTAGCGGTTTGCCCGAACTCAGAGGTGTGTAGAGAGCTGGGCAGAGAGCCGGCAAGCACGGCGGAGTACAGTGTAAACTGCCCAGAGGGTCATAAGTTTTCACATCAATTGGGTTAATGCAATATATTCAGTGAATGCAATATTCAATTCAGCCAGCAGATGTCACTAGCAGCACTACACTGATCTGCAGGAGTAAGGGGGGGGGGGGCCGGGTTGTCTCCTGCTCTCTTCTCTCTCCGCTCTCAGTCTCTGCAGATGTTGCAGTTACTGTGGAGGAGGGAGGTATAGATGATCATCTATATCTCTCTCTTCATTGCCTATGACAGCAGAATTTTGATCTCTGCTGGCACAGGCAAATACACAGTTCAGATGGGAGAGCCGGACATCGTCCGGCATCTCACATCTGACAGCTCCTCCAGCCCCCTGGCAAATCTTCATGTCGGGAGAGCTGGTTGGAAGCCAAGGTGCGACCACCGACAGCCGAGTGGCTGCCGGGGGTCTTGCATTCGGCCCATAAGACGCAGGCACTTTTTGCCCTCAATTTTGGGGGTGAAAAGTGCGTCTTATACGGCGAAAAATACGGTACTTTTTGGCTAAGGCACATTTAATTAAGAAAGATCATTACAACATACCCTACCCCTTAGCAAACACTGAATTAAATTGATTTGTTCAACGCTTTTGATATATTGGCAGCTCCATTTTCTGCTTCAGTCTGATCAGATGGAATCTAGCTTGTTACATGTTAGAGTTTTATCTTGCAACTGGAAGTGTTTCTGCCAAGTGTAATGCTGAATGGTTTGGAAAGCAGCGCTTCTTGTTCATGCATCCTGTTTATGCTACCACTAATCATATAGTGCACAATATAAGAAACGCTCTATTGCCCTTCTCTAGAAAATCACCTAGTTTCATTTAAAATACTCTGCTGGATAGATTCACGTTAATGCAAATTGTCAGTAAGTGATGTTTTAGTTTTTTATGCAATAAGGTTTTTTTAAGAGTGTGTTAACCCTTAGTAACCAGCAACCTAGAACAATATCCTCCTAGACTAAAGACAAAGTAAAAAAAATGAGCACCCCCCACATAGAACTTTGAGTTTAGATATTTGATATATCTATACTTCTGTATATAAACAATTTAGGGGCTTTTTAAACATTCTAATTTTGCCATACATGCATACATTTTTCATTCAAGCGACCACAATGATAGATCATTGCGATTGATTGTGAATAGATTTCTGCCCACCTTGAGTGATCAAAAAAAAAATCTAATTGAAGAGCAAATCGATCAAAAGGCAATCGGGCATGATATGTTTTTTTTTTTGTTTTGAAATCGGTTAGGTTTTTTTTGTCTTGATCGGTTAGGTAAAAAATAAAGCAGAAATGGGTTCTCCAAGGTGGTGTGCACTGCGATTTTGGGATCGCATGTTACAATTGTATTGTACAATGATTGCAGTGAAATCGTAACGTCTAGCTTTAGTGTGAAGCTACAGTGTTCACTTGCATAAAGAAAGTTGGTTTTATGTGGGGTTAGGGCATCTCTTTGCAGCCTGCCAGGCCTTAAGTGCTAAGTTACCAAATTTAAGTCATGCCATTTTTGTTGGTCCTTTGTGCTGTACTGTCATATGTTTATTATCCTTCTTTAACATAATGCACCAGAACTGGACAGTCTTAATGAGTTCTTGGTCCATATAGACCAGTGATGGCGAACCTTTTAGAGACCGAGTGCCCGAACTGGAACCCAAAACCCAATTATTTATCTCAAAGTACTGACTAGAGATGGTCGAATTTTTCAACTAGCTAACTTTGTGAGCTGATTGCAAAGCCTCTGAGAATGATATCATCACCAAAATTGCTGGAGATGTAGAGAAGGGTTCGAAAAAAAAGCTTTGCTCTAGCACATGTAGTTTTTGCATAAATTAAGTTAAAAATAAAAGTCAAAGTTACGATTTTTGAAATTTTGACTTCACTTTGAACTTCATTTGTGCAAAAACTATTTGTGTTAAAGCAATACTTTTTTCTGTAGTATACCCCCAACCCTTCTCTACATCACCAGCAAGTTTGGTGATGATACCATGTTCAGGGGCTTTGCAAATAACTCGAAATCGTGGAAATGGTTGAATTTTTTAAAGAAATCTCGACTATCCCAAGTGCCACATGGTAATATAACCTGAATTTCACACACACACAAGTCACATGAAACATGTAAACACACACTCTATTTTCTTATAGTATAATATAGGAGAGGGTATAGGGCATTGTGTGCAATCAGAGGAGAGGGAAAGAGAACTGAAAATAGGCTGCAGTTCTCTCCTCTGTGCTAGCTCATAGCTCCCATGCCCACAGAGAGGCCTCCGAGTGCCACCTCTGGCACGCATGCCATAGGTTCGCCATCACTGCCATAGACTGTTTTATTAATTTGAATATAAACCAGAAACAGAATGTGTAACAACTAAAGAGAAAATAGAAGGTGGTATACATTTTAGGTATATTCAGAAGAACCGCTATATTCTTTCCTGTAGGCCGGGCTTTCGGCACATAGTTGAATCTATTTGGCGCAGTCTGATGCAGGGCCTAATGACTTGTGCTTCGTAATTTATGATGTAGTACAGCACACAGTGATACTCTGGAACAGATGATCAATATTTGTTTGTTTGCACAGCTGTGTGCATTCTTTTGACTGTAGAAGAATGTCCTGTTGGAAGTCAGTGCTGTAAAGCTGTGTTAGGGATCTTGTTAGTGTACCATTGTTTTTTTGGGGGGCGGAAATTAGAATTTGAATGATTTTTCCATACTCCTGTGCCCTAATTTGCATGCTAGACAGTATACCAAGGGTTTTTAAAACTAAAGGAGCAAAATCAGTCCTAAATGATGTAATTGATTAATACTTTCTACTGTTTATAGGCTTATCTTATATAAGTAGCAATTGGTATTAGGGATGGTGGAATTTTTCGACTAGCGGACTGTGAGCTGATTGCAAAGCCTCTGAAAATTATATCATCACCACAATTGCTGGAGATGTAGAGAAGGGTTGTGGGAACATTTAGAAATAAAAAGTATTGCTCTAGCATATGGAGTTTTTGCATAAATTAAGTCCATCATCAAAGTCCATAAGGGCAATGGGGCTATGACAGGGCTGTCTCCACAGCCGTCAGAGCCTTGGTTGCACTGGTCCGAGTGGCCTTCGCGGTGATGTCGACGCTGCCATCCGCATCTATAGGTATACAGTGGAGGCCTGGGGCTAACCAAAGCTGATTTACTTTCACGTGTTTAGCTCTCCCACTTTATACAAATCTAATAGGAAATGCCACATACGCTATATGTTATCGATGCTTTATGTAGTAATATATAAAGCCCTCAAACATTGGTAATTTTGTCGAGTTGGTGCTATATTTGCTTATGTTTTTGAGAAGACATCTACTGTTTTTTGGATATATAGTCCACTTTTATGGATTTTTGTCTGTGATAAAACAATACTGATAATTATTTGAGGAATTTCAAGAAAATGACCTTTTTCAACTGCAAGTTTTATTACCATATTACCTACCTTGAATAAGTCCATCAACCTCACGCACAAAACTTTATATTTAAAGTAACCTTTCTGTGGGTTTTTAAATGCATAAAATATATCTAAGTGATTGTACCTGATTGTTTGAGCTTTGAAGAAAAAGGGATTGATGTTGTCTTGGAAAAGTTGACTTTGTGTGTTGTCAGAAACAGAGCTTAGGTTCCTATGTTCATCTTATTCTGGTTTATCTGCTCTAGTTAATAAAGGAAAATACCAACATACACCAGATCTAGGTTATCCAGGAGCCACCTTGTCATCATCTGAACTATCAGATGGAATTTATAATCCTGTGTTGAAGATTCCTTAGTAAGATATATATTTCTATTTTAGCTGTTTGGTCAATAGAGGTTTTGTCAATTTTAAGGCCCTCTGCCACCCTGGATTCTGTAGGCACCAAAGGGCATATAGAGTTTATTTTTGTTCTAGACATTTTTCCTGACTTGGAACATTTAAAACACATTGAAGTCTTTCTCAAAGACTTAATTTCAGATGTAGAGTTAAGGAACCAATTGCTTGTAGGGGACAGGTGTCCACATCATTATTCATCCTTCCAGCAGAGGTGGACGTGCCAGGGACGTCAGAATCATGGAAATGCATTGGCCTTTGTGCGACAGATGAACGCTCCAGGCTGAGACTGTTTGGCAGGGTGATTTGTACTTATGTACTCTAAATACTCGGCAGATGTGGATTTCCAGAGCATTGCCCACACAGCACACGGAAGAGTAATGTTTACAAAGGCGGGTTGAAAGGAAGGTTATACCTGTTTATAAATGATCAGAAAATGAGGGTCATTAACTCAAGAAACATAGCATTTAGTTTATTAAACCTTAAAATGTAATCTCAGGAAAATGCAGGAAGTAAACTGTTTTTTCTTTTTTTTGCCAGTTGCTTTAAAGTGAAATGCTAATTCCCATTGCTGGCTGCCTTATTTAGCACAAGAAATGCCCTTCTGGCAGGAAAGTATGGATGAGAACAACTGTATAAAACCCCTCATACACGCAGCCGATCGATCGCCATGCACGTTTGAAGCAATCGAACGGGCGACAGATCGTTCCCAGCGATTGGCCAAAGAAGGGACGTGTCTGTTTTTTTTGGTACCACTGGGGTCCCCATCCAAAGCAGTATACGGGAACCTATGTGCAACACCAGTGTGCAGTGAGTTGCTGTTAGATCGACTGAGGCTCGACCATGGTGTAATGACGTAAACACGTGTGTTCGAACGCCTAACCAAGAGCTGCAGATCTATGCGTCTATGGCTGGCTTTATTGACCATTGTTGCCACTTTACAATATTTGAAGGATAAAGTCACTATAAAGTCACTATATGTGTACTTGTTTTTCATGTGTTTGGCAGCAGGAAATGTAAATCAAATAAAAAAAATCCACTCCCCGTAGTTGATAAGAAGTTCCTAATTGTTTATGGGAGGCTGTGGTGATGGGAATAGTGTGCTTATTCTTTTTGTATATGGGAATTTAAAAATTAAACATAGTCTGAGCAGTCTTAATTCCCCCAAAGATTCAAATATTGGTGGAGCTTCATTTTTTGCTGGTGAGGCATCCAAATGTTTGAAACAGATAAAAGTTCATCTAAGCCAAATATTTTAATATGATGTGTTTTACTTCCCTTTTTAAAAATAGAATGTGTCAGTATTGTTTAGTACCATGGAGGGGCCAGTCCATTAATTTGCTTAGTGTAGGTAAAGCTAGGCATACACAACTCGATTTTGTAATATATTCGAGTACAATTGAGCGCTGAACAAAATTTGAAGGCTATCCAGACTCGATTGATCCTGCTCGAAGAAGCTTGGCCAAACTGGTTTCCAACATGTTAGAAAACCTTGTTTCATTTCCATTATTTTGAATGGGGACCACTGCTCCTCCCAAATAGTGGCTGATAGCAATGACGTAGCAGTGTTGCGCCTGGATATAGATGAAGCTCGAGCACAGCATGATGACTCCTTGAATTGCACAGGTATCGACCGATGTATGCCAGGCTTCAGACAAGGACTGATCAATTAACCTTGTAACATTTTAATGGGTAATCAGCAACACTCTCAAAACAGCTCAGTAAACAAGGAGAACTAGTCATCATCGGTTCTAAACTCAAACTAAAAAACCCAAATATATTATATAGACATATTACTTACCTGGCAGCAGTATTAATCTTGGATAACTACCCCAATGCCCCATGTAGTGCTGCCTTACGTAGCGCCTAGGCGTGATGTCACACAGTGGGAGGGGCAATCGCGTGAAAATCGCCCCTCCTGCGGACAGAAATAATAAAAATTTTGACATCAGTTCGCCCTCATTATCGGGAGCAGCCAGCCGATAGTGAAAAGCAAACTAGGACATGGTAGGTTCGCTTTAAGATATGCAAATTAAAGATATGTCTGACAACTTAGCTACAGAGTTTGTTATTTAAAGTGTTCCCGAGTTCAGTTCTTTCAAAACGAGTATTAAGATGTGTGTATAGAATATTCCCAGGTTACATTTTTTGTATATGTGAATGTTTCCCAATCTGTTGTATTAGAAGTAAAATTAGGAATATTACAATCGTTATTACTGATAGCATACTTTATAGCATACTTTATAGCGGCATTAATAGTTTGACCTTGTAGTCTGATTTCAATATTTTGAACATTCTGCCACTAAACCAAGAACATTCCATATTATTATTATTATTATTCTGCCGCTTGTATCTCATAACTAAATTTTAGAATAGTTTTCAAAGTGAGATTTTGAGATAAAGAAGTTTAAAAAAAAAAGTGAAAGTTTTGTCCGTTTTTTATCGCACACCTGCATGTTACTCTGCTTACCGCCGGACTGATAAACTGATAAAGCCCGGTCAGCAGTGCTATTATTATTATTATAGAAATAAGGGAAGGAGAAGCAGGAGAACATGAGACTGTAATAAAGGAAAATAGTTACATATTTCATTGAAAAGGTTAAAACCTATTTCTCAGGGCTCTTAAATTACCGCATCGAAATACCAAGGGAAAATAAAACCTGGGCTGGGATTCGTGTTTGTACTTAGAGGGCTTTCCGGACAGGAAGGCAATCTTGATGCAGCGCAGCCACAATACTAGTGGGGCAGTACAGGTGAAGAATCCACAGCTGTACCCGGCATCTCACTGTACAGCAGCTACACGCTGGAATGTTTTGCCGAGCAGAATGGCGTTCGCTTAGCTCGGGTTCCCAGGAGTAGATCACATTAAAATGTTATAAAATCATGATTTCCTGCACTTGAATTCTTGCGGTTTCTCAACTGGTTCCAATATTACAAAGGAGGGGATTTTGTGGCTTCTATTTGTTAGAGATAAATGTTTTTCTCTCCCCTTTTTTTATGTTTCTCGGGGTACATATGACATAGGTGACATTATTGTGTTTCTTTTACCTTTTTTTATTGTACCTTGGACGCTAGCTTGGAATATGCCGTATGTGTTTATCTAGTGTTGTGCAGAAGACAAGTAGCATATGTAAGTTATACAGGATATGTTAGTTGTGGTTAAGATGTGTGTACTTTGGATTGCAAAGGACTGATACCAGCGCAGGGAATTGTGTTCAGTATGTAGGTAGGATATACGAGAACCTGGAAGGCATTGGTGAACAGTACAGAGCAATCACCACTTCTGTGATTGCAAAAACATTTGTAAATAACGAATGGGGTTCACAGTGCCAAAAATCAATGGACTACACAGACTGTTGTTCGGGGACACATCGTCAAGAACCTATTACTACATACTAATTACTACTGAAGAACCAGCATGTACCCAGAGGGCATACGCTGCAGGCTGCCTGGGCTCCCCGTTCCTCTTCTGGGTCCAAACCCTTGGGGGACTTTGCCTCCTCATGATTTTAACCTCTTCCACTATTCTGACATGACCACACAGGACACCAATACCCCCTGATGAAGAGAAAAATTGAAACGATCATTGGGGTGGGGTGGATTCTAAGTTGGAATCCCCCGTCCGAATTCACTGTTCACATTTTTATTTAATGCCTGTCTTAACCATTTGTAAATTATTGATATTGTCTTGAATTCAGAAACGGAAATGTCTATATGAATGTGGTTGTCATTTTATGTCATTTTATGTTAATGGGCTTCATGTTGAGGCAATAATAAAAACTACGTTTACTTAGGTATACATGCAGTGAACCTTACTTACCTTCATTTCTAACTGTGGCCCCTAAAAGTCCCCTTGCCCTTGATTGTTCAAGGGGAAAAAACATAGCGGGGGTGTTTACTCTGCAGTTCACCCCTGCAATTTCTCTCTTATATTAAGAATATAGTTTCTATTGGGTGGTATGGGAACAATGTTCTTTCCAGAGAAGCATTATGGCTTGATCACAGAAGACATAAACTCGTAAAATTCAATATTGGCATGCAAATTGCACTTGGACTTAGGTTGCAGAGTTTGATTGGCTCACTTTTGAGAATGCCAATGTTGATAATTTTTTTGTATTCAATTGAGTATCTCAACAGAGGATTTAGGTCATGCGTAGGGGGCGCCATAGACCTCCGTCTAACTGGAGGGGCGTCGCTTTCTTTAAACGTAAGTCCGGCGTCTCCAGTGATGCCGGACTTATGTTTACCTCCTCCAGCTGAGCAGGAAATATGCTCTGCCGCGATTACCCGTGGCACGGTTATTAAAAAACCGTGCCATGGGCGAAACTCTCAGGAGGTTAAATACTATTATCATACTAGAACAACTCAATAGAATTATTGTTCTCTGTGTTTTAACGATCTTCCATTTATCCTAAATTTCCTGTTTCGTAACCTCATATAGTTCTTTATTTACAGCCTTCCTATACATTGGAGTTTACTGAGAATGATTTTAGATTTCCTTTTCATGTCTTTGTTATGATCAAACGTTGTTCTCCTTTCTAGAAAACAAACAGATTGCTGAACATAGACTTCTAAATTTGTTTTCTAATCTCAGCATGTGTTTGAAATCTCTGTTTTCATCACCCTTAAAAATGTTTCCGTCCCTTGACAGTTTACCACTATGAAGCTTAGTTTATGCTCACCGTAAATCAACAGACACAAATGCAAATACTGGATTATATATGTACAACATTCTTTCGGTTTTCAGTTTTTATTTATATCATAACATCATTTTTGGTTTTTATAAGATAATTTTTGTTAATGTTACAAGAATGTATATTGTGATGCAGCAAGCGCATACTGTATTACACATCATATGTTTAAATTTTGCGTAGTTATGGATATGTGGCTTCTGAATGAATTTCTAAAACACAATTCCCTCCCTTTCCTTTTCACACGGAGCTCTGCGTAGGCAGCCATGAAGTACTGAAAGGTGAATTAAAAATGACAAAGGTCAAAGAGTGTGATTTGGCAAGTACGCCTCTGCTCTACCAGATTCATGTCTTCAAAACCAAGTCCTGTCATCACTCTTTCCCTCCAATGAGATTCCAAGGGAAGATATGAGCTTCAAACTACAACACACTAGAAACACGTGGTTTTAGTATGTCTTCAATGCATAGAAAAGTAAACTAGAAAGGGGAAAACATTTAACAGAGAACACATTTTTCTATTTTTTTCCATACTCCCTTAATGCCTCAATTGGCATTAGTGGTTGTCAGTTTTTTTTTCTTTTTGTGAAAAGTACTGAAATCTGTATATTTTGCTAATCATTTTTTTTAGCTTCTGAATGTTGGTCATACATGGATCAACCATGTTAGGTAAACTTTAAAACATTTGTTTTCTTATGTACAGTAGACCCTCAAGATACAACCGACTCGAGATATGACCAACTTGACCAATTCATTTCAACATAAGTTTCGATTTACGACTCAAATTCTGTATAAACACTATTGCCTGGGGTTACACCCAAGCACCCCAGAGGTGTTCAGGTACTTGCCTGTGAGCCCAGATATATGATCATTGGGGTGTAAGCAAGGGCCCCATAGGCGTCTAAGAATTTCCCTCTGTGCTGAGGATGATCAGTGCATTGTCCATGCATAATGGTCCTATTAAAGGTAGGACAGATAAGAAAAAGAAGAAAGTAAAGGGTGCAATAACAATTGAGCAGAAGAGTCTTAAATTGTTGTTTCTGGTAGGCCAGGAACATGTTATAACTTTATTTGCTATAAAAGTAGGAATATTATTGGTGTTTCTTGTGTTACACACATATTTAATCTTTTTTTTATAATGAAAAGGTTAGGAAAGTGGTAATTTGGGAGGTCCAGAATGGATTATTACCATTTCCATTATTTCCTATGGGAAAATAGTTTTGACTTCCAACCAACCCTTCGGAACTAATTAAAGTCAAGGTTCCACTGTATTATTCAAGGAAATATCCTTGTGGAAGCAACAAAGTCCTTTGTCAATCACTCTTCCAAAATGTTCAAATGATTAAATTCCCACAAAGATACATGTTTGACAATAATAACCTTATATCCTGGTGAAAACAATTTGGGAAAATGTAATTTTTCTTTCTAAAATAGCCTTAAAGTTACTTTACCACAAAAGCAACTTTCGTAAAGACATAGCTTGAGGAGTCTAGTTTTGTAATGTATAGGCTTCCAGTCTTCCAGGTTCTGTTCATGTTCATTGAGGCTTACCTGAACCCCACTGAACACTTTCATACCAATTAAAATGTCAATTCCAATTTATGTATTCCCATCCATCCTGATCTCAGAAGACATTTTTGTCAGAATGGCTATGAATTCTCACAGACATACAGATGTGGAGGCTGGTATAGCATTAAAGTGTGGGGCAGCTCCAAAATATTGCTCAAAGTTTTGAAATGGGTTGTCCAACAAACTGGAATAGGTGTCAGCTTGTGTTTGTGAACTTTTGGCCAAGCTAAGACTTTGCTCTAGGTTTTTTGTAGCGCTAGGTTGTTTTTGACATGATAAGCCTATTATTAAAACTTTAGTTTTGAGCACCGTATCCTGTTTCATCATTATGCTACAAAAACACAGTTTGTTTAAATACTTGAATATTCATTAAAAGTTTAATAGACTGATCCCACTGATTTCATCGCCACTAATCTGGAATCCCTTTTTCTTGAAGTTAAAGATATCATCTTTGCAATTTGAGGTGAAAGTCAAAGGAATGTTCCAACTCCTGAAAGGCTTATTGTCGAGGTTAAGTAGTGTTTTGAAGACTAAGTGATGTGCTTGGCAGGTGCTTCTTACACAACAACCAGGAAACCTGCAAGGAATATTAAATAAAGCTCTCCACACAGACTAAGGTTGAAGATCGTTTTATATCGCTGATTACTGACTCCAGCAAGAATCCTTTGTTTTCTTTCACCACAGAGATCTGTTTGTCATTTACTTCTATTTATTTAGCTTGGTGCGTACATTAGTTATTGGAATACGTTTTGACATGCGACTTTTGTCAGCTCTGAATTACCCTCAGCAGAACCGATAAAGATCAGTGTTATATGAAAAATGCTCGTGCCGAGTTACAGCTGTGTTTGCCAAGATTCCCTCTCGTCTCAAGGCATGTGGACGTTTTGTTTTCCTTTAGCTGAATACATGGAAGAGTTGTGTTCGAAGGGATCTGGCGGCAGAACAGAAAGAAGAGAAGAAACACTCACTCGACGTGTAAGCAGTTTATTCCTCCTTCAGGAAGCCAGGCTTATAATCCCAGCATGAACCGGTGTCCTGCACCTAATACAAGATGATATTGTGCTCCGTCTCCACTTCTCTTAGGTGGCCTTGTTGAGGGAGATAAAAAGATCACACTTCCTGTCTTCTCTGTACATCTAGTTGTACAGTAGTTGTTCCTGGAACAAGAATGATGTTCTCTCCAAGGCAAGCCCACCCTGAGAGAGCCACAATCTAAAGACGATTTACGTCCTTGATAGAAGAAAAGTTATTAATAAAAGCAATAACAGAACCGATGACCTCCTCCAGGAATATGCTGCTGAGTTCTCCTAAACAATCCAGCTGTGTGTGCCTTTCCATATTTACTCTGATCGGATTCCTCCTTGATCTGCGAACAGGTGGCGGAATCTTGGAACAATCAGACACAGTGATTATCAGTTGGTTCATTGTTACTTGTGTTATGACAAACTGCAGTCTGCAGCCTTGCTACTTTTCTCCTTGACCTTTGCGGTGAAAAGATCTTCCTAAAACCGTTAAAGTTGTGACCCACGTAGGAACGTAGGTTTACAAAGACATATACAGTCAATTGTAGAAAGATGATAAATGTATTTTTAGAAGTTACACCCATGATTATTCCTGGTGCTTACAAAACAAAGAGCATTATGTGAGTCAATAATTTTGGAATTTGTTGTGGTTTACTATCAAGTAAAGTATTCATGGTCACTGTATGAAAACATAATTTTAGAAAAGGGTGATTTATGCAAGTTAAATTTTTACCGACCTACAAACGGTGGAGTTGATTTACCCAAGAGAGAATGAGTTATCTTATGGAATATATTACAATACTGGGGCAGAGAAAATTAAAACAAATCCAGGATGTTTCCCTCTTAATAATTGAACAATTAAAGTAATGGGATATTAACTTCATTCACTTAAGCTAAGAAAAAAAAATATCAGTTGCAAAGGGAATTATCACTTTGAATGGGAAATTTTCTATTCTTGAGTTGAATATTCTTCTTTTGTATATTATCCACAAATAACTTTTTGCTTTGTTGGTATGGGACAATAGTCCCCCTATCTGCCTTTAGCTACCATTTTTTTAATTTTTTGTTAAATAAACTACTCTCAGGTCTACTTCCATCCTGGAGCCCTTTGTGTAATCATTTACATTAAGGCTAAATTTACACTTGTTTACTGGGCCTCTGTGGACTAAATGACTGGGCGTTTCCACAACCGCACAGAAAATGGCCTTTTGTGAACACCTGTAAAATTGTGCAGACGATTGGGGGTCATTTAAAAAACAACCCCATTACAGGTCTATCAGGCTAAAGCCCAAAAAACAAAACAGCGGACGCAACATTAGGAGTCCGCGGTTTGTTTTTCGGGCTTTGCGATTTTTGCTTTTTACTGGTTCAACGTAAGAGGAGATTATTGCTACGATTGCCAGGTTGCAAATTCACTTAGGACAGACAACTCCCTACCTTTTAAAATGAATTAACAGGTTCAAAATATGGTTAGATTTTTCCATTCCATTTTTCATTTCCATTTATTAAGCAGATTGTTTGAAAAACGATTCCTTTTTTTGATCAAATTGAATCCTACATTTTCATCAAAATTGAACAGGAAATTGATCAAAAAATAATCAGACAGGTTGGTTATGGTTTTTCGATAAAATTATCTGATCGTACCATGGAGCATGTGCACAGGGCTAAGGAAGGAAATTGATCCGTTTGGAATTTACCTCATTTTGTGGAGGTAAAAACGTAATATGATCACATTTAACACGATTGTATTTTAAGTCTATCTAATTAAAAATTGAACCGTGTATGCACAGCCTAAGTTTTCTTCCCTTGGCTCTTCCGTGTACTTCCTGCCATCAATAGTCCTGATGTTCTGGTTAAGAAGTCACTAAATGGTACCAGAATATTGCCAACAACATTCAAAACATGGCTTAATTTATTTATTTATTTTTAAATAATCCAATGACCGTAATTTCTTCTGAATCCATTTAACAATTTAAAGATTAGTTAAATGTGAATTTTTATTTACGCTGTAGGCAGGTAGAGAAATACTGTTAAACCTTCAGTTTTAGGGGCCTGCGTTCTTTAAAGGTATGCATAAACACATTTACAAAAACGGATGCGTTTTTCACATTACGTGTTTGCGCTTGCGTTTTTCAACAAAGTCATTAAAAATGCATGCAGCATTATAAAAAAAACACATGTGCTAACCCAGTGTTTTAATAAATAATAATTTAATAAATGCAACACCTGCAGTATGAATGTTAACCTTGGTCTTCTATGAGAAAGAACAGTACTGTAAAAATGCACGTGTTTAAATAACGTGACAGCGCATATAGTGTGAAAGGGCCCTTAAGATTATTGACCCTGATCCTGGAAAAGTAAATCTGCATCTTCAAACATTTTGGTTAAAGCCTTGCATGTCGGTTACTAGACATTCTGTTTTTAGGACATTACTATAGAGATATCCTTAAAGTTTAACCTTACATTGCTGTAATTCCCACTTTAATTTTAAATTATGATATAGTCATATTTATTAAAATAATGATAGTATATTAATTAAATCTGTTCAACTTATTCAATTTCGATACCACTCTTTTCCAAAACGCCAAACACCTTTGTAAATTCACTCCTCCTCCTTTTGACTCATGAATTCAGAATTCATGTTGTCCTTTATACAATCCGGACATTTGGGAGATGTCAATAATGTAAGCTGGCAATGTTTCCTAGAATGATAAACTTGTAAAGCAATGGATTCCAGGTCTAGCGGAGTTCATTCAAAAGTCATACTGTAATTACAAACTCCTGCTACAGTATTTTTTATAAATAATATGCTTCAGGAGCTACTGCATCTTCATATAATAGACCACACATCAGATGAGATTCCATATGTCATAGTATGCGCTCTATCTGCAATCACTATGTATGTATAATGAATCTGTTGGTCTTGTATTGTATGCAAAGTTTTGGTTCAGGCCATCTGATTTCTGTCTTTCTGAAAATGCTGACAAATCTTTTAAATGACTCCCAGCTAACACTCAGGACAACAGATAGATAGTTCTGGATTTCATCTCCTGTGTTGAACAAGTCATCACTCTTCACATAGCGGACACTACATGTGCACAGCAATCCTCAGGGCTCATCTGTGTCATTAAATAATCCCAAATTTCCGCTTCAGGCAATGAATCTGCATATTCTTTCTGCATATGATAGAAAATAACTGGAATTAAAAGTCTTAGTGTGTACCTATTAACCATATCTGATTTAACACATGGATATGGTAAAAAAGAGCTGCTGTAGAAATAAGTAAATCTATACCCTAATGTGTTATCTTCTTAAATTGCAATGGGTTAGCAGTCAGGATAACAGAGAACATCCTCACCTTGTACTTACAGTATACCATACTTACCACATGGGAGTAAGGGGGGGGGGGTTTCATTGCTTGGCAGAGATCCTAACGGAGCACAAAGACTAAAACTGCTCGGTGGATGCTGTGTTCAGACATCCACCGATGCAGAGGATCAGCATACACCACTATGTTCAGTCTTGCATCTGCGGAACGGCTTATCGCTTTGAGAACATAGCATTCACTGAGCAGGTAAGTAAATGTGCTCTGTTGGGACCTTGGGCCACACAATACGTTTAGCAGAGGGGGTCCCGGATGTGGAACCCTCCCTTACTTTTTTTTCTGATGTATCAGAGTTGCCCATCTGTATGAGGTAGCAGTAAATTGTATATCCAAAAATAAGCAGAGTACGTAATTTTGTCAAAAAATTATGGAAAAAAAGATTTACTGGTTCTAGTACACACTCTCATCATTTCTTCCCTTGATTACTGATACATCATCCTCTCTGGTCTTCCTTTTACTAGACTATTACCTCTTCAGTCCATCATGAATGGTGCTGCTAGACTCATTTACTCCTCTAACCGCTCATCTTCTGGAGATCTCTACACTGGCTTCCAATAGTCCAGAGAACTAAATGCAGAGCTCTGAGCCTTGCTTTTAAATCATGCCATCGTCATCTCATCTTGTCTCACTTATGCTAAGGCTCCACTATGGACTGACAGAAAAACCCATGTGTTTTTCTGTCTGGATCAGTTGTGGTTTACCTGCAGGTTTTAGATTTTTGCAATTTTTTAACCATTGACCGTCTATTGAATAAAAACCACGCCCAATCCAGGTCCGGAGCAGGCCAATAAATATGGCTAAAAAAACATGCCGCATCCACTCCCAAACTGTGCCTTAGCCTAACATCTCCAACCTGGTACATAAATATATGCCCCTAGCCACCCCCTCCACTCCTTCAGCCACCTACTCATAAAATCCCCACTCATAACATCATCAAATGTGTGACTTCTCTAGGGCCGCTCTTACTCTCTACTTTTTGGCACTTTCAAAAATGCCCTGAAAACCCCCCTCTTCTTTCTGGACTACCCATCTTCTCATTCAACATCATCACCATGCCAGTCCCTTCCCCCCACCTAATGTCCAACCCTCGTTCCCCAACCTATTAGATTGTAAGCTCGATCAGTCAGGGGCCCCCTCCTGTGTCATTACATGTGTAGCATCACTGCTTAAGATGTTGATATAAATAAAATATGTCTATATGTATAAAAGATAATCACGGGTGCACATAACTTTTTAGTGAGCTCCTCAGATAAGTACCAGGAGATGGTGTTTGGTACTCACCCCATATGTAGGGTGATCTTCCTCACTGTTTTCCTCACTGTCCTCTGCGTTAACTTCCTGCGTGGTAGATTCTGCTGCAGATGGACCTCCCTGTCACTTATTGATCCTCTGATTAGCTGTCTCCATCCACAGGTCACCAGCTGGCTTCGGGTCAAATGTAACTCTCACAGTACAACACCGTTTGAACCCCCAGATCTCATACCTCAGTAGCCCCGAAATTTTCTGGCTAAGTAACTAACCCTTGAGACTACCTGCTGTCTAAATGTCATCCTTTCATAGTCATATTCCAGCTGTCACACTGTGCTTTTCTCTTGTCAGGTTTTACCCTTACATATGCCTACTCTGACTTTCATCCCCCAGATCACCAACAGCCTTAGAAGTACAATCTTTTTTTTTTTTGGGGGGGGGGGATAAAAAATTTACATTCCCAATTTCACCTCCCTAAGGGCTTGTTTCCATTACGTCGGGAGCCCTCCGCTAAGCGCACACGCTTAGCGGGGGTCCCCGACGTAGCAGATAGACTTACCTGGTCGGCGGACGGGTCTGTCTTCATTGCGCCGTCCCGATCCGCCGGTGTCAGGCTGAACGTAGTCGAGTACGTTCAGCCTGTAGACCGGCGGATGTCTAAACAGACCATCCGCCGGCAGGCTGAGTCTATGGGGTACGTCGGGACCCCTGCTTAGCGTATACGCTTAGCGGAGGGCTCCCGACGTACAATGGAAACAAAGCCTAACTGCAACCATTCATAGTTGTTTATATTTCCCTGCAGTTATCCAAGTAACAATAACAATTTGCAACAATAATGCAGGTACACATAGCTAGTTTTTGGCCCCTTTTGAGTACCAGTTATGTGCACCTCTGATAATAATGATTTACTTGAGTATAAGCTTTGGATAGAAATTGCAGCAGAAAGGCACAGCACATGCACTTTTGTTTCAGGTGTCATTATATGTGATTGGCACCCCAAAACTTTAATTCACAATGCACGGTAACCCACTACTATGCATTTTCACAAAAGTGGCATGCAGTGCATTGTAGTCTACTTCAGGATAATTTTCTCCCTGTTTAGTAAATGGGTGGGAAGGGGCTTTGGAGGGTTTATCCCTTTTTGTATATGGTCATGCATCCAGTGTACATTTAAGCACATGTATCTTGCTTCAAGGTAGAGATTTGTTGAGTAGGCATTGTAGGTTCTTTTACCAGAAGTTCCACTGCAGAATAAACAATCTCATTTATAACAACTGCTCTGATTGGTTGATCAATTATCCAGTTAAATTTATAAGTTGTTTTGGACTAGAATATCTCCTTGGAAGGCTTTGTGTTTAGTAGTTTTTTTTTTATATGATAAAAAGAGGATGTGAAGGGGTATAACGAACCTTCCATATACTTATTAGATACATTAGGTTGTGTTTGTTAGATAAAGCTATGTATTTACAAAGAAAGGTCTTATGCTCAAAGACCATAAGATATTTTTTTTACTGTTTGTACTTCTTGTTGAGTGAATTTATCTGATTTTCAATTCTTGCTTTGTTAAATATATTCCATCATGAGTCATCTAGCCTTTCTGACTCGCTTCTAAATAATGATTTCTATCGAGTGTTCGCTTTCATATTTACTTATGCAGAATACTGTGAGGTCTTTTAAGGCAAGTTGTTCATGCACGCATATTTTCTTCTATATTTAAATGTAAAGCTGAAAATGTTAAAGTTTTCCTTGTTTTAACAGATCCCTTGTAGCCTTGAGTACTGGGATGAGCTCCAGCGGTCATTTGTTGCCTTCCGTGAGTTCAGCCTGTCCGAGAGCAAACCATGTGAGCTCCAACTACCCAGCATCACCACTGTCAGTGACCAGAAGGAATTGGTAGCTTCAGACCTTTGGAGAATTGTATTGAATGGCAACAACAGTGCCACCGATGATCAAAGGTAAATAGGGTTTTTAAAAGTTGAGGCAGCGCTGGTCAACTTAGATGTATCCAAAAAACATGTTTATGGAATCAAGAGAGATTTTTATAATTGATATCCATATGTATCAATGTTTTATTACCCTGTATGATTTGTATTTCTATATGTACAGCAATTTCTGCTTATTGGATTACTGTTACTACACTCATCTGTGCATTAACAACTTGGAGGTATACCGGGCCGCTGCAACTGTCAGCCACAGAGGGGAGAGATATGCAGCACATATCCCCCTCTCCAATGTTTGAAAAGGAAGCCAGTGATGTGATCTGTACATGTAAAAAGCTGTACAAACAACTTCACTTCAGTTGTAATATGACTATAAAAGGTAGACATTTGGACTGCAGGTAGTCTCAGGCATTAGCTACTTACCCAGAAAATGTTAGGGTTGCACTACTGAGGTATGACATCTGTGGGTTCAAACGGTATTGTACTGTGAGAGTTACATTTGACCCAAAGCCAGCTGTTGACCTGTGGATGGAGACAGCTAATCTGAAGCTAAATCAAGAACAGGGAGGTCCATCTGCAGCAGAATCTACCATGCAGGAAGCTGATGCAGAGGACAGTGAGGGAGTGTGGAAGATGCCACTTATTAATACCACGCAGCATATGGGGTGTGTACCAAACACCATCTCCTGGTACTTATCTGAGTAGCTCACTAGAAAAGTTATGTGCACCCCTGGCTATAGGTCTAGATAAACAAGCCAGGCCACCCATCTGTCATAGAATTGCAATTTGGTATTTAAGTTGCCCCATGAGGCTCCCCATCCTCAGTAAGCAATTGAGTTTTTAACTTTGCCGGATGCATGCATAAAAATCAAGACAATTTGGGAGGCCTTCGAAATAGGCTGTAGAGGGCATGTGCATAGAATACGAAGACTGCGTCTCAAAATTGGGTTGATGGATGCCCGTCAAATAGAGTAGTATTGTTTCCTGGGAAATGTGTTCCATCTTTATTCCTTGTTGATAGGGCAAATGTCCCCAAAATGGATCCAGACAATAAAAAAACTAGACAGTGACAGTAACTAGACTTTCCAGGACATGATCTATATATCCATTCTAAGCTTAATCACTATCTGTCAAGAGTTTGGCCACAGTTTTACCATAACTGGCCTTGACCAGGAGCCAAACTGCCTGCCAGTGTCACTTCGCCATGGCTATCATTGTGTCAGCATGCTTGATAAACACTGACTTTTCCCAGACCAGTGATTTTCTTAATTGGAACCCTTACCCTAACAAGTCCATATAGGTGGAGGCACCTTGCCCAGTACTTTCATATTATGATGTACTGGACCTGCTTAATGGCATTGCTCTAGTTGTTTACAGTTTGTAGATGACCAAAGCCTAAATGTTAAACCATAGTGGTAAGATGTAGAAGTAATTATTTATTCCTGGCCTGTACCACATATTGCCTCTGAACATTGCGTTCTGAGTTTCCCTTTCAAAGTGGCTTCCAATAAACTTTGGTTCTGAGGTCACTGCTGTGTACGTTTTTGAAAATATCCTGACTCGGCATAGCAATAGGGGAATCTCAGTAGATGTATTAAATGGTCCTATTGGTATTGAGCAGGCTGCTTATATAGTAAACAACCAACAAGTTAATCCAGTTGGAAGCTATTTCGTAGACTCACTCCCAAAGCAGATATCAGTTGGACGCCCTTCTCCAGTTTCCCAGTACTCAGTGGAGATAGAAGGAATTTTCTAGGCTTAGATTTTGTGCTGGAGCTTGGAATTGACAGTGAAATTTGTCATGCAGCCGCCCATCCACAGAGCTTTCTGAAGAGAACGGTTCAAATATCTGCTTCTCAGTATTCCTCTGCAATAGACTTGTTTGCTTTCACGCCGCTTCATCAGAAGTAGTGAAAGATATCAAGAGAATCTGGGAAATCGGCAAAGTGGATCAAAAAATCAATAACAAAATTAAACATCTGCTTTCCATTAATTGGGCAGAACTGGGACTGGTTTCTTGATGTTAATTGTAAAAGAATGCATCTCGTCATTGAGAAGCTAAGTGTTTTAGACAGGGTTAATTCTTCTGAGTTTGGGACCTCCACCAAATTACCTTTGTGGTTGACTTGGAACCATGGTAATGTGAATACTGTGGGAATGTTAAATGTTGCTAGTTAGAAGTCAGCATAGTGTTTCTTTGTCAATCTGTTTGACGTTGCAATCCCAAGTAGTGATTTAATTTCCTATTTTTTTTTTTGTTTTAGCGCTACTTTTTATACCATGCTTTAGATCAAATATTTTTGTGTAAGAAATCTAAGGCTTTGTGAGGTAAATGCAATTGGTATTCACCTAAAATGAAGATTGAGTGACCTGGAGGGGAAAAAAAGCTTCAGTTTTGAGGATGGTGAGATGTTGATATGCACCCTTGCACAATCTTTCCTTAGTTATGCAGAGTGAGAGCTTTTGGATTTACTAGCAGTTAGATATTCAACACTATGACCAGGTATAAATTAAAGATGTAACCTGAACCTGCATTAGTAAATGAGCGGCAATGTGTGGTTC